>JANFCV010000051.1:638500-1277000 GCA_024500475.1 Phthorimaea operculella | reverse complement strand
GTAAAGTATCTCATTATCGATCGTAGAAACATTGTCAATTGATATAATCTATGCAATGTCAAAATACAAATATTTGTTTTAAACAATTCGTGTGAGACGTTTTGTTCACTTATATTCAGCTATCGCAGCGTTAGGAAAATGCGAATTTTCATCTTAATCCCGTATAAATACAACGACGAATGCCCAACGGTGCGTTGACGGATGAGTCCGTCAAAGGTCTGCTGCGATATTGCAGCGCAAAAATAACGTCAAAACGGACGTTATGTATGTAAAGCGCCACACGAAGCGTTTGTTTCTACATAACGTGTCGCAAATTGCAATTACACCCTCTCGCAAACGAGCGCCAACTAGGGATGCAACGATATATGGAAATTTGATAAACATCGATGCGTCAACAACGAAAAAATGTCGATATGTCAAAGTCATACATTAATAGAAAAATCTCTAAAGATCGAATCAAAAGGTTCATCAAATCCACAAACGTAAGTAAAATCATGTTACTTTCAACAGTTACATTCCTGATAACTGTCGTGTTCAAAAGCTACGAAAAATGCGCTGCTTGTGAGTGCTGTTGCGGAATTTTGAGTAGGTACGTTCTTTTTAATTTTTAGATAGTTAATGATTGTTTTAGGTTCAGTAAAATATCAACACATCAAAGTCATCGGAACCCTCGGTTAACTTTATCGATACCGACTGATCTTTGTACATATTGATATCGATAGTTGTGTTTGCATCCCTAGCGCAAACGTAACTCGATCAGCTGATTTAATCCGGTGCAGTTTATTGCAACGTAAACGCAACACTCTGTACCAATTAACTCCGCAATAGAGGGCGTAATTGAGTAACCACTCTGTCATTTACATACCTAAGCATGTAAGTTGGTGCATCGTTATGTCATACAAACGAAAATCTGAACTTTAACATGAGCTAAACAACAATTTTATCCTAGAAACTTTATGCGAAATGATGACGTAAATTTGTCGCAAAACTACTTAAATGGTAAAAATATGAAGTATTTTCTGCACAAAAAAAAGGTAACGTGTTTATTGCAGCAGTAGCTCCATCTTTGTTCATAAAGTGGCGAAACGGTTTTTACAGAGAAATTTGATGGTTAGAAAAATATTTATTTTATTTTGCGAAAATATTATAGAAGCACGGGACTTCCCTTCATGTTTTTTAATCATATTTTTGTCTCATTTAAAAACGTAATTCCATTTAACTTTTGTATGGAAAACGATCCACCTTAAATTTTTATGATTCGCCCTGTCACAAAATTGAGTTTACAGGTCCATTCGATCTTATCTAGGATTTTGTCACTAGGTACGTCGCCATCTATCACATTTGACGTGCGTTGCTGCGCTTTTTCTCGCATCCGTAACGCATGCATTAGGAAAATGCAGATTTCCACCTTATTCCAATACAAATATTTTGCTATTTTAGTTTACCACAGTTACACATCTTGAAATCACACAACAAAAAATAGACTTTTTAGTTTGGTCTTCAGCGTTCTATTCAAAAGTCTCGTTATTTACGTAAGAGCCTCAAGCAAAGACACGGCCAGGCCGAAATGGCCGGTGCCTAAACCAGGGATGGGAATTTAGTACCAAAAAATCGTTTTTTTTAAATAATCGATTATTTGTACTCAGGAAAGAAATCGATAGGTGGGTGAATACACAGTCTTCTGAATGACTCTCGAAAACTTTTGTCAGAGTAAATGGCCATGTTTACAGTCGTGCCTACTAATAGGCGTGATATATGTATGAATGTATAAAATCTACTAAAATAAATTGATTTTATAAAAAATAAACATCAATTGTTTAAATGGTCGATTTTGCATCTTTTATCGATGCATAGCCTATCCTAAAGCTATGGCACGCATTTAAATTAACACCCTGTATATATCGATTGGTTACGATTGCAATATGGATTATTTAAAAATTCATTATTATTTTTATAATTGATTATTTTTTCACATCCCTGGCCTGAACGTACAAAACCATTTACGAAAACCGTTAAATTATACGGTCGTCTCAAATGGAGATATTTCGGTTTTCTAACGGGAAAATTACTTTTTACTCCATTTCGTTTAAATGTAGGTTTCGAGGTTAAATGGCTGAGAGCAAAATAAGCGTTTTCTTTAACAGCACTTGTACAATATGTTTGTATGACTTTTTTGGGGATCAAGCTTTTAGTTCTTTCAACACAAAAATATGAACTGATTTCAAAGTCATCTTTCAATATTTTTGAAATGCAACACAAAGAAAAACCGGTGTGATACGTTATGCCATCGACGTTACAATAAAACATCGATAGCTTAGCGGACTGCCCATCAGACATGTCCAATAAAACTAAGTAGGTAAGTCAAAAAACAAGAGGTAGTCTAGTAGGTAGTACTTGATATTTCATGCAGTTTGAACGTTGTTTATTATGAACGATATTTTTAAAATGACTCTGGTTGTTGAAGTTAGTTTAAGTTACTAAAAACCTCATCATTAAAAGCTCAACAAATATTATGACAAATATTATATTTTTTTCCAGTTTCTCTTAGCCTTATTCTTAAACGCGAGTTTTAAGTTTTCGCACTGACGGTAAAAATATTTCATATAAAAATAAAACGTGTTATTTAATTTTAAATACATAATCGTGGTTCGTGAATAAAGTTCGAGTGGACAGGACTTTAGTCGGGAATCAAGAAGACGGGCAATAGTGAAATGGCAAGCATGCTCCAACATCGCCTGCATCATCAGTCATCACTTACCAACAAGTGAGATAGCAGATATGCGGACCTATCTCATAAAAACACGCATAACATCTTTAACGCTGCTTAACGCATGCGAATATCAATTTCCAACTTATTCCCATATTGTTGGTTTGTGTCAAACGGTTTCACAAACGCATCCGTCGACGCATCGTTACATACATTTTAGTAATTTAATTATCTGATCCAATCATAAGTAACCATAACTGTCATTCATTTCATGTCAAAACTTTATTTGACTGCATTGTTATATTATCAGAACAATATTTCATTTCAGTCAAATCACCCAAATAATAAACTAGTATCTATCTTAGTGAATGATATTCTCTGATTTATATGAAAAGTTTGTAATTCGGCGACTAAGTATAGACCGCAGCGTGGATTCTGGTCGCCAACCAGGCCCCATAATACCTGGCTTAACAACAGTTTGTGGCCACTAATTGTAGTATATCAAAATGTCTGGCTTTGTACTTAAAAATTGTTAAAACGTTGTTGATTCAGGAATAAAGTTTGTTTACAATTTACGAATAGTTTTACGTTTTACTCTGTGATATGTCTAGTATTGCCTAGTTCCAAAATTTCGGTTTCGTCGGACGAATGCAAGGTTAAAACTACTAGTCATGATAAGTTTAAATAGGTGCATAGTTGATATTTGAAACAGTAATTCTAATCGAATAAGAAAATAGTTAAAATCGCAAATAAATTAATTACGCTAGGCTAAAAAGACACACCTAATCTAGCTTTTAAGCCATGTGTTTCGTTTACCTATTACAAGGTTGTAATAGTTAACAGTAGACAAGAATCATCAATCTGTTCGGTAGTGGCTTTTTGTGACACAAACAATCATTAAAACGCAATTAAGAAAAGTAGCAAGTAAGGCCATGGCTGATGACAGCCTTTCTGACCTTTGAAAGGTGGCGTAAACACCAAACACGTGCGTATCAATATAAAATGTGAAATGTTTCTCTACAAAACTGAATAAATATACACTCACTAGGTATACCTACAACACTATTTTAAGTTTAAAAGGTAGTGCTATAGATAGATGCTTTGGATAGGTACTCTCTGGTCCATTTAGTTACACACTAAAACGCAGTTGTGAGCCATAAGGATGGTGCAAAGTGTTTAACTTTAGCTGCGTTTAACTGTACTTGCCTCCAGACCGGAATACTTATAGACTTAGAAGAAGAATCCCCACAAACACCTCGACTGTTTTAAGCGTGAAATAAAAGGTTAAATAAATAGAGTACGAAAATAGCTTTTCCATTAGTAGTTAGTCGCCTTTTAGATTCAGCCCGCGTGACTGAATAGCCACAGAAATATACAAAAGGGAATGAGTCTGAATGAATAGTCTATTTTGGTGATTACTACGCGTTTATCTACACATCTATCTACATGATCACACTATTGTTACAAAGAGGAAAGATTTACTTTGTTATGTAACCGATAATAATGGGAAGATGTTGCATTTTGTTTTTCTATTAACTAGGTATCAGAGTATACTTCATTCTTTATATGCACGGAATAACTTCATTCTGCTCCAAGTTATCATATATCATGTTTATAAAAGAAAATTGCAAAAACTCGAATCTTTTGTATTTGAAATCAACGATTTGCGCACGAGTTGTCATATTTTTACATCTAAAGCATGTGGAATTGTGGATGACATATTATTTTTGTCCAAACTGTCACTATCTTCATTATAATCAAAACTGTGTTAAAATGGTTAAAATACACCTGGTTTACCACCGCGTAATTTTCGACGACTTTTTTATCTATGTACCTATAGTAAATACAGAGTTTAATAGGATCAAAAATTTATTTTATATAGATATAATTAATATAATGCATTAACGCTTTTAAAAATATTATACATCTTCGTCCATTTTATTGCCAACTAAAAATATTTTAGGTATTTGATCCAAATACCGTTCATTCTATTTTCTTTCTTAAAATACTTTTACGCTCGAATTTCGAGGCAAAAAACGTAATGAAATATTTATTACAAAATACTTAGATAAGTACGTATTGCCAACCTATTTAAAAGTGATCAATGTATACTGGTTAGATTTAGTATTTGTATGAATTACCAGTATATACATATAGGTCCCTTACATGGGTTGCTTGTGTGCTGGCAATCCTACTGAAAATATTATTAAAGTTCTATTAATATTAGGTCATAATAACCAAATATTCTATTTTGAGTAGCATACATAAATACTCATTTGTAATAAAATAACATCGAGAGATGTGTTTACAAACATACACCTAGCGGTTAAAATTAACTAAATATAATTTTCCTTTAGACGCATAATGTACGATTCGCAAAACGTATACTCATCGCAAAATGTCGTTTTCGCTCAATGACGCTTTCGCAAAATGTCGCTTTCGCATAATGTCGCTTTCGCAAAATGTCGCTTTCGCAAAATGTCGCCCTTTTATATGTTAGGGCAATATCGTTCAGTTGATCATCATTATAATTATTAGTTAAGTTTCCGCCCCGCGGTTTCACTCGCGCATTAATATTTTTGAGTGCTGCCATGTGGATAACTGTCATTAGATTATTAATATTTTATTCTTAACCTCCAAAGTTTAAATTGCTATTTTCATTTGCACGCGCTCCACATACATCCATACAATCTCCTGAAACGTGGTAGCCGTTCGCTATACAGGATGTGAAAACTATGCAGGCGTGCTCAGACTATGAAACTGAATAATTTTTCTAACGGAACATATGGCGGTAAACGAAAAAATAATCCGACCTCCCTTACAAATTTCACGAGCAGCTGACTGACTTTGCATGGGAAGTCAATTTTTTTCTCGTTTTCTACCATAATGATCAATGGGGAAAGTTGTACAGTTTCATGGTCTGATCACGCCTGCAAAGTTTTCGTTCCACCGTCTCTTACACCCTGTATAGCGAACGGCTACCGAGTTTCAGAAGACACATCATCTTCCTGCCCTTATCCCTATTATTTGAGGTCGGAGCAACATGTTTTGTTTGAACACAAAATCATGTTGCAAAATGATTTGGCTTAATTTTACGGCCGGCCGCCTGACTGACGTCAACCCTCCTTGAGAATGCTTTTGGTTGGCCCTGGCTGTTTGGGTCGGGTTTATCCCTCGGTCGCCTCTTACGACCCCCACGGGAAGAGAAGGGTGGTGCTATTCCATTCTGCTGGCACCACACGGCCTCTTTATTGTTACCAACCGCAAATAGAAAAATCTGAATTCTTTATTGGTACAGTATCTGTTATAGTTTTCATGGTAATTTCAGATTGTAAACTATATTCCATATTTTTTCATATTTTTAGTTTTTAACTTTTAGAAGTTACAGCTGGGACAAATTATAAGTCAAAAACGCCCCTTTTAAAAGCAAATTATCTCGAGACTGAAACATTTTAGTCTCTCTCTCTCTTTTCGTGTGGGACACCGAGTCGTTCAACAACCCGATGAACCCTGGTGTCAGAGTTTTTCAACCGCCTACTACAAGTAGCAGGCCTCTGACATGGTTATGTAACGACCGCCATCATAGACAGCAACCGGGACCGACGGCTTAACGTGCCCATCCGAAGCACGGAACCATCTTACTTGCGGACAATCAGGTGGTTCAGGCTGCAATGTCCTAACCAGACTGGGAACAAATTCACAAAGTGATAAATATCAACTTTGTGAGTGATCCCACCGGGAATTGAACCCGGAGCCTTCTGCGTGGCAGGCAGGCATACTAACCACTGCGCCACATCGGCTGTCGAAACATTTTAGTGACTTTATTTCAAGGAAACCTCCCCTTAGTTTTAAAAAACCTTCATATTCAATGATACCCTACTCATGGAGGGGATCCAAAAACATTTGACATAATTTTTTCTCAACATTTCTATATTTGGGTCAACATGATCTATCTTCTCACCAAATTTCATGTCAATAGCTCTAAAACTGACGAAGATATGAGGGCGCGGCATACTGACAGACCGACAGACTTGATTGACTAAATGATAAGGGTTTCAGAAAACTACCAAACCCTAAAAATCTAAAGACCGTTATCCACATAGCACACAAAAAAATTAATGCGCGAGTGAAACCGCGGGGCGGCAACCTAGTAATAATAATAGTGATGAGATGATCAACTGAACGATATTGCCCTATCATATCAAAAGGCTACATTATGCGAAAGCGACATTTTGCGAAGGCCACATTATGCGAAAGCGACATTTTGCGAAAGCGTCATTGTGCGAAAGCGACATTTTGTAGTGAGTATACATTTTGCGAATCGTACATTATGCGATTTGCCGCATAGAAAAGCCCCGAAGCTTGTGTGAACGATTCAATATTAGGTAATTGGTTTTCCAAAAGGATTGGATGATATTAGTTTTCCTGTCACGCTGCCGGTTTTTATACAGTCTGTGTAGATTGATCCCTTAAAAGGGCAACTTGTGGTGCTGCATTACACAATAAACGGTAAAAAGAGAAATGTCATTTATCTCAGAGCGACTGACAGTTCCTACCCACACACTAAGCTTAACTCCGGTTTGGGCTGGCACAAAAACCCTTCGACATTTACATCAGCCAAGTGACAGCTGGATGATTAACAAATTGTGTATCCATTCGTCATGGGATGCTAAGAGGCGTTTGTAAATGGACTGGCCCATCCGCCTACGCAGGGTCAAGCTACAAGGTGATATAACTACAAACATTAATTTGGCGCGGGCAACGACTGGAAGGGGGTACGAATATCGCTCTCTCTCAAGATTAATGTTACAGTGTGCCATTTTCCAAGAAACACGACGCTTTCGGGACGGGGTTTTTGATACTCGCTGTAGAGGGCATTCTGTTGTCTTATTTTATATTCACCGGTTAGGACTTTGACTAACAACGTCTTATATTGGATCGCCCACGCTTCGCTGTAAGCTAATCTTTTTCCCGACCTCGACAAAAGATCTTTTCGTCTGAGCAGTCAGTCTGTAAACGGAGGTTGTTGCTTTTAAGCTAAAGGTTTTGAGTTGCAAAAGATTTTGCATATATATTGTAACAGCATAAAATTCAACAAAAGAGGTTGCCAATTCTCGTGGAAGAATATGTTGGAAATGGCCTCCCCTCTGAGCCCCTCTAGGGAATGTATCGAATTACCTTTCACCCTACAGATAAGCGAGCACAGATTGCAGACGGCGCGCGAGTGAGACTTGACTCCCGACCTGACCCATAAGTGGCTATCCTGCCAACAGCGCCTGATTTGGTATTTATTGCTGGTTTTGCTATGGACATCAATATAATAAACGCAAGATAACCGGCAATGTATGCCGAATCACGTGCCAGGGGCAGGGTAAGTGAAACAGTCACAAGTAGTTTGGAATTCTTGTCGCGCTGTTATTTCCTAAGTGATTCTTTCCCTCTTTTCTGCTTTTCCGCACTCAAGGTGCATCTTTAAATAGAACCGCAGATCTCAGATTTTATTTTCTCAGCAAAAAGCTGCGTCAAGTTATGAATAGTATTAACTGTAATGGAATGGCTTCTTAAGCCGTGTAATCCTCTAAAGGATTTTCTGCCAAGTCCGCAGGTACAAGTTCAAGTTCAGGATTTAAAGGTTAAGTTCTTAAGTTCTTTGCTTTAGTTACAATTTATTTCCTTTAAAGAAAAAAGTGTTTGCAACACACCAAATGATGGTACGTTTTTTTTTCTACACTGTATCGTATTATTACTACTTTAGGTTGTTATTCTATTTTGTTTTGTAATTCCATTCATTTTATATTCTGTCACATGAAACAATCATAAATAACTACCTAGTTTACGGTTAAAAAACTACAGCCTATAAAAATGCTGCACGATATATGCATATGCCTACGTAGTGCTACGATCTACCGTAAACTCTACAGCTCAGGCCTACAGCGCGACTACAGTCTACGACTGCCACGGTGCGTGTCGTGGCTACTTAGCGCTACGATCTACCGTAGACGCTACGGCTCAGGCCTACAGTGTTACTTCAGTCTACGCCTGCTACGGTGCGTGTCATAGCTACGTAGTGCTACGATCTACCGTAGACGCTACGGCTCAGGCCTACAATGTCACTACAGTCTTCGACTGCCACGGTGAGTGTCGTACCTACGTAGCGCTACGATCTACCGTAGACGCTACGGCTCAGGCCTACAGTGTTACTTCAGTCTACGCCTGCTACGGTGCGTGTCATAGCTACGTAGTGCTACGATCTACCGTAAACTCTACAGCTCAGGCCTACAGCGCGACTACTGTCTACGACTGCTACGGTGCGTGTCGTGCCTACGTAGCGCTACGATCTACCGTAGACGCTACGGCTCAGGCCTACAATGTCACTACAGTCTTCGACTGCCACGGTGAGTGTCGTACCTACGTAGCGCTACGATCTACCGTAGACGCTACGGCTCAGGCCTACAGTGTTACTTCAGTCTACGCCTGCTACGGTGCGTGTCATAGCTACGTAGTGCTACGATCTACCGTAAACTCTACAGCTCAGGCCTACAGCGCGACTACAGTCTACGACTGCCACGGTGCGTGTCGTGGCTACGTAGTGCTACAATCTCCCGTAAACGCTAAGGCTCAGGCCTACAGCGTGACTACAGTTCTACGGCTGCCACGGAGCGTGTCGTGCCTACACAGCGCTACGGTCTACCGTAGACGTTACGGCTCAGGCCTACAGCGCGACTACAGTCTACGACTGCCACGGAGCGTGTCGTGGCTACGTAGCGCTACGATCTATTGTAGACGGTACGGCTCAGGCCTACAGCGCGACTACAGTTCTACGACTGCCACGGAGCGTGTCGTGGCTACGTAGCGCTACGATCTACCGTAGACGCTACGGCTCAGGCCTACAGTGTTACTTCAGTCTACGCCTGCTACGGTGCGTGTCATAGCTACGTAGTGCTACGATCTACCGTAAACTCTACAGCTCAGGCCTACAGCGCGACTACTGTCTACGACTGCTACGGTGCGTGTCGTGCCTACGTAGCGCTACGATCTACCGTAGACGCTACGGCTCAGGCCTACAATGTCACTACAGTCTTCGACTGCCACGGTGAGTGTCGTACCTACGTAGCGCTACGATCTACCGTAGACGCTACGGCTCAGGCCTACAGTGTTACTTCAGTCTACGCCTGCTACGGTGCGTGTCATAGCTACGTAGTGCTACGATCTACCGTAAACTCTACAGCTCAGGCCTACAGCGCGACTACAGTCTACGACTGCCACGGTGCGTGTCGTGGCTACGTAGTGCTACAATCTCCCGTAAACGCTAAGGCTCAGGCCTACAGCGTGACTACAGTTCTACGGCTGCCACGGAGCGTGTCGTGCCTACACAGCGCTACGGTCTACCGTAGACGTTACGGCTCAGGCCTACAGCGCGACTACAGTCTACGACTGCCACGGAGCGTGTCGTGGCTACGTAGCGCTACGATCTACCGTAGACGGTACGGCTCAGGCCTACAGCGCGACTACAGTTCTACGACTGCCACGGAGCGTGTCGTGGCTACGTAGCGCTACGATCTATCGTAGACGCTACGGCTCAGGTCTACAGTGCGACTACAGTCTACGACTGCTACGAAGCGCGTCGTGGTTACGTAGCGCTACGATCTACCGTAGACTCTACGGCTCAGGCCTACAGCGCGACTACAGTGTACGACTGTTACGGAACGTGTCGTGCCTACGTAGTGCTACGCTAGCGATCACTATGTTCGACAGATCACTCGCTGCATTCACGGCCGTACGGCGCTCTATTTCTCACTTAAGTCAAGTTAAATCTAGTAGAACTAATAAAAACTAATTTTCAGAAGTTAAAACACGAGTTGAATCTAAGCGGAATGCCAATCGGCGACTTCCTGTATTTGCCAACAGTATACAAGGTTGTAATTCAAATGCGCACGCATAGCTTAAGGGTAGATTAAGTATCGATAAAGGACGTAGTAAAAAATATTGCTTTAAAAAATAGCAGTACCTAATATTACTTTACCTAATATTCGATTAAAATGCCTATATCTCAGCCAAGATTAGTTCGAACTTAAAGTTGATGAGAGAAAAATCTTGTAACTGTATTGGTACTCTCTACTAAACGATAAAATTTTCAAGACTTTGTCTAAGTCTAAATGTTTTTTTTACCCAGGAATAACATAATTTATCGATAGGTACTAAATCTACAATAACATCATTTATCGATTTATCTACAATGAAGCTATAGCAAGCAATTAAATTAACACCCTCTAGAACTTAACTCTCCGGTACACCATCGACATGATTCAACTGACACGGAACTTCCGGCGGATGTGCGATAGGTAGCCTAAGGAAAGAGATGCAACGTTTATCAGACTATCGATATCGATAAACATCCACTTCAGTCGATATCGACCTATGACTTGGCTTCAACTGGCATAGATAAAGAGCATATCCCAAGCAACATTATTGTTGACATCCTGCTCAAATGTCATATAATATGATAGAAAGCAAACAATAATGTTGCCAATTCGGTATTAGGTATGTTCTTTATCTGCGCAAATTTTCATTGATACATTTATAAACTTAAGTAAACCACTAGAATGATGAGAATATTTTCGTTTTAAGATTAAAATTATAAAAACACTTACTGAGGCAGCACTCCGAGCCATCGCACCTTTCGTATCTTTTGAACACAATACATCAGTGTAACGTAATAATATCAGTAACCTAATTTTACCCAATTTTGTGGATTTGATGGGCTTTTTGATTTGATTACGATATATGAAGATTTTCCATATCGATGTATCGACATGTGTAACTTTTTTCTATATATTGATGTTTCTGGGTCCTCTTCATCTTCCTGCCCACGTCCGAAATCAGTTGGAGTTGGCGCAACAATGTTTTTTACAACACAAATATGACTGGCTGCCTGCCTGACGTCGACCCTCCTAGGGAATGCTATTGTAGGTGGTGTCACCGCCTCTATGCGGTTGACCTATTGTCGACAGATATTTAGCCGAGGTAAAAATTCTACGGCGCCTTTTACGAAATACCCTGAGTGGACTAGGAGGGGCAGTGTTCTTAGCCGCTCATCAGTATCCTACTAATATTATAAAGGTGGATGTTTGTGTGTGTGTTTGTTACGACATCACGCTAAAACGGCTGATTAGATTGACATGAAACTTTGCAGAAATATAAAAGGGCATCTGGAATAACACATAGGATACTTTTACCACGGAAAAATGTCTCATTCCCACGGGATCACGCATTTTCCAATATTTTTGAAATAGGTGGCGTGACTGAGCCGATTCGCGTTTTAAACGTTTTCGCCGAAAACTAACAGCGACATCTCTTGGCGAATACTGCTTTTATTGCCGCGGAATAATAGGTTGCAGCGGGTGAAACCGCTGACGGGCAGCTAGTAATTAATATTTATCGAATATCGACGCATAGTCGCATCGCTAGTAGCGTCCGGGTGTTTCTATTGACCGGCGCGGCGATTAGATACGATCTAACCCGAGAACAGAACAAAAGAACCAACATCTGTAGGAATGTTACAAATGAAAACATTTTATTTTATAAATTCCTTTGACAAGGATGTGCTGCAACTACAAGGATTCAACATTTCATTTTCTCAATGATTTTCATCGTGATTGTAACAAACAATCTAGTTTTATTTGACACGTATTGAATTATTTTCGTATGGAATGCGTACTCTCATTCCAATAGCAAAAAAGATATATCGTACAAAATGTCAACTTAATGGGAATTAAACTTTATGGTCCGGAAGGGAAATTTCAAATAGGTACTAGACAATCTGTAAATGTGGAATTAAATCGACTTATCTGTACGTACGTAACTTTAATTAAATTAATTTCTTTGGGACTTTCTCGATTGTTTTGAATTAAATATGACAACTAGGACAAAAAGTATGATGAAGAATATGACAACAAGAATGATGTTATTCGAACATTTTGAGACGAGGTATTATACATGTGTCGACAATAAGACGTACTGAAATGCTAAGCTAGGTGGTAAGGCACAACAAAAGCTTTATAATAACAAAGTAATTATCGCGAATTTCTAGGTTGAGACCCTCTCCAACTCTTCAATCGACTTTGCGGAAGCAGTTTATTAAATTAAAATTGACGGCAAAATATTTACTTAAAGATACGAAAGTTTGATCGAACTTTCAAGATTGTGAAAGAAAACAGAAGAACCTAGAACTTTCACGATAGGTAGGATTTTAATTATTCAGTGTACAATAATATTGTTGATTCCTTTTTTATTTACCACACAATAATGGTAACAACATTTTTAAACGGAATATCCGATATGAGAACTGGCAGGCGTATGTATGTAGTGCTCGTTATAAAAACAAACAAAGATCTAAATTTTTGAAATAATATTCAAATACCTTACAATATAAAGGTACATTTCAAAAATATGAAATTTTGATTCAATCCGATAAACAACTGAAAAGTTTTCAATAATAAAAAGAAATATAGAAAGGCACAATCCACGTGGAAATGATGATAAGGACTTCCGCAAGGCTCTTGTGGGAGGATGCTAATTTTATTCTACTTCCGCCTAAGAAAGTATAGGTATTTGCGTATTCAGTAACTCTTTACACCTACTTATAAATAAGTTACCGTTTCTAACTTTCTGAGCGGAACTGTCCAAAGAAAACTCATTTAAAATAAACAATTATGAAAATATTCGTTCCCAGTGGCGGCGTGGCGCTGAAAGATAAGCACCGGCCGTTTGTGATGTAGTCAGCTCAGCCACAGCTCTTGATACTCGTAGAACGGGGTTCGATTGTCAGCGCGAAAACATAATTCGTTAAATGTTTGAGATATTAATTGACAGACAGACCAATACTTGTAACTTTTTATATGAACTTTGCTTTAGGACATCTAAAAAATCAGGGAGTACAAAAACCAGAGGAGAGCGCGTGTGGGGAAAACCTCGTTCGCTCAACATAACCAATCCGAAGGATAAGCTAATGTTGTTCATTCCAAAATTCCAAAAATATCACTCCAGATTTTCCAGCATAACTGATCATAAAAGTGAAAAACAAAGGCATAGGTATTAAACGTCTGAAAAAAAAATACCACTCTCAAAGCATACCATTTAGGATAATAGCTTCAATCTAACCCTACACAGTACGGAATTTCTATTTTCTTATTTTTCTGCTCTTTTATCGAGTGAAACATTTTCTCGTACGAACGATACATCGTGTTTAGTTTAGTGAGCAAAGCGGCCGCATGGAAACTGCAGTTCATTCATATTGAGTGCTCAGCCCCGACTGACGGCAGCCGAGCCGGTGTTGCCAGATGCTCCATCGATAAACGATGAAATAGCCTTCCAATATGGACGACTTTAAAACCGCTTCAAGTTAATCTAATGTGATTCCAATGTAGAGGTATAAAATACTAATTTCTGAATATAAATACGTACAGCATTTTATCAACAGAACAGTGTCTTGTTCAGACCGTCCGCAGAGACGAAGGATGCAAACGGATATAAAGGGACACTCGACCGCCAGAAGGGACGGAAGCCGTCGTTTCCGGGACGGTCTGGCAAAGTTGCCGAGGATTGCCGAGTACCGCCCACGTGGCACATTTCGAGCGCAAGTTTCCGACAAATAAAGCTTCACGTGACCTCGGAGCTTACAGCAAAATAGAACATGCAAACTTCCGAAGCGAAGGTAAAAAGTTTTTAAATCGGTGAAGTTACGTGGGTTATATGCGCTGCAGTTTTCAAGGTTTTCTTTTTTGTTCGTAATGCGTTTTTAGCTTATGACTGTTGTCAACGTAATGTTATAAGACGTAGGCGTAGTTACTATAGGCACTTTTTACGGCCTCTTATGGTTTGTTAGTAATTTTCGCACAAGAGGTGCCAAAATCCTTTCGTAAATCATTTACTCGTGCATTGCCTTCTGGAATTGACGACAGCGTTCACTGTGATAGATCAAAACGCCTTAAACTGCGTTGTGAACGTGGCTCGTAGAGGAGGATCGTAGAGGAACATTCCGGAAGCAGGCTTTTGTACCTTTTGATCTTTGCATCTAGCGAATCGATTCTGGCGCTTTAAATATAATTGGATAAGTACCTTGGACAAGAAGTCTAAACACTGAAAGTCAAGAACTTACGAAGGTACCGTCTACAAATTAAAGGATATCTCGTATCACTTAAGTACTACAATCAGCTCCAGAAATTTCAAGCAGCTCCCCTTGCATGATTCCCCATAAAGCTGTTAGTTTCCAACAAATAACCCGTTGTGAGGGGAACGGTTTCAAGCTCCAATACTCAGCTCGCGAGATATGTACAAGTTTTCGTGCATAAGGAATTCTTGCGAAGAACTTTCGTAACCCGATATTCTAAAAGCTTAGGCGCTGCGCATGTCATATTTATTTTTCTATCTTACCGTATTTACCGATATTTCTCTAACTTACAAAATATTTGGCCAGAAAAATGTCATACCTGCCGTATATAGTGCTTTTTCCGGATAAGATAGTCAGACGAAAGGAATTTTCGAAATCGCATAGAAAAAGCCGTGTAGCAGGCAGGGCATACACACGCTACCGCATATACTTAGTTATTTGCATTGTGGCTCGAACCATCCGGTCTCCCGGCGCGAGTACTATCGGCTACAATTGCTACCAACAAGTAGGGAGAAATCGAAACCAAGCAAGGCCACAAAAACAAATTAATAGGTAATAAAATATATTCAAAATCACCATGATATTTTCGAGGCCCGCATTGCCTTTGTTCTTTCCTGCTCGAAAGATAACTGTTTTCAGTGGACCAGAAAATGGACTGGTGATAAGGACCAATTGTGTATAAGAAACATTGTAGGTCGAAATAAGAAATTACTCTGAAATTGGACTGTTGATAAGGAGAAATTTTCTATAAGAAACATTTTGGACCGAAATATGAAAATTCCCTGATAGTCAGTTTTGTACACAGAATCAACAATATTTTTGTTGGTATTTCTTACCGCCCGTCCCCAGTTTCAGTATCGGTCAACAGTAAGATTTCACGGTAAGTGAGTTCGCAATATCGCAGCGCAGACGAGCGACACCCGACGACTCCGGGGCCCGGGCGAATGCGGTCGCAGACGGTCGCTGGGACCATTATTTATACTGTCACCACTTCTATGAGAGCTAGACCTTTCGAGCCACACCAACAATACCCAAGTGAGGTGCCATGCATGGGTAATTTTCTTCTTGATCTAACATTTATTGAACTTCGATGTTTCTATTTCGACGTCATGTCGGTAATCATGCCTGATCAATCAGGACTAGCAGTAGTCTCCATGGCCGAAATCGGCCGGAGAGATCATCATCATCAATCATACACCTGCCTAGCAACGAAGACTATAGAGCCATCAGATCAGTCGCATGGGACAATTTGGGCAGGGATCACAGGTAACATCCATTGCTGCACTAGTTTAGCACTACGTAACACATGCGGTAGGAAAATGCGAATTTCCAGCAACTTACGTTACGTGTGACCCCGCCTTATATCTCACAGGCAATCAGGAACGGTCCGACTAATACTCGAGCAGATCTTTCACTTTCGAACCATATTCCGCACCTGTGCCTCCATTTCCGTCGTTTGCACGTGTGTTATCCATCAAACGGTCTTTTTTGGTCGTAAAATTCCCATTTTAAAGTTCAGTCTGATGACATAATAAAACCGGGTCCCGTGGGTGGGCGGGATAAAGCCGGTGGAACAAACCCGCCTACATAGGGAACACATTAAGGCTGCACGTCCACCAGATGGTGGAGGCAAGCGCAGTGAACGATGCTTTAATGGCAGCAAAGCAGAATATTACAGTAGGTACCTAGAGAACAGTACTGGATGAGGGAGGCACAAGACTGTAAAAATTGGCGTAAGAAGGAAGAGGCGTACGCCTAGCAGTGGGCTGTTGTGGGCTGTTCATGATGACCTAGAGAAGAAACTAATAATTCTCTATCGGAAGTCCACAATGGATAATGAAGAAAATAATCTACCAAATTCTTAGATACAATTTATAAAAAAAAAAACATACTTTAAAATTTACATATATACTTGGTTAAGACTTACGCGCTTTGTACATATTTTTATATTTATTTATATCGGGTCTACCTTAAACTCGTAAGCTATACGCGTATCCCTCGGCACCGTACAATCAAACGTAAGCAGTTGTTCCATATACACCTCTGTCAAATGTATGAGAAGTGCTAGAGGTTTAATATTGTTATCGTTGGCGTTTTGCTACTGATGGACAGGTAGGTGTGATCTTACTAGTGTCACATGTTCCAACTTTTTAGGCGCTCTCTATAGCTTGCTGATATATACTTTAAGAGTGAGGCTCTTGTAACAATGTCCTTTCTGCGCCTGTGTGGATATTTTATAAGGGCCAGGGCATAATGGGGCTGAGAAGTATGTACTTTGACTAAATACCACAACTTAAAACATTTCCCGTGTTAGACAAGTATACCATTTTAAAAACGTCTATAATTTTCTACCGCATGCAGAATTTGATACTACGACTTTCGCCATTAATACCCAAACATTTTAACTGTTCAAAGATCATCATCTTCCTGCCCTTATCCCAATTACTTGGGGTCGGCGCAACACGTTTCGTTGAACACAAAATCGTGTTGCAAAAGGATTTGGCTGAATTTTACGACCGGCCGCCTACCAGACGTCAACACTGTTCAAAGATGTCAGATTTTATATTTTTATTTCCATGTAGATTTACAAAGAATACTTACTATTTTAAATGTCAAATACATCGATGCTACGCAACGCCTCTTCTATCTGTTACGTTGCTTTTATACTCAATCGTACGTAGCTTTTATAGTTCTAAATGTATGTAATTTTTTAAGTAAATTGATGGCTTCTTTGGACTCTACTGCAGTCTAACGCTGCACAGTAGTATAAAAGGCGCCATACCGAAGTCTGTGGCTGACGCGGTTGAAACACTCTGACATATGGTTGATTAGATAACCATATGTCAAAGTTTAGTTTAGACTTTTCGAGTCGTTTGTCGACTCGCTGTCCGACACAAAAAATTAACACCGAAGACACTGTGCCCTAACAGGGCGCCATTATACGGGTTTTACAGTGTTCTGCATATTGTGCTACATTGTATCTCTTACATCGATGTATATTGACTTATGCAATCATCATCATCATCTTCCTGCCCTTATCCCAAATACTTGGGGTCAGCAAAACACGTTCCGTTGAACACGAAATCGTGTTGCAAAAGGATTTGGCTGAATTACGACCGCCCGCCTGACTTATGCAATAATCGATTGAAATTGAAATTGAGATTGACACGATAATGAACCTAATTATCGTGTACGAGGAAGATTGTTTTATTGTACTTTTCAACTTAATACCGTGCGGTGAAAGCACAGGGTGAAAGTCGTCTAGTTCCATGAACGCGGCTGCAGCTTTTCCTCCCCTTTTCCGAGTAAAACCTCAATCGCGTCTACCTAGAGGGATGCAGGCAGGTACTTGGAAATTACACAGATAACAAACACTTGCACGACTGAACTTGAACTTGTTCCTTGAATCCGCTTTGCCGGGTTTTAAACTTGAAAGAGGATTTGAAAAATATTTCTCCGCGTAAAAATATGAGTTTGAAGTAGGTAATTGGTACTTTCCATCTAACTAGGTATAGGTATGTCATACATAAATATGGGCCAGCAGATAAAAGTAAGTAAGTAGGTACGTAAGAGCGCACGTGATCTCGAAGTTTTTATACAAACGTATTCCCCAGTTTTCTTTCCGAATTACGCAAATCAACTATAATTTCTTTTTTATTTAGTACGTTAAGGCCTGTTGTAGGCATGCCCGTACTTTTTAATTTTTTCAAACGAGACGAAGATAATATGAAACATTTTCCTTCTCTAAATGAAAGAAAAATGCTTATTTTGTAACAAAAAAAGAATTATTGCTCTACATGCATAACATATTCAGGTAGAATACGTTTGTATGAAAAGGCTAAAAACAGGCATCACCCGGTTATCATCTTGAATACTTTTTTCATTACACATTATATTTCGGCTCCCCAATCTATACACAGCCTAAGCTAATTTTCAGTTAAATTACTTTATACACTGGGTTTGTTTGCGCTGTATAATGTGCGAAAATATTCCGTTACGCGACCCCTACCCTTAAATATACGTGGAGGGCAAAATTAAACAATTTCGGAACATAATAGAAACTGGTTTTTGTACGGAAACGCTAAACAAAACAGGCTATTAATAGCTAATTAATAAGTCATACACGTGTTTAGCATTTTATTATGTTGGTAGGAAATAATTTTAGCAGGACAAGAATAGCTTTATTATAGTTTCTATTTCAAGGAATGAAAATAAGTTTGAAATCACACTATTATAAAATAGTAAACGTTTTGGTTTGTAGGTATTTTTAAACTTGATCCTTAGTCTCCGAAACTACCTGGTCCAGACACCTTTCTAAATTTAGAACTTTGATTTACATTACATATATTACGTAACCCTAGAACTCAACTCTCGGCCTTGGTTATGCATTCCAAATTCAAATAGTTATCGTCCCGTTCCCGAGATTAATGACGTTCCCGAGATGTCCTGACGGTTTTGCAGAATCCCGAATTTCAGTGGGCGAGCAATTTGAAAAGCTTAGTAGGTATTCACGGAAATAGATCAACACCAAGCTTCTAGCACTTTACGTGTCGGCAGAGCTTAAACTGTGTTATATTCTTTTCCGCGTCGTATATTTACCTCTTGATTATTGTGCCTGTAATAAATAACGTGATAGATCTGGATAACACGATATTTTAGAAAGATAAAAAACTTACATACGACTTCGATTATGCGGTTATATTCATGCATGACAATATTGTATTCATTTGGTCGTAGAAGCAGCTACAAAAAAAACGGCTGAAAAATTACCTTTAGAGACTTAGAAAAATATTACAGGCGGCTTTTAAAGAGCAAAATCAGCTTTTCATAATCTAGTCGAATAATTTATTTCCGCTAAGAGTCTCAACGTAATCCGGGCGAAACGTAAAAAAGCAATTTTGTATTTTGGTACATTCTTTTTCCTCGACACGATTATAGCCACTTGTTGCCACTGCTTACTAAGAAGGTAATCCAGATAATTTGAGCCCCCACTCCTCCCCGCTTAGCAGGAATTAAAAGGGGCTTTTGGGGGTGATGTGTGAACTTTAGGGGTCTGAGCTTACTGGCTGGTGAGGTGGCGAACTTTAATTATGTAAGAGAAAGGCGACGCGATGTTTTATTGGTTGTCAGGACAGCTTAAGAACGAAGATATATTACTTTGTTGATCGGTTACGAAGGTTAAATATAAATGTCGGGTCAAATGAACCTGATAAACGTTTTCGATCTGGCGGTGTCTTATTATTTGACATAATGAATCGGAATGCAAACATGTCACGTCATGGTAATTTAAATTAACATTGACAGCTTAATTTCTGAGCGCAGTTTCACAAAATAGAGAGTTTGCAGAAGGTTCACTCGACCCTATGAGAAAGGACCCCGCACGATTTGTTCGACAAGGGCCGTCCGGTCAAATTGGCTGAAATTTTGGGGAAAGGTAGTACGTAATGCTCTCACCAAAATGTAAAAAAATCTGCGAGCGGAAATGACCAGTTTTTGAGATATAGCTATTTTAATGTTGAAGTCACTAAACATACTTCGATGTAAAAATGTTACTGATTAAGGCAAATGTCATGTTCTTACTTATTTTTTACGTTCATTTGTATAAAACCAACCCACGAAGTAATTATTTCCATTGGAAAAGTGTCTGTTTCGGGTATATTACACATAATATAGCAACAAAGCAAGCTAGATCGCCTAAGCTATATGAGATACAGCAATGGCTCCAAAGCAAAAGTTGTTTAGCATGATAGGCCGCTTCTGCTGGTACATGGACACCAGGAGTCTGGAGTAGACCACCAGGACCCCATCTAGACCATAAAATATACAGAAATGCCTCTATAGCAAAAGCTGTTCAGCATGATGGAATGCTTCTGCTAACAGACTGACGTCGAGGTTCTGGAGTACCTGATGTAGACCACCAGGACCTCATCTTAACTATAAGAGATACGGAAATGCTTCAATACCAAAAGTTATGTTAACACTTTGGCTAATTCAACTGGGTGAATAAGGCATTCAAATCACAGCTAGCTCCTTATTCAACCATAAATCTAATTCTTTAGTTGGGCATTTCATGGAATGGAATGAACTGTAGAACGTTGTGTTCAACCACTTTGGTAACGAACGTTTAGAGGTGTGGTTGAATGGCGCCGCTTGATTAAAGAGCAATCTGTGCATTTGAACAGCGTTTTTAACTAGATAGCCGGCAACCGATGTGGCGCAGTGGTTAACATGCCTGCCTGCCACGCAAAGGTTCCGGGTTCAATTCCCGGTGGGGTCACTCACAAAGTTGATATTTGTCACTTTGTGAATTTGCTCCCAGTCTGGTTAGGACATTGCAGGCTGAACCACCTGATTGGATGGGCACGTTAAGCCGTCGGTCCCGGTTGCTGTCTATGATGGCGGTCGTTACACAGCCATGTCAGAGGCCTGCTACTTGTAGTAGGCGGTTGAAAAACTCTGACACCAGGGTTCATCGGGTCGTTGAACGACTCGGTGTCACACACGAAAAAAAAAAAAAGAAAGACTAGATAGCCACAACATATTCATAACTAGAACTGTTACTTACACGCTTTCCCATAGAAATAGGATCATTGCATGTTCTATACCAGGATCTCCAGACTCTCGATATCAAAGTGCCAGTATAACGGCTTAACGTGTTGAACAACTTTTGCTATGAAAGCATTTCCGTATCTTTTATAGTTAAGATGAGGTCCTGGTAGTCTACATCAGGTACTCCAGAACCTCGACATCAGTCTGTTAGCAGAAGCATTCCATCATGCTGAACAGCTTTTGCTATAGAGGCATTTCTGTATATTTTATGGTCTAGATGGGGTCCTGGTGGTCTACTCCAGACTCCTGGTGTCCATGTGCCAGCAGAAGCGGCCTATCATGCTTAAAAACTTCTGCTTTGGAGCCATTGCTGTATCTCGTATAGCTTAGGCGATCTAGCTTGCTTTGTTGCTATATTATGTGTAATATACCTGAAACAGACACTTTTCCAATGGAAATAATAACCTCGTGGGTTGGTTTTATACAGATGAACGTAAAAAATAAGTAAGACATGACATTTGCCTTAATCAGTAACGTTTTTACATCAAAGTATGTTTAGTGACTTCAACATTAAAATAGCTATATCTCAAAAACTGGTCATTTCCGCTCGCAGATTTTTTTACATTTTGGTGAGAGCATTACGTACTACCTTTCCCCAAAATTTCAGCCAATTTGACCGGACGGCCCTTGTCGAACAAATCGTGCGGGGTCCTTTCGCAATAATCACTTGTTACATAGCCAGGGTTGATAGCGTCAAAAATTCAGCAAAATCTGATACAAGAACGTCATATAATGCTGAGCTAATTTTAATCCAAGAAATATGACGTTCGTGACAACCATCTTTTTAAGTACCTTAAGTGCTCCTGAGATTCCAGTTATTTCCAATTAAAGACATAGTCAAAATCGTCGCTCGCTATCACTGAGTGAGACATCTGTAAAGGTGTCCCGCGCGCCATTTCCCTAATTTGTGGCAGTTCTGTCGCTGTTCTAGCTGAGTGGGGCTTACCACTAAGCGCTGTGTAATTCCAAGCAGTGTTGGTACTCGACCGCCGCACACCGCACGTAATTAGTATCTCCAAGCAAACTAGACATAGGAATCGCATTAGAGCTGGAGTTTGGGTGATAAGCTGACAATAGGTAAGGCTGTAGGTATATTGATGAAACAACTGCCAAAATGTGATTGATGATATACGTCAGAGCGATATGCCAGATGCAATAAAATTCTAGATACCTAGTCATACTAAAAACCGACGTTTACGCAAGGAGCCATGCGTAAATTTGCGTAGGCATCTCTGTGACACGTTACACTTATTTTATTAGATAGATGCAATATAATACCTATCTTGTGAAAACAGACGTTAGGTGTGAGACCCGCCTAAGTACAGAAACCGTTATAAAGAACACTTTCGAATTTGAAAATGTTCAACTGAAAACTACAAAAGATCAAACCTTATAAATAAACTTCTGTAGGAAGCTACCACGATAAAAGTTACCAATATTCTGATATAGGTACTAAGTTCAACTTTTATAGGTATTTCGTAACTTTGCAACACCGAAACTTTCACTAAGGTAAGAAACACACGTAACGTCCGTTTCTGCATTATTTGACAGACGCATCCGACGACGCAGCGTTGCGCGTAATTTCAAATGCCTGTCAAACCGTTCGACTTTTTTTACCATGACTTATCCACTTCTGTGTAATGATTATCAAATAAGTGATATTTTTTGTATCTTATGTGGAATAAATTATTTTGAGTTTCAGTTTGACATAAACATAGGTATTTGTACGAAAATAAGGTGGAAAATAGCATTTACCTAACACATGCGATAGCGCTGCGCAAAAATAACGCAAAAACGAAGGATAGGTATGTTTTTCGCCTAAAAGGCATTGTGGACACGTTGAACACTTTGCAGGTTTCATGTTTGCGGCTTTGACAAACAAACAAAGTTCCGGTTTGTCTTTTTAAATATTAAACGTCTCTGCAGTTTGAAATTAATATCAGACTGTCTTTCAATAAGTTTGTAGTTGTGTATGTAGTTGGCACGGTGGAGTGAGCACAAATTTAAAAAGTAGGTAATTATGTCATCTGTGACAGAGGTAAATATGAAAATCCCACGGAAAATGATGCTAGTCGAGTCTGACGTGACATACCTAGATACATAATACTGGAAATTCGGTATAGGTACACAACTTGCCTTAAATTAGTGCTGTCACTTTCTGTCAAATTGGGTTAGAAAAGGATAGGAGATGTCTCAGCCATATCATTTTTAAATATATTATTATTATCTATTCAATTTACTCTTAGTCGCCATTGATTGTTTTCATCGTCGCTTTATCTTTACAGAAAAAGCGTATTTAGTTAGGGTAAGGTAAGTTAGGGTACTTAAGGTTAGTTAAGGTAAGTTGTGTTTCCCAAATTTCCAGCAACATTGAACTAACCTTAAATAAAGTTTTAAGTGGAGTTGCAGTAAGTAAACTAAACTGCCAGCGTCAGGCTGCCCCCACTTGACGCTGCATCAGCTCGTAAAGTACTTGTGTACCTCGAGTTCAAACTTTGGAACTGCAATCGGTTTTGCCTGCAGTACAGGGGGTCCTCATCGGGTCGTTGGACGACTTAGTGTCCCACTCGAAGAACAAGAAGGGGTCTTCTTTGCTTCCCCCACTTGCTCACACTTACTATCAAATAATATCAAAAGGATTTAAGATGCAAAATTTATTCAACTATCGATATACCGATTTATTATCCATACCATTTTAAATTTTGATAAATAATTACAATTAATAACAAACATATTTTTGTATATACTTTTTTGACTTAAATATATTAAGTCACTAACACATACCTACACGCAAGAAAAACAAACAGATTTTTCGTTATTGTTAATAGATGATAAGATTACAGTGTGATGTGTGTGATAATGTGTGTGATGTTATTACTGGCGAATTTCCGTCTTCTTTTTTCCTTCCTTCCTACAACAATACTAAAGCTGGCGATGGATTATACTTAGTTCAAACTTATCTATTGCAAAGCTATTACTTACTGTAATGACAGCTTTTGCTTACTCATTGCTTGCTTTGTTATGATTCCCAGTGATAAACCTTTAATATTCTGTTACTAGAGAAATCTTGCCAATACAAACCTTTCGCGATTAAATAATAACTATAGTTCGCGCGTGATCTGATGACATTCAAAAGCGAAGACAATATGTACATAACATCACAGAACAGAATATACCTACCTACTGTGTGCCTAAATATAAAGTTTATTTACAATTCTGGGGATTATAAGATGACTGAAATAAATATTACCTCAAAATTCGGCTTTGAAAACATTTTATGCTTTCGTGAGTTTTAAATTACCAAAAGTTACAGAATAAACAAAATTAAAACTCTCTTTCGTAAAGCAAACATTAATTGAGATTGTTACCTTTCTAAACGAAAAGTTCATCTCGTGTACACGTTTTTTTATAATTGTTTATTTTTCTTTGCAACGTCTTGCACTGCGCTTGCCAAAACCTCTGCCAAGCGTGGTGAGTATGCCAGAAATCAGAAAGTCTTTATTTGTATAAAACACTGTATCAAAGATGGTACAATACTCCCAATATTCATGTCCAGCTGTGGACAGTTGCGGCTGTTAATTAATAAATGGCATAATGTTTTCATCCAATTTACCACCGCTGAGCGCGGTTTGTGCGGGATAAAGCATTTAACTTTGCGCGCGTGACGTGCATCATGCATGCGGCGTTTACAATTTACATGCATAATTAATGAATGGGAGAACGGGAAACTCGTTGATATGTTAGTGTTTCTCTTTTTGCGTCTTTTAAATCAGTTTTTTTTACATTAATATCAATCAACTGCCACAGCAGTCCACTGCTGAACATGGACCACCACGCCTGGCATACTGTTTAGCAAGCGCAGTACAAAACGTTGCATTCACAGGGAACGTGCTGCCCATTCTTTGTATGATTATCTGCCGCTGTCGTTAGTAGCTTTTCACGAGGCAAAGTGCTACACTACTTTTTTTTCTTCTTGAAATTCTGTTGAAGTCCGCTTAGTTCGTATTTGTCTTCAGTACCTTAGATGGGACTCTGTGAAACTTGCCACAGTCGTTCGTGAGTTAAGTTGTCTTCAATAGAAACCACCAAGACTACTTGCTATTTACACTTGTGGTGGAGAGGAGCAAAGTTACCGTTTACACTGCTCTGCTTGAAGACCTTGAACCCTAGAACTGTGGGCACAAATGCAACTAGTATTATCTACACTTCTACGCATCGACGATTGAACGTAGCTTCTACGTATACATATATGTATCGTACTTATTATTATAAAAAATAAGACTTATAAAATACGCTTTATAACTTCTGAAACTACTAGAACAGTTTCAAAAATTCTTTTACCATTTACCTCTTAATGTCTTCCACGGAATTATTACAGTCTTAAAATGGCGAGCAGCGTCTGAAACCACTGGAACTAGGGATTACGTTAGTAACTAAGTATTATCTAATCTGTAGCTTCTAGGGAGTCTAGTCGACACTAGGGAAGTTATTTTTGAGACATTATGTTTACTTTGAAATAAAACGGGGTTAATAATTCAGTTGTCATTCGACACACATGCCAAGTTTCATGTCTAACCAGTCATGTTGCCCAGTAGTGGACTATTGTGGCTGTAGTATTCGTAGTTAGTGTGTATATATTTTATGGGTTGACTAAGCTGCTCTTTAGAAATGGACGTAACAAGGGTAGGAAGCGATATACCTATTCATTCAAAAGAATTCATTCTGATATGTGTAAATATGTGTAAAAAGGTGTCCTTTCTTCGGACTTTACAATAAATCCTTAAAGTCAATACAAAAGACGCGTCAAAGGCTTCAAAGGAAACCGCTGAAGAATGGATAATAAAAGTAGTATCCCTTTGCCTTTCACACCATTTTCACGCCTAGTTGAATGGGTTGATATTTTTTATGAGGTTTCTTTCATTTTCACTTATTTCCTTTCGGCCCTTAGTTCAAAGGAAACCTGTACTACGACTGGACAAAATATATTTTTAGCTTGCGTTTACAGAGTTTATAATATCTTATTTTCTCATAGTAAAACAGTGTAAAACATTTGACATGTTTAGATTTTTTTAAAGTTTTGTTTTTATGTTTTGCTAAGGATTTCTTTTTGTTTTTATACCAATTGTTATTACTGGATTAAACTTATTAACTTGTCTATTTTTTAATCGAAGCGATTCTCAAAAGATATAGCTCTACCGCATATTAATATGGACATTATAGACTTACCTAGTGTTCAGAACTAAGCACCGGTTTTGGACCAAATCAAGGTTTTGCGTCTATAGTTTTTGTGATGTAGTACAATATAGGATAGATTGCATGTTGGCATTAAAAAAGTATCGACCATATTTTGGCATTATAACAAATTCCATTTGGGACTAGCGCAGTGACCCTATATCAATTGCCTTGTGCTTCAGTCCTAGTCCATTCTCATTTTCGGTACCGTTCAGGAGCAAAAATCGGCCGTTTTTTTCCCCGTGATCCATAGTAAACAATTCTACTGAGACCTCGAGCAAACAAGATTGTGTACACAACCACAAAACTGCCACCCCATCGAAATACAGGATGAAGAAGTCTCGTGATTTATTGATTCAGAAATGAAGGTGAAATAAAAAATCGAAATGTTTTTGCTACAGCCAAGATTTGTTCAGACAGACGGCTGGTCATAAAAAATTGCCAGATCCTTTTGCTATACCTACATGATTTTGTTCTCTACTATGTTGCGTGAGCCGACCCTAACCGATTTGGGATAAGGGCAGGCAGGTGATGATGCACTTATCGATGCAAGAAAAAGAAAAGGTATAGGTATAAACAGACTTGATAATGATAAGCCTTCATTTTGTATATTGGAAAATGTACGTTTTCGTAGTGAAAATGAATTCACAATAGCTGCTTCAATTCTCCCAGTCAAATACTTACCACAAGCAAGCCTTACAAACCATTATATAAGTCGGTTTGGTTGCCTTTGTACTTACAAAGCCTCTGCAGATGTTAGTAACATTATAAAAAGATATTTTGTATTCTATTTATTACATTTTATTATTATTTTTAGCTTAAATATTTATGACTTTCTCATCTTCAACAACCTTTAAGCTGCATCGACTTATGGGTCAGATGCCATATTTGTATAGGAATATGGTGGAAAATCGCATTTTCCTAATGCGTGCTTTACGACGCAGCGTCAAAAAAGCGCAGCAACGGATTTTCTTAGTCGGGTCGTTTGTCGATTCGGTGTCAAACCGTCTCATGTCGGCTATAGTTGTGAGTGTCAATAGCAGTCGGTAGGGGCGGACAGCAAAATGACGACTCGCAAGAGCAAACATTTTTCTTGTGTGTTATGCGTTATGTGTTATAATGTGCGTTTCCTCTTTTAGTTCCTATGGCGTCATGTTGGTAGCATTGGAAACTTGTATGTAATTTATTGGCGCCGTTTAATTTTACATACAAAATTCCAATGCTACCAACATGACGCCATAGGAACTTTAAGATGAAACGCACTAAGTGTAAGTATGACATAATGCAAGTAATGTACCAAAATATGATTAACCCATGGACATCATTTAAAAAAAAATTGCAACCCTAGGCTGTAGGCACTGTAGGTATAAATGATTAGAAAATCGGGCGAGCTGTCCTACTGGAGATTCTCTATTTTGTGGTATGAATGAATGACTCAGCAATACTAGGTACGACTGGCGGTAGTTACATCTTCCGGCTTAGCTTAACCTCTTTCTCAGTCAATATTTTTCGATGTCTTATTATCTTAGAAAGAATGTAGATGGTAAATATCAAAATCTTCCCGGAAATTGAAGCTAGCTACATTTGGGGGCACTAGAGATGAGTATAATCGATCATAAAGATGGCGGGGGATCGCTCGCCGCCTACGTCATCGCCTCAATCCGGGTCAAAGGGGTCATCACTCGACACTTAGACGTCAAATATTGGGGAGGTTTCAGGAATTTCAAACCTGTTGATTGCCAAAACGCTTTATTCGTGTCAGATATCCAAATTTATTGAAGAATTTCCGGTTTCCAGGATAATAACAAATTATTTTTACCCGACTGCCTAAGAGAGTTATATTTTTCGAGAGTATACAAGAAATTCGTTTTACGGGCTACAGCCCAAACAGCTGGGCGGATCATGACATGTGAGGTGTCGTTAGATTCATCTCAGCAGCGCAAGTAGGTACTGACTATACAGAAAATGCATAAATTCAAAATGACGGATTTATATCGCAAAATACAACTTTGAAATTCCCGTAGTCAGGTTTATGTTTTTTTAATACATCTTTTTGTTGTTAGCCATTTCCAATTTATTTTCACTGAAACATCGTATAATTCCAAAATCGTGATTTGCGAGAATCTCGTTAAATATTTCGCACTTTCATTTTACACTTCAAATATTTTTATCATGATAAAATCGTAGTTTGAACCTACTAAAAAGGTTTCATTTTTATCACAGTTTATGTATCTTTTCTACGAAATATGTAGGTGCTTGGCATGCGCGCCAAATTGCTATTCGGTGACATTTAAATAATAAGAACCGCGTATTTTTTTGCTTTTGGACGTTTTTAGTCAAAACTACACCTAACTATTTAATTGGGAGCGAGGGAAAATAACCGCGTTTCAGGGTGTCGTGCCCAAAAGGTGAAAATGAAAACAGAACCCTATTACTGAGACTTGGTTGTCTATCTGTCCGCTGTCACCACCAACCGTAATAGCTTTGTTTTGAGCTTTGAAAATTTCACAAATGGCAAATTTTTGTTGCCGCAATTCTCATAAAAACAAAAAATATTTAAAATAAAGGGGAATGCCATCAAAAAAGCCGTGTTTTTTTGCCCGATCTTAGTTATGATATGATGGTTCGAAGACTGTGTCTGTTAAACACACAGAACATGAATTTAGTAATATTGACAGCCACGATGACAACAAATACTAATAAAAAGTAGAATAACATACCTAATTACATTAAAGTCCCATACAACAAATGTGATTTTATGCAATTTTTATACAAAATGGCAGGGCACCCTTCGTGCATGAGTCCAACTCGCACTTTATACCGACTAGTTAATGTTTTCTTGTATCTGTTTTAAATAGGCACGTACTTCAAATCGTATATTGGAGCTGAATTTATTTTATAAATAAATAAAAGAGTTTGTTTTTCTTAAACAAATTATTTTGGGATATGACAATTCATACTCAAAGCTTTGTTGTCA
This sequence comes from Phthorimaea operculella, assembly GCA_024500475.1. Classification (NCBI taxonomy): domain Eukaryota; kingdom Metazoa; phylum Arthropoda; class Insecta; order Lepidoptera; family Gelechiidae; genus Phthorimaea; species Phthorimaea operculella. The sequence continues at coordinate 1,247,306 of JANFCV010000051.1, read as the reverse complement.
TAGATTAGATTATTAGAACGATTCAAACGATTCCAAATTCAATGGCGTCATTACGTGATTGTGTGTATTTCAGATTTTAGTAACAAATACATATCATACATACGTCCAAATACGTCATACGATTGTTATTATTTCAGATTTCAGTCACATTCATTGATACGTCATACGATTGTTATTATTATAGCTGAGTATCCCGATCGAATCTGCCGGGACGTTTGTTAAGCCTAATTGTAATTGTTGTTCGTGATCAATGGGCGCTCTGTTCCCGTCACTGGTGGCTCGTTTTGCGATATTAATAGGGTGTTTTACGTTCCACCGAATAGTACTATCGTCAGCTCATCGACCTTCTCATTTAGGGGTCAACTTTTACTGTATAAATTGAAACCTTAGCATGCTTTTCAAAGTTTCAAAACCCTGCGTCGCACTCATGTCGCACTAGAAGATGCGTGGTGTCGGATTATATTGTTACGGCCACAAATTAGGGACACGTCACGCGGGGCACAATTCAGATGGCTCACTCAGTACTAGCGACGATTTTGACGCTTACTGACTTTAATTGGAAATAACTGGAATCCTAGGGAAGCTCAAGGTAACTAAGACGATGATTGGCACGAACGTCAAATTACTTAGATAAAAAATTGCTCAGAATCATAAGATGTTCTTGTATTAGGTTTTGCTTTTTTGATATTCTTATACTTTGAGATTTTTGATAGAAGCAGCCCTGGCTATGCAATAAGTGACATTCGTAAAAACTCTGAATAGGGTCGAATTAACCTTTTGTGAACTCTTTATTTTGTGTTACGGCCGGGTAGAAAACCATACCCGCGTCACCATGGAGAGATGACGCGACGCCAAAAATTGCTTAGCATTGCGTCGAAAAATACGTCGAGTTTGCTCTATAGTCGACAAAAAAAGCGGAGAGCTTTCTTAATCCAAAGGCAGTTTTATTTACTTATTTATTTTATTATTAAACAAGTGAAACAAACTTTTGCGCATCCCTACGTTGGAATCGGCTGTCTCACTGCGGCGTGGCAGCTGTGAATTATGCACCGGCGGCGCAGCCCGGCTGTAACTTTAAGCCCGTAAGCCAGCCGCGGAACTATCGCTGCCTCACGTAGCCGCGCCACAGCCCAACTTTAAATTGATAACGAATATTACAACGCAGCTTCGCAGCTTGGTGGAGGTACACCACAATTCTATACTCTGTTCACGATAACGAGCTAGGTCGTAGCGAATTGTAAATTGCCCCTTTCACTTACGTGCATATATTATATGACTGTATATGTATCATCATTGGCCTCATACGTCTGTGTCAGACGTATATGTATATGTATCAACGCGGTGATAAATAGTTGCCAAGTGTCCTTGCAAAAATGTGTTTGAGATGGTGCTCTACTCGCTCGTTATCGTGATCAAATATAGTCACAAATTGGGAAATTGGCGCGCTAGACGCCTTTACAGATGGCTCACTCAGTACTAGCGACGATTTTGACGCTTACTGACTTTATCTGAAAATAACAAAAAGATATTACCCTTCTAGAGAAGGTACAGAGGAGAGCAACCAAAATGGTCACATGCCTACGTAACACCGAGTACGACGAGCGCCTCAGACAGCTTGGACTGACAACGTTAGAAAAGAGAAGACAGCGAGGAGATCTCATCGAAACCTACAAAATATTGACAGATCATTACAATGTCCCAGAACTCAATGGTATCTTCGTCTTCAACCAGAACAAGAATCTGAGAGGACACTCACTAAAACTGTCACGCTCCTCGAGTGCAAGCAATCCTAGGCACCACTTCTTGCCAAATCGTGTAGTGGACTCGTGGAACAAACTACCGCAATCAGTGATCAGTGCTCCCTCAGTGAACTCTTTTAAAAACAGACTAGATAAACATTTGACTCAAGTGCAGTGATATACACGCATCAGCACAATGTGCTGCTAGTGTATCAAGAATAATAATAATAACTGGAATATCAGGGTAACTCAAGGTACCTAACTAAGAAGATGGTTGCCCAAAATAACATCTATTACAATCATCATATCGTCATATATCCGTCATATCGTCATATGTCCGTCATATGATTCTAAGGGAATTAAAATTAGCTTGGAATCATATGACGTTCTGCTATCAGATTTCGCTGTTTTGATATTCTGAATATTTGAGATTTTTGACAAGAGCAACCTAATCCTAAATAGGGTCGAGTAGGCCTTCTGTACACTTTCTATTTTGTGGTATAGTCATTATTTCGTGATCAAATTAATATCTCAATCCCTTGAATCCCTTGATTTATGGAATAGGTAAGGTACCTTACACGTATTTTGTTGATTTATTAAGTTCATTTATCATTTAAATACCTGATCGACTATGTAATTTTTCTTTGATTTAAATGCGCTCGAGCGAATGACTACTTGTTTTTACAGCTTATGTTGAAGTTTAATATTAAGTTGTATAATAATGGAGGGGATAGTAACCTTAAGACGATTCCCAAGCGGCGGTTTTTCATAGCCAAATAATGTATCCTATTCCTTTTTAATTGCATTAAACCCATAGGCTGATCATTTGCAGTCGTTTAAAACTTAACTTGACTTTTTAATGTTTCCACGGTAACCTGTATTTAAATACCTTTCCTTGAAAGTAAAAGAATGAAAACAGGCTTTCGGTTCTGAGAAATTCTTTTAAAACATAACAATATAAAACTTTGCTAAACCTTCGCCTCATTTAATAATCTAGGTTAATGTTATCAATAGGCCATTTCTTGGAGCTTGATGTTTGATTTAGACGCAGTTATTTACACGGGCTTCTTGGTCACGAATTGGGGTCAAGTTGAATAATACCTGTAATGTAAAGCATATTTCTGAAACATTTATTTCTGATCTCGGGCATGGAAGCTCGTAACGACTGCTCTAACCACCCGTATATCACACTTTCTACTACTCGAATTTGATCATGTCTAGGATGTATAAAAAATTGAAATAATACGTGTAATACAATCACAATCATTTGCTGCATTCGCGGCCAAAATGATTCCCATTCTCGCACTTATGTGTAAACTTTAAGTTTAGTGGTAAACTCAAGTGGAAAATGGAGCGCCATACAACTGTCATTTGAGTTTAACACCGAGAGAGAAAGGGAGCGCCATACAACGTTAATTTGGTGGCGAGTGCAGTGCAGCGAGTGGCCGCTAGCAGTCTTTCACATGCGAATATTCAAAATATATCACCAGATTTCACTAACCCATCTCTCATTATGTTGTCCCCAGAATGTGGTCGGTGTGGCGAGCATGGAGCGTGACCCTGTGCGCATGCGCGGTGCTGACGCAGCGCATAGACCAGGACTCGCTGGTCAACCCTCGGCAGAACAGGGTCCGTGACCGGGACATGTCCAAGCCGGATGAGCCCACTTGCGATCAGCTGAAGGCTATGTGGCGGTAAGTGTGCATATACCCTCGCTGGTCAAACCTTGGCAGAATAGGGTTCATGACCGGGACATGTCCAAGCCGGATGAGCCCACTTGCGATCAGCTGAAGGCCATGTGGCGGTAAGTGTGCATAGACCCTCGCTGGTCAACCCTCGACAGAACAGGGTCCGCGACCGGGACATGTCCAAGCCGGATGAGCCCACTTGCGATCAGCTGAAGGCCATGTGGCGGTAAGTGTGCATAGACCCTCGCTGGTCAACCCTCGGCAGAACAGGGTCCGCGACTGGGACATGTCCAAGCCGGATGAGCCCACCTGCGATCAGCTGAAGGCCATGTGGCGGTAAGTGTGCATAGACCCTCGCTGGTCAACCCTCGGCAGAACAGGGTCCGCGACCGGGACATGTCCAAGCCGGATACGCTGGCAATTAATACTCGTTTGACAATAGATGTCGCTGTAGATTTTGAAAACTCGATATCGATAGCAGTAAAGTGGTTTCAGTGCATAGACGCCAAAAGCGAGAACAATGTTGAGTGCTGGTTAATTGAAAATGTTTAATTTTTATCTCTGGCTGGCCATTTAACGGGTGACGGAAAACTAATTAAAAACGTCAGCCTAGTCGCTTCAGCTACTTTTTCCGGGCAATATAATACCACCCACGCGCCGTACATTGTTTTTTATATTTAGCAGAAGCTGTAAATATCGACGAGTGGGAAGTTTTACATCACTTAAATTCTTTTAGATACTTATTTCACCTCATTATCATCATCGAAATCGGTAAGATTTTTTACGAACACAGTAGGTACTTCATGGACACACGTAAGTATATTGCCGCAATAATGTCGGAGGCAATTAGTTGCAATATTCCGGACACCACCCAATAAAAGTTTAGTGGAAATCCTCGGTAAGCTTTCCTTACTCAACCTGCCTCACTCACTACACGACTGACAGGGTGAATGGTCTTGGTGGCCACAGATCCAATATCTGCTTGCTAGATATGTCAACCAAACTCACGCCTCCTGGGTCGAGCTTCGAGGTTGTCTAATACAACCCACACAATACACAAAGTAAATGGGGTAAGAATAACAGACCAAAAACATACACATACCTACAAACACAATACACAAAGTAAATGGGAATAACAGACCAAAAACATAAATGTGCATTTGGTAGCCAAGTTCAATATTCAGCCGACAAAAGAGCTGATATGTAAGTGAGTCCAAGTTCAGTTGACAGTCTAAAATTTATTCATAAGGTAGTTTATCATTGTTTGGTATTGTAAAACAAACAACGTATTAAGGCTAAACGTCAGACTAGTGGCGCCCCCAAACAGGAAAAAAATCCCTGGCTGAACACGCTGGTTATCTGGAGCCCAATTTATGAATTGCCGACAATAACTAACCACAAAGAATAAATAAATCTAATAAAATGTATAAAAATTGGTATCCATGAGTTATGTAAGCCGAAATTGCTAAAAGTGGCCACTTTTAGCAATTTTGGCTTACATAACTAAAGTGCACAGTTTTTCCAAGGTTTTACTGATTCTAAAAATTCTTTGTTGTTAGTTATTGTCGGTAATTCATAATGTGGTTTCTCAATCACTTGCGTATTCAGTCAGTGAATTTTTTTCACTGAGTGGCGCTAGTGTCGCTAACGTTGAGCCTTAAAATACTTTCCTGTAAAAAATCACCAGTCAGCTTCATAAGGTCCATTTTTTTCTCGACCTTGTATTGCAAGCTGAAGATATTTCTAGCACTGATCTTATCTGTGGGTCCCACAAAATAACGTTCATTAAGAGAGTTCACTCTTCGGTGTTCACACCCACGCTGGCCGCGTGCGATGGATTGGAAGTCAACAGGGTGGAACAGGGGTACATACACCACAAAGTCCACAGACTGACTACATGGGCTATCTAATCTGACTAGGACTGACGCTATATATCCGGAACAGGGTTACATACACCACAGACAGACTACACGGGCTATCCAATCTGAACATCTGACACCCTAGAACTTTTCGAAGAAATACCCCAGTAATAAATCCAGGGAGGCTGATTGGAATGATTCGACAACACAGCGTGATAGCACTTTCTGCAATGTACTTATATCTTGCATAATCCATCACATCAGCCTATAGCAGTCCATTTCTGGACGTAGGCCTCACCTTTTAAGACTTGCTCTAGACTCTGGACAAAGCCAGATCTGGTGGTTGATAAGGCTGTGACATACCTAGTGGATGATTGAGCGAGCTCCATCAGAAGTTCAAGAGGGCACTGGCCTTTCCACACACGACAGAATCAGCTTTCGTCGCGAGACTCTCATGGGAATATAGACGCAAGTCTCTTTCGTCGAGATATTGCTGGCTTTTCTTTGTGAATCTCTCTTGGATTTCGATTAGTTAGTTTTATCATATGTGCTCGTGTTTTCAAAGTATTGACGTGTATTGATATATCTTAAAAAGTACCTATTTGTTGCAGGTTTTCTAAAAGACAAGCGCGCGCGCCGGAGATCATGAACGAGGTGAGCTCGTACCGGGACCCGCTGCTGTTCAACGAGTGGCCGGTGTACGCTGCCATCCCCAGAGCCGCGCCCAGGTATGACTTCTCCTTTCTTTTCGTATAGGACAACGAGTCGTACAAGGATCCTATGAACCCCGGTGTCAATAATACTAGACAGCAACCGGGCCCGACCGCGACGGCTTAGCGTTCCTTTCGGACAATCAGACTGTTCAGTCTGAAATGTGCTGTACATGCTGAGACAAATATACAAAGTGATATCAACTGTGTGAGACACATCGAGAATCGAACCCGGAACCTTCTGCGACTGTTGTGTAATGACCGCCGCAAAGGCTTGACGTTCGGTTCCCACGGAACCATCTTTCTGTTCGGACAATCAGATGGTTCAACCTGAAATGTGCTAACCAGGGTGGGAACAAATACCAACATAAACTTTATGAGTGACTCACCGAGATTCGAACCCGCAACTTCTTGCGTCGAAGCAAGTCCATCCGTCTTAGGTAAAATGGCAAGAATATTTAAAGCGTCCGGAATTTAAGCTTTCAGAATTCTAGCAAAATCCGACGAAAATCATCTACATATATGACACTCTGTCGATACGCATCTGATACCGACCTATTTACGCACTGCGCTTTTAATTTAGGAATTCAAGCTCGGACCAAATCAACATATCATTTTCAAGTAGTACACTGGAACCTGTGAATGGACAAAATGACGCATAATTAAGAATTCCGAAATGGCTCCCAAATTATCGTCACTGATGGAAACCAATGTGATGGCAGTCCGAATATAAACCAATCGAATAGCATTGCCATCAAATCCACCTAGGTTCCCCGCATTTAAGGGACCAACTTATCTGGTTATTCATACAAATACTAAGGAGAACTAGAATAAGTTGGTCCCTCAAATGGTGGATTTACTGGCGATAGTAGCATCAGCAGAAACGCCAGTTCAGATTTTTAGGCATCAAATCAACAGGCAACTCAGCTAACTTTTAACTAGTTTGTTCCATGCTTTTAAAACTTTTTAGAAAACTTTTAGTACAGTAGCGAACCCGAGCTGCTGCGTTTCGAAGGAAATGTATTAAAATGGACATTTTGTTTAGTGCATTATACATACTGGACAATTTTCACTACGGCACAATGCTGCAAAACTAGATTTTTTCCACCTTCCATACAAAGTTCAGTCGGCTGATCGTAAAGAGTTCGATTTTTCTTTTCGTTTTTCAGCATATAAATGCAAGTCGGTACATTTATTTCGCATTACACATTACAAACAAGTGATGTATTAAAAAACAATAACCCGATTGCGGTAGTTTCAAAAGTTGTATTTTTCGTTTGAAATCCACCATTTTAAATTTATGAAGTTTTAATGTTGGTGAACCGTTGGGTTTACCTAATATATAACTTACCTACCAAAATAGATGACCAAGAATTTGGTTTTACTTGTTGGTAAACCTAATAAACAAAATTAAAAAGAAATATAAAAAAATTATAGCCAGTGTCACTTGTGCTGCTGAGACGAATATAAGGGACACCTGTCAAGAATGTCAAGATCAAGATCCACGCAGCCGTTTGGGCTGTAGCCCGTGAAAAGAATTTTCTGGCCCACATACATACTCTCAAAAAACATAACCCTCCTTCTGAGGCAACATTGTGGGAATTGTTCAGCACAATGTTTAGTACACATACAACGTGTCCAATTTAATGCATTTCCTCCGAAGCACGATGTATACGAGTATTAATAGTACTCTGGCAGTACACCGTACAGCAGTGTTCCGACAGGACATTACTCACGAAAACTAGTAGTTTAACAGTCACACTTTCGTCGAGAGGCCATTTATCACGATGGCGTTTCCATCCCACGACATTTCCATGAAACAGGTGCGCTCATAAGTTATTGAGGTTCGATTTCGATGTGTACCTGTTATGTTTTTACCCGACTGCCTCAGATGGAGGGTCATGTTTTTCTAAGCGTATGTATGTGGGTATGTGGACAGTAGTGAAGTTATTGACAATGAGTGCAGATGGACAACGCCTGAAGACATTTGTGCTTAGATGATGGATGAGGTTTGTAGACTTACCGTTTTCCGAGTTGACACTAAACTTCATTAACAGTACTTATATAAACTTTAATTATCTTCATGTAGATACAGTCGTGCGAAATTAAATGGATGACGTGATACGGAAAGACAGAAAATGAAATTCAAAAAAGTGCAGGATGATATTGAAAGAATAAAAATGGGTGGGTGGAGGCAATAAGGTAATGGCATAGTAGATACTATGTTACAACACTACGGTACATGCATATAATAAGCCCATTGAAGCCCACTGGCCGTTCGTTAACAAGACATAAGAAGGTCGTGTCCTTAATTATTTAATGAATTTCTACGTAGGTAGACAAAATAATAAGTCTGGAAATAAATCCAGGAACAAGCAGATGTATTAAAAAACAAAAAGCAGACTACGGTAATTTCAAAGGTTTACTTTGCAATAAAAATCCGCCATCTTAAATTTAATTATTTTTAATTATAGCCAGTGTCACTCATGATGCTGAGATGAAACTAACGACACCTCACATGTCAAGATCTGCCCAGCCGTTTGGTCTGTAGCCCGTGAAAACGTATACACACATACATATACATACACACTATCGAAAAACATAACCCTCCTGAGGCAGTCGGGTAAAAATGACAAACCCTCAGGACAAATCCGACCGTGGCGAACAGCCTGAACCACGTTTGTGTGTCAAAGCCGCAAACATGAAACCTGCAAAACGTCAACTTGCACAATGCCTTACAAAGTGCCCTTTGAATAAATACAGCGTAAACATGGACGTATAAAAGGGCGGACAGAATGCCAGTTATGTCAAAACTGAATAACCGTAATGGCGGCGGATAAACTTGTGTGAGTGAATTAGGGTTGCCATGTTAGGAGTCTTTTTACCAATAAAACACAGTTATTAATACGATTATATTGAATTGTTCTATTTACGACTTACATCCCATATGTTGAGTAAGTTTTAATAATACGTTCTTTTGCTTTGAGAAATTCTTGTCTAGTTTTCTAATTTTAAGATGTGGTGAAACCGAATTTTTTGAACCCACCCACCCAATAATTACCTATACTTTAGGGAAATTTATAACGTGAATAATGGCAACACCAGCCCTCAGTTGGAGGCTAATTTAAATAATGTAAAACATGAAAATGAGTAATCAAATTATTAATTTACCTGTGAAACGTGATTCCCGAACTTTTATTCCTTTGATCTCTGCTGTTTTTTCAAATTTTTACAACGCACGACATGATGTTTTGTTTTTGTTTATTTTGCAAAAATCGGTAGGGTAGGCTGACATTTGCGTTCGGAATGGCTGGGTTTGGCGTGAATGTGTGCGTGCGTTCTTGTACGTACAGCCAACTGGCTGAATTGGGGCTACACAGAGGTTTTATTAGCGCGACTCTGTCCGCCCTTTTATACGTCCATGAGCGTAAATCAGGCTGGTTATTTTTAGTTTCTTATGACCAAATTGTTAACTAACATGATGCAGCGCGCGTTGCGTTTCATCCGCGTCGCGTAGACGCAGACGCACGCAACAAAATACATGTGTGTGTTATAGAGCCAAACTTCAGCACTTTTGTCTATGTCAATAAGTCAAGATCTTCTACCATTAACAGTACTAACAAAATGTAAAGCAGTAATTAGACTCTCTATTTAATATTTTGGTTTTGTTGTTGGGCCTGCAAGTGGCGAGGCAAGCTATGGATGATCATCCATACTTAAGTGGCCATGATCCTTTCTTATTTTCATAAAAGGTCCCAATTTATTAAAAGTACTTACACAGCTTTAAGTTTTCAACAAATTGTTTACTCGAGAGCTGGCATCGCGATCCTAAATAATTCATAATGAGGTTTATCGGAGAGAGCGCGCCAGGCAACATGGCGTCTGCTCCTAATGGGCGAGGGGTCCCAAATTAAAACTAATAAATTGTGGAACTTAATCAATTACTGAAGACGGAGAGTTGGCAATCTTGCTAATCTGTACAGAGGAATTCGGCGTAAATAATACGGTGTTGTATTAAACTGAAGCCAAGGAATGACGTTTCGTGAAGGAAACAATCTTTTCCATTTTTAGGGGTGAAATTTACCAGGACAGGCCGGTGATAAGAAACTACTTTCTCCAAGTTGGTTCTCCCACAGTAACTTGAATCAGCTGATTGACAATTTTGTATGGGGGCACCATTTTTTTTTATATCGTGCTAAAAATTGGTACAAACAAAAGATTTATTGGAAAAAGGATGACTTATATCTGGAAATCGAACTCACATTCTGATCGGAAGCCCACAAAAAGTATTAGGTACACTTTGACGGGTTTTTTACTCACGGTTTATTTGAGCTGCCGATATTGCAGCCACCCGCAGTCGAAGGCGCTTCACACACATAACATCTGTTTCGACGTTATTTTTGCGCTGCGGATTGAGAGCGTTAGGAAAATGCGAATTATCACCTCTTAATCCCATGTAAGTAGGTACGACGACACATGCCCAACAGTGCGTTATTTAATGGATGCGTTTGTCAATTTGACTTTTCATTAAAATTGAAATTGACATACGTACAGTCGAGGCCAAAAGAGCATACCTAGTTGGGATTTTTAGTTCTATGACAAGAAATTGAACGCCATCTAACTGTTACTGATAGTATCACCTCTGTAACATAAGGCACGTCTTAATACTAATTATTTCTCTAGATGGCGCTGCAATCAGTTCCCAATTGAAAAAATAAGTTCTTGTTTATTCTAACCGTCCACCCGGAGATGCTTAATCCGGCTAATTTTATTATGGTCAACAAATTGATATCTCACACAACACCTTTTCGATATGGTTTTGATTTTGAAAATCATAAAAAGCAGTGGTCCAGGTAAGATTCGATCCCAGACCTCGCCAGATTAAAAGCATCAACCTTTAACCGCTGGGCTATGACTGCTTAGTGACTCATGTTGAAAAACGTCAATATAATAAGCCGATTTAATGTCGGAATTGCCGTAAGTCTTGCAAATATGACTGTAGGTAATAAGGCCAAAAGAGGGTAGGATAGAATATCATACCGTTTGAGCTCAAATTTATTATTCATCATTTTGGTGTATAAAGACATTGTGTGAATCATTTGGTTGTGTTTATAATCTAACAACGTTGGTTGTTTATAATAATGAATTATTTGTGCAATATGAGTGTTGCTTAAAAATAAGAAATAGTTGCATTTCACAGCCAATATAAACATTATTCGGAAATATCCAGGATACTAAGAATAACGGTAAGTGAAGTGAAAACAGTTTAATTCTTGTTTCGCATCAATAACTAGTATAACAAACGATGAAATTTTAACAAACATTTTGTTTTAGATCAACACTATGAAACTATAAGTCTAAGTTCCACACGAAAAGAGAGAGAGAGTTCCAATATGGTTTGGTGATCATTGCCTGGGAGAACTTAGCGCCGTTAATAATATCCAATCGCACCGAAGGCGTCATATTCACCGATCATAGGTCGTCAAGGAGTGGTTTTAACAACACACAGTCGTGAAAATTATTTATTAGCCCTCAAAGCACTGGTTTTTAAAGCACAACGAAAACTTATGGAACTTGAAGGTTCGAAGATGTTATAGTAGAATCAAGAAGACAGAAGAAATTTTGAACACAGGAAAATATTGTGATTTCAATATATAAACTGGTTTAATCAATGAATGCAAGGCGTAATTACCCAACGGTGGGCCCATGGGTTATTTTTATTTTATTTATTGATTTTAAAGTTTTGCGGACGTTTATTATAAGCAGATATAAATTTTGTATAATTAAAGCTTCCTGCACACTATACTGGCGGCCAAGTTACAGAGCGCATAACGTCGTCGCGCGAGGCGCCCGTGCTACCGTCTATAGCTTATTTGTTACTCGTATTCGTATCGTATTGTTATTAAAAATACTATCAATCTGCCGTCAGCACAGTGTGTAGGCACCTTAATTTGCTGTTGTTAAGTAAAGCAGGTTACGTTTCAATCCTCTTTTCAAATATTATTGAAAACGAATACTTAAGCGTTTACCTGCGTGATTTCGAAAAATATATATTTATAACTGGATTTTATTATTTTACTATTACTTAGGATAATAAGAATAAATACTTAAGTATCGCTGTTTTGTCTTCATTATAAGAAAATAAAATTCTTAAGAAAATTAAACATTGTTTTATTAATCAGTTATAAAAATATTACTTATTTTCACTTATTATTAAAAATATATTCAATTATGCGTTTAAAATAAAAAGCTATTTTGAATAGCACAAAAAAGTTTTATCCATAGTTGGGGATTTGAACCCAGTTATACGCGCTCAGAAGGCACTGTGTGTAACCATTACACCACGCAGTCATTGTAGAAACATGTGAAATAGTTAGTAGAGTAATGATAGAAAACCTACAATGATTGACAAATAGTGTTTCTACTTTGTTGCTGCTGACAGTATTAATGGAACTAATGCCATCTCATTTATATTTTATGAACTACTAACGGTTGAGGAACATGAGCTACTTCAAAGGATTATGAACCTTACGGTAGGTATGCTCTTTTGATCTCGAGTGTACCGTTGAGCATGCGCAATAAGATTATAAGTGAGGCATGCGTCGTCATCGTCGTAAAAATAAAGTCGAAACAAAAGACACGTGTGCCCATGGTGATTGAATCACAATATTGGGAACTCCTACGTGCGTAATTTTAGCGATAGTAACCAGTAACCACGGAACGTTAAAATCAAGGGAAGTTCAAAAAGCTCGGGGCAATGCGTCATTTATTAGTTTAGCAACAGAGTCTCGCCTCCCATTTGCTGCATTTGGCCGGACCCACACGTAACGACCGACGCTGCGCTAATTTCACGCAGCGCATACGCATGCGTCTGTCAGATACATGTAAATTTCGAATTCTCCATATTAAAAACCGACGTTAATACTTTAATCAAGTTTCAGCGCATTTCTACGTTGCGTTGTTCAAACGTCTCGGTTTTGAATTTTATGAGCACTTTCGAGTATAACAGACGCATACGTTAGAACGAGACCTCATTGATTTTACTTTCCGATGTCCCCGTTATAAGGATAGAGCCAAAGGGGAAATCGCGTTAACCTACTGTTATTTTCACCTGCAAAGCAAGGGTTGGTACGGCGGGGCAAGGCATGGCTTGGCATGATATTGCCCCAGCAGCCTGCCCCACCTTGCCCCACACTCAAAAGAAATACGCTTACCGGGGACAGCGGGAACACACGGCGTTAGCGCTGCGCTACAATAGCGAATCAACGGATATTTGGTACGTGTGGTTCCCACCTTTCAGTGACAATGAGAAACTTCACAAAAGCCGCACAAACAGACGCGCGGGAAACAGAATAACCCTGCAAATTGGGTTTGTGTGTTTGCACTAACGGGAATTGTGTTTAGAACTGTTTATAACTGTTTGTGTTCTGAACAAGTTGTCATATTGCGCTCGGGGGTTTGTTCGGTTTGTGTTTGAGTTTGTCCGTGTGGGCGTGGAGGTGGATACCAACAAGTATTTTCAGTCGCACCTCGTTTAATTCGTTCAAAAGATCAACAATAACAAGTACAGGTAAAGCCCTAAATAAGTGTAGGTTGAGGCTTTAGAAGAACTTTTTCAATTTTCTACTGCACACAGGATTTCAACTTGCTACTTCCGTTATCAGTTCTAGCGGAGCTTCTAACCACTGGGCGGCTCATATCTGCCTTAGGGGACACACGAAACTTCAAGATACTTTCATACATACACACACACAAATCACGTCTTAAACCCTTGGGGGGGTAGATAGAGCGTTAACGGCCGTAAAATACTCGTATGGTTGCTATCGCAACGTTCCACGAATATTTGAGGAACTTTTTAGACAATTGAGTAGGTATCACTATTTTTGACAGGTTGCCAGCATGTCACATGAAGCCCTCCAGTCCATTGTCACCTTCTACGACACCCGCGGTAAAGCGGGGTGATGCTATCCTAAGACGGTACCAGACGGCACACTATTTACTTTCATTAAGATTTCCAAACAGGGTGTTAATTATAAACGATGTCTGCATACTAAGCATATTATGAGGTGTCATTGCACTTGCAATCAGCATGCAATTGCAGCAGCCATTCATAGAGCCAGCCACTCCTTGGTGTCTGTCACCAGAACTGCGACTGAACTCTGCGTAACTGATTGATTACATTACTTAGCTCAAGTGCAGTCATTGCCCCGCTACGGTGCAAGAGGCGCCAGAAACACACGTCCGTTTGTACGTTAAGGGCGCCACACACCGGGCCCGTATAGTTCTACTACTGGGTGCTTGTCACTAGAACTGCGACTGAACTCTGCGTAACTGATTGATTACATTACACAGCCAAAGTGCAGTCATTGCCCCGCTATGGTGCAAGAGGCGCGAGAAACACACGTCCGTTTGTACGTTAAGGGCGCCACACACCGGGCCCGTATATTTCTACTACTGGGTGCTCTGCCACCAAAACTGTGAGTGAACTCTGTGTAACTGATTGATTACATTACCTAGGTAAAATGCAGTCATTGCCCCGCTACGGTGCAAGAGGCGCGCGAAACACATGGAACGTCTGTTTGTACGTTAAGGGCGCCACACACCGGGCCCGTAGAGTTCTACTACTGGGTGCTCTGTCACCAGAACTGCGACTGAACTCTGCTTAACTGATTGATTACATTACACAGCTACACTGCAGTCATTGCCCCGCTACGGTGCAAGAGGCGCGAAAAACACACGTTACGTCGGTTTGTACATTTCGTCCATTCGTAAGTGCACATATTTTGTCCTTCTCTTAGTTTCTTCATCATTTTCTTGAATTCATTTGAATTCATTTTTTTACTCGCTCTTGACATACCTATCTGTCACAATTTGGAGGGGTTAAGGTGCATCTTTACGTCATACAAACGAAAATCTGAACTTCAACCGAGTTAAACATGAGCTAAACAACAATTTTATTAAAAAAACTTTATGTGAAATGATGAAAGTACACGTAAATTTGTCGCAAAACTACTTGTGGTAAAAAATAATTAAGTATTTTCTCCACAAAAGAATTAAATGTGTTTATTGCAGCAGCAGTAGCTCCATCTATGTTCATAAAGTGGCGAAATGGTTTTTACAGAGAAATCTGATCATTAAAAGAATATTTGTTTTATTTTGCGCAAATATTATAGAAGACTTCCCATCAAGATTTTTAATCATATTTACATTTAACCGGGCCCGTATGCGTGACGTGCACGTACGCACGACGTCATTACGCGCGTAACGATGACGTTGCATCGTACGGGATTGTATGAGATTCCCATACAAACACGGTTTATGTCAAACTATTTGACAAGCGCATCCGTCGACGCAGCGTTGTGCGATGCGAAGCGTTACCATTGTATTTTAATTTATATTAGGCTTGGGACTTTTCCATACCTACTTCGGTAGGCATCAGGCATTGACCTCTGTTTCCATTTAGGCAAAATGTAGGTATATTGATTAAACGTTATTCGTTAATATACATAAAACATATTTTACTCGCTGACACCTACGCCATTTCGTGATTGATTGATTAAGTATCCATCAAATATTTATCCGTCAATATACCTACCTATGTATAGGAAGAAAGAAAAGCATTTTCATGTTATTATGTATTATTCAATGAATGGATAACCTTTAACGTGTCTTTTTAATTTCATTAATAGATAATTTATCTTATCATTTAATAATACGCACGTGCGTTTTATTCCAGTTCGCTTTCTATTGCGGATGTATTGCGGGATAATAAATTTTAGTCGCAAAGCTTTATGGTAAAAAACAAAAATGACAGCCGTAAAGATACCAGTTGATGTTTTTGACATTCTTGACAATACCAGACATAGTAATTCGATGGTCTTCGAGTATCAGTATGAACAATGCACAACCATGTTATAACTTGCGCAGCTTAGATAAGGTATAGATCCCGAATTGGCAACACATACTTCGAGCAACTCGATCTTCCGTCCATTCTTAAGGCTAAGGGCTGGCAGATGATTATGTTGTTTTAATTTGGTCGCCATTGAGTCGTCAACACGACGTCTAAAACTATCGGTATATTTCTATCCTTTTCAAAGTGTAAGGAAATAACCGGCATAGTCCGTTGATTAAAATGAAACTGTGTATAGTTTTTAATCAAATGCTGTTCCGTATAAATTGTAGAGGTAGAGAGACTCAACGGGAAGCAATATAAAATATGGGGTAGTTACCAGAAGACGGCCTGACCTAGTTTTAGTTTCAATTTGGTTTTCCTGCTGGCTGCAGGTTAGGGATGTGAAAAAATAGTCGAGTGACGCATTTCCTAAAAAAAAACGTTTTCAAGTTAGCCTATTGCATCCTGCAGTCGGCACTTCCTTTATGACAAAAGCCATAATTCTTTTTTTGGTTAAAATCGGTGTATTTTTAACCGGTCGTGTGTGATGCATGACAAATGTTAAATCAGTGTAACCATACATTAGTCGTCCTATAAAGGAACACACGAATATTTTGTCTGACTAGAAATAATTTATTATTGAAAAATCATTTTTATATACCTACTAAATTGGCATCCCTGCTTCAGGTAGAATCTCCTCGCTTAGGGGTTTTATTGCTCAGTCAACTTTATTCCGGGCGAACTAGACACTCTACAAACTATTTCTAATCTGAAATTCAAAAGCGCAATCCAAAGTAGGTAGGAATGTAGGAAACTACCTAGGTTCCATTTTAGGGTGGACAATGCAGTGACGTCAAAGACAAAATTTAAATTCCTCGCACTGAGAGGTATCCGTATCTCCCCAATGAATGTTACGAGATGTTTTGTAGTGTCCGAGTTATTCAACTTTGACTAAACCTGCCAGTTAAAACGCTATTCAACTTTAAAAGTTGAAAAACTCGGAAATTACAAAAAATCACGGAACATTCATGGAGGTGATTCAGATACCCCTCAGTATATGGATTTAAAAACTCGGAAATTACAAAAAATCACGGAACATTCATGGAGGTGATTCAGATACCCCTCAGTATATGGATTTAAGGGCAGGTTAGTCCAATCGATCTATTTTCAGTTGAGTTATATGACAAGAAATTATCATTTTTCTGATCCAGAAAAAATATATGTTGTTTTTCATGAACTATTCTAGATTAATTAATGGTTCAAAACGCGATATTCATAATAACTTTGCTCGATCATATAAAAATACAAAGATAGGTAATTTTAGCTTATTTTATGACATTTTTTCAGTTTTATATAAAGAATTATTAATAATATGTTTAATAAAAGTATATTAAAAAATAGAAAATCACATGATCTAAATAATTTAATGGATAGTTTTTTGAAATAATGTGCTATATTTACAAGATGAAGGAAAAACGAGAAAAATGGCCAAAAGTGAGGTTATTAGCGTATCTATTCACACGTACCTATAATGACAGAGACGGCGCACTGTGGACTAACCGGCCCTTAATATTTTTCTCCAACAACGTTCCATACGGGAAACGAGCATATAGGTAATGATGAGTTAAATTGATTCATATGTTTCAGTAGATAAAACTTTGCAAGAAACTGATCAACTTTCCGTATGGAACATTGTTGGTTAACGAAGAAACTAATTTGACTTTCCGTACAAATTCAATCAGCTGATCTTGAATTTTCCTCGTTTCCCATCATTGGCTCAAAAGGAAATGTTGTTCAGTTTCATGATCTGGTCAGGCCTGCAAAGTGTTCGGTAGACCGTCTCTTACACCCAGTATTTTGTGTTTACTAAGAACTTAATATATTTCTTAACTTAAATTTCTATAAAATATTTTAATGAGCTATGTACCTACCCTTATTATAAACTTTCAATTTAAATTAATTGCGTCTTTCAGCAAAGTATTAAGTATCTCATTTTGATGAAATTAAATTGAATCATTTAGGTATAATGTATTTATTTTGAAAGGTCTAAAAGATTTATCTTTCGAAGGTACTCGAAAAATAGAGGTGCTGTTTTAATTTCGACGCCTACTTATTTAAGGTCTATTCATAGTCCAGTAATTAAAAACTGTCTGACAAACTAGGTTCTACCAGATTCATAGAAGAAGGCGGGACCCGAAATCGCAACATTGGCAAACAATCTTTATCAGCGCCAGTTATATGCAAGATTCGGAATTAAAGTTAAATGACCAATTGATAACATTAAATGATAGCCTAAAAATCACAGTCAAGCTAGTATAGACACTAGTGTAGAGAAATAGGTAATTGTAGACACTTGTGTGTGTACCTATGTGCTGTGTTTGTAGGTATAGCCATAGCCACATACAATACCACAAAAATGTTCTATATTAGATTTATTAGGTATGTAATGTAGCCATTTCACGTCAAAGAATAGCGTGTAACCTTAAGTGCACATGTGCGTATCGCTCACAGCCAATAATATATCGAATTTTACGACACAATACACGTACGATTTCGTGAGCAAAGCCGACTTACTTACTTGTCGATAATACCATCTATAAATAGTTCAGGTTTATGGCCTTTGGTTTCCAGATATAGCCATATTTAGGGCGACTACCTTTATGGTTTACTGAGCTTTTGATCTTTCTGTTATCGAATTCGTATATTACGCGGAACAGGAGTTAACCAAAATAGCTTAGATTGTACATAGCTTAATAAATATTATTTTAAATTGTATTATATGAATTAGGTAGATTATTTTTCATGGTGTCATTGGAGTTTGGAACCTCGTAAACAGAATGCCTCTTGAGGCTGGATGTCCTTTATAAAGTACCTACCCTGGGCGTCCTGAGCTACTTTGTTAAACTTACTGTTCGGCTCTGGGTGGCCGAAAGAAATCCGCTCTATGCGATACGAGAACTGTCACAGGGAAAGTGATGCTCGTCTGTGGGAGAGAGCCCTCTTCATGCAACACTAGCGCCTATGACTAATAGCACTGACCTGTATATTGCCGCCTCGTTCTCTCCGCCCAGGCCTGCTGATATCTATGAACACTAGTTAACGTAACTGTTTGTTGTCCCAGGTTCAGATACCAGTTCCCGTCGGTGCCGCGGGAGGCGTACGGGCGGGTGGTCACCAAGGCGCCACCCAACGTGGTGCGCACTCCTGACTACGATGAGGTAAGTTAAGTCTGGTCGCTAGCCAATACTTACTTTGTGGTCTGGTGCTCTCGTGGGAAATTTCCGCTCCCTCAATGATGTGATGAGGTAAGACCGTAAGACACAACACAATGCAGCCAGCCAGTTTCGCCCTATTTCTTCCCATATGCTTGTCGTTAAAAAAATGATTCAAGGCACACCTCGTAAATAGAACATAGTTTTTTCTCTGCGCTCGCCAAGGGAATATGGCAAATAGGTACCACAGCAAGCACAGGCAAGCTGTGGGCGAGCTATAGGCAAATATTTACCCCACCTGCCCCACCTGGATACTTTACTATTGTTTTCTTCGACCTTGACTTTGCCAGAATCATCGTCCGAAAGCCATAGGAGCCAATCTTAGAAAAAACAAAATCAAAGCTATGGTTATTATCAATGTCAATATCTCAAACATTTCAGGATAATTCGGTTCGCCAGGTCAAATTTTTTATGCCTTATTTTGATATTATAGATCATTCTAAGAAACTATTTTCGATATTTTGAAAAGATATTATTTATTTCTATTTTAAATATTTTTTTAATCTTTTGAGGTTTTACTCAATCACTAGGCTGCATATTCACAATATCTTTGCCTACACCTGGCCTTTAAAAATAATAATAATGACAATCTATGGATAATCAAAACGTCAAACAATTGTCAAGTGTACAGATAAGTAGAGATGTAACCTCACAACCCGTAACGGCTTATCGATATCGATATAAAGCGCTGGCGTGAGTAAATATTCAGTAAAATTTTATTAAACTTATTTTAGGAGCTTGTTATTACCTACGACTCGTGTTTAACATTACCATATTTGCAAAATATTGGCATTAAGACTCTAAAGGCTACTAAGTGAGTAGATTTTTGATAGTCATTCAGAATACTAAGAATGGCCATAGTGACAGTTTGTCAATCTTCCACTAAAAAATTGCACTACACACCACCACTCAAAAGTCGCTGCTTACGATACCCACGGGAAAGATATGGGGTTAGCTGACAGCATCGTTCCTTGTGAATAAACAACACTTTGCACTGCGCTCACCGATCCACCTGCCAGACTAAGTGATTATGGGAAATAATACCTCCAATATGTAAAGGCTAATATTTGCTGTGGGCCCATGGCCAGCAGTGGACTTTTGTAGCTGTTATATGTTATGGTTCTATAAATATTTATAAAAGTGATATGCTTTAAAAGGGAACGTTATCCAATAATAATATACAAAAAATATTTTTAGCGTTTATTCTTGATTCATCACATATGAAGTAAATTCAAGCAGACAAGTCAAGTAAATTCAAAAGGCAAACGCATACGCAGGAGACACGTCCTTAGCAAAAAAAGCAACTTTGCACTGTTCCATATGTTATTCACAGCAGTACTGCAAAAATACTAGAAATACTCCGTGTTTATTTGTGCACACCATTTTTCCAACAGCCATTCCAAAATGGGTACCAATAATATGTACGGATAATCACTTGAATTATTCTCGCACAAAGGTATAGAAAAGCGCTTACCTCCCATCTTAAACAAATAGAACACACATAGTTAGATTTTATTTTTAGTTTAAAATATTGATTACGTCACGAATCAAAGCAAAAAAAAATGGTTTGATCTAAGCTACACATAGGATCTTAAACAAATATCGATAAGTAATGAGCAGCACTATTGTTTACTTCGGCACCACAATTTTGGTACCGACTTTGTTTGAAATTATACTATTAATATAGCCGAATACTAATACTTTTCTATAAAATGCATTATTTAATAGCTGAACTGCGATAAAATACAGTATTTTTTGTACTTACGAGGTTTGAAAAGTAGCGAATTTTGCCTTAGAACTCATATTTGTGGCCGACCACGTAAATGCCAGTGTTTTCAATATTTAACACAGCTACAACGCCAAATCTATCACTTTTCGAGCGACAGGAGGTCGCACTAGACACTGTTCACAATATTTTCCCGTAAAAGTCGTTGTAAAATGCGTATTTTCTTTAAAATATAAAATTTTAAAGAACACAAAACAACAACAAACGATTGACGGATAATGCAAGAAAGACAATGTCAAATTACCATAATACAAATTCGTTGTTTTTTTTTCTCAACTAAGGCAAAAGGTTTATTCAATATAAACCGTAAGGTTCTATTTCAGAAGGTCAAATAGAGGTCATCGAAGGCAAAATATTTTATTAAAATTTCTTAATTAAACTTAAAATAATCACCAATCTAATACGTAGATATTGTAGATAAAGTGTAAATCTCGAAACGGTTTTGAGATTTTAGTTGAAAATGACCTTGTTATATAGCATACCGAATTGTCCTTATGGACAGAAGCCATTTAAAAAAAATTGAATTGAATTGAATCTTGTACTTATATTTTATAATCAAAATGAAACCGATTAGTCTTTTTAGACGAAACATGGAAAAAGCTTTGTGTATCCTTCTTACGTTATACATCCCGGCATGTTATATTTTCGGGGTAACAGTCATTCTGAAAACCGTCGTCGTTAATTACAAAATGGGGCCTCTGAAGCACTGGTTTCACATTACATTGGGTTCGTGGTTTTTTGTAAACATCGTGGGAAATTTGTTCTTGTGTGTTGTAACGGATACGGCTTCAAAAGGAACGTCGGGTGGTGATGATTGTCGGTATTGCGAGGAGTGCAAAGCCTCACGTGCAGCGAACAGCTGGCACTGCGTAAGATGCAACACGTGCGTACTGAGGAGGGACCACCACTGCTACGCGTTCAACAAGTGCATCGGCCTCCACAACCACCGCTACTTCATCCTCTATACCTTACACGTCGCTTTAAGTATGTTATACTGTTTCTACTTCTCTGTGTACTACTTATACATCATTCTTCGCCAGCAAGTTGATTTGACTGACGCTGATTTCATGGAGATTGCGCACGAATGTATCCTACCTTGGTTCAAGTTATTGCGATTGGTAAATGAAACATATACTCCTGTGGATATTTTAATTATATATGTAGAACTAATGATGATAGTGAACGTCCAAGTGTTTTTATTCTGCTTGTTCGTCCTGATGAGACAGATGAGGAGCATATTAATCGGAAAGACGCCATATGAAGCGAGAAAAGTACACCACATGAAAATATCATATAATCGCTGGAGGAAGAATGTGCAGCAGGTGCTCGGGATGCGGTGGTACTTGACTTTTTTCTGGCCGTTTGTTTCAAGCCCTTTGCCTGGTCACATGTTTTGAAAATTATTGCAAGGTTATGTAAAAAGGACTGCGTTTATAATTAAACTGTTCAAATCACAAGATAATTAGCTACCTAATTTTTTTTAATTCTGGCGCACGTAAATTAGGGACATGCTTTCTCGTGGCGCAATGTACCTATGGAACAGGTCCGTCCCAAATCCGTCCAGATGTTATTATGTCGTAGGTAGGTATATTTGATATTGATGAAATTCTTGTAGGTTTGTATCATCATATATATACTCACCGGCACAACTAATCGGCCACCAATCTGTAATGGTATATTTCATGTTGATTAGAAATATAAATATAAAAATATTTATTTATCTAATAAAATACGAAATGTAAATAGTAATAGATAATAATATAAATTAACTAATTTACAACTTATATTAACTGTAATTATCAATGTTATAAATATTAAAAAGTATTTCATGCTAATGCAGGTGGCCGATTAGTTGTGCCGGTGAGTGTATAACCATTAGTTACAGTTAGGTGCTACCCTATGGTGCTACCATATACCATGCACATAGCTCACTTACAAGTACGTCAGTTTAGTTAGCGACAATCATATTTTTGATGAATATGCCTTTTTTCTACTAGATTCATAACTGGTAAACAAGAGAAAAACTGGTGGAAAATAAAATTCAGCGAAATTACAACGCTACTCTTAAGAATTGTATTGCAGGAGTGAGTCTGAATGCGCCACGTGAACCACGTGCACCCCAGCAGTGGCATGTGCATAACAATGACTGTGCACTACTGAAACATTTGAGAGTAAAAAAAAACAACAGTAAAAAAATGCAGCATTTTGCAAACTTAAAATGTCGACACCATTACAAGTGAACTTAAAAATGCTTAAGACATTTCAAGCGGTGAACTCTTAGAGGTGAACTAGCCTGAAAAACAACAACGGTTTTCAAGAAATACTCGTAAACCTAGACGGAATGCTGTCTGTTTTTCCTTCCATATAAAATTTGTGTGTCCAAGTAGTTTTCCGTGAGATTTTTCGTTCGAACTAAGTTCCTTTCGGAAAGTATTTCGGTGTCATGAACTGTTTCACCTCTTAAAGTATTTTCAGCCATTTTTACACGTTTATGCTTGCCGAATATTCTTGCGAAACTTCTCGGAACGTGTCAACAATATCACGAAGCCGTTGAAAAGAAAATTTTAGTAAAAACTGTGCCTTGAGAGTCTTTGCCCTTCGTTCGTTGTGCGAAACTGCCAACTTTTGCCATGTTCCAGCAAGTTTTTTACGTCGATAATAATTCTAAGTTTCCATAAGTTGGAAACTTTCCCGCCGCCGCGGAGGCGTCGCTACTTACTGCATGCCGCACCTTTAGTTACGCTACAATATCTTTATTTCTATTATGAGGCATTCCACGAAAGTGTCTGTAACGTGACACCCTGATTTCTAATATTTCCGTGCGAGCCACGTGGATATTTGCAACTAAAGAGCATTAGGTTCAATTTCTGTAACTTTGTAGGTATATGCGTAGTGGGTGCTCCGCTCCCATACACGTAACGTAACAGACAAAGTCAACTTTTTCGTGGAATGCCCCTTATGTCGAGAACGCTACCTCACTGATCCAGATTATAGGGAACTGTTAAGGAAGTCGAACAAAAATAAGAAATGTCTTACCCAGAATACCATTTTCTAATAGGCATAACATGTCGACGAACTTTCGTCTCTTACTTAGAATTTATCGCTAACTATTATGAAGGTAGAATTTCAAAAATATATAAAAATACTTACTTATTGCGCCAAATCCAGCTTTCATTCAAACTTGGAACAAAGGCTATCGCCGGCCTCAAACAAAGCACCCAAGAAATTAAAACACAAAGCAATTTTATTATTAAAACACGCTACGCTACAAATCCGTTGATTGACGAACTCCGCTGAGAAACTTTCACAAAAGCGAACCTCGTGAAAAAAACTTCAAAGCAAGTCTTTAGTCGTTCAAAATTGTGCCGTTTTCTTTTCTCCGCTTATTATTAAGTTTGTATCGAACGAAGCTGTTCTGCCTTTGATGTGCGAACGAAATCGTTTATTTCTCTTTTCAATCTCACTTTTGTTGTTTGCTTTTGAAAAGTAAAAGTCTGATTGATGTTTGTGTTCCTAAATTAGTTTTGTAGCAAAAAAGCGATACACATACATAATATCAACAACCATAACACCAACACCGAAATAGCAGCAACTCATTTGACCAACAGTTCATAATCCCAACAGTTTCTTTGAGAAATAGTAAAAAATTCCAAACCTTCTTTCTGGTTTCTTCGAGACGTGAGACGTGCGACATCGCGACGATTGAAACCGTTTTCAAATAAAATGTATGAAACAGAAAAGGCACACGTGAGACGTGTGACGCGCGTCGCATCGATAACGGCTGATGATCGCTTGTCTGACAAAATAACACGCTAACAAGATACGCGTCGCGTCCCGCATCTATTCTGTGGAGCTTGCCCCCTATAATTCAAAGTACATAGGTATTACTTGAGTAAGTAAGATTTGTGGTTGCTGGAACAGAAATAGGTTTTAGGCATTGCTTCTATCATTCGCAGTTCACATACTTAGGTAGGTATTTACTTGAATAGACATAATTCCTACCATAATACATACCTATCTATTTGTAAATTATTATTTTTATAACATACACATTAAATCTTCATTAACCAGATTAAGCTATCAATACAAAGTACCTATAAATAAAGTCGCTTTTTCCGTTTCTTTGTGTGTCTGTCGTGGATATTTTAAACCTTTAGACGCATAATGTACGATTCGCAAAATGCTAACTCCTCCCAAACCACGCAATGGATTTTTTTATGATTTGATGAAAAAGATTTTACTTATTTGTAAAAAATAGAGTGATTCAAGAGGAAGCTTTATGCTTTTTTCAAGGCAAAAATTCACTTTTTGAAAATGGGTTGCAGCGGCGGGTGAAAGCGTTAACGAGCCGCTAGTTAGGTGTACCTAATAATTATTGTTTTCAGTTTTTACCCCGTTCGTAATCCGCTTTCACCTAAATTAAGTTACTATGTAGGGATATAAACTAATCTAGCCTTGTAACGCCTCAGTTATTTTAATGCTAACAATTTTGTCCTATAAAAAGAACATTGGGCGTGTAGAGGCTACCTACGTGTAGGTAACTTCTGTTATCTATCATACACAAACTTCAGTTTTCTATATTATTTTTCCCAAAAGCTTTAAAATTTTAAAGCTGTTCTGTGATTTTATAGTAACTCTACTTTGTAGAGCAAAATGTTTCGATTATGTACCTACTTATATGAATAACTTTATTAAGTGGATGGTACAAAAGGAGATTAAGCTAGCTTAACCTAGCAGCTCATGCCTGTTCGGACCTGGTCCAAAAGTACCCATTAATAAAATTTGCGATTAAATGTAAAAACTTATATGAAATATTGGAAATAGACTTTAGAAAAACGAATAAAACGTAAGCTATACAGGGAGTAACAGAAACGGTATAACAAGCCGAAAGGAGGTCAAGTTACTCGCGAAACTGAACAAGCTTCCCCGTGTAACATGGGTCGAAATCATTATATATAATAAAACTAAGTTGATAAAATGTACGTGCCGATAAAACTTAAAAAGGATTCCCGGTACGATAAAGGGACTTATACTGTGCAATAGCCCTTTATCTCCCCTCGAACAAGAAAGTTCCCGTTTTAATTTAAAGGGCGTATTTTTAAAGATTAGGTGAGGGCTTTTACAATCCCTAAAGCAGTGGCGCCATCTGTTGTCGAGTAGTCGAAATCCACTTCCAGTTCGTGATTTTTGATGCAATCTGTTTTGAAATTTTGGATTTTAAATGCAATGTATTTAAAACATTTTTATTAGACCAAACAGATAAATACCGCGAGTGAAACTGCGGGCGGAAAGCTAGTATGAAAAAAGAAATTGGACCTCCCATACAAAATCGCCGATCAGATAATTGATTTACTTATTATGGGAGGAACAATTATTTTTTTCATATTTCGACCCATGTTCCTTGGAGAAAGTTGTTCAGTTTCATGACGGCTTGCTATACCCTTTCCGTTACTCCCGGTAAATTACTGAAAGACAAATAGCCACGTGGCGTAACGTGACGTCATCGCTCTGTGCTCGTCGGTTCCGGAGCTAGTCCACATTTTCAGCGCTCGCTACTACGGGCCCTGTGGCGCAACGGATAACGCGTCTGACTACGGATCAGAAGATTCCAGGTTCGAATCCTGGCAGGGTCGCGAATTGGTTTTTTTCTTTTTTTTTACATTTTAGATTATGGTCTACATTTTTAAAAAATCTAGATTTTAGTTAGTAGGACAAATTCAAATGAACAGCTTATTTCTTTTGCAGCAGATGTACGGGATGCTGAATATACCGCACGCGTCGGGCAAGATCCTGAGATTCCCGGGACCTTCAAGACCCAGGGGACCCTCGTTCTCGGTACCACCTCAGCGAGACAGGTAAATCATCATCGTCCATCATCATACCTAATCATAAACATAGCAGTGAGCAAGACCAAGTTTTTTTTACATAATTTATCAATGGTACACCGATGCCAGCACTTTCATTCGGGTACTTTTAGACATAAATTTTAAAGATAAAAAATAAGACAAGAAATATCGATTATTTTCATCTTTCGGCAGTATTGGCTCTGGCAGACCTACGTCTTTCTACTTGTTTACGTGTCAGTTAACGTTCTAAAGTTAGCCTATTGTGGTACCTGATGAGATAGGCATTTCTGCAGTCGGCTCTTCCATTGCTAAACGAATAGATTTAAAAAATCCCGTATAGCTGAGGCTAGTATGGCTGTGACAACCTACAACCTACATATAATATCATTGCCTGTGACAAACAAAGAGCACACTAATGGTCCACTGTACAGATGTAAATCAACCGGTTTAAAACGTTTAAAACCAAATTTCGCGGTTTAAAACCTGAAATCAACCGTTTTCAACCGTTTAAAACTCGCCTACAAAAAAAAAAGTTCTGTGTTTTACATACACATACATACATAGGTACACAAATCACGCCTTTATCCCTTGCGGGGTAGGCAGAGCGTAAACAGCCGTAGGTACCTACAATACAGCCGCTATCGCCACGTCTGACTAATATTTCAGGGCCGTTGTAGAAAAATCGTGCCGAAATGCAAAAAAATTTTTGCCGAGTAGGTACTTAGGTATGAATTTTTGTATGGAACATCCAAATTATTAATATAACCCTGTATATACAAAATTCGGTGTTTCCAACGATTTTACACTGACTTGCTCATCATAGGTTACCTACGCTCGGGCTCGGGCCTCGGAGCGACAAACTAGGTAATAAACCCGCAAAATCACATCATTAATCCATTTCAGTGATCCTTACCTTTGTAATATTACGAAAATGTATTAAAATCAATAATACATTGTTATCAACCATCCGCCGTTTTAAACCGAAAAAAACGGTTGTTTATGATTTAAAACGGTTTTTTTCGTTTAAAACGATTTGGTTGAATTGGTTTTAAACCGGGCTTACATCTATAGTCCACTGGATCTAACCACTGCCCACAACCTTTAGGTAGGTACCTAAGTACCTACCTACAGGGTTTTTGGTACAAGGTTAACTAAAAACCCACCCACACTGGTCTAGCTTGTAGAGGCACTCGTAGGAAAGCTACAAGATTCTAAGAAATAATATTAATATCAGAACTAATTTAATAAAAGCTCACTGTGTCGTTTGAAAAGTAAGGCTAGCTTTGTATAGTCAAAGGAATTAATAAGCAGATGTCAGCATAGCCAATCTCTTTCGCCTCTGAGAAATAAAATACAGGAGAGCTCTGTAAGGCGACATTTACAGTGCTAAAAGAATTATTACATTTCTTTGCTACTTGTATGAGTTTCTAGAAAATAATAAAATAAAAGTATCCAGCAACATTTTAGCGGACTTGGTTGTATTTAGGGACAGTTGGGGTACAGTGGAACGTATATATTTTTTAAATATAGATCTTTGTATTTTTGTAATATTTGTTTTGAACATTTAACAATGTTTCATAACCTATTGATTTATTACGCAAACGAGATCCAATATCTATCTTAAACCTGAAAAATTTGCTATTTCGGTCAACACGTACACCATCCCGCCCCAGATCTGGGGTACAATGAAACATCAACGTGCTGTGCATCCTCTTGCTTATTATTAGAGTTACTGAGCAGGCATTTATAATTTTATTTTTTCCGGATCTATCACCATATCCTTAAACAAAAATAAAATCTTTCTCGTCGTTCTATGGAACAGAAAGAGGCACTATGAAAAAAAAAGTTACATTGTACGCCGTTCCATTCTGCCACAGAAATATTAATCTAAATTACTTTTCAATGGTTGATCTTTCTTCTTCATACATAATTGCATTTAAAATTATTATGATTTATGCAAAAAATACCACTTATCTACATTTTCTGTAATAACGAAAGTTATCCGGTATGAAATTCGACGTTTCAAACTGCTGAAAATATTTTTTTTGCAATCTGTCCATATTTCTCTGCGTAATTATGTGGCTCATAATAAGAAAGGGACTGTTGTTGGATAAAGTTAAAGTGCGGGAACCAGTTTTAAATTTTCATAGTTATTATTATTACCGTTGTTCATTGTTCCACTGTGCCCCCACGGTCCCTACTTACTTACAAGGTATATTTTCATATTGTTTCTATAAATAATGAAGTTATCGTGCCAAAAAGGGTCAGCTATTCTTGTGTTTGTTGTTTGTTTTGTTATTGTTTTGGCATTCAGGTTTTCCAACCTGGCTACTAAGTAAGTAGGTACTTATTTGAGCATTTGGGTTTATTTATGATCATTGTCATATAACAGATGAGGGTTCTTAATTATTTACTACTGCGTTAAGATGCGCACAGTAGTTTGGGCCGTAGCCCGTGAAAACGAATTTCTGAATACCTACATAAATACATCCATAATCTCGAGAAACATAACCTTCCTGAGGCAGTCGGGTAAAAATTAAAGGTAATTCAATTGATTAATCTCTACAAAACTTTTTATTCATTTTCAAAAATTCTGAAATAAAATCACGCACTTAGGATTCCCTAAAATTTTTAATAACATCAGTACCACGAATTTGATTTTAGCTTTATTATTACACCTTTATATTATGCCAAGAAACTTTAACTATAAAATATCCATACGATTTGTTTGACACGTCTTAGGTCATCTCGCGCGCGAGATAAGTCTCTTAAGGGGGATCGTTACGTCATACAAACTAAAATCTGAACTTCAACCGAGTTACACATGAGCTAAACAACAATTTTATCAAAAAATCTTTATGTGAGATGAGGAAGGCACACGTAAATATGTCGCAAAACTGCTTAACGTAAAAAAATATCAAGTATTTTCTCCACAAAAAAATTAAACGTGTTTATTGCAGCAGTAGCTCCATCTATGTTCATTAAGTGGCGACACGGTTTTTACAGAGAAATCTAATGGTTAAAAAATTATTTGTTTTATTTTGCGAAAATGTTATAAAAGCACGGGACTTCCCATCAAGTTTTTTAATCATAATTTTGTCTCATTTAAAGACGTAACTCCATTTAAATTTTGTATGGAAAACGATCCACCTTAACTCTACTACCTACCTAAATCTCTCTGAAGATTTCTTTCTATAAATAGGTAAAAGTTTGGATACGTAAACCCATGTGAAATATTTAGAAAGGAAATTAGTTTTCACCTCGGATAAATAATACCTACTGCTAGGATATCGGATGGTAACCTACTATTCATTTGACCTCCCAAACATTGCCTATCGTTATAGTACATCCGTACAATCCGTAGTTTAATGATGAGGTAAGACTTTGTCAATGGAAAGTGGCGGCAATTTTTTTTTATACCGGGAGTAACGTAAAGGAGGTCAAGGTACTCATGAAACTGAACAACTTTCTCCATGGAACATGGGTCGAAATATAAAAAAAAATTTGGACCTTCCATAGTAATCAATCAGCTGATCGGCGATTTTGTATGAGAGGCCCATTCTTCTTCCTCTCCGTCCTTTCCGTTACTCCCTGTTCACTTAGTAACAAGTGTCATCTCCGCAGATTCGAGGCCCTGAAGAAGCTGATCCGTCAGGAGCATGTCCGCGAGCTGCAGAGAAAGTACGAGACCGACCAGAAACAGGAACTGAAGGAGATCACTGCCGGACGAGGGTATGTACGGTATGTACAGGTCCCATCACGTAAAAAGAACGCAGAGTAATCACTGAAGGGATGTTGTTGTCTCTTTTATTCTATCTTACTACCAATATGCGACGGGAAAGAGATGACAGATGATACGGCAATTGTTACTCAGCGTTCTTTTTACATGACGGGAACTAATACACATGGCAACGTGTTTACCAGTGGCTCTCAAACTGTCCATCGAAACTGGGAAACCCCCCCGGGGGATCGTGTTGGCCAGCGGCTCCCAAACTGTGGATCGTAACCCCCCGTCTTAGGGTACTGTGATATGATATGACGTGCCAGATATGCAAGGAATGTAACGCGAGTGAAAGTTTGACAAAATGAAACCGCTAATTCTACACTATTTGCGACATTGCGACATGCATTGTTTCCTCTATTTGATTTATACCATTTACATAAAAATATTATATATTTAAAATAATACAGTATTTTTATAGTATTCCTTATTTAATAGAAAATACGAATACACATAACAAAATTTAATATAAGCCACAGCGAAGCAACTTAGCGTTAAGCCTAAAATGTCCCCTAAGGTTTCCAAACTCAGCAAATCTCTTAGAGAAACATCTTGCTTATTCGAGTCGCCTTAATCCAGAGTTTAGGATCGAAATAGGGCTATAAGACTCCGGCTTGTCGAATAACTTAGTGATAACTTTGTCACCAGTTTCAGGATGGTTATTTGACTTGGGCTTTTAATTTGCATAATGTATAACCTGGTAAGGCTTTGCAAATTAAAACATTAATATTAAAATGAGTTGAACTAAGTTAAGCGGCTTTGGCGATCACGTAATAAAGAAATATATAAAAAAAAAAAAATTCAGAAAATTGAAAACATACAATAAGTAGGTACATAACGTTTGTAAATCGTTGTCTGATTTTGTTTATTTACTGAACAAAGATATATATTGTTTTGGTTTTGATGTTGATAAGTTAATTAGGGCTAAAAACTTACGGGCGTGACTTTGATTACTTAGACAACTGACAAGATCAAACTGGAAGAGGCTAATGGATCGATATTTCATTGTTTTGTGAGTTTGGCACACTCAGTGCGCCTATTGTTTCCCCTCATTACAGAGAACAAAGACGCCTTAAACCTTCAAAGATAAATAAACTTTAGAATAAGGGTTGGAAATCACCTGTGTAAACCCATTTCAGTTGAGGAATTTGAAATTATAAGTTATGTAACATTTCTATTTATTACGAAAATCAAAAGATTAATTCAGAAGACTATCAACTGTAGTACTTGTCACTGAATTTTTTATGTTAGTCTCATACAAAATTTGCGCGCGGCAATGCTCACTGAAAACGCTCCATACAAAACAGCGGTGAAAAAATATCGTTTAATAATGATACTGAAACTCATATTAAATGTCTCAAACAAAGGTTCCGAAAGTCTGTGTCTCAGGACTTTTATCGTATCACTGTATGTGTGAACGAACAGTCTAGCTAGGTGAGCAGCATGTTTACAATCATGTTGATTTTTCATTTCTTACGCAATTTCGTGAAGGAAATACATCCATGTAGCGAGCATAAATCCGTGTAGCTAACACCGTCGTTTGACGTCTTTTTTATGACTCAGTGATATTGTAATTTTGTTTCGTAGGTATGGAGCTAAACCTATCAGCATTTCATTGTTCCAAATGTTTCTGCTATCCAATAAAATACTTCTGACAATTCTATTGATTCTACCCCCTTTTCTCCCAGCCTCGGCAAAAAAAAGCTTTTTACAAATTAAGTACGTTTGTTGGAGAGAGTACCAACACATGAACACATATTCAGCGTTTCAGTTTTATTCCATCTAATAACGAAAATAGCACAAAGGTTGCTGAGTGTTTGTGATATTTCAATTACCTATTTTCTTGTTTTTATTACTTCCTGCAGGTACAGAATATATGATAGTACTAGCTACAGGAGTAAAATCATAAAAGCATAGGTTATAATATAAATGTCATGCTCAATCAATTAACAATCAACAATATTAATTAACAATCTCTTTTTAAATGGCTCAATAAAGAAATTCCATACATCAATTTTATTGCTTTCGGCTGTGCCTTCGGTAACATGCCTGGTCGTGACGTACGTACTTACATATTTAAAAACAACAAATTTTGAGGTAAATAGACAGAGACGTACTGTATTTTCATTTAAAATTTTTTAGTTTTTCAAATTGAATGATATTGCGCCCGAAAATTTAATCGTTATCAAATAAGTCTCTGTTATTTTGTCATACAGTTGGTTTTATTAAAAGATAACGAACGAATGAATGGAAAGTTAGATACTAAGTTGAAGGGTTATTGAATTTGGCTGAATCAATATTTTATTTAAATAGACACTCTGTCAATAGTGTTGATTCTGTCTAGCCACTCTGAACTCGGCAAGAACAATGTTTGAATAAGTTTCATTCTTATCATTTGGAAAGCTATGTTAACAATTTGTATCAGAGTTGTAAATAATTATAATAGACCTATCTAAAGTCATCAACATAATAAAATGTCTCACAGAAATCACCTCTCATCATCATATCATCGACGAAGGCGACTTTATCTTTTCAAATATGGTAGTTTAAATCACTGAATAATTGCCAGGTAGGGCAAGGCCAGACAAGCTACTTTTTTTAGGGTTCCATGTTTATTAGATAGATTGCTTTTAGTTTTGAGTGTTTTAAAACAATTAACTTTATTTTTGTTCTCAGGGGCGACGACTACGCTTACGGTAGCTTTAACGAACAGGACTCCCGCGGGCTGCAAACGATTCTGGAATACCCTGAAGACCCTACTAACAGGCACCTCAAGTCAGTACCTACTAAACCTACTCACCTGACAGTACCAAGCCTACAACTAAAAAAAAACTTCAATTTATCAAATCTACGTACCTACTTACTTACTTTTCAATACTATTGCAACACAGTGGCTCCAAATCTGTTTGACATCCCTCAAGGGGGTCAGAATAGACTATAGTAAAGTTCATTTGGAGAATATCAGATTGTTTAATTATGACATCATAATGTCATATTATAGTAGTCACAGGTTATACAATTCTGTGACTGATCTGCAACGCATAGATATTGAAAAACACGAAAACAATCACTTTTGTTTATTAAGTATTCATACAATTATACAAACCCATCCCCGATTACACAATACACCTGACCAAGGCCATTTGAGTACACCTCTCCAAATCATAATCATGTTAAAAACAGTCTGTTTATTTTTAGGAAACCTCCAGCGGGCAGCCGCCAGTTCTCTCGCTACTCCGACGTGATGTTGCCTCCCGCTCGCCGCACCTACTACCACCCTTACTTCGACTACGCAGTCCCAGAAATTGTCCCTTACGGATACTGAATCACAAGCACTCGGTTGGATCAAGAACATGAACTTCCTTGATCCTGACCATTCTCGAAGCACTATTAATCTTTGTACAAAATTCTCGCGGGCTCTAACTCCCTATATCAGAAAGCCATATCAGAAGCATATCTTTTTATAAACGCTTTTGCTTTAAATTATCTCTTCAGCGAGCTTTCTTCCACTTATACCATCTTGCAGTATTTTTATATATTATCTAAAAGTCAACCGAGAGTTTTTCCGTGTAGATAAGCGGTCTTTTTAAAATATACTTGACTTGAATTAGGTATTTGCATTGTATTTTTCGATAGGTTTAAGACTTAACCATCGGGTTTAAAATTTAATTATTGTCCTTTAGCATTAGGCGTGGACTTATAAAACCTAAAATTATGATGGTACTTCCGAAATGACAATAAAGACCTTTCGTATACAACTTGAGCAATTTGATCCCCGTCAATTCCTAATAATTTAAAGAAATTGGCGATAAAATTAATTTTACACTAATGTACCTAAAGGGAAATGTTTGACAATAAAATATTTTACATTACGATCGGTGTTAGAAAGTAAGCATGATTAAAATTTTGACATTTTTGAAGACAAATGTTTACAACGGCTTGTATAATAAATAGCTTTCGCTTCGATTCAAATAACACTGAACTATAAAATCGTTTTTAGCTCTTATATTACTTAACTTTACAATTTCAAGAGTGTGGTCTGAGCCCGGCCACTTGGAAGAATCGAAGCGAAATGTGTTTCAAATAAAAGTAATTCTTCGGAATATTTTTATCTTGAAATAATTGGTGGTTTGCTTACGTGCATTAATTACTTATATGACAATTAAACTGTATTATTATTAGTGCTTTAAGTCTGTTAAGCTTCGAGTAAGTCCAATACGGACTGAAAATACTAGGTTAAAGAAATAACTATAATTATTGCAGACTTCAGTTAGGTTGAACTTGGTTATTAATTAGTATTACCATGCTTGTATTTAATATTATCTTTTTATTAAGTATTATAATCGGTATTAAATTTTATTTTTTTATATTTTACCTTGATACGTATAAAGAAGGATGTAGCCTACAAAAAGTACAATAATTTAAGTAGTATCAATGACAATAAAGTCTATCTGAGATTTCCGTAGTTCCATTTGAATATTTTAACAAAATATACATAATCATCGTTGTGATTAGTCGCTAAGTATATAATTATGGTGTAAAATAGATTCCAAAAGCCTTCAGGACGGCTACGTCGGTCTGTGGTGAACGCAACACATTTTAATTCATTTAAAGGTATAGTTATCGCAAAACATTTATTATTTTCTTCCATTTTACTTTTTATTTAGTATAATTCATTAGTAAACACCTACATATTTCGTAAGGATAATCTGCGTTTTGTGGACGTATGACATTATAACTATTTATGATAATAATAGTTTGAGTTATTAAGTTAAATGAATGAAATGTACGCCTTTTTTAAGTATGTTATTTGTGCGGGACGCAGCAAGACCGACAGAAAATGCTTTAATTACATTTAAATGTTTCGTGTTTATGATAGATATTTGTAAAATAGCAATGAATCGCCGTAAGGCTCTCTGTATTCGTGTACTATTGGACTTTAGGGGTAGGGGCGGAGGCAGCCTTAGATATTGATTTCCAACGTATTTCTCAGTGTAATCTTTTTAAGAAATTAATTCAACACGTAAACTATTGAAATAAAGATAAGTAAATGTGTGTTTCAGATTATAAGAAGTCGTTTAAATACGTGGTACTGAAATTGTGTGGTTTTTCTCTATTGGAAACGTATTACAAATAGGTAGAGCATCAATGTGAAGCTGCTGGTTTTAATTGTATGCTTTTTTCCAGATAACTAGTAATTGATATCGGTTTTGCACTGAAATAGAAGGCTGTATTTCTAAGAAAGTTGTTACCTATTTGTGTACTATAATTATTATCATATCTTATTGTCTATCGACTTAAGTATAGGCGTGGTGCGCCAATATAACCTTACAGACTAAAATATTTGGCTTTAAAATATATTACAACATGTATAATGGCTTTAAGCAAGTCAATAAATCCATTTATTCATCTATTTATTAATGGACAAACGTCCTATCCTACATGTTACGAGTTAGCGAAATATCTATACATATTTTATTTATATATTAATAATAATTTTCTAACAATATTCCGTAGAAATTTACAAAATTATTTTATTGTCTTTTAATCATTGATAGCTAGGTAGTTAATGGATATTGAGTAGTGTTTATTGCAATTGAATATACATAAATAGGTGTTCCTAATATCAATTGGAATTTATCACTAGTTATTTCACCGTTACGGAACTAAGTACATATCTTGGCGATGAAATTATTCAAACGCATACCTACTTATCGGAGAAGTAATATCAAACAACAGTATTATAAAAATATTGTATAGCTGTCGAATGTATCAGAAAAAAAATTGCTCATCATCTCTGACTGACAATAAGTAGTACCCCTAACTTTATTTGTATTTGTTGTTATAGCGGCAACAGAAATACGGTATCTCTGAAAATTCTACTCTCTAACTATTACGGTTTAATAATACCTACATCCTGGTGACAGACATACAGCGTCGATAAAATATAGCTACGTTCCCGTATTACACGTATGAAACCCCAAAAAGGATCTCATTGGATAAACATGTTGTATCCTCATAATTCGCTTCATCAGTAAGTAGGTACCTTAAAAAATCTTCAAAAAAACATAGTCCTAAATGGACGACCTTTTTTAAAATAGTTAAAGCAGTTAAACATTTTGTTTCTTTTTGAACATGCATTCGACAGCTTATATAGGTACCTAAACTTGAATAGATTATTTAGCAAATAAAAGACAAAATAATGTTAGCTGCTGTAAAGTTGATGTTTACTCAAACGATAGTGGCGCGGTCTATTGTGCCAATAGTAAATAAAAATCAATAATTATTAATGCGATATTGAATTGATGTTTTGTCAAATCAAATAATTGTAGTGTAATGCTTGGATAAGTGATTGAAGCGCTGTCTAATGTCTGTTTAATATATTCTTTTACTGTGACTTTTACGTTTTTTCGATCGGCCAGTAGAATTTGAAATCAGATTGAAAGCTAACGAAAACTTTAATTGTTACTGTTTAAAAAAGGGATTTATTTTTGAAGTCACGAAGAAAGCATTACCAAATATTACTATCCGAAGTTTTTGTCCCTGGCCACAGAATATATTATAGTACTAGCTCTGGTAGACATGTGCATGCATAAATGATAGAAGATACGAATATACGTACATACGTACCTACATAATGAAAGATAAAATTTCATAAATGTATGAAATTGATTTTCGAGCGTCCTCAGAATGTAATCTTAAACGAATGGTTTAAGAAATAAAGGATAAACATTAAAATACTCCTAGTAAGTATCGTTCAGTGAAATGACATACTTATTTGCAGTGCACCTATTGCATTCAATAGTCCGGTTAATTGACGCATGGACGGTTATGATGCGTCATGTGCGGCCGATCGCAGCCGCACGCGGCTGTGGCCGGTGCGTGCGGCTGCGGCTATAGTCCTAAGTAGTATGAAAGTGTATGGCGCTGCTTATACGTGACGAACTTGCTACTTGAACTGTAACTCCGCCAGGGAGAAAAGCATAAAAAGCAGGGAGAAAGTCAAGGTACATTTTGAGTGTTTAGACAATTAGGTTTTAGCAAATCATATTTTTTTACGTACTATTGTTTTATTCTACTGGCCTGTGACAATTTTAGCAATATACAAAGATATTTCAATATCATGTAGGTATTGTGTTATTATGTGATTTACCTACCTGCTATGTGGTACCTTAAATTAATGACTTTCTGACATTTGTTGTTACATTTTTTTGTAATTATTAATTGTAGAAAAGACAATAAAATTGTAGAATAGAAAAGTCAAAGTAAAAAAGACAATAAGTAAAAGTGTGAAGAAGACAAATAATAACTAATAATTTAATGTACTGACCGCGCCAAAGAACTAGGTACACAATAGAACCTAACAATAATGATAAATGTTTTAAAATGTATATGAATTGGTGGTTTTTTGAAAAATAAAGATAGTTACCTACTCCTGAGCAATGGGTCTCTTTATTGGTTGGCTATATTTTATGGTTGACTACAAAGCCTTTAAAAATCACCTCACAAAAAAAGCAAATATTAAAATACTGGTAAACTGGGGTTACTTTGATTAATTTTTAAATTAAATTGTTTGTATCTTTTGAATCTCTGGTTCTAAAAATAAGCAAAAAATACGCAATAATGGAGTGCTGTAGATCTCTAAGAAGAGGTGAAAATAAAAAATAAAATGTTTGTAGTTATTGAGAAAAAAAATAAAAACAGCGTGATCAAAGTTATACTGATTTTGGGGTTACTTTGATACCTACTCCTTCCTACCTACTACTACCTTTTCTTAGCATGGAATTCAAAAGTAACACGAATAACTTGTCCAAAACAAAAAGAAAAATCAAACTCGGTTAACAGGAACAAAAGTTATTGATGTTTTTATACTTTGATCAATGACGCCCCACCACACTTTATGTACCGGATCAATGACGCCCCGCATTAAATTAAAGGACGCTGTGTCGTAAGTTTCAATGTTATGAAAATAACAATTTGAGTTTTGGGTTCCTGAATATACACTACTATACAAAGTTCAGAAAAAAAATTCGTAAGACTTACATTAATTGGGCCGCATCTAAAGTTTTGCAACACTTTTTTTAGCCATAAATCGATATAAAACAAAAACGTGCGTTTTTTTTTAAAAAAATGCATATTTTGTGCAGCGCCCCCGCAGAAAAGAAATTAACAGAAAATCAGGGTAGTCATCGCAAAAAAAAAACTACCAAAATCAGTCCAGTTTTACGCAATTAGCATTTCAAGTGAACAGGAAGTTTTGATCAAAATCACCCCATGGTTCAAAGTGACCCCGTTTTACGGTGTAACTATTACTTACATATCCGCAAAGTACCGTGCGCCTTCACCCCGGCGCAGGCTCTATTCTATTTGACACCTACCGAGCGTGCGCAGTCAGGTCCATTTTCTGATTAGTCTCTCTCTCTTCGTGTGGGATACCGAGTCGTTCAACGACCCAATGAACCCTGGTGTCAGAGTTTTTCAACGGCAAGTAGCAGGACTGTGACATGGTAACTACCGCCATCATAGACAGCAACCGGGACAGACGGCTTAACGTGCCTATCCGAAGCAGCGGAATCACGGAACCATCTTTCTTTTTGGACAATCAGGTGGTTCAGCCTGCAATCTCCTAACCAGACTGAGAACAAATTCACAAAGTGATAAGTAAATCAACTTTGTGAGTAACCCCACTGAGGAATTGAACCCGGATCCTTCTGCGTGGCAGGCAGACATACTAACCACTGCGCCACATCGGCTGTCTGATGAGATGAGTGAAGTAGTAAATTACAGTCCTTTTGGAATACAGGGGCCAATCTCTATGAAAAGTTGGCCCTTTAAATTAACGCTACTACAGAAAGAAACACATTACGTTTTTTTCGACATAGAAACAAGAAAATCAGTTTTAGAACATCCAAATCAACGATTTGCACAAGACAAAATCTGTTTCTAAATACTGGCATGAAAAAGCTGCTGTACCTAATTAATTTTAAGGATTTAGAATTTATATTTAAAATACATACGTTTGAAATAGAGGTACATTTTTTCTATCGAGCAAAGTTCATCAGATTTTGTAAGAAACAGTGAATTTCACTATTTGCACTCTCTCAATTCCTCAACGGCAATATATATGTTTTCCAACTTTTTAAAACCGTAAATCATGATTTTTAACAATAGGGTATACAAAACGGTGCAGTCCAGCAAAAAAGAGTAGACAAAAATGAGGGCGCCACTTTGTATGAAATTTCAAAATTAAATGGCAACATTGGCTATGAATGGCAACAATTTAGTATGAAAATTTTTAGTTCCGATTATTGAATTTCTAATCTTTTTTGCTGGACTGTATTTACAATAAAAACACATTCCCGCCATTTTACAATCCAAACACCGTCTACGCTACCCACCTGAAGAAGTTGTTTTGAAAATGCAACCTGGTGAAGTTTGAGAACCACTGTTGTTTTGAAAATGCGCCATCTATGAGTGAGTGGTTATACTACAAGGGCCAAGGCATGGAATGCATGACTTCGTACAAAAACAGCAATGGAAATCAAAATAAGATTCCTGAACTGAGTGAAATTGACATAATTTTATTTATTTATTTATTTATTTATTTATTTCAAAAACATTACATAGTAACAGGTTACCTTAAATCTATGTAAGTATATAAAACAATGAGATCATATTGAGATCAACTTACTACTAAAATAATAACAAAATTAGAATGTTAAATAACTAATAAGATAACAAAAATTGGTTAACATCTTTTATATCTTCTCACAAAAATCCAAACACCTATTATTTAATTTAGACCACCTATCTGCAAAAATATCCGTATCAGGGTATTCGTCTAAGAGCTGCCTAATAAAACGAAGCCCTCTCAGTAATGGAGACTGTTGGTGCGCTACAGTGCGACAGCTTGGCAGTGCCAGCAACTTGTGTCTGCGACCGCGCATATAGCTGTCCGGGACATACAGCTGAAGAGCTTCTGATACCAGCTCCGGACAGTCATACTCGCCGCGGATAATGCGGCACACCGTGAGGGTGAGCTGGTAGTTTCGCCTGGTCTCGAGCGAGTTGAAACCCAAGGTGCCTTGCAGGAAAGCGGTGGGGTACAGAAAGGGGTAATAACCATAGCATTTCTTATACAGTGAACGAAGGAAGGCCTTTTGTACTTGTTCTAGTATTAATATGTATGAACTCTCATGTGGTCCCCAAATAATAGCAGCACTTTCAATTTTAGTCCGAATTAGGCTGGTGTAGAGTAACTTTAATACTTGTTTGTTACTAAAATCTCTTGAGTTACGGTTGATAAAACCGAGTCTCTGAAAACATTTTACTGCTAGGTCTCCAATGTGGTCATTAAAGGTCAATTTAGCATCAAATAGTACACCCAAATCTCTGACCGACTCTACCCGCTCAATGATGCTTGTTCCCAAAAAGTAATTGTTGTGTACCGGTTGCAGAGCGCGTGTAAATGAAATAGTGCGACACTTTCCGGGGTTGAACAGTAATCTGTTGTCTAAGCTCCATCTAAACACATTATCTATGTCGGTCTGAAGCTTGTTGCAATCTGTAGACTCTTCCACAACTCTAATTAACTTCAAGTCATCGGCATACATTAAACAAGTAGAGTGGGTCAAAACTGACTCGAGATCATTCACCATAAGTATAAAAGCAGCGGGCCGAGGATAGATCCTTGGCTGACGCCGGAGCGAGTGTGATATGATTGCGAAACGAAACAACCATGCTTAACAAACTGACTACGGTCTCGTAAATAATCAGCAACAAATTTGAGGGAGGCAGGTGTAAAACCCATTGTGCAAAGTTTTTGTAGTAATATGTCATTATCTACGCGGTCAAAAGCCTTGGTAAAATCGAAATAGACTACATCCACTTGTTTCCCTTTGTCCATGTTTTGAGATATATGATCTACCAGAGTTAAAAGATTTGAATTAACTGAGCGCCCGGATCTAAAACCATGTTGAGTATTACTGAGATATGGACTGACTTGTTTTACTATTTTACGCTGAATAATAGATTCAAAACTTTGGAAATCGCTGACAAAATTGCAATCGGGCGGTAATTTTCAACTGCTGTCTTATCCTTATTTTTAGGAATAGGGGAGACGCGAGATATTTTCCATTGAGCTGGGTATTTGCTAGTGGATATGGCTAAGTTAAAAATATAAAGTAATACTTTTAAAAAGTATTCCTTACACCCCTTTAATACGTAAGCTGGTACAGCATCTGGACCAACTGCACATTTGGGTTTCAGATTTTTAATAGCTAGTTCTATTTCCCTACGTGTAATATTGTCAATATGGATGTAATTGGCTGAACTACTATTGTCATTTAGATTTATGTTTTCAGTACTAAGATCAGGGACATGTGGCAAAAATGAGCTGGAGAAAAAATTTGCAAACTTATTGGCAGCCTCTTGTCCCTCTGAGAAAACTCCTTGATAGGACACACGGGATGTAAAACCGCCAGACGTTCGCATATTATCAATATGCCTCCAAAACTCTTCTGGGTTGTTTTGAATATTTTCCTGAATGCGTTTGATATAAAGGTTATATGCCTCGGGTAGTCTTAACTTTAGGTCTGCTCTGAGTTTACTAAATGTGGTGTAAATGTTTTTGTTTCCAGTGGCTTTCCATTCTCTATGTAATACAGCTTTATGTTCTAAGTCTTTTATAATATCACGCGAGAACCAAACAGGATACTGTTTTACAATTGCTCCAGGGCGAACCTTTTTTGGAACCGAGAGATCAAATATTTTGTAAACAATTAAATAAAAATGTTCAACTGCTAAATTGACATCCCTGGTTTCCAAGACCGGGCTCCAATCGGCATCGCGGAAAAGTTGGGACATCAATTCAAAGTTAGCCTTAGAGAAATTCCAATCAGTAGACGTATTTATGTTACTGGGCGAGATTGTTTCTGTTATTCTACTATTTTTAAGAGGTACTGTAATATCTAATGGTGGATGGTATCCATCAGCATGTGGTACTAGGCCACCGGTACTAGTATTGGATACATGAGTTTCATTAGCCAGCTCTGATACAAAAACTACATCTAATTTACCTCCTTTTACATTGGTTATTTCATTTACATCAGTAAATCCACAAACATTGACAAAATATCCCAAGTAGGCACATATGGTCTTAGAGGCACTATTTAAATTTAAATCACCACAAATGAGAACAGTGCCATTAATGGTACTAATAATTGACTCTACCATAGTAAACCAGCGCATGTACACTTCATCCTTTGAACTGGGCGGTAGGTATATAGAAAACACACACATTAATCATCTTATTATGTAACGAGAAAGATGCCCATAGATCCTCCCCACCGTCGGTTTCCAGTTCTCTACGTCTTGTGAGGGTGATGCCGGGGCGCGCCGCGAGTAGAACGCCACCGCCACCACGTAGTTCTCGATCTCGACGCATAATACTCCAACCTCCAGGTGACAGTTCGGGGTCTAAGATGGATTGATCTAGATTGCTCTCAGTTACACAAATAAGATCAGCTTCAGCAAGAAGTAGAGCTGACCTCCAATATCTTAATTTGGTTTTTAAGCCTCGTACGTTCTGGTATACTACAGCAAGTTTTGGGCCTAAGGCGCGGTTTGTATTATTATTATTGCAGTGGTTTTCTTGTGTTTCTGGGGTTCCGAAAAAACGTCCATTCTTTTATGCGAGCATTTTTAGGCCACATGTTAGGCTGCAAACATTTGTCAAATAATTCTTCCGGGACGATAAGCTTATATGATTTGTAGGCCCCACGAGCTTTGAGTTCTTCAACTTTAAATGATTCCGAACCGCAGATGTTTTTGAGGTATGCACGGATATCTTCAGCTCCTGATTCCATATTCCATAGGTGGATGGATTTTACTGACTCTACAGCTCGCAGGGTAGTGACATCTGGGCCAGCGGTTCCACGCTGATATAAATGCTGCTGTTTTTGTTGCTGTGCTTGGGGCTGATGATGTTTTTGTTGCTGTGCTTGGGTCTGTTGCTGTACTTGTGACTGCTGTCGTTTCAGTTTTTTGCTATTGCACACATACTGCCAAGCGCCTGCATCATCATTATCATCGTGATCACTATTAATATTAGTTGCTGTTGGTTCTCCCTTATCACTATGGCTGTTGTTGTTGTTATCTTGGTTATGCTCAGTACTGGCTGTTGCCTCGTCATCATCATCAGGCAAATCGGTAACAGATTCAGATGATTTACTCTTGCGCCGTTTACGTTTTGATTTCTCAACTTGAGGACTTTCAAAAGGTTTTGGAGCAGAAAGAGAATTCTCAATGTTCAAAATTCGCTCGTCGATATCACTCAACTTAGTAGAGACCAAATCAATTTTCTCATGTGCTCGCTGAACTGAATCGACCACTTTTGCAAGAGTAATATTCATGATAGTAATTTGCTCTCTGAGCATTCTTATTTCTGAGTTCGAAGCCATATCGCAGCCATCGGAAACATTTATTAGTTCTGCACTATCGTCGTGGCGTGTTATTCTTTGCTTTCGCAGAGTAACATTATTGCGATCCTCGCTAGATGGAAGCATCGATGATTGTCGCGACGCGGGCGGAGTATTCTTTGGTCTCGGAAGCTTTGAAGCTGAAGCTGAGCAGAATTTACATTTCCATTTATTTTTGAGATCGATATTTGAAGTAATGAGGTTAAAACGTGGGTCGGAAACATCGGCACAGTCCAAGTCATAATATTGGTGGCATGTCGAACACAATAAAAAACGTCCATTAGGAAAGATCTTTCGACATTTAGCGCAACACTTTTTAGCTGAAGACATTTTTCAAGAAAATTAATTTTTCATACAAAATAAATCAGGGTGTCTAACGCTCTGCAGCCATGCAGCGCTACAGCGCTTAAAGTTCAGTCCACGCGCGACTCTATCGGTCGCGGTCAAACGGTCGGCGCGGCGTCGGTTTCAACGGTTTTTATTACTCGAAAACCGAGTTACATCAAATACTAAATAAAAAGCAGATAATGAATTAGTTCTGTGTTAACACAATCACCAGAGGTCTGTAATGTATTATATTGTCACTAATAAAGCACTAGTTGAAATGTTATTTGAACATTTACACTCATTTTCACTGTTCAATGTTTGTTTCGAAACTTTCACTTGTATCTCTCGATTGTAATCTATATT
This sequence comes from Phthorimaea operculella, assembly GCA_024500475.1. Taxonomy (NCBI): domain Eukaryota; kingdom Metazoa; phylum Arthropoda; class Insecta; order Lepidoptera; family Gelechiidae; genus Phthorimaea; species Phthorimaea operculella. The sequence continues at coordinate 1,202,565 of JANFCV010000051.1, read as the reverse complement.
TCTCGACTTGTAATCTATATTTCTGAACGTAACTCAAAACTAACCTCAAAAGGTGCAATTTTAGATATTGTATTATTACGATTAGAACCACTGATTGCTAGAATTAGGGCAAAATGTCCAACAATAACTTATTCCTGAAGTCTGGATTTGTGCGTGCACCCCTGCAGAACGGCATCGGCCGCTATGTGTGTCAACTGCAAAGGATAACTCTGAAGTTCTGCAAGAGCACGGGCTCCAGTCGCGGACTGAGGTAAAAACAAATCATTCCTTTTGATCTGTTCGTTATGCATTTCGTTATATTCCAATACTATATACACTGCGCAAGAAAGATTTGTCTTACTTCATGATGATGAGTTGATGCTATTTATGGCAGAGTAGGTATGCCTTCTTTTCTATCATTATGAACACAATTTATGAAATGAAATATAATTAATGCACTAAGACTCGACTCTCCCATTTTCGAGCAGAACCCATTATCACATATTGTTAACCTTACCTTACATTAACAGCACTACATGACTTTATTTTCTCAATATTCGCTGTAATGCATCTATTTTTTTTTACATGGGTATATTTTGTATGCTTTCACAGAGATTTCATAGAACAAGAGTTGGTGGAGTTTGCCAAGACCAACCCTGGAGTGGCAGTGTATCTGAAGCCACGGAGACACAGAGGCCCGGTGGTAGTCGCTGAGTATTGTAAGTCTTGCCCATTTCTATGCATGTTTTTATGTTACTTGTTGTATTGTGTTAATATTCCATTTATAGCTGGAAGAAATGCCTTTACATGCAAAAACAGATATTTTCAATAAACCTGTTCTGCCAATACAGATATTATCAATAAACCTGTTCTGTCTTAGACACTGAGATATTACGTAATTATTTATACAAATTGTCAACCTTCTATGTTTCAGTAAATGGAGACCGGGTCTGGATGTCAATGCACAACAAAACTCAATCAGAAATCACAAAATGGATAGAAATGATGCGCACTCAACAAGGAGACAACTCGTCTATCCGCCTTCGTAAATACCAGTACACCGATCACCCATCTATTCAGGGCCCATGGACTCCGTTCACATTCAAGAATCCAGAACTGAATGTGGCAACTCTACCTGATGCTAAATTTGGAGCAAACAACAGACTGCCACAATCTGCAACTGAGCAACTGAGACAGCTGTTCGAGAAACAAAAACTAAGTGAAAAAGATTTAAAAACTGGAGAATAGAATATGAAATTATTAGTTGTAAATAGATATTGTAAAAGTTAGTTATTAAAATATAGGTTGATTAAAACATCAAAACATACTTGTTTTATAATTTTAGATATCACACTTACACTGTAGCTGCATGACTCGACCATACTAATGTAATGAGGCTCCATGTCCCTAAAGATTGGCAGTTATTGTAACTGTCTGGTCTCCTTTGGTGTACTCCTCTTTGATTTGTCTTTTAATGTGTCTAATGTATTTTATACTGGGTTATTTTTTAGTCAGTGCGCAAACTTTGCAGGGTGTTTCTACTCGTGATTCTGAACAACTTTTATTATGGGACCAACTGCGAATTCGCAAAAAACAATTTGGATGTTCCATAGAAAAATTCATACCTACTCGGCAAAAATGTATGGAACAACCAAAAATTTTTTTTAGATTTCGCATGTGGCCCCGTAGTAAAAGTTGTTCAGAATCACGAGTAGAAACATCCTGCAAAGTTTGCGCACTGACTAAAAAATAACCCTGTATTTTCTGCAGACACCACACCATGATCTGGTAGTTTGTCCCCGTTATTCCCAACGGCCCCCACGGATCGGCCCCCGCGATGGTGCGTTATCAAAGTTCAAGGTAGATTTCAATGATTATGGTGTTTTTACGATATTTATGGGTTATTGCGGTGTTTCTTAGGTGTTGATGGTGCGTTATCAATGTTTATGGTAGATTTAACCCATAGACATCGTAAACACACCATTATCAAAGAAATCTACCATAAACATTGATAACGCACCATCAACACCTAAGAAACACCACAATAACCCATAAACATCATAAACACACCATTATCATAGAAATCTACCGTAAACATTGAAAACACAACTTCTATATCTAAAAAGTTCCATAAACATCCAATAACTTCGAAAACATACCATAAACACAAAAAAGCAATAATAATAAAATATTAATATTTATTATTTTAATTTTGGGGCCCGTTGGGAATTTTTCTTCCCAACGGCCCCCAAATCTCTAAAAGTTTGAATTTGGGGGCCGTTGGGAAGAAAAGTTCCCAACGGGCCCCGCGGGGGCCGATCCGTGGGGGCCGTTGGGAATAACGGGTTTGTCCTACGCCTCTGCTACCCTATTGCCATTTTTGCCATGGAGGAAACATACTAGGAGTGTCAATCTGAAGTACCTACAACAAAACATATTAAACATTTCTGGTTAAATCAATGGGGCGCTGTAAATAAAAGTTGCAGTGGAGACAAACCTAGAGAAACTAGCTTAGGTTCATTAGTTGTAACTGTATGAAAATATTTACCAAACAAAATAAACTTCTAGCCTTTAGTTTTATAACAAGGGGCATTAGATAAAAGCTTATGATTTTCTATCGCCATCTGTGGAAACCATCATTTGATGAATACCAAATGGTGTTAGTGAATCAGATTTAAGCTTTTTACTGTGTCCCGTGGTAAGCAACTAAAGGCTAGTTGACATACGTATTTTGGTAAGTAAATGTTAGCATTCAGTTACAACTTACTTACTTACTTACATACACTGCAAGTTACAACTTGTGTAATTGTGTATAAGCTATTTTATTTACAGCGCCCTCTGGTTAAATACCAGAAATGTTTGATTTACGTTTTGTTGGTCTAGATTGACACTCTTTATTGCTCGCAAAGTGGTCGCGAGAATTTTTGTGCTCTGGAAAGCTTTAGTGAGTGGCTAATTGGAATCCCTACAGAGCAAAATGCTCATTTTGCGTTTTGCTCATTTTGCTGTTTGCTCATTTTGCGTTTTGCTCATTTTGATTCTTGTGCTCATTTTGCTTTTTGCTCATTTTGCTATGAAGGGATTAGCTGTGCGACTTGTTACTAAAATCGGTTTTATCATCTTAGAAACCTGGTGCACAACTCCTTTTAGGACTACTGGCAGTATTATGTGGTACCTATTATTTGAAATCTTTATCCCACTAACTAGCCATTACTCAGGTGGTCATGAGTGGCGAATGAGAATAAAAATTCCCAGTCACCACTAGTTTAGAATAAAAATAACCATTGTGTAGATTTTCTTATACTCAATATATTTTTACATTGAAAATAATACAGGCGGTTACATAAAAAATAAATAAGTCTTACGATTTACATAATGAATGTGATGTTACATGTCTTAAAAACTGTACAAAAAGTTTAACTTACCAAAAAACGATTATCACTAGCCTAAAGTTACGTTATTGCTACAGAAATTATGCAATGTTTTTAGTATAATTTGATAGATATGATAGAACTTTAGATTACTCTTTTATAAATTCTGGACATAGGTAGATTTGCTTCTCTTTCTATGAATAGATACTGCAGCAAATGCATTTTAAGGACCTTACCACAAAAAAGTTGAGACAAGCGTTGAACGCGTGTCCAATGTTTTTTTTATAGGAACTTGTCTAACTTTTTTGTGGTAAGGACATGATAGACTAATAAATTGCCAGAAGTAATGCGCGGCGCAGGACACACTCACTGCCTCCATTTTCCGAATGGTAATGATTTAATGGTAGTCAAAAAATACATAATTGAATAATGTGAAACATTGCCTAATTTCAACACAAGCGATTGTGATATACAATATACCACATGCAGGTCACATTTAGTCAATCGAAAAATTACAAAGTTATTTTCAGAAGTTAATCTAACCAAAGACTTGGTTTACGATTGATGAGTGAGTATTTGAATTATTGTTACATGTAGATAATAATGACGACTCCAAATATTAAACAGTTACATTGATACCATACATACAATACAATAGGCCAGATAGGTTTAGATTACGTTGATCTATTTCATAATAAAATATCAAACAAATGTCATTTTGTGCAATTCGAATGCCTACACGATTGTTCTATAGGTACAAAAAGTTATTCACATACTTACTATCTAACGTTCTTACTTATTTAGTTAAAAGAATTTTCGCCAACAGAGCAAATGCAACTCACTGCTCTAGAATCGAGAAAAAACGAATAGAATAGTAAATCATTTTGATAAAATCACACCAATTTCTGGACTTTCACAAAGTAACCGGTAGAAAACCAGTAGGTGCAAAATATCTATTTTAGCGTAAGACCTCTGGACATTTTGCACCTAAACTAAGGCCATATTTATGAGTCCGCCTTAACAGCTGTCAGATTTGAGTCATGCAAGCTAATACGGGCATACTGCAGAGGGTTGATATAGATCAGTGGGGTTGATTTTCTTTTGTAGATGTTTCTTTTAGTAGGGAAGTGACAGTTGTCAAATCGAGCTCATTAATATGAACTTCCTGAAACCATTTTATCTGTGTCCTAAACCTTTTAGTTGAGTCTGGGTAACAAACCTGTTTCAGTAGTTACATTCCAAACGTTTTATTTACATGTGAAGTTATTTCATGCAAAAATAAAATAAAATATAAAAACAAAATCTCGTGAAAAGTACTATAAAATTGCATATAAAATATTATAAACTATAGATATAACATGGCGATTCGCTGAAAACGACCAGCAAAATAGATATCGCTCTTAAAAAGTTATTGATAACATATCATCAGTCAACAGATAAAAATAGGAATCAACCAAGATTCTACTTATTAATCAATCAGAGAAAACAACAGTTGTTATTTTGTGTCGGTGGTTAAAAAATATTGTTGGGCAACATTTGCCGCTCATCACGTGCCAATGAACCGTTATTTAGTCGAGAACGAGAAGACCACTCGCTGCATTTGCGGCCGTATGGCGCTTCCATTCACACTTGGTGGTAAACTCAAGCAAACGGCCGCAAATACAGCGAGTGCTCTTATCAACTATAAAATTAGACGACACTTGTATAAATGTTGCGGATAACGGCTCCAAAAACTGCCCACCAGAACGAATTAATATTTTTTGTTGAAAACGAAAGAAATAGGAATGTTGTGTTACAAAATTGGCACAGTAGTATAAAGGCGGTTTTAATAAAATATTATAGTTAGTAGATAGGCGTTTTAGACAACTTATTACCGCGACAACTTTTATAAGTAAAGTCATTTTCAATCAATAACAGGAAAAGGAGAGGTCCTACTTAAACCGTATCTATACTATTAGTAAAGATGTTTCGTTTTTACATCGTACATTTTATATTATGAACATACAAAATACATGTACAATCGAGCTCAGCTCGGGTTACACACTTTGGAATAATTCTTGTGCTTGCAATAAGTCACAAATCACAAATTGTGCTTTGAGTGTTTATCTAGAGCTAAGTTTGACTGTACACGCAATAAAAAAAACATGAAGTGTCCGATGGAAATATTACAGTACCTAACGAAATATCTTGATACATGGAAAGTATGTAATGGTTATTATTATGATGAACTTGGTTGTGTGTGATTATGAAACTTTTAATTGATGTTACCCTGTTAGAATTTATTCATAGGTAATATAATAATGAACTTTATCAGTAATGTACCTAATTATTACAAACGCTGGTAGTTTGATAGGAAAGCCGGATTGATTTGAAACTACAACAACGACAAAAGTCTACCTCGTATGAAGATGTACTTATGATTATTATGAGTAAAAAAGTAGGCAGATACAAAAAATATAAAAACTGCCCCCTTAGTTTGTTAATTTTAAACAAAGTGTAGCATTATAATGTTAGTCACAGTGGGTTTGTCATATACTGGTAGTAGGTATAAATCTAAGCCAATCTAAGCAAAGATTATGAAGAAAACATTTAGTATTGCATGAAGTGTAAACAAGTCAGAACTAAACGATGTTTTGAAAACAATGGATTTGGAAAAATCATTTACAATAATCATAATAGGTTTGTAGCCTAAAATATTAACTTTTTATTTACGATTATAAATATTGTTTCGTTCATATTATTACTAAACAAGTATTATCCCTATAATATGTATTGTAGTATATATACCCTATATATTATATAGCTGCAACACTCAATCCACTAATGACTTATCCTACACAGTACATAAGTATCAGCGGAACCTCAAGCTACCCGTTTGAGGGTTCATATGGTATTTCATTATTCCTTTAAATGGGTAGCTCAAGCTGCTGCCGATAGTACATTGTACAACGACACTCTTTGGTATATCGTGTGAAGGCGGGTAATTTTGCGCGCAATGGATAAAATAATAGAAATCTTATTAAAATTATTTGAGGCTTATGTGATTTTATTAAACAGTATCCCCAACAAAAGGGATATAATAGTAGAATAAAGGAAACTTAATATTATAACCGCAAAACAGTCATCAAATAATCAAAACAAACTGAATAAGAATTATTAATTAGAATTGTTCAGTCGGGTAATATATGTAAATAAAACCTGATCGATTCTACCAACTGCGCCATTTGATCACACGATTCTTTTGCTCTTCAGTACATATTAATACAAAAATAATAATTAAAGAAACTAAGAATCACCTTCGAGAGACAGAATTGATGCTGTTAAACACAGTTTACGTGCGGTACTAGGCAGTCAAGTCATAGAACTACAAAATTTACGTTTATATAATTAGTCTAACTACACTGTATAATTAGCTAAGCCTAAAATGGCACGTTCGGGTAGCGTTGCGGCGCAAAATACCCGCCTGAAGTATGGTGTCTGAAGACGATCGCTCCAATAAACATTTTTTCTAAATTTTCGTACGACATTCCGTCGGATCTCTTGTAAAATATAAGAGACGTAAATAAATTGGATGTTGAAGGCGCGTATTCATTTGGGAACGTCTCGGGAACATTTGTTACGCGACATTGTTTCGCATCAAAGTTACGAGTTTTTCTCATGGTCGCGAATCACGTAGTAAATTGTTCGTACCGTGTGCATTTCTTCTATAACCAACCCTATACCCAATTATAGCTAAAATTCAGACAAAACACGGTCGTCTACAGACACCTTTACACTGTGGTCCTCTACATATTGACCGTAAGCAGTTTCGCTACGGCCCGGGTTCTAGCATTCACTTTTCTTTCTAGCCGTCAGAAACGAAATATGATAAATTTAGTTTTTCATGAAACGAGTACATTTTTGGAGGTCAATATGAAAGAACCATACATCCAAATAATTAGAAATTACAGAGACGTAAAATAGCGATTACATTAACATTTTTTTCGCAATTATTTCTATACACATTGTATGGAAAATCAAGTCTAAATTTTGCTAAGTTTCAGTATCTCTGTTGTTTCCGATCAAACATCAATGGAGGCCCTACCCTATTTCTTCTTCCTGTCGATAATGTTAAATAAAAGGAATAATTTCATACAAGACTTCAATAATTTACAATAATAAATCTCTAAATTCAATATAATATCATTTATATGTATATCATTTGTCTCTGTAGGACATTCCGTAGTAATTTGGTGGACCATCAATGTAATAAATAATTATAATTAGAATAGGACCCCCTACTTCGATTCAAATCCCTATTCAGTACTACCTTAATTGACAAACCACTAAAAGCAGTCTTTACGATAATATAGATATTTACCCCTAAGAATATTTATTATTATTATTACGATAAAAAATACTGGACCATAAACTTGATTTAATAGGAATTACGAATACGTTATACACAATAGCCTAATTTCCTAATTTTAAACATAGAAATAATCTTCGTACCACAGACAAAAATAATAATATGTAGCTATAAAGAGTTTTTAGAGTTCTGTACGTTTTTGTTTTATTTATTATTGCACGGCGAATACTGAAAACACATACAACGACATGATAGTTATAATCGTCTAATCAAGAATTCATTATTACCAAGAGCATGCTATATTGAAACTTTTTTCGTATGATACTATTTATCAACTTCGAATTTTTACTATAATTTCAGTGAGTTTAAATACAGAGTAGCGTAAAAAGATCTATATAAAAACGCAACACAATTAATATCTAGCTACACAATTTAAAAAATGCTAGAAAATCCATGTTTAGACATACATCGAATACTCTTAGACACACAACCACTTCTTATTTCATAAGAGACAAAGCTTAGAAAATATTTGAGTTCACTAACACTTTTGCGACTAAATATTTAGTCTAATAATAAAGTTGACTAAATTTTTAGTCAACAGTGTTTTATTGTATGTTTGAGCATTCCACGTCTCGAGGTAAACTACAAATTAATAAATGCTACTTTTGTGTTCTGTATAAATCGCCTGGTGGTATGTTCGTTTGATTGTTACATAAAGCTAACGCTATAAAAAGTTCTTATTGTGTTTATATTGCTTTTAAACACGAAGAACACCTTAGTCAATATTCTGACTAACACAAAACTCCAGACTCTCGTATTCGAGAGTTTCGAATAATCTTCAGATGTACCTGCCAAAAGCTTATTACAAACATCGTGTATCGATGTACGAAGTAGCGCAACGATTTTCAGTGGTATCACGTCACGGCTCGTTGAGTATTCCATTACTATACAATCAGATAGTTGTTCAGTGTATAACTGATGACCGGCTCGTATTTCGCTCCAGCGTTCCACCCTGTAGAAGAATTCCTTTTTAATAATATGAATCATTATATAATAACACAAGTATATTATCATAGAATAGAATTTTTATCTTTCTGTTCAGTAATAATCATTGGATTAAATATTTAGTAATCATGTTCTTTTCTGCGCGCGACATCATCAGTAAGAATGTGAACTTAGAAACATGTTCGCAAATACCTCTAATTAAAATTCGGCCTAGCAGCGCATATCAGATATGCGGGTCAAATATTTAGTAGCTAGATTTTTGTATTAACTTTCGGGTCCATGAAATAACAAGCGAGATAGACATTTTGTAAAAAGGGCTATTGTGGAAGTGGGTTATTTTGCGTTAGAGTAGTCATTTAGCTAGAGGGAAATTCTGGGTGAGCAGGACATTTACTTACTTCTTTTAGTGGTAGACTGGGTCCCATGGCGGCTAACGCACAGTAGCTAGCCAGTAGCGCGCTGAGATTGTGCGGTTGATGGTGAGTGCCGCAGCGAGCGTGCGCAGCCAGCGCTGCCCATGTGTAAATAGACGCTGCGAAGGAAGGCAATAGAGTTCAGTAAACACGTACAGATAGATAGAAAATGTTTATTCTGAAAAACAGTAAAATTTTGCGTAAATCTAAGACAAGTTGCTGGCGTTTGCGCTCGTGAACAGGGGCGTCCACACCAAGCGAGGCTTCTCGCTGCCTCTCATGACTCAGACGCTCGTACGCAGCTGAGCCAAGTTCAGCCCAATTTGGATTTATCATTTACTAGCTGCCCGTCAGCGGTTTCACCCGCTGCAACCTATTATTCCGCGGGAAAAAAGCATTATTCGCCGAGAGATGTCGCTGTTAGTTGTCGGCGAAAACGTTTAGAACGCGAATCGGCTCAGTCACGCCACCTATTTCAAAAAATGAATGAAAAATGCGTGATCCCGTGGGAATGAGACATTTTTCCGTGGTAAAAAGTATCCTATGTGTTATTCCAGATGCCCTTTTATATTTCTATATTTCTGCAAAGTTTCATGTCAATCTAATCAGCCGTTTTTGCGTGATGTCGTAACAAACACACACACAAACATCCGCCTTTATAATATTAGTAGGAGTAGGATTATCAAGATACATGCAGGCAGAATTTGAACTGGGAACAAATGGGCTCTTACAGTACGCAAGTTCATCTCACTCAAGTATATCTTAATGCCATTATCGCGTGGCATAACTCTATCCATCCATGCGGCTATTCGAGCACGTTCAAGTGGTAATACGCTGAATTTAGGTATTCAAAGGTATTGAAATTACCAAAAATATTATCATGCATACGAATAGATTTTGGAATTAAATCTTACCGTTATTTACAAATTTAATCGGACAATAGCAAGTAAGTGAGTTGGAGTTCTAAAGCAATAATTTTCTAGTAATGCGAAACAATATTTAGGAAGTTGTTTGCGCATATTATATTACTCTGAACGTCTAAACGTCATACCTGTGTCATCGGAAGGCGGTCGATAAGGCGCGGAAGGGTCGTTCATGTTGGGGTCCCGCGCGCCGCCGCACGCCGCGCTCAGAGTGCAAAACGACATCGCCTTCCAACCACCGAATCTGGAAACAAGCGCCACGTTTAATATAAGTCTTGGAATAGCAACATTTTTTTGTAGCCTTGGCTTGGGTGACGTAAAAGGCGGTTAAGGCGAAACGTCACGTTATACAAACAAAAAACTGCAGATCAATCGACTTAAACATGAACTGCAGAGAGAACTTTTCAAAAAACTTTATTGGAAATGATGAAAGGACCTGTAAATTTGTCGCAAAAAGGTTAAAAGATAATAAGTATTTTCTGCACAATAAAACAAAACGTATTTAACAGAATTTTAATAAGACTTTTGTCTGCTTTACAGAAGTAAGTCCATTGAACTTTTGTTTGGGAAACGGATCGCCTTAAGAAATACATCTCTTCAAGGAACCGGCAGCAGCGTTCTTTGAAACGAAAAATCTTGCGCTGCAGTTGCTCTCCAATCCGCCTGGTAGGCGGACCCTTAGCCAGCAATGGACTTTAGTGGTGGCTAATTTGTATTTACTATCGATAGCGCGCGATCTTACCGATTTAAAGTATTAATGATTAGTCACCCTGCATATAAAGAAATTGTTTTGTATTAAACTTACTTGTCTACCACGACGACGGGTCCGTTCTTGTATTCCATCTGAGCGCCCGCCACGTACTCTATGAGCGCGAACGAGTCCTTGTAGGGCGCTATGAGACGGTCCAATACTTCATCTCGCTCGCTCTCGTTGCTATAAAGTGACTTACTTGTCTACTACGACGACGGGTCCGTTCTTGTATTCCATCTGAGCGCCCGCCACGTACTCTATGAGCGCGAACGAGTCCTTGTAGGGCGCTATGAGACGGTCCAACGCTTCCTCTCGCTCGCTCTCGTTGCTATAAAGTGACTTACTTGTCTACTACGACGACGGGTCCGTTCTTGTATTCCATCTGAGCGCCCGCCACGTACTCTATGAGCGCGAACGAGTCCTTGTAGGGCGCTATGAGACGGTCCAACGCTTCCTCTCGCTCGCTCTCGTTGCTATAAAGTGACTTACTTGTCTACTACGACGACGGGTCCGTTCTTGTATTCCATCTGAGCGCCCGCCACGTACTCTATGAGCGCGAACGAGTCCTTGTAGGGCGCTATGAGACGGTCCAACGCTTCCTCTCGCTCGCTCTCGTTGCTATAAAGTGACTTACTTGTCTACTACGACGACGGGTCCGTTCTTGTATTCCATCTGAGCGCCCGCCACGTACTCTATGAGCGCGAACGAGTCCTTGTAGGGCGCTATGAGACGGTCCAACGCTTCCTCTCGCTCGCTCTCGTTGCTATAAAGTGACTTACTTGTCTACTACAACGACGGGTCCGTTCTTGTATTCCATCTGAGCGCCCGCCACGTACTCTATGAGCGCGAACGAGTCCTTGTAGGGCGCTATGAGACGGTCCAACGCTTCCTCTCGCTCGCTCTCGTTGCTATAAAGTGACTTACTTGTCTACTACGACGACGGGTCCGTTCTTGTATTCCATCTGAGCGCCCGCCACGTACTCTATGAGCGCGAACGAGTCCTTGTAGGGCGCTATGAGACGGTCCAACGCTTCCTCTCGCTCGCTCTCGTTGCTATAAAGTGACTTACTTGTCTACTACGACGACGGGTCCGTTCTTGTATTCCATCTGAGCGCCCGCCACGTACTCTATGAGCGCGAACGAGTCCTTGTAGGGCGCTATGAGACGGTCCAACGCTTCCTCTCGCTCGCTCTCGTTGCTATAAAGTGACTTACTTGTCTACTACGACGACGGGTCCGTTCTTGTATTCCATCTGAGCGCCCGCCACGTACTCTATGAGCGCGAACGAGTCCTTGTAGGGCGCTATGAGACGGTCCAACGCTTCCTCTCGCTCGCTCTCGTTGCTATAAAGTGACTTACTTGTCTACTACGACGACGGGTCCGTTCTTGTATTCCATCTGAGCGCCCGCCACGTACTCTATGAGCGCGAACGAGTCCTTGTAGGGCGCTATGAGACGGTCCAACGCTTCCTCTCGCTCGCTCTCGTTGCTCACAGATTGAGTTGTTGAGATCCACATTTCAGATGACAGATGTCAAACTAAAACCTCGTTTATCTCAGAAACTATGCACGCTAGGCTACCAGTTCCTTGGAGGAAGTTGTAGGTCATGCTGTGATCTACATTTTAGATGACAGATGTCATACTAAAATCTCGTTTATCTCGGAAATAAGGCGCGCTAGACTACAAGTTCCTTAGAGGAAGGTTTAAGTCATGTTGAGATCTACATTTTAGATGACAGATGTCAAACTAAAACCTCGTTTATCCCGGACTGCTTAGACAAAATCGTTCTTATAAAGTAACTTACTTGTCTACTACGACGACGGGTCCGTTCTTGTATTCCATCTGAGCGCCCGCCACGTACTCTATGAGCGCGAACGAGTCCTTGTAGGGCGCTATGAGACGGTCCAACGCTTCCTCTCGCTCGCTCTCGTTGCTATAAAGTGACTTACTTGTCTACTACGACGACGGGTCCGTTCTTGTATTCCATCTGAGCGCCCGCCACGTACTCTATGAGCGCGAACGAGTCCTTGTAGGGCGCTATGAGACGGTCCAACGCTTCCTCTCGCTCGCTCTCGTTGCTATAAAGTGACTTACTTGTCTACTACGACGACGGGTCCGTTCTTGTATTCCATCTGAGCGCCCGCCACGTACTCTATGAGCGCGAACGAGTCCTTGTAGGGCGCTATGAGACGGTCCAACGCTTCCTCTCGCTCGCTCTCGTTGCTATAAAGTGACTTACTTGTCTACTACGACGACGGGTCCGTTCTTGTATTCCATCTGAGCGCCCGCCACGTACTCTATGAGCGCGAACGAGTCCTTGTAGGGCGCTATGAGACGGTCCAACGCTTCCTCTCGCTCGCTCTCGTTGCTATAAAGTGACTTACTTGTCTACTACAACGACGGGTCCGTTCTTGTATTCCATCTGAGCGCCCGCCACGTACTCTATGAGCGCGAACGAGTCCTTGTAGGGCGCTATGAGACGGTCCAACGCTTCCTCTCGCTCGCTCTCGTTGCTATAAAGTGACTTACTTGTCTACTACGACGACGGGTCCGTTCTTGTATTCCATCTGAGCGCCCGCCACGTACTCTATGAGCGCGAACGAGTCCTTGTAGGGCGCTATGAGACGGTCCAACGCTTCCTCTCGCTCGCTCTCGTTGCTATAAAGTGACTTACTTGTCTACTACGACGACGGGTCCGTTCTTGTATTCCATCTGAGCGCCCGCCACGTACTCTATGAGAGCGAACGAGTCCTTGTAGGGCGCTATGAGACGGTCCAACGCTTCCTCTCGCTCGCTCTCGTTGCTCGCTTCCCGGACTGCTTTCACGAATTCGTTCTCGTCCGGTTTGCCGGCTATGTAGTCTGTGGAAACAAATAGAAGAATTTGTGCTAAAATATATCGCTGTATACGAAAATTAGGTAGTTGGACGACTCGCTGTCCCAATCGACAAAGAGATTAGGAGAAACAACGTCAAAAATAAAAATTTATTTAATTTAAAAAAAGAGCATAAAAATGTACAGTATAAAATCCATCCATCATGTCGTACAATGTTCTGTTGTACAATACGCTGCGGTGCATTAACCTGCTGTGCATAGAGTATGTCGTGGATTGTGGGTCCCCATTTTGAATGGACGCTATACTCACCAGCAGTATGTCCGTCCAGCCACTTGTCGCACTTGATGAACTTCACCGATAGCTGATAATCGTCCTGCAGCGAGTGCACGCTCACGTTGATAACCTCGATCACCCGGTCTGAGGGCACTGAATCAGGTATGCTATCCACCCTCTCGTAGTAGTATATCGGTCGGCGGAGTTCCGTCTCTTCCTCGACGGATAAAGCGGGCGCGACTGGGGGCGGGGGAGGAGCCATTTCTGGTGGGGAGCCGGCCGTCTTTGAACCCCATTCTGGGAACTAGAAAAGAAATAGTAGTTTTTATGACAAGGGAATAAAGTGATATATTTAGGGCGAGGGCCCTATTTTGAATCACGAGCGGAACGAGGGATTCTAGAGTAAAATCCCGAGCGTAGCGAGGATTTTAAAGTAGAATCGTGAGTGAAGCGAGGGATTCAATGTAAGTCGCCCGAGAATAAATAACTTTATACCCGAGTGATACATACTACTTTTCATCCCCCTCTATGAAAAAACAATAAATACTTACTTTATCTACGAAGTTCTTTAAATATTGCTTGCTAATTATCCATTATTTTACAATACATCCTATAAATTGCGTTATAAACATCCAATATTTACAAAACCATTATCACACATTTCATTTCATTCATATTATTGCAATATAATTGTGAGGTTTTATATTGTTATTGCCCATTGCCGGCCAGATAACGCGCCAAAAGAAAAATAAAATTTGACACATTACTTTTTAATTTCAATTTTTTCTACGAATTAGGTCTTTTATGAGCAACATACTAGGTGTAAAATACTCAATAAAATAGCAGATAACAGGTAGTGTTGCAGAGAAAAAACCCATCTGTAGTAAATTTTCGATTGAATGACTGCAAATATTTGTGTTCCAAATTCAAATGAATTTTAATCCCTTGGGATTAAATAACCTATTTTAATCCCACTTATGTGCGACCAAAGCGTCGTTTTTTGAATAGAGGGGATGAAAATTATTTTCAATGTTAATTTAATTGTAATTATTTCATTACTTTCTAACCATGGTTAAACAATACATATTTCTGGCGAGCACTGCATTTGAAGTATAGAAAGGAACGTTTTTAGACTGATTTAGATTTCTATACACATTTAATCGGGTTTATATCAATACGTATAAAATTACGTCACCTTTTGCGTTTGATTTTTTTATGGGTAGTCAAGGTATGGTGAGTCAAGAGGTAAGTTTATATGTATATTACATGACGGGAAAATGAGTTGCAGTGGTTGCCGGTTTTACACCGCTAACGGGCCGCTAGTATAATATAAATTTAGGTCAGATCACTTTCTATAACTAATAAATCTCACAATAATATGTTAAAGATTTTATCACATGTAAATATTGATATATCAATTTATGTTATAACTGAGAATGGTGTTGCTAAAGCTTACCTTGAATTTAGTCGGCGAGCTCAGTTTGAAGTTCTTCAAAGACATTTTCGACGGACTCCTCGGCGATTTGGGCCCGTTCCTCTTCTCTGAATACGACGAGAACAAATCCCCGTTGGCTATGGACTTCCTGGCCGACGGATCCCGGCCGGTGCTGAGTCGTTCTAGCCGTAACTCCGTCCGGTCGAATCGGTAGTGCGGTTCGCTGTCGGAAACCGGTGAACTGTTCTCCGGTATCAGTCTTTCGTCGTCCGCGCAGTCGCTTTCTTGTCGCCTAGAAGATAAAGGTGTAATTACTAGAGTTAATCTTTGAATAACAAATATTTAAGTAGAATTCGAACGAAGCTTTGGGTTCCCTCTTGTGATAAGAGTAGATAAACCAGTGTTGCGGACTTCCGTAACCAGCAAAGGTAAGAAATGCACCGCCTTTACCCGATTTGATCAAACTGCAGGCTACAATTAAACAGGCGAAATACCGTGTACATTGCGTAGATGTGGATCGAAATGGTTAACCGGGTACGCAATGTACATCGAATTTCGCCTATAGAAGTGTAGCCTGTAGATTCGTTGCATGTGTTCGTAAAAAACGAACATTTGACCGTACCTGAGGCCGTGTCCGTTGGTGTCGGGTTGCGCGGGCGCCTCCTTAGGCCTGTCCGCCTTCCTATACGCGACATACGTCTCTTTGGACACGAACGTCGCCTTGAAGTTGGCTATGAACAGCTCCTTCTCGTCCTCGGTGGGCCAGAACTTCTCGCATTCCTGTGGAGAAAAAACATGTTTTAAAACATAGCATAGTCACTTATGGTTCGACAACTTCGTGCACGACCGTGTCGCGAGGTACAGACGGTGGGGTCGCGAGGTCGCACGACTTTCTAACATGACGTCCGGCGCCGATGGTACCAGCTACCAGGTGACAATCTATATGATGTGAACGTGAAACGTGAAGACGTAGTGACTATAAGTGTCTGGATCTCGACACACTACGACCGAAATTACGCGACGCATTCGGCGCAATTACGACAGCAATGTTAACTGCATTGCGGATGACACATCTAAGCTGAAATTCCGTTGCCGAAATTGGGTCGCTGAACTAAATCGCGTTTTGAACGTAATTTTTGCGTTTACAGTGTGTCATCCCAACTGAAAACGCCGATACCAGCGGTACGGAAATTCAGCCGCTGAATTTCGGTCGTAGTGTTTGTTTTCTATACACTAAGAGTTTCTCACCGGGTCGCTGGTGTCGGACAGCACGAGCACTAGTTGCGCGGTGTGGTCCCACAGGAGGCGCCACAGGTCTGGCGCGGCGGCGGGCGGCGGGTGCTGTACTGACATGTGTCATAGTTACTTACAGGGTCGCTGGTGTCAGACAGCACGAGCACTAGTTGCGCGGTGTGGTCCCACAGGAGGCGCCACAGGTCTGGCGCGGCGGCGGGCGGCGGGTGCTGTACTGACATGTGTCATAGTTACTTACAGGGTCGCTGGTGTCAGACAGCACGAGCACTAGTTGCGCGGTGTGGTCCCACAGGAGGCGCCACAGGTCTGGCGCGGCGGCGGGCGGCGGGTGCTGTACTGACATGTGTCATAGTTACTTACAGGGTCGCTGGTGTCAGACAGCACGAGCACTAGTTGCGCGGTGTGGTCCCACAGGAGGCGCCACAGGTCGGGCGCGGCGGCGGGCGGCGGGTGCTGTACTGACATGTGTCATAGTTACTTACAGGGTCGCTGGTGTCAGACAGCACGAGCACTAGTTGCGCGGTGTGGTCCCACAGGAGGCGCCACAGGTCGGGCGCGGCGGCGGGCGGCGGGTGCTGTACTGACATGTGTCATAGTTACTTACAGGGTCGCTGGTGTCAGACAGCACGAGCACTAGTTGCGCGGTGTGGTCCCACAGGAGGCGCCACAGGTCTGGCGCGGCGGCGGGCGGCGGGTGCTGTACTGACATGTGTCATAGTTACTTACAGGGTCGCTGGTGTCAGACAGCACGAGCACTAGTTGCGCGGTGTGGTCCCACAGGAGGCGCCACAGGTCGGGCGCGGCGGCGGGCGGCGGGTGCTGTACTGACATGTGTCATAGTTACTTACAGGGTCGCTGGTGTCAGACAGCACGAGCACTAGTTGCGCGGTGTGGTCCCACAGGAGGCGCCACAGGTCGGGCGCGGCGGCGGGCGGCGGGTGCTGTACTGACATGTGTCATAGTTACTTACAGGGTCGCTGGTGTCAGACAGCACGAGCACTAGTTGCGCGGTGTGGTCCCACAGGAGGCGCCACAGGTCGGGCGCGGCGGCGGGCGGCGGGTGCTGTACTGACATGTGTCATAGTTACTTACAGGGTCGCTGGTGTCAGACAGCACGAGCACTAGTTGCGCGGTGTGGTCCCACAGGAGGCGCCACAGGTCTGGCGCGGCGGCGGGCGGCGGGTGCTGTACTGACATGTGTCATAGTTACTTACAGGGTCGCTGGTGTCAGACAGCACGAGCACTAGTTGCGCGGTGTGGTCCCACAGGAGGCGCCACAGGTCTGGCGCGGCGGGTGCTGTACTGACATGTGTCATAGTTACTTACAGGGTCGCTGGTGTCAGACAGCACGAGCACTAGTTGCGCGGTGTGGTCCCACAGGAGGCGCCACAGGTCTGGCGCGGCGGCGGGCGGCGGGTGCTGTACTGACATGTGTCATAGTTACTTACAGGGTCGCTGGTGTCAGACAGCACGAGCACTAGTTGCGCGGTGTGGTCCCACAGGAGGCGCCACAGGTCTGGCGCGGCGGGTGCTGTACTGACATGTGTCATAGTTACTTACAGGGTCGCTGGTGTCAGACAGCACGAGCACTAGTTGCGCGGTGTGGTCCCACAGGAGGCGCCACAGGTCTGGCGCGGCGGGTGCTGTACTGACATGTGTCATAGTTACTTACAGGGTCGCTGGTGTCAGACAGCACGAGCACTAGTTGCGCGGTGTGGTCCCACAGGAGGCGCCACAGGTCGGGGGCGGCGGCGGGCGGCGGGTGCTGTACTGACATGTGTCATAGTTACTTACCGGGTCGCTGGTGTCAGACAGCACGAGCACTAGTTGCGCGGTGTGGTCCCACAGGAGGCGCCACAGGTCGGGGGCGGCGGCGGGCGGCGGGTGCTGTACTGACATGTGTCATAGTTACTTACCGGGTCGCTGGTGTCAGACAGCACGAGCACTAGTTGCGCGGTGTGGTCCCACAGGAGGCGCCACAGGTCGGGGGCGGCGGCGGGCGGCGGGTGCTGTACTGACATGTGTCATAGTTACTTACCGGGTCGCTGGTGTCAGACAGCACGAGCACTAGTTGCGCGGTGTGGTCCCACAGGAGGCGCCACAGGTCGGGGGCGGCGGCGGGCGGCGGGTGCTGTACTGACATGTGTCATAGTTACTTACCGGGTCGCTGGTGTCAGACAGCACGAGCACTAGTTGCGCGGTGTGGTCCCACAGGAGGCGCCACAGGTCGGGGGCGGCGGCGGGCGGCGGGTGCTGTACTGACATGTGTCATAGTTACTTACCGGGTCGCTGGTGTCAGACAGCACGAGCACTAGTTGCGCGGTGTGGTCCCACAGGAGGCGCCACAGGTCGGGGCGGCGGCGGGCGGCGGGTGCTGTACTGACATGTGTCATAGTTACTTACCGGGTCGCTGGTGTCAGACAGCACGAGCACTAGTTGCGCGGTGTGGTCCCACAGGAGGCGCCACAGGTCGGGGGCGGCGGCGGGCGGCGGGTGCTGTACTGACATGTGTCATAGTTACTTACCGGGTCGCTGGTGTCAGACAGCACGAGCACTAGTTGCGCGGTGTGGTCCCACAGGAGGCGCCACAGGTCGGGGGCGGCGGCGGGCGGCGGGTGCTGTACTGACATGTGTCATAGTTACTTACCGGGTCGCTGGTGTCAGACAGCACGAGCACTAGTTGCGCGGTGTGGTCCCACAGGAGGCGCCACAGGTCGGGGCGGCGGCGGGCGGCGGGTGCTGTACTGACATGTGTCATAGTTACTTACCGGGTCGCTGGTGTCAGACAGCACGAGCACTAGTTGCGCGGTGTGGTCCCACAGGAGGCGCCACAGGTCGGGGGCGGCGGCGGGCGGCGGGTGCTGTACTGACATGTGTCATAGTTACTTACAGGGTCGCTGGTGTCAGACAGCACGAGCACTAGTTGCGCGGTGTGGTCCCACAGGAGGCGCCACAGGTCGGGGCGGCGGCGGGCGGCGGGTGCTGTACTGACATGTGTCATAGTTACTTACAGGGTCGCTGGTGTCAGACAGCACGAGCACTAGTTGCGCGGTGTGGTCCCACAGGAGGCGCCACAGGTCGGGGGCGGCGGCGGGCGGCGGGTGCTGTACTGACATGTGTCATAGTTACTTACAGGGTCGCTGGTGTCAGACAGCACGAGCACTAGTTGCGCGGTGTGGTCCCACAGGAGGCGCCACAGGTCGGGGCGGCGGCGGGCGGCGGGTGCTGTACTGACATGTGTCATAGTTACTTACAGGGTCGCTGGTGTCAGACAGCACGAGCACTAGTTGCGCGGTGTGGTCCCACAGGAGGCGCCACAGGTCGGGCGCGGCGGCGGGCGGCGGGTGCTGTACTGACATGTGTCATAGTTACTTACAGGGTCGCTGGTGTCAGACAGCACGAGCACTAGTTGCGCGGTGTGGTCCCACAGGAGGCGCCACAGGTCGGGGGCGGCGGCGGGCGGCGGGTGCTGTACTGACATGTGTCATAGTTACTTACAGGGTCGCTGGTGTCAGACAGCACGAGCACTAGTTGCGCGGTGTGGTCCCACAGGAGGCGCCACAGGTCGGGGCGGCGGCGGGCGGCGGGTGCTGTACTGACATGTGTCATAGTTACTTACAGGGTCGCTGGTGTCAGACAGCACGAGCACTAGTTGCGCGGTGTGGTCCCACAGGAGGCGCCACAGGTCGGGCGCGGCGGCGGGCGGCGGGTGCTGTACTGACATGTGTCATAGTTACTTACAGGGTCGCTGGTGTCAGACAGCACGAGCACTAGTTGCGCGGTGTGGTCCCACAGGAGGCGCCACAGGTCGGGGGCGGCGGCGGGCGGCGGGTGCTGTACTGACATGTGTCATAGTTACTTACAGGGTCGCTGGTGTCAGACAGCACGAGCACTAGTTGCGCGGTGTGGTCCCACAGGAGGCGCCACAGGTCGGGGGCGGCGGCGGGCGGCGGGTGCTGTACTGACATGTGTCATAGTTACTTACAGGGTCGCTGGTGTCAGACAGCACGAGCACTAGTTGCGCGGTGTGGTCCCACAGGAGGCGCCACAGGTCGGGGGCGGCGGCGGGCGGCGGGTGCTGTACTGACATGTGTCATAGTTACTTACAGGGTCGCTGGTGTCAGACAGCACGAGCACTAGTTGCGCGGTGTGGTCCCACAGGAGGCGCCACAGGTCGGGGGCGGCGGCGGGCGGCGGGTGCTGTACTGACATGTGTCATAGTTACTTACAGGGTCGCTGGTGTCAGACAGCACGAGCACTAGTTGCGCGGTGTGGTCCCACAGGAGGCGCCACAGGTCGGGGGCGGCGGCGGGCGGCGGGTGCTGTACTGACATGTGTCATAGTTACTTACAGGGTCGCTGGTGTCAGACAGCACGAGCACTAGTTGCGCGGTGTGGTCCCACAGGAGGCGCCACAGGTCGGGGGCGGCGGCGGGCGGCGGGTGCTGTACTGACATGTGTCATAGTTACTTACAGGGTCGCTGGTGTCAGACAGCACGAGCACTAGTTGCGCGGTGTGGTCCCACAGGAGGCGCCACAGGTCGGGCGCGGCGGCGGGCGGCGGGTGCTGTACTGACATGTGTCATAGTTACTTACAGGGTCGCTGGTGTCAGACAGCACGAGCACTAGTTGCGCGGTGTGGTCCCACAGGAGGCGCCACAGGTCGGGGGCGGCGGCGGGCGGCGGGTGCTGTACTGACATGTGTCATAGTTACTTACAGGGTCGCTGGTGTCAGACAGCACGAGCACTAGTTGCGCGGTGTGGTCCCACAGGAGGCGCCACAGGTCGGGGCGGCGGCGGGCGGCGGGTGCTGTACTGACATGTGTCATAGTTACTTACAGGGTCGCTGGTGTCAGACAGCACGAGCACTAGTTGCGCGGTGTGGTCCCACAGGAGGCGCCACAGGTCGGGGGCGGCGGCGGGCGGCGGGTGCTGTACTGACATGTGTCATAGTTACTTACAGGGTCGCTGGTGTCAGACAGCACGAGCACTAGTTGCGCGGTGTGGTCCCACAGGAGGCGCCACAGGTCGGGGGCGGCGGCGGGCGGCGGGTGCTGTACTGACATGTGTCATAGTTACTTACAGGGTCGCTGGTGTCAGACAGCACGAGCACTAGTTGCGCGGTGTGGTCCCACAGGAGGCGCCACAGGTCGGGGCGGCGGTGGGCGGCGGGTGCTGTACTGACATGTGTCATAGTTACTTACAGGGTCGCTGGTGTCAGACAGCACGAGCACTAGTTGCGCGGTGTGGTCCCACAGGAGGCGCCACAGGTCGGGGGCGGCGGCGGGCGGCGGGTGCTGTACTGACATGTGTCATAGTTACTTACAGGGTCGCTGGTGTCAGACAGCACGAGCACTAGTTGCGCGGTGTGGTCCCACAGGAGGCGCCACAGGTCGGGGCGGCGGCGGGCGGCGGGTGCTGTACTGACATGTGTCATAGTTACTTACAGGGTCGCTGGTGTCAGACAGCACGAGCACTAGTTGCGCGGTGTGGTCCCACAGGAGGCGCCACAGGTCGGGGGCGGCGGCGGGCGGCGGGTGCTGTACTGACATGTGTCATAGTTACTTACAGGGTCGCTGGTGTCAGACAGCACGAGCACTAGTTGCGCGGTGTGGTCCCACAGGAGGCGCCACAGGTCGGGGGCGGCGGCGGGCGGCGGGTGCTGTACTGACATGTGTCATAGTTACTTACAGGGTCGCTGGTGTCAGACAGCACGAGCACTAGTTGCGCGGTGTGGTCCCACAGGAGGCGCCACAGGTCGGGGGCGGCGGCGGGCGGCGGGTGCTGTACTGACATGTGTCATAGTTACTTACAGGGTCGCTGGTGTCAGACAGCACGAGCACTAGTTGCGCGGTGTGGTCCCACAGGAGGCGCCACAGGTCGGGGGCGGCGGCGGGCGGCGGGTGCTGTACTGACATGTGTCATAGTTACTTACAGGGTCGCTGGTGTCAGACAGCACGAGCACTAGTTGCGCGGTGTGGTCCCACAGGAGGCGCCACAGGTCGGGGGCGGCGGCGGGCGGCGGGTGCTGTACTGACATGTGTCATAGTTACTTACAGGGTCGCTGGTGTCAGACAGCACGAGCACTAGTTGCGCGGTGTGGTCCCACAGGAGGCGCCACAGGTCGGGGGCGGCGGCGGGCGGCGGGTGCTGTACTGACATGTGTCATAGTTACTTACAGGGTCGCTGGTGTCAGACAGCACGAGCACTAGTTGCGCGGTGTGGTCCCACAGGAGGCGCCACAGGTCGGGGCGGCGGCGGGCGGCGGGTGCTGTACTGACATGTGTCATAGTTACTTACAGGGTCGCTGGTGTCAGACAGCACGAGCACTAGTTGCGCGGTGTGGTCCCACAGGAGGCGCCACAGGTCGGGGGCGGCGGCGGGCGGCGGGTGCTGTACTGACATGTGTCATAGTTACTTACCGGGTCGCTGGTGTCAGACAGCACGAGCACTAGTTGCGCGGTGTGGTCCCACAGGAGGCGCCACAGGTCGGGGGCGGCGGGTGCTGTACTGACATGTGTCATAGTTACTTACAGGGTCGCTGGTGTCAGACAGCACGAGCACTAGTTGCGCGGTGTGGTCCCACAGGAGGCGCCACAGGTCGGGGGCGGCGGCGGGCGGCGGGTGCTGTACTGACATGTGTCATAGTTACTTACCGGGTCGCTGGTGTCAGACAGCACGAGCACTAGTTGCGCGGTGTGGTCCCACAGGAGGCGCCACAGGTCGGGGGCGGCGGCGGGCGGCGGGTGCTGTACTGACATGTGTCATAGTTACTTACCGGGTCGCTGGTGTCAGACAGCACGAGCACTAGTTGCGCGGTGTGGTCCCACAGGAGGCGCCACAGGTCGGGGCGGCGGCGGGCGGCGGGTGCTGTACTGACATGTGTCATAGTTACTTACCGGGTCGCTGGTGTCAGACAGCACGAGCACTAGTTGCGCGGTGTGGTCCCACAGGAGGCGCCACAGGTCGGGGGCGGCGGCGGGCGGCGGGTGCTGTACTGACATGTGTCATAGTTACTTACCGGGTCGCTGGTGTCAGACAGCACGAGCACTAGTTGCGCGGTGTGGTCCCACAGGAGGCGCCACAGGTCGGGGCGGCGGCGGGCGGCGGGTGCTGTACTGACATGTGTCATAGTTACTTACCGGGTCGCTGGTGTCAGACAGCACGAGCACTAGTTGCGCGGTGTGGTCCCACAGGAGGCGCCACAGGTCGGGGGCGGCGGCGGGCGGCGGGTGCTGTACTGACATGTGTCATAGTTACTTACCGGGTCGCTGGTGTCAGACAGCACGAGCACTAGTTGCGCGGTGTGGTCCCACAGGAGGCGCCACAGGTCGGGGCGGCGGCGGGCGGCGGGTGCTGTACTGACATGTGTCATAGTTACTTACCGGGTCGCTGGTGTCAGACAGCACGAGCACTAGTTGCGCGGTGTGGTCCCACAGGAGGCGCCACAGGTCGGGCGCGGCGGCGGGCGGCGGGTGCTGTACTGACATGTGTCATAGTTACTTACAGGGTCGCTGGTGTCAGACAGCACGAGCACTAGTTGCGCGGTGTGGTCCCACAGGAGGCGCCACAGGTCGGGGGCGGCGGCGGGCGGCGGGTGCTGTACTGACATGTGTCATAGTTACTTACAGGGTCGCTGGTGTCAGACAGCACGAGCACTAGTTGCGCGGTGTGGTCCCACAGGAGGCGCCACAGGTCGGGGGCGGCGGCGGGCGGCGGGTGCTGTACTGACATGTGTCATAGTTACTTACAGGGTCGCTGATGTCAGACAGCACGAGCACTAGTTGCGCGGTGTGGTCCCACAGGAGGCGCCACAGGTCGGGGGCGGCGGCGGGCGGCGGGTGCTGTACTGACATGTGTCATAGTTACTTACAGGGTCGCTGGTGTCAGACAGCACGAGCACTAGTTGCGCGGTGTGGTCCCACAGGAGGCGCCACAGGTCGGGGGCGGCGGCGGGCGGCGGGTGCTGTACTGACATGTGTCATAGTTACTTACAGGGTCGCTGGTGTCAGACAGCACGAGCACTAGTTGCGCGGTGTGGTCCCACAGGAGGCGCCACAGGTCGGGTGCGGCGGCGGCCGGCGGGTGTTGCGCGACGGCGTACTCGCGCAGACGTCGCCGACCGCATACCCAAGACGCGTTCACGTATTCGCTGCCTGCGGACAAACAAAGGGAAATTAAACTGGGTGTACACGTAGACGTCGATACATGTCGCTAGAAACGTTTTGAATCGTGGTATGACTTTGTTTATCGGACCTAAGACCCATATGAAATCAATACATTTCTCATACCTGCCAGTGCAAAGAAGTTGTATTGTTACAAGTAAAATAGTGCAGTGAAAAGTGGGATGAACTCGTTTACACAGTTTCTGTTGTCCCCCAAGGAGACTTCATTGGTTTTACTTCTCGATATCCCAGTTATGTAAATTGAGTGTATGTGTCATTTCCCCTTCAAAGTAATAGCTCATTCCCTCAACGGGAATACGATAACCGGACACAACGGAAGCATTTTTGTTTATTTTATTAAAAATCCCGCTGTTCCTACCCACCGGGGACAGCGGAAACACACGCTCAATATAATGGCTTATTCGAGGTTCAATGTTAGACATAGGCCTCTTCTCTTTTCTTCCACTCGGCGAGTCTTATCCAGATGTGACCTCCATTGCCGCCTGATGTCGTTACCATGGCACTGCGCCTATTTTGCTAGTTATCTAAAGGCCTATTCAAATGTGAGTGTATCTTTGATGTATCTCCAGGTATTTGAATACCAGTCGTATTACCATAAAAATATCGCGTAAAAAGTATCGAGGAATCCGAACAGTCCTTAAACCCCAGCTACCTACCTTCCACACCAGGTTTGGGCACTAGCATCACCCTAGCCGAGTCCGAAGGCAGTACCCCGCCTGGTCTGTTCTTCTCCGCGTTGTGAGCGGCGCGCGCGCACACGCTTGGCTCCACGCACGACCGGGTTATTAGCTGGAAGAAATATATACACCTTATTGAATACTTCAATACCAAATTTTAAAATACTTCCCGTGTCAAGTACACAACTTTTTGGAAAACTTGCATCTTTTTCACCGCAGGCAGGATTTGAACCTGCGACCTTTTGTACTGCCGAGACGCCACTACCAACTCGGCTACCGCGGTTAAGTCAGTATATCTTGGCCACTTACACGTGGCAGGGCTCCATCTACCAAGTTAGCTTTTGCTAATTCCCACTTCCTGTGTTAGGTATACAAGATTTAGGCTAGGATAGAACCTCGGTAGCCCAGTTGGTATTGGCGCCGGCAGTACAGTTGGTCGCAGGTTCAAATTCTGTCTGCTGCGGTGGAAGACATTGCAAGTTTACCAAGAATTACACAATAATAGGCAATTGAAAAAGAAGTAATACACATCGAACAACGTAGATATAATAGAATTACTCGGTACTTATAGATTTCTACGACAAATACGAAGAAGTTCCCTGCTCCTCAAAATTGAGATTTTTATTTAGACAATTTCGATAAGACTACAACAAGTGATTTGCCTATTGCCGAAACCCTGAAACCCGAAAACCGAAAAAATAACAATAATATTGGCAAAAGACAGGCAAAAAAAAATTATAAAACACTTCTACGTTCTTTGACACAAATAATAACGAATACTTACCAGGAACTGTTTCTCCAAGACATTGACTGGCGGCGGGCCTTGGTAAGTATGGTGTCGACTGGCCAGCGATCGCATGCGTTCCAACAGGGCGTAGTTTTCAGCACGATTTACCCTGATAACGAAAATATAATTAAAATTTTAAACATTTTCAAGGAGTAAATGGAAAAATAATCAGTTCCTAATCTTATGATTACTGTGGGACCATCTGGGGGCATACGCTTTCAAACAAAACGAAACGAAACGATGTTCTAAAGTTCCAGGGGCCTTTGAGTAGCCGGTAAACAGATACATACAAAAAGAAAACAGTGTTTCCGTCTTTGGAGTAAATGACACAATAATAAAAAGCCATAAATTCATAGGTAGGTAGTAAGAACGTAAAATTTCAAAAACAGACAATAACATTTAATAATAAGTTGTTTTCTAATATCCTAAAAATAAGAGTAATGATAACGATCCTTAGTCGGTATCCCTTTCGTAGGCATAATTTTTTTTCCACTAATATGTTTTAGCATAACATGTTTCGCATAATTTTTTTTCGCCTACCATTGCTTTGACATAATAGTTTCTTGCCATAATATTTATCTTGGCATAATCATATTTTAGACTATTTTATTTTGTACTAACAATATTTTGGCATAATTGCTTTTGTAATAATTTTTCTGGACTAATATAATATATTTTTTATTAAGTTCAAATGGCAGGAAATGTAAGTCAGTTTAGTATTTTTTAAGATATATTAGGTTAAATTAGGTCAGTTTAGGTTAGGTTCGGTTAGGTTATTTTTATACAATTTAGGGGTTCTTCTAATGCATCAGATTTTTATGCCTATTTTGATTATGGATATGACAATTTATGGTTTTGTATTTTAGGCCTATGTACTATTATGGCAATATTTTTCGTGCGTAAAGAAATTATGCCTAAACTGTTATGCGTAAATGAATTATGCGTAAGTATTATTAGTTTAAATTACAGTGTGCCAAAATATATTATGCCAATTATTTTTATGCAAATGGATAGAGAACCTCCTTAGTCATCTTACCTCCTGATTTCTTCCTTCTCCTGCTCACTCATGTTGTTATATGCGGCCATTTTCTTGTTGTACGTGTCTGTCGACCTCGGAGCCAAATCGTACACTCCCTCCGACTCATCGCCATTCACCATTACATTGTCTTTACTCTCCTCATCTTCTTTAACCGATTTGCTCATGTCGCTGTTCAAATCGTCCGTTTTTATCGACATTTGACTACCGTTTTCTAGAACCTCGGGTTCGCCTTCGGTGCTGTTCTGAGCGTCGTTCTGTTCTTGGGTGTTTTGAGTGTTCTGACTCTTGGAGCTTTTCAGGCTGGCCGTGTCTTCGAGGCCGTTGGTGAGATCAGTGTTGCTTTTATTTTTGGGCGTGTTGAGGTCTAGGACGGCGAGTTCCTCGTCCGTGATGGGTTGTAGGATGTTCGCTAGGTATTCTCTCGCTTTAGGGAATTCTACTTCGGTGTTGCCGGAGCGGACGTGTTCGAGTAGCGCGTCGTGTACGAACACGTATTGTTCCTCGGTCTGCACGAGGTGGTTTCGTTGCGTTCTCGCGCGGCAGAGGAAGCCCAGCGGGTTCAGCGTGCCGGTCAGTTTCAGCTGGTTGAGTTGTGCGTCGAGGACTATGTAGGTGCCTGTTCGCCCGACGCCCGCGCTACGGAAAGAAACACGTTTTTAACAAAAAGGAAATAGTATTTAATGAAATTAATACTCAAGGTGTTAAATTCAATCATAGACCTTGTTTTGCTTTACGAGGTCTTGATATTTAGGGATTGCTCCGCTCGCAGTTCGTATCTCTGTTTCTTTAGTCCATGGGGAAAGTTGTTCAGTTTTATGAGTACTTTGACCTCCTTTCGGCTTGTTTTACCCTTTTTGTCTGAGGCCTGCTAGTTGATGTAGGCAGTTGAGAAACTCTGACACAAAGATTCTTCCGGTTGTTGGACGACTTGGTGTTCCACTCGAAGAAGAAAGCCCTTTTTGTTACTCCCTGTATGTGTCACCTGCAGTGCACGAGCACGGTGCCGGCGTGGTGCGCGGCGCGTACGAACGGCAGCACGGCGAGCGGGTGCCGCGGCGTGCCGTGGTCGGGCCACACCGTGTAGTGGTACTGGTCACCAGCCTGGTATATGTATGTGTCACCTGCAGTGCACGAGCACGGTGCCGGCGTGGTGCGCGGCGCGTACGAACGGCAGCACGGCGAGCGGGTGCCGCGGCGTGCCGTGGTCGGGCCACACCGTGTAGTGGTACTGCGTCACCAGCCGGGTAGAGCCGCCCGACCCGCTGCCTTCGGTACCGTCCTGAGGATATGAAAACAAATATATTTTTTAAAGGTGTAAAATACTATCTGTAAGAAAAGATGGCGAAATGACTTTGACGCCTTTCTCCAAAATTGGCAGCAAAAGAGGCCCAAGATCGAGACGGGTTGCGCGAAAGAGGAGAGGCCTAAAATCTTTTTACTAGATGTCGCTTCAAGACAAGCGTCAAGATTGACAAAAATAAAAATTGGTCAGGGTCAACTAGTGCGTCGATAGCTCAGTTGCAGAGCAGTGGATTGGTACCGCCGGCCCCGGATTCAATTCCCGATCGAAGTTTGAAGTGTTTTCAATCTCTTATTTTAACTTCTGAGCATAATACAGGACTATGAGTGCATTATAAATCACAATCAATATTATTCAACGTTTTATTAATTTTATTTGGGATACAAACATAATTCAATCAAAGCATTAATTAAAAATATACCGGTACATCGCTTTGTTCTAGATTATATCTCCCTAGCAATAAAGTAGGAGTTGTACTCGGGTGAATCTCACAGACTCACGTGGGTCTTATGATTAAGAGTTAATCATGAGACTTTCTTTCGTGGCACAAATTGCTACTAAATCTCAAGACATGAGAAAATCAGAAACCAAATATTAAAACAATTCGCTTCATCGCGCAATATATGTGGTTTGATTATTTCGCACAGCTATGAACTTATCATGGTCCCCACGTACTGAAGTGTGTTACATAACCGCTGATTTTTCTAACCATTTACTTATTCGCTTTTCGGCAGCAGAATGCCATAGAATAGAGGAATTTAAATTGGTCTGAAAAGGACAAAAGTAAAATTGTATTCACCAAACAGTCGTAATAAAGAAATAAACGCTTGGAAGAACTAAGCAGGGCATTATCCTTTTTAATTTTCTGTATGTAATACAGCAGGTTCTACATTTAAGTCTAGAGAGACCCTCCATAGATCTCCTATCCCCGGCATAAGTATTTTCCTTTTCATTACCCTCGGAAAGTAAGGAATCACTCGTAGTAGCTTCATGTCATGACCAAAATAATTTCCAAATCTGACAACAAATTAGACGATTTCGCAAAGCATTCATCAGATCATCAGAAACCAAAAATAAACAGGATAATTCGCTCCGCGTCTGTGCATTACTTATTTCAAGTTGTTTTGGATGAAACTTCGAACTAACATACAGCTGATGACATCAGACGTTACTAGTCCACGGCTGGACGTAGGCCTAGGTCCATCCAGTTGCTACCAGCCACCCTCTTGAAATCATTGATCCATCTGGCCGGATGAACTCCAACGCTACGCTTGCCGAGGCGTGGCCTCCTCAAATACACAGGTTATTTTTATTTGTGGTCTTTTATAGAGTGCTCCGTTAATATTGCACATGTATCAAATCTTAAAAAGATTGGACCTACCTTATCATTACGTAAAGAAGCCACATTTTTCGCTATCAGTACAAAACGAACATTCTGTACGAATGTCTTCATATTGTCCAGTTGGTTTGGTGAAGTTGTATTCAATAGCATAGTGAAAAAAAAAACCATAAGTCACATGCACGCTTCAGGATATATATTTGAATCAAAGGATTCTCAATTCACGCATGCCACAATTATTTTCACAAAGATAGTCAAAGTCACTTTTTTAACGGAGAAATTATTTTATTGTATTATTTTACTGTCTCTCTCTCTCTCGTGTGGGACACCGAATCGTTCAACAACCCGATGAACCTTGGTGTCAGAGTTTTTCAACCACCTACTGCAAGTAGCAGGCCTCTGACATGGTTGTGTAACGACTGTATAAACTTTGCTTCATACATAGTATTACCACAATAAAAACAAATAAAAATCTATCTTTAATCAGATCAAAGAGTCGCCGTGCGTAAGCCGCACTCAATCATCGTCATCTCTTTATGATAGCATAATTAGCTTCCTGGAATTCAGAAGCAATTTAAAAAATTTATAGAGAACTTGGGCAAAAAGGACATAAAGACATAATAGACCTTCCTAAGTAAAAAGGATTTTAGGTAATTTCAATGAGCATTTCATTGTCGCGTTTTAAAAACTCAGTGGCGCCATCTAGTTTTATTCTTATGAAGCCGTGATCCAAAACTATCGTCGGTACTTTTTTGACTTTTCCACAAATGAGGGAGACGGCGCGTGGGGTGCCTTTACTCCAGTAATATATTCCGACAAGTTCGCTCGCGACCTTCCCTAGGGGTGACAGACGGTGGGGAAGGGGCGAGGGCACTTTTTTAACGAAGTGATTATTTTATTTAACTGTATAAACTTTGCTTCATAACCACAATAAAAATCTATCTAAAGTAAGGCCAACCAGACGAGATAAAAAAATTAAACTAACCAGAAAGAGACAACTGACATTACACCATATGACAGATAAGGACAGATCGTAATAGCTTTCACCGAGTCTTATTAAAATTGTTTACAATATTATTTATCTCGTTTCGTTGGCCTTACTTTAAATCGGATAAAAAAAATCCGTCAATCATCGTCATCACTCATCATCATCAAGATAGCATAATTAGCTTCCTGGAATTCAGAAGCAATTTTCAAAAATAATTCACGGAATTTGCAGTACTTGGAAGAAATAGACTTTCCGAAGTAAGAAGGATTTTAGGTAATTTCAATGAACATTTCACTGTCGCGTTTTAAAAACTCAGTGGCGCCATCTAGTTTTCTTATGTACGAAGCCGCACTCCAAAACTACTGTCGGCACTTTTCCACAAATGATGGAGACGGCGCGCGGGGCGCCTTTACTCCAGTACTATATTCCGACAAGTTCGTTCGCGACCTTCCCTAAGGGTGACAGACGGTGGGGGGGCGAGGTATCCAGGATGTCAGCGGCTCAGCGGGTTGCGGGACCTGTAAACACCGACACTTGCCTCGTTCCTGGCGGTGAGGTGCCGCACGGTGAACGCGGCGCGCACGTCCTCGTGGGCCAGCGTCACGCGCCCGCCGTCCGGCCAGTACATGTCGCACTGGCGCTGCTAGATCGTCGCGTGTACAGACACTTGCCTCGTTCCTGGCGGTGAGGTGCCGCACGGTGAACGCGGCGCGCACGTCCTCGTGGGCCAGCGTCACGCGCCCGCCGTCCGGCCAGTACATGTCGCACTGGCGCTGCTAGATCGTCGCGTGTACAGACACTTGCCTCGTTCCTGGCGGTGAGGTGCCGCACGGTGAACGCGGCGCGCACGTCCTCGTGGGCCAGCGTCACGCGCCCGCCGTCCGGCCAGTACATGTCGCACTGGCGCTGCTAGAGCGTCGCGTGTACAGACACTTGCCTCGTTCCTGGCGGTGAGGTGCCGCACGGTGAACGCGGCGCGCACGTCCTCGTGGGCCAGCGTCACGCGCCCGCCGTCCGGCCAGTACATGTCGCACTGGCGCTGCTAGAGCGTCGCGTGTACAGACACTTGCCTCGTTCCTGGCGGTGAGGTGCCGCACGGTGAACGCGGCGCGCACGTCCTCGTGGGCCAGCGTCACGCGCCCGCCGTCCGGCCAGTACATGTCGCACTGGCGCTGCTAGAGCGTCGCGTGTACAGACACTTGCCTCGTTCCTGGCGGTGAGGTGCCGCACGGTGAACGCGGCGCGCACGTCCTCGTGGGCCAGCGTCACCCGCACGCCCCCGAACTCCGCCGAGCTGCCGCGCCCGCCGTCCGGCCAGTACATGTCGCACTTGCGCTGCAAACAAACGGTCACGATCTAAGCATCTGTACAGGGTGATAGGAAAACTAGTACTTTCCTCTAAACCACGAGTTCCATAGGTATAATAAATAATGTTAAACGTGGTCAAACATTTTATAAAAAAATATTAGGTTTCTTTTTTAAATCTTATTTAGCAGGCTTATTATATTAATAATAAAATTAGTAAGCTTTGCCAGTCCAAGTCGCACTTACTACGCTGCAAACAAACGGTCACATATCAATCTTGGAAGACTTGGTGTCCCACTCGAAGAAGAAGATTACGACAAATTAGGAAAACGGCGCGCGGGGCGCCTAACCTAATGGCGTCTACTACGCCTTACTGACTCTAGCTGGAAATAACCAGAATCTCAGGGGAAGTTAATGTAATTAAGAAGGTGGTTGACACGTACGTCATATTTTTTGGGTTAAAATAGGCATTTCACGTTTCATATGACGTTTTTGTATCAGATTTTACTGTTATGATATTCTTTATACTTTAAAATTGTGAACAGTAGCAACCCTGGCTATGTAACAAATGAAAATCGCAAAAATCCTGAATAGGGTCGAGTGTACCTTCTGTAAACTCTCTATTTTGTGATCTTATCATTTATACAGGTATTTATTCAGGGTCTGATTGATCATAAATAATAATCATTTCATCATATTATTTATCATCATACCATATCATGTGAGACCGATTTGCCGTGTGATGCCGGATTAGAATAGCATCCCTAATATCGATTTGAGGGTTGATGAGTATTGCACTTATAGGCGACAGGCTGACCACCTGTTACTACGGTGATACACAGGCTTCTGAATGACTCTCAAACTTTTGTCAGACGTGGTGTAAATGATCGTTTATACAGCGGCTTACGCTCTGACTACTGATATAATATCGGGTGAAATTTTACTAGTGACCGATAGCGAAAACTCAGGACCGGCTGGTGATAAGGAACAACTTTCCCCAAGGAACACAGGTCGAAATACGAAAAACATTTTTTTACCTCCCATACAAAATTGCCGATCAGCTGATTTAAGTTACTATGGGAGGTCAAATTTCTTTTTCGTATTTCGACCTATGTTCCTTGGGGAAAGTTGTTCCTTATCACCAGCCGGTTCCGGGTTTTCGCTATCGGTCACTAGTAAAATTTCACCCTATATAGGCGTGATAATAAATGTATGTAGGTAAAGTGCGTTCGCTCAGATAGTGTCGCGGCGCCCTTTGTTTGGTAGGGCGGCATCCTTTGAGTGCCTTGTCCTTGGACAAGCCTTGTCAAGTGCCGGCACGCGCGACCGCATCTGAGTGAACGGACCAGAATAGAATTCTACCATTTCTATATGGATATTTAATTGTTTGTTTGTTCCAACTTCTACGGAGCAAATATAAGAAAAAGCAGCTACATAAAAAAATCCTCTAGAAATACCCGTGAAAATTATGAAAATTCAGCTGGAACTTGAAGGAATACAATAAATTCTTTTGGCAATTCATAGATGGCGCTGTAAGTTTCCTAAAACGCGCTATCGTTTGGTTATTTTATGTGCATAAAGGTAATTTGAATTTTTTTGTAGCATCAACATGACACAATTTTTAAAAAATTGTCTCTAATACCAGAGGCAATTATAATCCATCTAAGGTGCAAGCTCCACAGAGGAGACGTGAGACGTAAGATGGCATCTGTCAAATAAGTGATCGTCGGAGACGAGAGACGCGCGACATCGCGACGCTTGAAACAGTTTCCATATAAAATTTTTGAAACAGACAGAAGAGACAAAGTTACGCACGTGAGACGCGCGTCGCATCGATAACGGCTTGTCTGACAGATGTCATATTGCGTGTCGTGTCGCGTGTCTGTTCTGTGGTTCTGTTAAAGCCTGAGATTACGAGATCCTAAAATCCTACTAATATTATAAAGGCGAATGTTTGTGTGTGTGTTTGTTACGACATCACGCTAAAACGGCTGATTAGATTGACATGCACAAATATAGAAGAGTATCTAGAATAACACATAGGCTACTTTTTACCACGGGAAAATGTGTTATTCCTACGGGATCACGCATATTCCAATATTTTTGCAAAGGTAGCGTGACTGAGCCGATTCGCGTTTTAAACGTTTTCTCCGAAAACTAACAGCGACATCTCTTGGCGAGTAATGCTTTTTCCCGCGGAATAATAGATTGCAGCGGGTGAAACAGCTGACGGGCAGCTAGTAGTAAATAAAAATATAAACAACTTACCCGTCCACGCTCAACTAAGTTTGTAATCATGACAATTGTGTGGACTTTGTGTTGCCAGATCATACGCCAGAACGCGTCCAGTGTTGCCGGCGTCGGGCCCTGTGTAGCGATGTAGCGACGTTTCCATAACACCCATTCTAGTTTCACGCGGGTCTTTTCGCCGTCTGAAAGAAAAATAAATATGAGGGACTGGAAAATCACTTTTCTTACTAAAGGTGCAAGTTTGTCAGGTGATTGGGGCTATTAACTAACCGGGGTTCATAAGAGAAGGGGACCCGAAATGGAAACATTATTGTTGACATCTAGGTCTAGTCATGTAATATGAAAAAGACGCAAACAATAATATTGTCGTTTCGGGGCCCCTTCTTTTGAGAAACGGGTAGTACAGTCAAAGTATGAAAGTGTATGTCGCACGTAGGAAATGCAATCTCGATCTCGCGAGATCTCGAAATCACCGAGATCTCGAGCAATTTTTCGAGATAGAGATCTCGAAGAAGGTAATCTCGTGTCAGAAAAATCCTTCGAGATCTCGACAGCATCCGTCGAGATTTTGAACGAGATTTCGAGATTGAGCTTGAAGGTATTGACGTGTTTATTGATGTGCGTAGCAAAGCTTTCTTTGTCTGCCGATCTACCCCGAGCGCATTATTTATTCAGCAGGAAAAGACATTTATTATTAGACATTTATAAGAAGAATATAACAGGGCCTCAAATCTGTTTTTTTTTGCCATTGCAAGCGACACTCAGCTCTCATTTTATTTCCAATGTGATTTTACATACTAAAACTGTTAGCTAAATCCAACTGTCATGCCATCGGCATCCAACTGAAACGATTTAGCAGAATTCAGGCCCAGATAAAAAGTATAAGGCCTCTGCCTCGAATTTTGCGGGCAGCGGAGCGGCAGCGGCGGCGGCGCGGCAGCGGCAGAATGTTTTGCATGTATTCAAATGGACCGGTTTTCGAACACAGCGGCGCGGCAGCGGCGCGGGGGCGGGCAACGAGCGGTGCGCTCCAGTCAAGCGGTGACCGCCCGCGCTGCGCGTCCGTAGTGTTGCACTCTACTTTCCTTGTGACGTGTCAAAATGTCAAAAATCAAAAAGGTGTTGTCGTCGTTGTTCAGCCATTTTCCCTTACAAATAAAAACAACAATCGACACTACGCGCCGCCGACACTAAATAACACAACACTACGCCGCTGTACTGCCGCGCGATCTGCCCGCTGGTTTCGAGAACGGGTCAGCGTTGCCCGCCCCGCTGCCGCGCCGCCGCCGCCGCCGCCCCGCTGCCCGCAAAATTCGAGGCAGAGGCCTAAGAGATGGGATATACTACTGACTAGGGTTAGTGAGGCAGTCAGTCGAAGCTCGGGGAGCCGGAGTCGCGTACCCGGGTTATCGGGCCGCGGTTAACACACCGCAACTTTGGGCCTAGAAGCTGAGATAGATCCCCGAGATGATTAATATTACAACAGTTCCATGGCATGGAGGGAAAGTTTAATTTTGATGATTTTTATATGAGATAAGCAAAATCTCGATCTCGATCTCGAAATTCCGAGATTTCGACCAATAAATCAACGAGATCTCGAGTTAGTCAGCTCAGTCAGTCAGTCAGCTCGGTCGCGCGCTGCCGTGTGACGCACACGCGTGTTATTGTGTCCAGTGTTTAAAATTAAAACCATGGCAAAATCAACAATAGAGTCCCTTGAAAAAGTGATAAAACGTTA
Source organism: Phthorimaea operculella (assembly GCA_024500475.1). Classification (NCBI taxonomy): domain Eukaryota; kingdom Metazoa; phylum Arthropoda; class Insecta; order Lepidoptera; family Gelechiidae; genus Phthorimaea; species Phthorimaea operculella. The sequence goes on along the minus strand of JANFCV010000051.1, from coordinate 1,166,371 downwards.
TCTATCACCGATAGAAGATAAACTTGACCAGGCCCTTAGCAATATAAAGAGGCTAGAAGATAAAATATCCATTTTAAATAGTGTGGATTCAACAAACCGACACTGTGCAAAGTGTGACCAGAACACCACCCTCGGAAAACAACGCGATTGTGGACCTAACGGACCGCAGACGTCGAAGCCCGTTGCAAAAAATCCCGTAGCACCAATTAACGGCGGCAAGCAAAAACCCGCCGCCACTACCGGCATTACGAAGAAAGATCTACCCACTGCAAATGGAACCACCCGGCGAGGATCCCTCCCTTCTAATGTTGGTACGAATGCCCGCAACACTCCTTTAGCACACAATAATATACAGAACCAAAAAGACATAAAAAATCTAAGTAAGGATATAAACAAAAAAGACGAGACAAATCCAGGTCCCACTACCGCTTTAGCACAGGAGCAAACAGTCGATGATTGTGGAACCAGCGACTGGCAACTTGTCACTAAAAATCGTAAATCCAAACATAAACGCGTAGCTATAACTGGCACCGGACCGATTGATAACACACTGCAAACCACAGAACGCGTCAGGAAAATTCACGCTTGTTTCTTCAAGCACGACACCTCTACAGAAACCATCAAATCGTACATGGCTAAGAAGACCGAAAACCTGGAGTGCACTGTTGAAAAACTGAAACTTAAGCATCAATACTATGCATCATTCGTAATAACAATCCCGCACAGCAAGTACGACTTGTTTATGTCGGCGAGCATTTGGCCACCCGGTACGGAGGTAAGCGAGTGGTTTCGTCAGAGCACCGGGCGCGCGCGGCGTGCGCCCCACCATCAACGACAACGTCATCCATCAGACCGGACCTCCGACGAATCACGCGCCGCTACCGGCGACTGCGGCGATGACGCAGCCCGAACATCCCCGCCAGCGACCGCCGGCTCCGTGTGACACACAGCCGCAACGACCCGCCAACCTAGTGGTGTGCCACCAAAACGTGAGAGGTTTAAACAGCAAGACTAAAAAACTTGAGGTTCTATTAAATGACGAACTTTTATGCGATGTATTTATAGTAACTGAACATTTTCTTCGGCTAAATGAAATCCGTTGTGTAACACTCAGTAACTTTGTATTAATGTCGTATTATTGTAGACCTAGTGTTGAGCATGGTGGAAGCTGCATTTTTGTAAAGTCCAATATTCGAGCGGTAAACAGACCAGACTACTGCGATCTCTCCCGTGAACAGATATTTGACGTGAGCGCTGTTCATTTAATCGATGAGAATTTACTGATCATCGGTATTTACCATTCGAATCTCACCAGCGACAAAGACTATTTAGGCTTATTTGATAACTTACTAGCTAAAATAAATGACGACAAGCTCTCAGCAATAATTATGGGGGATATAAATATCGATTATATTAAAAATTCGCCTACTAAAAGAGGTTTGAAGGACCTACTATCACTCCATCAATTTTCCCAAGTCGTGAATAAACCAACACGAATTGATAATGAGAGCGCGACTCTGCTTGACCACGCGTACGTAAATATCCTTCGCGACCGTGTGTCCGCAGTGTGTATAGAAACTCACTTGAGCGACCACGAGGCTCAACGGCTGACCGTACCGAGACTAGCAGCGCGCCCAGAATCAGTAGTAATATCCAAACGGGTTTTTAGTAGTAAGAACAAAATCGCATTCGCCGATGCGCTTGAGTCTATAGACTGGCTCGAAATTGTAAACAAACACCGAGGCGAGTGTGTGCACTTCGCTATGGACGTTATGAACATCCTCATTAACAAATTTGAAATATGCTTTCCGTTGAAAAAAACTAACATGTATCAAAATAATAACAGTAAATGGATAGATTCAGAAATTATTGACCTTAAATTGTTACTTTTCGACATGATAAACCTCTCTAAAAGAAATCCCGCAAACACGGACTTAATAGAGGTCACTAATAATATGTTAAAACGGTACAATTTAAAGTTAAAAACTAAACGAACCGAATTTTTCGACTCCATAATCCTAAAACTGTCCCAACAAATGCCGAGGTATGTGGAAGGCCGTAAACATGGAGCTAGGCAGGGGATCGCGAGACAGGGTCGATTATACGGACCTCATAGTCGATGACAGCGGTAATCCTTTCACGTCCAAGCTGGACCTGGTCAACTCACTCAACGGTGAGTTTGTGACGGCAGCGGCGGCGTGTGGAGCCCCAGCTGCTAACACATCGCTATGTCTGGCAACCATGTCCAGCCACCAAATTCCTAGTGACTCGTCAATTTGGCTCCGTCCTTTTACTCCCCTCGAGATTGTAAATATCCTTAAGAAATCAATAGCGCCAAAGAACAGTACAGACATTTACGGATTATCCGCAAACCTGCTCAGAAATGTTAGTCTGGTTATCTGCTTCGTCCTATCCCATCTATTTAATAACTGCATGCGGCTGGGCTCATACCCAGATTGCCTCAAAAAAGTGAAAATCTCACCACTTTATAAGGGAAAGGGCAAGAAATCCGCCATAAAGTCGTACCGTCCAATTTCACTGGTGCCCTGCATCAGTAAAATTCTGGAAGTAGGGTTGAATAGGAGACTGCTTGCCTTCTGGTCCAGTAGAAATGTATTATCCGACTGTCAATATGCCTATCGGCCGGGCAGGTCGACCACCGACCTGGTGCGCGAAGTGGTGCGGTGCGTGGTGCGCGCTCGCGAGGGCGGCCGTTACGTTGCTGCCATCTGCTGCGATTTATCGCGCGCATTTGACACAGCGGACCACGCACTCGTCGCAGATAAGCTCGCTCATTACGGCATTCGGGGCCCTGCCTTAGAGCTCTTGATGTCGTTCATGAGCGGTAGAGCGCAAGTCGTCGTGGGCGATAGAGGGCAAGTAACCTCTACCGAACTCTACAATTTGATGGGCGTCCCGCAGGGCTCCTGTCTATCAAACTCACTGTTTAGCCTGCTGTTAAACGACCTGCCGCTAGCCGTCAATGGTGCCGACATATTTATGTACGCCGATGACGTCACGGCGGTCGTCAGCACAGCTTCTAGACATGAGTTAGAAGGAGCCCTGAATAATGTACTGGACAATCTTTATAGATGGTTCCAGGCTAACGGTCTGTCCCTTAACAAGGACAAAACCTGCTTCATTAGGTTCAGTCTCAACGGACACCCCACACAAGCCATGCAGGTGTGTGCGGGCGGAGCCCCTATACAGCAAGTTGCCTGCACACGTCTGCTTGGTTTTAATATCGACAGTGCTTTAGTGTGGGAAGTACACATAGACGAGCTGTGCGGTCGGCTGGCGGGCGCGTGTTTCGCTTTGAGGCGGCTGGCGAGCACGGCCAGCGGTGACGTGGTGCGCCAGTGCTACTTTGCCACGGTACATTCCCTTCTCCTGTACGGCACGGAGCTCTGGGCGCGCGCCGCAGACTGGGGACGCGTGTTCTCCATGCAGAAGCGGGCGGTGCGAGCGTTAGCTGGTGTTCCCGACGATGTGTCTGCGCAGGATTATTTTCGTAAATACCAAATTTTGCCCCTTCCTTGCTTGTATGTCTACCAAGTAGCGGTGTTTATGCACGAAAACATACACTTATTTAAGAGAAAGGGCGCAAATCCTAGATATAACCTGCGCAGCAACAGGAACGAAAACCAGCTCGCTGCCGAACCACACAAACTGGCCAAATCCGAGCGATCCGTTTATTATATTGGGCCTGAGATATACAATCGCTTACCGGATGAATTAATTTATGCAGCTTCCATCGCAGCTTTTAAGAATTTATTGAACAAGTGGCTGCACACTCAGTTGTTTTACAGCTATGACGATTTTTTCAAATTGTCGGCAACCGACAGAAAATAAGGAATTATTTCTTCATTTTTATGTATTGTTAATGTACATTTTCTATATTTAAAATGTAACGTTTACTTACTTACTAAATAATATTCAAATACATTAATGTAATTATAATTTAATGTAATGCATTGTACAAATCGTGACATGTAACAAATTTGTTATCAATAAATTTTATCTTATCTTATCTTATCTTATCTTAGTCAATCTCGAACCCTAAGATCTCGGCCGAGATCTCGAATCCTCAATCTCGGCTCGAGATTGCATTCCCTAGTTGCACGGCCGCATGCGTCTGTCGTACCCTTCGAACGCAGCGCCATTATATACTACGACTATAGCCGTATCGGCCGCACGCGACAGTCGCATGGCAGCAGCCAGCTTGCGATCAGCCGCACCTGACGAACTTGCACATTTAATCCTAGCTCCAGTCCAATGGGAAACTTTCTATTGATAGATTTGAGTCACTGACTTAATGTCATATCAGAGGACGTAGTCACTGGGCGTAGTGCACCAGTGGGAAGATCAACCGAATCATTTCAAGTGAAATAAAATTTCTGAGGGGACCGTCCCGCGAACTAAACGCTCGACTTGGAGTACGACCTGAGGGATGATCCTACTCAGGTTGGATCAAATCAAAAGCCACAACAGTCCACTGCTGGACATAGGCCGCTTTTACGTTGGGAGTCTTTGTAATACTTAACCCACCGTTGGCGAGCGCAGAACTCACCTATATCGACGTATACATCGTCGAGTTCGGAATCGGTGTCGCTGCGGTCGCTATCAGAATCATCGTTCTGGTCGTCTGACTCCACTATGCCGGAGAACTCGATGTTGAGGAACGCTTGGCAAGCTGGTTGGCGAGCGCAGGACTCACCTATATCGACGTATACATCGTCTAGTTCCGAGTCGGTGTCGCTATACTCGTTCTGGTCGTCCGACTCCACTATGCCGGAGAACTCGATGTTCATGGACGCTTGGCAAGCTGGTTGGCGAGCGCAGGACTCACCTATATCGACGTATACATCGTCTAGTTCCGAGTCGGTGTCGCTGCGGTCACTGTCGCTGTCATCGTTCTGGTCGTCCGACTCCACTATGCCGGAGAACTAGATGTTGATGAACGCTTGGCAAGCTGGTTGGCGAGAGCAGGACTCACCTATATCAACGTATACATCGTCAAGTTCCGAGTCGGTGTCGCTGCGGTCGCTGTCGCTATCATCGTTCTGGTCGTCTGACTTCACTATGTTAGATAACTACATGTACCTGACTCCACTATGTTAGATAACTACATGTACTCACCTATATCGACGTATACATCGTCAAGTTCTGAATAGGTGTTACTGCAGTCGCTGTCACTATCTTCGTTCTGATTATCTGATTCCACGATGTTCAAGAACGCTTGGCAAGCACAGGACTCACCTATATCGACGTATACATCGTCAAGTTCCGAGTCGGTGTCGCTGCGGTCGCTGTCGCTATCCTCGTTCTGGTCGTCCGACTCCACTATGCCGGAGAACTCGATGTTGAGGAACGCGGACTCGATCCCCTCAGCGACGTTCGGGGTTAATACAATTAGAAATTGGACTATACATGTAGGTACTCACCTATATCGACGTATACATCGTCTAGTTCCGAGTCGGTGTCGCTGCGGTCACTATCAGAATCCTCGTTCTGGTCGTCCGACTCCACTATGCCGGAGAACTCGATGTACTCACCTTCTTCTTCTTCTTCTTTATATCCATCATCAACCAAAGATTTGGTGTAGGCCTCCTTCGAACTTCTCCAATTCCTTCTGTTTTGGGCAGTAAGAGTCCAGTTGCTACCCGCGACCTTTTGATGTCATCTTACCTCATCAGTGTTGGCCTTCCTCTAGGTCGCTTCTGGTCCTAGAAGTCTTCTGGTACTCACCTATATCGACGTATACATCGTCTAGTTCGGAGTCGGTGTCGCTGCGGTCGCTGTCGCTATCATCGTTCTGGTCGTCCGACTCCACTATGCCGGAGAACTCGATGTTGAGGAACGCGGACTCGATCCCTCCAGCGAGGTTCAGCGGTGCATACAACTAGAAATTGGCCTTCCTCTAGGTCACTTCTGGTACTCACCTATATCGACGTATACGTCGTCAAGTTCCGAGTCGGTGTCGCTGCGGTCGCTGTCTGAATCCTCGTTCTGGTCGTCCGACTCCACTATGCCGGAGAACTCGATGTTCATGAACGCTTGGCAAGCTGGTTGGCGAGCGCAGAACTCACCTATATCGACGTATACATCGTCTAGTTCCGAGTCGGTGTCGCTGCGGTCGCTGTCGCTGTCATCGTTCTGGTCGTCCGACTCCACTATGCCGGAGAACTCGATGTTGAGGAACGCGGACTCGATCCCTTCTGCGAGGTTCGGCGGAGGCTTCACCGGCTTCACCGACGGTTGTCTGGAACAAATTGTATAATTATTATTGGTTTCTATTCCATGTAACGGTCAATGTACAGGCAAAGCCATGGCGGCAGAGCCTGCACACTCAGGAACCTTGTGCGATGGGGCTGGTGAGCTCGACCCCAGGGGAGCTAATGAGACGCCGAGGTGTTATTTGTGTCTGATTTATTATTCAAATGTAAGGTGTTTTATATTGAAGTTAGCTAATGCACACATCTTTACTAAAATCAATGTATTACATGCGTGTAATATGAATGGTCAGCATATCTAGCAGTTTTGGCAATAATGAAAAGTAAGCAACGTCATTAACCGAATGTGACCTGCTAGATAAGCTGACTAAGATGTGCGAGCTGGCTCGTACAGTCAAAATTAGAATAAAATCACAAAATACAGTTTTAGTAAAATAGACTTGAAAAAGGATAAGAGATGATTTCTTGAGACTCTTGAGAGAGAGACGATGGCTTTACGAATTTTACAAGATCATAAAATTCGTAAAGTCGTCATAAAACATATTGCGCCGACCCCAACCGGTTTGGGATGAGGGCAGGCATATGAATGGATGAATATACTCGTAGCTCTGTGATTGCATTGATATCCCAATAGAAGTGTGTACCTGTGGTGCTGTTTGTTGCGCTGCAGCTTGCGCTTGATCCTCGCCACATGCTCGGGCTGCAGCGCCGGTAACATGCCGTCGATGAAGTTGGCGTTGACGTAGTCGCAGCCGCCTGGGGTGATGCTATTCTAAACCAGCAACACTCGTGCTAAGTACCAATAGAAGTGTGTACCTGTGGTGCTGTTTGTTGCGCTGCAGCTTGCGCTTGATCCTCGCTACATGCTCGGGCTGCAGCGCCGGTAACATGCCGTCGATGAAGTTGGCGTTGACGTAGTCGCAGCCGCCTCCCCCGTGCAGTGAAGTCTCTATACAAGTGTGTACCTGTGGTGCTGTTTGTTGCGCTGCAGCTTGCGCTTGATCCTCGCTACATGCTCGGGCTGCAGCGCCGGTAACATGCCGTCGATGAAGTTGGCGTTGACGTAGTCGCAGCCGCCTCCCCCGTGCAGTGAAGTCTCTATACAAGTGTGTACCTGTGGTGCTGTTTGTTGCGCTGCAGCTTGCGCTTGATCCTCGCCACATGCTCGGGCTGCAGCGCCGGTAGCATGCCGTCGATGAAGTTGGCGTTGACGTAGTCGCAGCCGCCTCCCCCGTGCAGTGAAGTCTCTATACAAGTGTGTACCTGTGGTGCTGTTTGTTGCGCTGCAGCTTGCGCTTGATCCTCGCTACATGCTCGGGCTGCAGCGCCGGTAACATGCCGTCGATGAAGTTGGCGTTGACGTAGTCGCAGCCGCCTCCCCCGTGCAGTGAAGTCTCTATACAAGTGTGTACCTGTGGTGCTGTTTGTTGCGCTGCAGCTTGCGCTTGATCCTCGCCACATGCTCGGGCTGCAGCGCCGGTAGCATGCCGTCGATGAAGTTGGCGTTGACGTAGTCGCAGCCGCCTCCCCCGTGCAGTGAAGTCTCTATACAAGTGTGTACCTGTGGTGCTGTTTGTTGCGCTGCAGCTTGCGCTTGATCCTCGCTACATGCTCGGGCTGCAGCGCCGGTAGCATGCCGTCGATGAAGTTGGCGTTGACGTAGTCGCAGCCGCCTCCCCCGTGCAGTGAAGTCTCTATACAAGTGTGTACCTGTGGTGCTGTTTGTTGCGCTGCAGCTTGCGCTTGATCCTCGCCACATGCTCGGGCTGCAGCGCCGGTAACATGCCGTCGATGAAGTTGGCGTTGACGTAGTCGCAGCCGCCTGGGGTGATGCTATTCTAAACCAGCAACACTCGTGCTAAGTACCAATAGAAGTGTGTACCTGTGGTGCTGTTTGTTGCGCTGCAGCTTGCGCTTGATCCTCGCTACATGCTCGGGCTGCAGCGCCGGTAACATGCCGTCGATGAAGTTGGCGTTGACGTAGTCGCAGCCGCCTCCCCCGTGCAGTGAAGTCTCTATACAAGTGTGTACCTGTGGTGCTGTTTGTTGCGCTGCAGCTTGCGCTTGATCCTCGCCACATGCTCGGGCTGCAGCGCCGGTAGCATGCCGTCGATGAAGTTGGCGTTGACGTAGTCGCAGCCGCCTCCCCCGTGCAGTGAAGTCTCTATACAAGTGTGTACCTGTGGTGCTGTTTGTTGCGCTGCAGCTTGCGCTTGATCCTCGCTACATGCTCGGGCTGCAGCGCCGGTAGCATGCCGTCGATGAAGTTGGCGTTGACGTAGTCGCAGCCGCCTCCCCCGTGCAGTGAAGTCTCTATACAAGTGTGTACCTGTGGTGCTGTTTGTTGCAGCTTGCGCTTGATCCTCGCTACATGCTCTGGTTGGAGAGCCGGCAGCCTGGGGTAATGCTATCCTAACCCGGCACACACGTGCTAAGTCCCAATAGAAGTGTCTACCTGTGGTGCTGCTTGTTGCGCTGCAGCTTGCGCTTGATCCTCGCTACATGCTCGGGCTGCAGCGCCGGTAGCATGCCGTCGATGAAGTGTCATAGATCGGATCCTGAACAAGTGTGTACCTGTGGTGCTGTTTGTTGCAGCTTGCGCTTGATCCTCGCTACATGCTCTGGTTGGAGAGCCGGCAGCCTGGGGTAATGCTATCCTAACCCGGCACACACGTGCTAAGTCCCAATAGAAGTGTCTACCTGTGGTGCTGTTTGTTGCGCTGCATCTTGCGCTTGATCCTCGCCACATGCTCGGGCTGCAGCGCCGGTAGCATGCCGTCGATGAAGTTGGCGTTGACGTAGTCGCACCCCCCTCCGCCGCCTCCCCCACCGCCCGCGCCGCCCGCGCCCACGCACCCCGCCGCGCCGCACCGCCCGCCCGCCGACACGCACACGCGGGAGTGGTCGTCTGGAATCAATTATACATGATAGCATTGGGAATAGGGCGCGAAAGAAAGCATATGACAAGATCCGTAATGGATATTGTAGAACCGCTAGTTAAGAAGTAGACCGCCGAGTACCTGCATGGGGACCATGAGGAACGACCTGAAAAAGACGGGACTGCAACCCGAAATGACACAGATACGCCCAGAGTGGCGAATGAAGACTAGAAGGGGCGGACCCCAAAAAACATCGGAAGGGCACGGACAAAGAAGATTAGGAGTAAATCACAAGTTCTAATAGAGCAGACGGGGAACCACAATGTACGACATACTCAATGCACAGCAGGTTAAGGCACGGCAGCGTATTGTACAGCAGATCATTGTACGACATGATGGATGGATGGTCTTGAAATACGGGCCCGGACCGATAATGTACAGGGGTGGAAATGGAATCAAAACAAATGACGTCACAGCGGATGTAGTGATGTGACAGTGTTGACTTTTATCGACTTATCGATTAATTATTCGAACATGACATGCAAGGCAACCCACGGAGGGGGGACGGGGGGGCGAAGCCCCCCCACAAGGGGGGGTTTGGGGGCCGCAGCCCCCCGCAGTAAAAAAAAACACATTTAACGCAAATCCGACACAGTAGGTTAGGTTAGGTTAGAACAGTGACCCCCTGGAGCGAACGAAGTGAGCGACCAAGCTTACTAATGAACATATTTAATATAAAAACAATATCGATTAAGCTAGAAATGCATATAATGTTATCGATCTAGTCAAATCACTATTCTACCACAACACGTGATGTCTCCAACCATCATGTCGTGCAATCCACCCCCGTGCACTTTCGGTACGGGGTGATGGATGGCGACATTGTTTTGATTCCATCCACCATGTCGTGCTTCATCACGTCGTACATTACACTGACGGCCAGTATTATGGTGTACAATACTATGTTGTACATTGTAGGGACTCAAACAGACATGAGGAGTAAAACGTAAGATGGCATCTGCCAATAAAGTGATCGTCGGAGACGTGAGCGTGAGATGTGCGATATCGCGGCGCTTGAAACCGTTTCAATATAAAATGTATGAAACAGAGGAAGGGATAAGGGCAGGCAGATGATGATGAAACAGAAGAAACAAAGCTACACACGTGAGGCGCAGACGAATCGCTTCGAAAAATAAAGCTAAACTTAGAAGCGCCTTGCGATGAGCGATATATTCTGACTGAATGCTAAGACAGATATTATCTCTGGGTACTCGGGAGACTTCATGAGTAACTGGTATGAGCAACTCATAATTTGAATGTAAGGCTCTTTGTTGCAAATGTCCAGTCCGTTTCCTTTTAAAAATTAATAAGAAGAAGTAGCGTACTTTTCGTTACACTTACATGCAGTGATATTCAGGTATCGGTTCTTCAGTCTGTTTTCGGGGCGATGGCTGTGGTGGCTGGTGTGACCCAGGGCAGCTGACTTCGCAACTACTATCTCGTACTCCTTGCTGTAAACAAATGGGATATTAAATGAAAATTGAACACTGATTGCAATTGAAATAAAAAAAACTTTGAGGGAACCTCTACATTTTTATAATTCGAGATTGGTAAAAAACTAAAAAACGCCTGTTAAAAAACTGTTTTATCAGTTCTGATCTAAAGCTTTAATAATACATACTTAGATTGATGTAACTTTCTAACCTTGTGACCTACATGTTGCACTTATAGCATTACTAAATTGACCAACAATAAAATATTGAATGACCAAATCTACCACACTTGTAACATTACCTGAAGCCGATGTCCGTGTCTTGATGTAGCGCAGCCACGTGCGCGGGGAACCTGATGGATAGACAGATGCAATGTTAATTCATATTCCTGCATCACACACTGTACTTGCATTTGAAATATGAAACCAATACTACAAATTAGCACATTTAAAGGCAGAACGCACCGCCTCCGTTATGCAGGACGTACGCGTGTGCGTCATCACGCGCGTACCAGTTGTAATATTTGGGATTGTATAAGAGACGCCACACTGATTATGCGTGCGCGCGTTTACGATTTACGGTGTCTGTCTCAGATGGTCCCATACAATACAACGTTATAGCTACGCGCGTGATGAATTGCACGTCACGCATACGGAGGCGGTGTGTTCAGCTTTCAATCCTACAATACATACACATGTACGCTGTATAGGCATCGAAATCAAATATATTGAACCGCTTGTGTCGGCATTTAGTTCCGGGATATTTCCATTTTTAATTGGGATTTTCAGAGTTACGTTTTTGGATGTCCGTTACGATTCCGAAATTGGTATACAGATGGTTTTTTGCATATTCCGAAACTGATCTTAACTTAATATCCCAGAAGAACCACACTGATGGACCCTTTTTGGTCGTAAGCCTATATTTTAGTGTGATTCCCTTACTTGCTGGCCGGTATGGCGGGGTGTGCGGCGCTGGACATGCGCGGGGGCTTGCAGGGCGGGGAGGGGAGCGGGGGCGGGTCCCCGCCGCCGGTCGCGCACGACACCACGCCGGGGGAGCAGTTGACGACTAGAATAGGAGAAACGTTTTAGTATTACAGAACATCCTACTAATATTATAAAGGCGGATGTTTGTGTGCGTGTTTGTTACGACATCACGCTAAAACGGCTGATTAGATTGACATGAAATTTTGCACAAATATAGAAGAGTATCTAGAATAACACATAGGCTACTTTTTACCACGGGAAAATGTCTTATTCCTATGGGATCACGCATATTCCAATATTTTTGCAAAGGTGGCGTGACTGAGCCGTTTCGCGTTTTAAATGTTTTCGCCGAAAACTAACAGCGACATCTCTTGGCGAGTAATGCTTTTTCCCGCGGAATAATTGGTTGCAGCGGGTGAAATCGCTGACGGGCAGCTAGTAATACATAAAATCACACTTATTTATCTATCTATCTGATCTAATAGGTATATTTAAACGAGCAAGAATTGTATATAAAGGCTGATTACTTATTATATGCCCATAATTGGCGGGTCACAGGGGACATTCTAAAAATTATTGTAACACTTTTATCACCTGTGTACAACAAATTACGGAAACGGCGCACGGGCGCCTTTACCAGATGGCTCACTCAGTACTAGCGACGATTTTGACGCTTACTGAATTTAACTGGAAATAACTGGAATCTCAGGGGAAGTCAAGGTAACTAAGAAGGTGGTTGACACGAGCGTCAAATTTCTTGGATTTAAAATTGGCTCAGAATCATATGACGTTATTTGTCAGAGTTTGCTGTTTTGATATTTTTGTACTTTGAGCTTTTTGACAGTAGCAACCCTTGCTATGTAACAAATGCCAATCGCAAAAATCCGAAATAGGGCCGAGTGAACTTTCTGTATACTCTCTATTTTGTGTGTGTACCATAATAAATATATTTGATTGATTGATTGATTGATTGTATAAACGGGTGAAATTTTACTAGTGGCCGATAGCGAAAACTCAGAACCGGCTGGTGATAAGGAACAACTTTCTCCAAGGAACATAGGTCTGAACACGAAAAAACATTTTGGTCCTACCATACAAAATTGCCGATCAGCTGATTTGAGTTAGTAGGTCAAATTTTTTTTTCGTATTTCGACCTATGTTCCTTGAAAAATTGAAAAAATTACTGCCAGTCGAGATTTTCCCATACAACTTTAAAAGTTGAATAACTCGGAAACTAAAAATAATCGCGGAACATACATGGGGTATTTTGGAATACCCCAAGATGTGACGAATCTAATTTCTTTTTATTGACGTCACTCCATGGTCCACCCTGTATGTAATCGGGATCTCGGAAACGACTTCAACGATTTTATCAAAATTTCGTATCTAGGTGTTTTCTACCCGGAAAAATCAATGCTTCACCCCTATTTCGGGAGATTTTTGTAAACTAATAGCGCCTTCTGTTGAAGAACCGAGGAATCTCGGTTGACCAGGTACTAATATTTAGATGTAAAGGAAGAGCCCACACATTTTATACACTTGATGAATCTCTGTAAGATTTCGCCTGTCGTGTGATGCCAGCAGCTTAAAAACAGCACATTTATTTCCTAAGAGTGTCTATGCGACTAAGGGAATACAACGTTTCGTGTGGCATCTTTAGGCGATTAAGTGGCACTTAGTGAATAATGGTGATACATGGCATATTTTTACGAACATTAACGCTTTGCATGCAGTGATAAAGGCGAGATGTGTATAGATGTGTTTATATTTTGAAATGTTGAAATACTTACCAGGTTACACATAATAATTACTTTAACGGGTCTTATCGCGATAGTTTTTTAGGTAAATAAGCGATTTACCTCTGATCTGATTGGTCTGCTCGCGACCACGACTGGTGAAACCCAGTCGAAACGTCGAGTTTCCAGGTAAATCGCTTATTTACCTAAAAAACTATCGCGATAAGACCCGTTAAAGTAATTATTATGTGTGAAAGTAATCGCGAGTGGTTTAAAAGTTATACTTACCAGGTTTCTTGTAAGCGTTGTGCGGCGGTCTTGCGCCTCTTTCCCCGCCCTCCTCCAGATAGTTGTAAGCAGCACTGATGCACTTGCTCAGCCGGGCGCGGCAGCTGGAACAGGAAAGGAAAATAGTACCAACATCATCATCTTCCTGCCCTTATCCCAATTACTTGGGGTCGGCGCAACACGTTTCGTTGAACACAAAATCGTGTTGCAAAATCGATATGGCTGAATTTTACGACCGGCCGCCTACCAGACGTCAACCCTCCTTGGGAATGCTTTTGTGGTGGATTAACCGCCACCATACGGTTGGCCCTGGCTGTTTGGGTCGGGTTTATCCCTCGGTCGCCTCTTACGACCCCCACGGAAAGAGAGGGGGTGGTGCTATTCTACTCTGCCGGCACCACACGGAAAGGAAAATAGTACCAACAAATCATGGAATCAACTTCGCGAACTGCCCTAGCGCAAAGTAGAATGATGGCGATTGATCGGAAGTTATCATCTTATCATGCAGACTGCTAGGTCTATAAGTGGTCTAAGGAGAAAATCTTGGTTCTAAACATCCTAATGTACCAATTCTGAAAAAGAATTCATAACGTGAAGAAAAAATTGGACAATCCATTCATAATGCTCTATCAGACAATAGGCATAAATTAGTGCTAAAATATCTTTCTGTAGGAGTACTCGTACAAAGAGCGTACAAGCGGCGACCCACAGAGCGCCGTCCTGTGGGGCGACCCAGGTAGCGCTGGAGAGATGTGGTAGACACTGACTTGCGCGATCTCCAAGTCAACATCTGGCAGGAGATCGCGCAGGACAGGGATCAGTGGCGAAGGCTCGTTTCGGAGCCCAAGAGCCATTTCGGGTCGCTGAGCCAGCGGAGTTAGTTAGTTAAACGTACCGCCAGTAGACAGCAGCTACAGCGAGCGCCACGAGCAGAGCGAGCGGCAGGATGCCTAGCAAGGCTGCGGTGGTCACGCGAGATAGCGCTCGACTGCATCATACACCACTCTCATAGAGATAGCGCTCGACTGCATCATACACTACTCTCATAGAGATAGCGCTCGACTGCATCATACACCACTCTCATAGAGATAGCGCTCGACTGCATCATACACCACTCTCATAGAGATAGCGCTCGACTGCATCATACACCACTCTCATAGAGATAGCGCTCGACTGCATCATACACCACTCTCATAGAGATAGCGCTCGACTGCATCATACACCACTCTCATAGAGATAGCGCTCGACTGCATCATACACCACTCTCATAGAGATAGCGCTCGACTGCATCATACACCACTCTCATAGAGATAGCGCTCGACTGCATCATACACCACTCTCATAGAGATAGCGCTCGACTGCATCATACACCACTCTCATAGAGATAGCGCTCGACTGCATCATACACCACTCTCATAGAGATAGCGCTCGACTGCATCATACACCACTCTCATAGAGATAGCGCTCGACTGCATCATACACCACTCTCATAGAGATAGCGCTCGACTGCATCATACACCACTCTCATAGAGATAGCGCTCGACTGCATCATACACCACTCTCATAGAGATAGCGCTCGACTGCATCATACACCACTCTCATAGAGATAGCGCTCGACTGCATCATACACCACTCTCATAGAGATAGCGCTCGACTGCATCATACACCACTCTCATAGAGATAGCGCTCGACTGCATCATACACCACTCTCATAGAGATAGCGCTCGACTGCATCATACACCACTCTCATAGAGATAGCGCTCGACTGCATCATACACCACTCTCATAGAGATAGCGCTCGACTGCATCATACACCACTCTCATAGAGATAGCGCTCGACTGCATCATACACCACTCTCATAGAGATAGCGCTCGACTGCATCATACACCACTCTCATAGAGATAGCGCTCGACTGCATCATACACCACTCTCATAGAGATAGCGCTCGACTGCATCATACACCACTCTCATAGAGATAGCGCTCGACTGCATCATACACCACTCTCATAGAGATAGCGCTCGACTGCATCATACACCACTCTCATAGAGATAGCGCTCGACTGCATCATACACTACTCTCATAGAGATAGCGCTCGACTGCATCATACACCACTCTCATAGAGATAGCGCTCGACTGCATCATACACCACTCTCATAGAGATAGCGCTCGACTGCATCATACACCACTCTCATAGAGATAGCGCTCGACTGCATCATACACCACTCTCATAGAGATAGCGCTCGACTGCATCATACACCACTCTCATAGAGATAGCGCTCGACTGCATCATACACCACTCACAGAGATAGCGCTCGACTGCATCATACACTACTCTCATAGAGATAGCGCTCGACTGCATCATACACCACTCTCATAGAGATAGCGCTCGACTGCATCATACACCACTCTCATAGAGATAGCGCTCGACTGCATCATACACCACTCTCATAGAGATAGCGCTCGACTGCATCATACACCACTCTCATAGAGATAGCGCTCGACTGCATCATACACCACTCTCATAGAGATAGCGCTCGACTGCATCATACACCACTCTCATAGAGATAGCGCTCGACTGCATCATACACCACTCTCATAGAGATAGCGCTCGACTGCATCATACACCACTCTCATAGAGATAGCGCTCGACTGCATCATACACCACTCTCATAGAGATAGCGCTCGACTGCATCATACACCACTCTCATAGAGATAGCGCTCGACTGCATCATACACCACTCTCATAGAGATAGCGCTCGACTGCATCATACACCACTCTCATAGAGATAGCGCTCGACTGCATCATACACCACTCTCATAGAGATAGCGCTCGACTGCATCATACACCACTCTCATAGAGATAGCGCTCGACTGCATCATACACCACTCTCATAGAGATAGCGCTCGACTGCATCATACACTACTCTCATAGAGATAGCGCTCGACTGCATCATACACCACTCTCATAGAGATAGCGCTCGACTGCATCATACACCACTCTCATAGAGATAGCGCTCGACTGCATCATACACCACTCTCATAGAGATAGCGCTCGACTGCATCATACACCACTCTCATAGAGATAGCGCTCGACTGCATCATACACCACTCTCATAGAGATAGCGCTCGACTGCATCATACACCACTCTCATAGAGATAGCGCTCGACTGCATCATACACTACTCTCATAGAGATAGCGCTCGACTGCATCATACACCACTCTCATAGAGATAGCGCTCGACTGCATCATACACCACTCTCATAGAGATAGCGCTCGACTGCATCATACACCACTCTCATAGAGATAGCGCTCGACTGCATCATACACCACTCTCATAGAGATAGCGCTCGACTGCATCATACACCACTCTCATAGAGATAGCGCTCGACTGCATCATACACCACTCTCATAGAGATAGCGCTCGACTGCATCATACACTACTCTCATAGAGATAGCGCTCGACTGCATCATACACCACTCTCATAGAGATAGCGCTCGACTGCATCATACACCACTCTCATAGAGATAGCGCTCGACTGCATCATACACCACTCTCATAGAGATAGCGCTCGACTGCATCATACACCACTCTCATAGAGATAGCGCTCGACTGCATCATACACCACTCTCATAGAGATAGCGCTCGACTGCATCATACACCACTCTCATAGAGATAGCGCTCGACTGCATCATACACCACTCTCATAGAGATAGCGCTCGACTGCATCATACACCACTCTCATAGAGATAGCGCTCGACTGCATCATACACCACTCTCATAGAGATAGCGCTCGACTGCATCATACACCACTCTCATAGAGATAGCGCTCGACTGCATCATACACCACTCTCATAGAGATAGCGCTCGACTGCATCATACACCACTCTCATAGAGATAGCGCTCGACTGCATCATACACCACTCTCATAGAGATAGCGCTCGACTGCATCATACACCACTCTCATAGAGATAGCGCTCGACTGCATCATACACCACTCTCATAGAGATAGCGCTCGACTGCATCATACACTACTCTCATAGAGATAGCGCTCGACTGCATCATACACCACTCTCATAGAGATAGCGCTCGACTGCATCATACACCACTCTCATAGAGATAGCGCTCGACTGCATCATACACCACTCTCATAGAGATAGCGCTCGACTGCATCATACACCACTCTCATAGAGATAGCGCTCGACTGCATCATACACTACTCTCATAGAGATAGCGCTCGACTGCATCATACACCACTCTCATACAACGTACCGCCAGTAGACAGCGGCTACAGCGAGCGCCACGAGCAGAGCGAGCGGCAGGATGCCCAGCAAGGCTGCGGTAGTCACGCCGCGCGTCGACTTGACAGAGTCCGGCGAGATAGCGCTCGACTGCATCATACACCACTCGCTCGACACCTCCTGTGGACAAAAGTCGTGTTTTTAAATCAAATCACATCAGTCTGGGTCCGCATAATCTCCCGTTTTCACCACCCAATCGCTACCAGCCGCCCTCTCAAGACATCGGTCTATCTGGCAACTGACGCTACGCTTATCGAGAAGCTCGAGAGCCCACTTACGATACAGTCCATCGGTTCTAAGAAAGACGTAGCCTGTTTACTGTCACTTCAGTTGGCTACACTTCCAGACTACGTCTGAAAATTTGGTCTTCTGGTGGATAATCTAGTTCAGGAGTTTATCCATTAGCAAGATCCTGAGCATCGAATGTTCTAGGGCGCTCTAAGCGACATGTAGCCGGCAGGCCAGTTGTAAGTAATCAATCACTAATCAAGTTAAATTCTCAATCTGTGTGTATTATTATGGGGAAGGTATTATTAATGTAGATGCAATTTTAATCTCAGCTTACCTCCGGTGGCGATTCTGTCCCGTTGATGAGTAGCATCCGTCTCGTTCCGTTGTGCACGACCTGTCTTGCCACAGACAGCGTCACGGCGTAGATTTTCACCTCGTAAGTCGTTATGTTCGACAGCTCAACGTTCTGCAAAAAGAAAGCGATATTATGTTAGAAATACTTTTGTGGAATCTTATTGTACATGTGCATCACAGAGACCCTACGATGATCCCTAATGTCAGTTTTATAACCGCCTACTACAAGAAGCAGGCATCTCATATTATGGAATCTGGTATAACTGACGCAGATAAAGAACATATCCCAACCGACATTATTGTTGTCATTCTGTTCAAATGACATATAATATGATGATAGAGAGGCAAACAATTATGTTGCCGATTCGGGATTTGTAATTTATCTGCGCCATTTATATCTATGTATTATAAGTATTAAATTGAGACTCACGATAATATATAGGTAATATTTAATAATTTTCCTGCATATTAATATTGCAGTTTCATGTGTTGTGGTCGCGGGTCTACTGACTTCAGTGTTGAAACGTCGTCGGGAAACAGGAAAATTATAAATATTTACCTAAATATTACCGCGATAGACCCAATTTGGACCCAATTTAATGCTTAAAATGTGTAAAAATCACAGGTGCAAATAATTTGTCATTTCGGGTCCCCTTCTTCTATGAATCAGGTAGTATATGTGGCATGCTATGGATGTTGTGTTTAAAGGCGATGCAGTATTACAATGTGTCTATTTCTATTCAATATTTGTTTTTTAACAATAAGCCATTAATTTACTGTCTTCTTGTAATCGGATTTGGAAACAATGATTTGATTACGAATACATTCGTCTCGTAATGTTTGGATTATAGATTCGAAAACAGTGGTAAAGATCTGAGTTACGAATTCTGCCTCTTTAAACATATATACTAGCGGCCTGTTAGCGGTTTAAGTGAGGAGTTAGCAAATTGCACGACAGACAGAAAGAGAAACACAAAAAGCTACTTCTTTTTATACTATGTATATTGACGCATCTCTTCTCAAAATCTGAATCATAAGATAACCTAGTTTTCTTTGGAAACCTTCTTTTTAACAATAGAAAATGTAAAAAAGAACATGTGCCAACAAAAAAAATTTAAAAGAAATTCATGCAGGACTTGAAATGCAAAGTGAACTAGAGTTCACACATGTGTGTTTGCTTGACGACTCAATTGTTTTTTCCTAAATAGCCTACACTTAGGCTCATACTTCCACCATCTGGAAACCAAGAATCGACAGGCGAATCAGCATGTGGAGGCACAGGATCTAAGATCAGTGGAATAAAGGGAGGGAGGCCTTTGCCCAGCCGTAGTGGGATCCTGATGATAAGATAAAGATACACTTACCACGGTAATCGTAGTCTCGATGTCGTTCTTGTTAGTAGGTAAGGTAAGCCTCGTCCGCGGCTGTAGTTCCGGCAACTTGCGCAGGGTGACCACGTATTGGTCAGTAGTGTTGTGTACAGTAGGGTGACCACGTATTGGTCAGTAGTGTTGTGTACAGTAGGGTGACCACGTATTGGTCAGTAGTGTTGTGTACAGTAGGGTGACACACTTACCACGGTGATAGTGGTCTCGATGTCGTTCTTGTTAGTAGGTAAGGTAAGCCTCGTCCGCGGCTGTAGTTCCGGCAACTTGCGCAGGGTGACCACGTATTGGTCAGTAGTGTTGTGTACAGTAGGGTGACACACTTACCACGGTGATAGTGGTCTCGATGTCGTTCTTGTTAGTAGGTAAGGTAAGCCTCGTCCGCGGCTGTAGTTCCGGCAACTTGCGCAGGGTGACCACGTATTGGTCAGTAGTGTTGTGTACAGTAGGGTGACACACTTACCACGGTGATAGTGGTCTCGATGTCGTTCTTGTTAGTAGGTAAGGTAAGCCTCGTCCGCGGCTGTAGTTCCGGCAACTTGCGCAGGGTGACCACGTATTGGTCAGTAGTGTTGTGTACAGTAGGGTGACCACGTATTGGTCAGTAGTGTTGTGTACAGTAGGGTGACCACGTATTGTTCAGTAGTGTTGTGTACAGTAGGGTGACCACGTATTGGTCAGTAGTGTTGTGTACAGTAGGGTGACCACGTATTGGTCAGTAGTGTTGTGTACAGTAGGGTGACACACTTACCACGGTGATAGTGGTCTCGATGTCGTTCTTGTTAGTAGGTAAGGTAAGCCTCGTCCGCGGCTGTAGTTCCGGCAACTTGCGCAGGGTGACCACGTATTGGTCAGTAGTGTTGTGTACAGTAGGGTGACACACTTACCACGGTGATAGTGGTCTCGATGTCGTTCTTGTTAGTAGGTAAGGTAAGCCTCGTCCGCGGCTGTAGTTCCGGCAACTTGCGCAGGGTGACCACGTATTGGTCAGTAGTGTTGTGTACAGTAGGGTGACACACTTACCACGGTGATAGTGGTCTCGATGTCGTTCTTGTTAGTAGGTAAGGTAAGCCTCGTCCGCGGCTGCAGCTCCGGCAACTTGCGCAGGGTGACCACGTATTGGTCGATTGTGTTGTTGAACTCGCGCGGCTGACGCCATTGCAGGAACAAGATACCTGGGGAGATGAAATGAAATAATCTAATAAAACATATGCCGGCTCAGAATAGCATCAACCCAATGAAATAGAAAAATCTGGGAAAACTAAGGACGCCAATTTCTGTGATTGGTCGAAAATATGTCAATGTGAATCTTCAGTTACTTCTTATTGGTGCGTTTAGGCACAGTCGCGCCTCAGTAGTGGAAGGTCAGTATTATGGGTGTACCTTTAGCCTGGTAGCTCGTATAATATGGGAGTACCTTTAGCCTAGTAGCACGAATACGGGAGTACCTTTAGGCTGGTGATGGTCGCACTTATATGGAAATACCTGTAGGCTGGTCGCTCATATATGGGAGTACCTTTAGCCTGGTCGCACGTATATGGGAGTACCTTTAGCCTGGTCCCACGTATATGGGAGTACCTTCTCGTATATGACAGTACCTTTAGGCTGGTCGCACGTGAGGTTGAGTATGACGGGCGCGGAAGGCGGTGTGACGTCACTCAGCACGTAGAGAGGCGTAGACGGCGGCCCGAGACGGTCCACCAGGTCCGACGACTTCACGCCCTCCAACGAGATGTTGTAGAACGCACGCACCCAGATCTTGTAAGGCGTGAACGGTTCTGGAAAAGAGGAAAGTAATTTTATTTGTTTTGATTCGCTTTTAGGCAATGCGACGAGCGCGATCGCCGTGGTACATGGGTTCTACCTTCTTATAATTGACCTCGTTTAAACTCCTTTGCCAATAGGCTCGTTATGTAGGATTGCCAGAACTTTAATTTAAGAGTTTCTGGGAGAACACTTATGTTTTACTCTGACTTGATTAAAGAGTCAACCAACTAAAATAACGGCAACAAAAGAAGCCGACTTGATAATGATGAATACGAATTTCAGTGATAGGAAGCTAATATGCAATACCTCAAGTATTGCTTTTAGAGGAATAAGAGTAACCGAATTAATTGATTGTGTATCTGACAAGCTAATATTGGTTTTGACGTGAAATGAGTCAACGAAACAACACATTTCGATCCCGGTTTATAACGGTTTCGAATGAATCTTTAGTGAGACCCCACTTTCTATTAACTGGGCCGGTTATAGTTATTTGAAAACATTATTACTAAAACTTGTACTCTATTTTAACAGACTGTTGTACGATAAACCACCATTAACTTTATCAGTGAGAATGACGATGAGCTCCTAAGGCACAAACAAAATGCACTTTACCGAAGACAGATTAATCTTTAAGTTATACTTACTCAAATTCTTTAGCCGAAACCCGACGACCTTTGTAACAACTCCAGACCTATTCAGCAGTGTCAGATTCTTAGTATCCTTCGAATACATCCCCATGCTCATATCACTGGGAAAATAGTTATTTTTCTTCACATCGTTCGAATTCTGTGGTCCAAACACGACGGAAGTCATCGAATTAGGCGACCCTTGTTCGTAGTACAAAACATAGGCGATATCCGCAGGGTTTTTCAAAGGTACAAGCGGAGGGTAAGACTTTTTGACGACTTCAATAGGCATATCAATAGCGTGATGTGTTTCCACATCTTCAGATCTTTCGTGAGATTTCGTTTCGGTGGAGTTTTCCTGGCGGCGTTTTCTGTGTCTGTGGGATCGCAGCTCGCGTTTGTCTCTGATGACGTCTTCACGGGTTTTGTACCACGTGTTATAGTCGAAGTCGTCTTTGTTCGGGGCGTCGTTGAGCATGTCTTGTATGCTGTCGTCGGCGGGGGTGTCGGCTTGGGGTTTCTCCGGTGGTATTATTTCCTGGGGTGGGTTGTGCTGTTTCCGCGTGTAGGTAAGTGGCGGGGCCCATGATAGGTGGATCTCGTCGGCTGTGATCCTGGTTGCTGTTAAATTTTGGGGCGCGGACGGAACTGGAACAAAAATACAGAATTAATTATTTATGGTACTTCTATGCGAAAACATAAAAATGTTGATAGTGTCAAGCATTCGCAATACCATTTAAAATTCATTGTTTCGTTTAACAAGAATAGGAAGGTTTGAACAACATTTGATTTTGATTTTTGTAGCCTACACATATTGATAGTAAAAATCTATAACACACTATAAACAAATATGCTATAGATAGTGAACTGTCGGTTTAATAATAGTCTAGAAGTGTGATTGACAGGGCCATGATATAGGGGGAGAGACTGCTTAGGTCAGTATGATACCGCCATATAACGTGGCTGCTCCCAGACATGCTACCGGTATAATGTATTAAAGGCATCGGCACTAGCATGCGCGTAAGCTTGGCGACGAATGTGAAAGAATTCATACAAAGGTGTCAAAGAAAAAAGAATGAATGGCAACAGCTGTGTAATTTTGTTTGATTGCAGCCTATCTCGATTACCATAATTATAGGTCTAGCTAACTAGGTTCCTAGACCATAAAGTCAATTCACATCGTAACACAACGTCAAAACTTTTGAAATACATCGCATTTCGAAGAAACTCGTTCGATTAAAATAAAAGACGCGTAAAGTCCGTTCGCAATCATAGTGTCATGAATTGACATAACCAGCCTAAGCGGGAGGGCAAAGTACGCTGGTCCCGTAGTAGCAGATATCTAAGTATTGCGACCAGCGTAACTTGGCCTCCCGCTTAGGCTGGTCATGACACTATGGTTTTGAATGGACTATACATACTTACAATTTCAGAATTTTAATGCTTAAATTGCAGTGACTGATTGAAATCTTCGACATATCTATTACACGCAATCACATGAATGAATAGGCAGTGAACGGACGCTAGTGCTTATAAATGTAAACGGTAACTTTTTACTAAGTTTTTTAATCAGTAAGATTACGCCGTTAAATTTAACATAGAAGGGGAGCGCAGTGTGGGACGACCTTCAATTACATTAACTAATTGATGACCTAACAAATGTCACGAGATCAGTTGATCTAACATCGTCATTAGCTAGTAGGATAATGAGTGTGTGTGTATGCGTGATATTTCAGCGTTAGCTGGTTATTAGGGAAATAAAGTCAATAGTGGGGTAGGAACCAAGCTGCCTCCTAGTAGAACTTCAACGGCTTTTACCCCCTTAAATACCAGCTATTGTTCTGTTTTTTCATAGGTTTTGAACTTTAAGTTGAGGGTAATAAGATTCAAAATCACTGGTACATATGCTGTACCACGGACAATGAGGACTTACACTTACCGTATAGACAGGGCAAGATTCGGCATACGTTACTGGTCATCTTAAGTTTATTCTCATGACGCCCTTACGATAGCTAGCAATGTATAATGCCAAATCGGGCCTTGCCGGCAGTTAAATGTAACAGGCAGTTTCACCCATACAAAATGGTACTAAGGTATACAAGAGAGTACCACGAGTAGTTAAGATACCTCATGTCAGGACAACGAAACGTGAACGACAAATAGATAGTGTATTCCGTTATTTGTGATTTGTATAGCGAGGTGGTATTCATTTCGTGTTTCGACTCGAACTCGACTTCGAAATTCGAAGGTTCGAAACGGAACTCTTGTATGAAGATTCCGCTGCCTGCCAGTTTGTCTGCGCCAGGCTGAATCTCATAAACATATAACAGGTAGACTCACAGTTTAAATGTTCACAAATTACAACAAATAATTACTAAAAGTTGTAATAACATAAATATTTATGGGAAGCTAAATTACTTCAGAAATCTGTCGCTAAACAACTTGCCTTGTTCCTTTAGTTTAGAGAGTGAATGTCATTGGATGTGAAATCCTATTGGAATTGCAAATATGCGTACAGCGAAATTCACCATACGCTGGAGTGCAAGACACTTAAATAACGATTTTTACTCTTTGGCAGGGTTAGTGATGATGTCATCTACTTAAGGGAGCAGGGTCAAAATACTTTGGCATTACATAGGTTGGACTAGTACTTCTAAAATCAACTCTACGATAAGATTTCTAAGTAACAAGCCAGTGAAATGATGCGAGAAGCTAATTTAGGTGCCTATAAGGATGTACATAACAGGAGGTCTATTTTCGTCCTTTTACTTCATCGACCAGCCACACATGACCTTTAAGTAGACGATAAACCGAAGCCCTAAATAATTTATGTTAACACCACAGAGTGCCGTCTAAATTAGGACTCCACGGCACATTGTTAACGCGCGTTGACCCAAAGTTTCGACACCATTGTCTGGCTCATAATACAGCTTTGATTGCCATAAAATTGGCGGTCTTACTCGGCTTCGGTCAATCGTACACAGAAAATGTAATTGCGCAAACCCTTTATTTCGGATTAGCACATCGGTCACGCCCTTTTCGATGCAGATTTGAATACTGTTTCTTTTTTCTTCGTTAGAGTTCAAGGAACATTTGAATATGAAGAAGCGCCCTCTTATTCTAGTTCTAGCATCCTGATCTGATCATTGTCTGACCATCATAAAACCTGTGAACAGGACCAATCTGATCACTGATACGATTTCAAAGCGGAATAAGTATGTTTTTATGAAATACAATAATTTATTAAATATTAGCAGCCCACCCAGCTGTTGCCCCCGCTGCTTATCGTTTTCCCGTGGAAGTAAAATACATACATACGCATATAAACCTTCCCCTTATATCAACGTGGTTTAGGAAGAGTTAGCCGTGTCCATAACAGGGCCACTGAGAGAGAAAAGCAAAAAGCCACTTCATTTCATACTAAGATTTGAAAATCGAAATGGGTGAAACCACAATGCGACCGGCGCGAACGCAGCCATTACCATATCTTTATTTTTCCCTCCTTCACTTAGGTTATTATGTATGATGCATACTTTGTATGCCCATTCGAAATTAGCAATTCGTAAGTACCAGGTCGTGACACTCAGGGGAAACTTCTCCCTTACATTATGAAAAGTCAGATACAAAAGTCTTATAATCCTTGACCCATGGCGAAGAATAAATATTTACTAAGAGGAACTTTGTCCTTAAATTATAGGACTTTTTCTGAATCACAACAAACCATGGCAACAAATATACTTCGAAGAATCGTACTATCAGCATGCATTGCATATGCATCACCTCTAGTTGAGATATTTGAACTGGTTCGTTATAAGGTTTACTAGAGGTCCGTTAGCGTTTTCACTCGCTGCAACTCATTTATCCGCGGTAAAAAGGCATTTTCCTGTGCTATACATACACCTTTCTCTTTTATCATCCTTACAAAAACCGCATCGAAATCCGTTGCGTGGTTGAGTAGAATTTAGCGAACTCAACGTCTGACAGACAGAGAAGCGCAAAAAGCCATGGTTGATACCTTGTACGGTAACTTGAGGATATTAGTATACTGTAAATTAAAATCGTCAATGCAATGTAATTAATGATAAAAAACGGCCGACTTCTAAACACTACAACAGAGAAAAAAACAACGCCGGGTTGCTATTACGATACTTCCGCCCAGTTGTATTCTAAATTATTCGACTTCCTCTCTCCAGACATAAATGGTGAAACTTTTGTACTTTTAACTAAAGGAAACTTAGATAAAGTATGGACGACTGCAGCTGGATTGAATATAATGCTTTAAGAACGGGCCGTCTAAGACATATACAGATAACGCGCAAAGAAGTCTGGGTAGACTGCAGAACAGTTTTTTTGTGTTTGATGGATTGCATGTTTCGTTCAGTATCATTGGACATTCAAGTACATTCCACTGCTGGATATGGGCCTCCCTCTATTGAGAAGTATTAGACATATTGATTAATTTCACGGGCGCATTTTAAGGTGTTATATTCACGAAGAAACACCTCCCCATTTCATAGATATAACCCATGTTTGGATGTTACGACACCTGCGAATACTTTGCTATTCCAAGCATTTTACGGGGTAGTCTGTGAATTTATAGGATTTGAGAAAATTTATCTCTGGATTACTCAGGGGAAGTGTACTTTGTTAATTTAATTACTGTGTCGCTTACTTATGGCAAATTGAAATATAACACTTAGTTAGAGATTAAAAAAACCGCTTAACATTTCCTTCAAAGCCGCAAGCATGAAGTTTCCATGTCCCGATGTTAATCGCAAGCGCAGAAACAGAATTAAGAGCGTCATCCTTATTACCAAGCTTTTATAACTGTTTCACGGTTTATGTCGTTATACTTCTTTGTGTTTAAACGGTCATTGGTCTAATTGTTTCTGTGTGTGTGTGATGTTTTTAAGCCCTCGCCTTTTTTCTATGTAGAGTTTGAAAATTTCAATAGTTCTAAAATAAGGTTGGTACAACAAGTCTTAAAACGCCAACTCGGATCCAAAATATGTATTGGCAGCGTGTAAGAGACAAATTTTGAACTATATGGTTTAAGGGTCACAATATTAAGGACAAAGATGGCAACTTCTGCAGCTCGAAGTAGTCAGGTTCCTCAATCATGTAGTCATTCATAAGGCTATGACAAATACTAAGTATTTGTAAAGTATTCAAGATTCTGATCGGAAAAACTTTGACATCAGTGATAGATGAACTGGCCGCTCACATCCTACTTTCAGTCTTTGTCTTGAGTACATTTTGCTCACAAACAAGCACAAAAAGCGACTTGGTAGAGCACCAACAAGTCTCATTATCAAGTGGGCAATTTGTCTGATTTCTCACTCTTTCACTTACATAGTGAGTGACTCACAAGTGATCTAATCAACACCCGCATCGGTCGCATTTTATTTACACTTTTTCGAGACTCGTTATATTGATTGATAAGATTTGATTAGTGCCTGCTGAGAATTGCATCAACCCATATCTTTCCCGTGGATGTCGTAAGAAGCGACTAAGGGATTTGAGAGTTGATGTGTATTACAATTTTAGACGACAGACTAAAAACCTGTCACTATGGCAATACACAGTCTTCTGAATGTCTCTCAAACTTGTCAGGCGTGACGTAAATGGCCGTTTTTAACTGCCGTTCACTCTCTGCCTACCCCGCATCGGATTTAGGCGTGATATATGTATGTAGATTTTAATTCTGAGTACTGTTAGCATGTGATGAATAATGGTCACTCATGGTGACCCGGTGAATAGAAGTACTGGTCACTGAAGCGATGCACTTACGTAAAAATTAGTCATGTGTCCTAGAAACATGTTTTTGCGGAGCGGAAAGGTCGCCAGCATCCCGCAGAAAAGGCTCCCTAACCAAATCGGTGACAGTGCCGCTTGTAAAGTGTCAAAAAAGACTAATAACAACTTGACAAAAAAGGCTTTTAGGCTCTAACTTGCAATGTGTAAATTATTATGTAGATGAGGCATTCCACGAAAATGTCGGGTACGTCTCTCTCTCTCTCTCTTCGTGTGGGACACCGAGTCATTCAACGACCCGATGAACCCTGGTGTCAGAGTTTTTCAACTGCTTACTGCAAGTAGCAGGCCTCTGACATGGTTGTGTAACGACCGCCATCATAGACAGCACGTCGGGTACGTGACACCCTGATTTTTAATATTAGCGTGTGAGACACATGGATATTTTAATTATATCGATATTGAAAGTAAATAAAGGGCATTCGGTTCTACAACTCTGGTAACATTGTATTAACTGATTCATAGAAGAAAGGGACCCGAAATGGAAACATTGTTGACACCCTGCTCAAATGTCATGTATGATAAAACGCAACCAAAAATGTTGCCATTTCGGGTGCCTTTCTTGTATGTATCATTGTAGTATTTTAAGTATAAGGGGTGCTCCCATACACGTTACGTATCCGACAAAGTTGACCTTTTCGTGGAATACCTCAGGTATGATCATTTGACTTTGCAAGGGATTTGTCAATTTTGTCGAAGTCTACATTAGATGCCTTCATCCGGCGGAAACTAGATTATATATTCGAGTAAATAATGCATTTAGTACGAATGTGTAAATAAGCTGGGTATAAATAAAACAATATGCGGTGCGATGCGGGCGCCCGAGGTCAGATCAGTTAGTGAATCACACACTGCACTTACATGCTATACACACATATATACTTGTATGCGACATACATACAATTTACCTGTTATAGCTTATAAAAGGTGCTATGAATGAAGACTTGGAAATATGTTTGAAATATTCGAGAAAACTGCACAATACATCAGGGTTGAAAAATCATGATATTTTATTTATGACAGTTTTTTAAATTATATTTATTAGATTTTTTGTGTATAATACCTTTTTCATACTTAATACAACAGTTTCTAGTGAAAAGAACTATTATTTACACTTAGTCTGGTCCAATCAAAACTTTATTACAGATTGAGAAATAAAAATGTGGCCAAATTGGTAAATTAAAATAAATATTGTAAACAAATAAACAATAAAAAAAAAATCTTTTATATGTTTAAAGTACGTTTTAATTACAAATCACCCACTCGTTGCTACTAAGGTGCCTGTTTCCTCATTCCTCATTGAATTACTTCGGACCGAAATTCGGCGGAATTTTAAAACAAAATGATGTGATAAAGTGTGTTATCCGTAATGCAAATAACATTGCTGGCGTAATTGCGCCGAATTCCGTCGCGTAATTTCGGTCGTAGTGTGTCTAGTCTAGACACTTATTGTCACATTTGAAAGAAAAATATAGCTGAAAGATCTCTTGAAAAGATCAGTCGAATCAGTCAGATGCTAGTAATTCCTAGACAATGCGCGAGTTTCCGGAAAACAGCGAAATGCTTTGATCCATTCGTTATCTATCATACCATGTTAGGATCCTGTGAACCATATCAGAGACCTACCTAACCATGACAGAGGCCTACCTAACTATGTTAGAGGCCTATCTAGCTATGTAAGAGGCCTATCTAACTATGTTAGAGGTCTTTCTAACTCGGGAGCCTTAAACCATGTCAGAGACTTACCTAACCATGTCAGAGACCTACCTAACCATGTCAGAGGCCTACCTAACTATGTCAGAGGCCTACCTAACTATGTTAGAGGCCTATCTAACTCAGGAGCCTGTAAACCATGTCAGAGACTTACCTAACCATGTCAGAGACCTACCTAACCATGTCAGAGGCCTACCTAACTATGTCAGAGGCCTACCTAACTATGTTAGAGGCCTATCTAACTCAGGAGCCTAAAAACTATGTCAGAGACTTACCTAATCATATCAGAGGCATACCTAATTATGTTAGTGGCCTATCTAACTATGTTAGAGGCCTATCTAACTCAGGAGCCTGTAAACCATGTCAGAGTACTTTAAACCATGTCAGAGACCTACCTTACCATGTCAGAGGGTTACCTTACTATGTTAGAGGCCTATCTAACTCAGGAGCCTGTAAACCATGTCAGAGACTTACCTAACCATGTCAGAGACCTACCTAACCATGTCAGAGGCCTACCTAACTATGTCAGAGGCCTACCTAACTATGTTAGAGGGAGCCTAAAAACTATGTCAGAGACCTACCTAATCATGTCAGAGGCATACCTAACTATGTTAGTGGCCTATCTAACTATGTTAGAGGCCTATCTAACTCTGTTAGAGGCCTATCTAACTCAGGAGCTTGTAAACCATGTCAGAGTACTTTAAACCATGTCAGAGACTTACCTAACTATGTCAGAGGCCTACCTATGTCAGAGGCCTATCTAACTATGTTAAAGGTCTATCTAACTATGAGAGGCCTATCTAACCATGTTAGAGGCCTATCTAACTATGTTAGAGGCCTATCTAACTCAGGAGCCTATAAACCATGTCAGAGTACTTTAAACCATGTCAGAGACCTACCTAACCATGTCAGAGGGCTACCTAACTATGTTAGAGGCCTATCTAACTCAGGAGCTTGTCAACCATGTCAGAGTACTTTAAACCATGTCAGAGACTTACCTAATTATGTCGGAGGCCTACCTAACTATGTTAGAGGCCTACCTAACTATGTTAGAGGCCTATCAAACTATGTTAGAGGCTTATCAAACTATGTTAGAGGTTTATCTAACTCAGGAGCCTGTAAACCATGTCAAAGTACCTACTTAAAACCATGTCAGAGACTTATCTTACCATGTCAGAGGTCTATCTAAGTATGTCAGAGGCTTATCTAACTCAGGAGCCTGTAAACCAAGACAGAGTACTTTAAACCATGTCAGAGACCTACTTAACCAAGTCAGAGGCCTACTAAACCATGTTCATAGCCTGTTAACCATATTAGATGCCTACCCTACCATGTCTGGAGCCTGTAAACCATGTCAGAAGCCTACCTGATCATGTCAGAGACCTGTCAACCATGTCAGAAGCCTTCCTAACCATGTCAATGGTCTGCCAAGTATATTTTTTTCAGGAAGTTGATGAATGGATAAAAGCATATCGAAAGTTTCCGGGAATTCGCGTTTTGCCTAGGAAATACACAAATTTTCGGATATCGCAGATTTTCTGCGACTTAAACATAAAAATAAGTACATAGGTTAAGAAGGAAAATTTTTATCACTGACTTCTGCAATGGGCACACAGAGAATGGGTATAGATTGTTTAACTTATAACTTATGCTTCAGCTGAAAATGTGCATAGATGTTGGCATAGACTACAATATTACTTAGCTATAAGATTATTTTACTTCATACATAACAAAATCTTTTCAAAACTTTGTGATAAATTGGTTGGTTTACTTAGTTTTTCTTATTCTGTAGGATGTAAAAAAAAACTGTAAATATTTTAAGGCGTGAATCAGTCTAACTGAACAATTTTCCCCATGAAACATGGGTCAGTAATTGAAAAAAGAAATTGTACCTCCCATACAAATTCACGTCCAGCTAGTATATTTTGTATGACCAATTTTTTTACACCTTGTATAACATAACAATCTACTTAACAAAACTACTAAATCTGCAATTGTTATCTTATTTTTTTTATTATTGTTTAGCTGCTAGACAATCATACTGTCTAGAAAGTGTATACTTTCATTGTAAGCAAGCAACACATGCAAAGATTTTATAATTATATAAATTGATCTTTTTGTTTCATGTGATATTTGAGATTGTATGGTAATTTTTTTGCAAAATCTTACACAATAATCATACTATAAATAATAATATTATATTCATAATAAAGCTAGTTAATAGGCAGATGGTACTGTTGTAATAGGTATCATCATCATCTGCCTGCCCTTATCCCAACTTATTTGGGGTCAGGGCAACATATTTTTCTCTTCCATTCATCTCTATCAGCCCTCAAATCTTTGTTTACCTTTTTGATTCATATCATCTTTTACATACTATTGAAATAGGTATATAATACTGAGTGTTACAAAACGACCAATAAAGCTGAAAGGAGGTCAAGGTACTCATGAAACTGAACAACTTTCGAAATATAAAAAAAATATGGACTTACCATACAAAATGAACTCACTTTGTATGGGAGATTTATTGGTTGTTTTGTAACATGTTGTATACATTTCGCTGATTGCTTATTTGTATAATATTTCGCTTGGATATAATAAAATAAGAAGGTAACTAAGAACATAATTGTGACTATACAAAGAATGAATATGATTTTATTCATAAGTATAAAAGTTGAGATTATTATAGGGACATTTTCAGTCAATGTAAAATAAGAATATTAAGATGTGTCTCTGTTATGCATTTGTAAAGTATACCTCTACATAGTACTTTTAACAATTACTTAGCCCAATTAATTATTCTCCATTCTAATCTATGTGATTTATCAATTTGCCAATAACAATAACATAGGTAGCATGTTACATTAATTGTATTTTTATTGCTGTTTATTTATTAAATTCTGTAATTAGCAAAAATAACTACACAGATTTGTAAATAATATAATGTGGTAGTAAGGAAAATCTAATAATGTTATCTTATCTTCCTGTGTTTGTAATGAATGTTAGATTAGTTGATTGGCAAATAAAACATCATAGGTACAACCAATTTTTTTATGTTTGACTGTGGCACTCCAATGCAGGGAATCCTAGTGGGTTTATGAGTGTGATAATCTGTGTTTTGTGTTGTATATACCTACATACCATTGCTGTGCAATACCATTATGAAATATATCAGTAAAACTCAGCATAAAGTTACTGTTTTTGGAAATGTTACTTGCTAATAAGAATACTAGTCAATATGCCTATCATTATACAATGGGATATAAGAATATCTCACGTGCATTTTTATGCAGCTAAAAGTATTAGTCACCTACAGTGTAGTTGTTTTTCAGGGCTCCAGTCAAATCAATTTCAAAACACTATTGTAAATGAATAATTGTTTACAAATAAACAAAGAGCATACAAAGCTACGCTTGCAATTTCATCTCGAAATCTTACACAGCACATCGAAATATAAGGTGGAGATTATTCTGATAGGAACTAAAGATACATCTCAGAAAAGATACAATTATGGAGGGATATTGCTTTGAACACATGTAAAATGCAAATATACGATTAAAACTCACCGTCAATCCTTGTAATTTCGTTGTA
This sequence comes from Phthorimaea operculella, assembly GCA_024500475.1. Classification (NCBI taxonomy): domain Eukaryota; kingdom Metazoa; phylum Arthropoda; class Insecta; order Lepidoptera; family Gelechiidae; genus Phthorimaea; species Phthorimaea operculella. The sequence goes on along the minus strand of JANFCV010000051.1, from coordinate 1,132,973 downwards.
ATTGCCTGCATTATCACAATGAACGGATAAAATAAATATAGTAAAAATGGCTCCTAGCGTGCGCGCAATATACATTTTCCACGGCGACACGCGCGTCGGATGCCTGTGTAGATAACTTAAACTGCACTTTTAAACCACATTTTCATTTCGATTACTGATAAAAGCGGAAATAATCTGTAAAACGATTCATCTATTTCTGTAAATTAGCTCTGAGAATTAGCTGCCATCAATCGAGCAAGACCCCGCCGTCTGTCATTCAACTTGTCAATAAACAATTTTTGTTGCCATAATCAAAATCTATAATACCACATTATCTTTGATAAATGCAATCTTTTTTTAAAACAAAACCCCAACAAAAATTAGAGAGATATGATTTAAGTCGCTTTCAGTTCTTCTAAAATCTTCTGCTTTAACACAGAATCTGTGCACAGGTTATGTCAATACAATTTGAATCGAAGTAAAGAAAAGATGGTAAAGATTTTTCCGAACATCACTTTTTCTCCCATCCCTCGTCTGGGGTATGAAAAATGGCAACTTCGCACCCCCGCACGGTCTGTTCGTTTCATATTTTGACTAAAGTAACTCATGGTCGTTCATTTCATTGTTATTTGGTATTGCCATTTCTGAAATACGTGCTCCCCGCTATAAAATGTGGAGCTCGCTTTGCCCGCTCGTGCCACTTGTAGTTCACTGGGGGTTAGTGTAAGTACATTCAGTCTCATACAGGTTCGGCATACCTACAGTGCTAGTTTGGTTGCTATGCTAACACGAAAGATGAACCCTGCCCTGGGTGGATAGCAGCGGGGGAAAGGTGTTTGACAATAAGACGTCATCACTACTTGTTACAGTCTGGTCTGGTACAATTAAATTTTATACCAATTCGAATAAACAAATGATTTTATAGCTCAATGCTATTCCTTGTACAATTTGGTGTTATAAATAAATAAAGTGCACAAATACCTACTATGTTATATGATAAAATTAACCGGCAGTTTGCTCGTATTGTACGGCAACAGGTTTTGTTATCTACACTAATATAATAAAGAGGAAACCTTTGTTTGTTTTTTTGTTTGTTTGTTTTTTTGTATGTATGTAATCGATAAACTCCGAAACTACTGGACCGATTTCCAAAATTCTTTCACCATTAGAAATCTACAACATTCCTGAGTAACATAGGCTACTTTTTATCACGGCAAAATTCCTCATTCCCACGGGAAAACGGTTATCAGCAGGAAAAGCGGGAAATACAGCGGATATTACCCAAATTAGCCAAATCTCTTTACCGATCTTCGCGGAATTTGGCACTAATATTACTAGCATATTAAAGATGGACATGGACTACTTTTTGACAGCCCTCGAGGATCTGGAGAACCTGATGAAGACCACCAGCATCCCATCTAAACTATAGAAGATACGGTCATGGCTTCATACAAAAAGTTCTTTACCTTGACGGGCCGCTTCTGCTGGCACATGGTCATCGAGGATCTGGAGTACTACCTGATGAAGACCACCAGCATCCCATCTAAACTATAGGAGATACGGTCATGGCTTCATACAAAAAGTTGTTTACCATGACGGGCCGCTTCTGCTGGCACATATTCATCGAGGATCTGGAGTACCTGATGAAGACCACCAGCATCCCATCTTAACTATAAGAGATACGGTCATGGCTTCATAGAAAAAGTTGTTCACCATGACGGGTCGCTTCTGCTGGCACATGGTCATCGAGGACCTGGAGTACCTGATGAAGACCACCAGCATCCCATCTAAACTATAAGGGATACGGTCATGGCTTCATAGAAAAAGTTGTTTACAATGACGGGCCGCTTCTGCTGGCACATAGTTATCGAGGATCTGGAGTACCTGATGCAGACCACCATCATCTGATAAGTGATAGGGTAATGGTTTCAAAGTATAAGTTATACCACCGGGCCACTTCTGCTGGTCATGGTCACGAGGGTCTGGAGTACCTGATGTAGACCACCAGCATCTCATCTAAACTATAATAGATTCGGTAATGGCTTCAAAGTTAAAGTTATTCAGCATGACGGGCCGCTTCTGCTGGCACATGGTCACGAGGGTCTGGAGTACCCGATGTAGACCCCCAGCATCCCATCTAAACTATAAGAGATACGGTAATGGCAAAGATCCAATTTCTACGGGGAAACAGGTTAGTAGAAGCGGGTGAAACCGCTGGGCGGGCCGCTAGTTATTGACAATTTAAATTTCACGCCTTCCCGGGCACTACTTTATTATGAGCGCGACCGTATGGGTTCACTCCACCCAGGCCCGACTCCGGGCGGCAAGTTTAGAGGGTGGCGAATTAACACTTTAAAGACAAACGTGCAACTCATTAATTACTTAACTTTGACGTACACTAGGCAGCAGTGGAAGATATATGTAGATGAAGCGCAGGGCGCGTGCGCCTGCTTCTTGAGCGGCCGCGCTGATTTGCCGTAGCCCACACGTAGAGAGTTTATGTGATATGTGTAGGTACTTTAGCGATCAGCTCATATGCCGACCGCTTTGCTGGATAACTCCTTGCTTCCAGACTGGCCGCCACCGTACTCATTCAAAAGTATTTAGTGATTGACATCGTCCTAATTTATCTGTCATTCTGACCGCACATTTTTATGGACTGTTTCCTGTTTGTTTTTAAATAATTTTATAATAACTATTTGTTATAGTTTATTCGTTTTCGTGTATTTATTGAAGCCCCCCATCTACGCTCCCACAGTTCCTTCTCCATTCGTAGCGTGAAAAATCGAGCTCGCTTCGCTCACAAAACTTGTGAGCTTCTGACATGCGATGCGATACGTGTGCGTGTCTGTCTGATTTACAGTCACGACTAGTGTTTAGGCTCCTCGCCTATTTGAAGCGTGAAAAGACGAACTCGCTTCGCTCGCTATATATGGGCATTTCTGTTTGATTTACAGTCACATCGCAGTCCCTCTTGGGTCATGAGGTTACCAGTTTTGTAATTTATCATTTATTTATTTCATACTTACATTAACAGTCAAAGCTAAACATGTAAGCCTTACAATCTAAACTTAATATATCATAGGTTATTCTTAATGAAGAAAAAATTTATAATATGGGAACTTTGATTAACAATAAACTAACCAGATTTTTAGTTATTTTTCCTTGTTAAAAGAAGAGAAAAATATCTAACTTGCTTCGCTCGCGTTAAATGACTTCTGCTTTACATACGGATAGGCCCCCCACAGGTGTGTATTTGGTAGGGCACTATGCAGTCTTGATCCCTTCCTGTTTGTCACTAATGGGTGTTTGACGCTCACTCGTGGCTAGTGTCTAGATTTCTCACTCAATCGCAAAATGCAGTATAAAATAAAAAAAAGGAATGGAGTTTGCTTTGCTCACGATTGTTGTAGCCTCAAGGCTGGCTCTTTTATTTCTTACTAAAATGCATGGTGAGAGGTGAAACGCGCTTAGCTCGCAATACGTCTTGCTCTGTTCGCTGTCAAGCTGTTTTGGGGCTTCGCTTATTTACAGCAATCGCAATACAACGCAATTAAAGTGGTGTATAAATGTAAATGGTAAAATGTTTAAAAGATACCATTATATTTCATACAAAATAACATCCGCATTTTACTTAACATGTCTTGCACCGCCGTCATCAAATGAGATAGCGAGCGAAACAAGCGCTGAAGTTTGGTTAGTTTGGTGGAGTAAATTGGAAACAAATGGCAACATTGTGGAGTCCGATTGTTTGTTCGGTCGGCTTTGGGTGTCAGCCGCCCCATATTTTGTGTAATATTTATAGATTTATCCGGTGTATCTCTTTTTTAACTAAATAGAAAATGGTCTAATACGTGTGCAATGACTTATACAACATATTACCGAGTGTTTTGAACGTAAAAAGCTTCAGAATCCGCCATGACAATGGGTCATATCCCTGTGTTCCATTCCGGGTTATTGCCCGTATATTTCCTGTGTTTTATGTTGATTTATCCCGTAATAGGTGAGTAATGAACTATTATATTTACTGTTCTACTGGTGTGAGAGCAAAAATTGTGTCTCCACACATGGCTTACTCATAGAACATGTTTAGCATTTGGTACGCGCATTTTTTTTCTAATGGTGTGTTCCTTGTTGTAAATAGGGTAAATACATTGCATTTATGTACGAAGAGATAACATGCAGCTATTCCTATTCCCTAAGCTCGATAGAACCAGCAAAACCTCGATTACAGTGCTAATGATTACATTGTCAGTATGTTATACCTACTACAAAGTTCTACAGTAGCTTATGGACCCAAGTAGGTACAAAAGACGCCCAGGAACTCTAGTTTTGTAGTTAGTTATAAGATTTTTAGAGTGTGTGCACAGGTAATGTTTATTTTTACCTTCTTGGTATTTGGTGCCTGCAATGTGTATGAAGTTCAGTACAATTTATAGTGAATAATATCTTAGAGTTTAGATTGAGAACTGACTAATATACCTTGTTGAAAATATAATAAGGTTTGAATCAGTTTAGAAACATAATGTCCCCAGCAAACTATAGTTGAAGTATGTAAAAGTAGGACCCCCCACGCAAAATACTCTGTGAGCTAACACATTATGTTTGAGAGGTCCAAATTGTTTTATGCAATTTCTATGCCTTATACCTATGAATTACATGAGACACTCATGAAGCTAGGCACACTACACCAAGCTTTGTTTAGTATAAAGAAAGAAATATGTGCGGACATAAGCAATGTGTTTCTCTGTCTGTCTTGAAATTTGCTTACTCCTACTAAACCACTTATCAGATTTTGATGCTGTTTTTTGTAATAGATAGAGTGATTCAAGAGGTGGGTATGAATGTATAACACATGTTGGGAAAATGATATGCAGGTGTAACTGCCAATAGTGCACCAACATAGGTATTCTAAACACTTTTTGTAAAAATAAAAACAGGTAGCATTTTAATATAAATAAACATTCCTATAGTTACTGATTTGGTCTGTAAAGTTGAGTCCAAATCAAAGATTGACCTGATATTAGATATGAATTCTCACAATACATAGTTTATAACCCTTTTGGAAGTCAGGTTGTAAAAATGGTTCACCCCCTTGAATGGTTGGGATCAAAAGAGCACACAAAGGACTGCCTCAAATGGTTCAAAATATCTCTTAAACTCATAACTTTAGTAAATCATTTCTTTTGTTGTCTATGCAGCTGATTATACTCTATTTTTAAAAGTAAAAGATGTTAAAGTATACCTTGGTAGAGAAAAGAGATATCTTTAAACCATTTGAAGCAGTCCTAGGTATTTTCTTTCGACCCTGAGACTGTACATGATGTACAAATACCATCAGATTAAAAAAAGTAGCATAGTTCCAAACAGAGGTACATAAATTACAGAGGATTAATGCATTAATGAATTCATTTTTAAAAATAACTGAAAATATAGCAATCAATTTGAAGTTAGATGACCACTGTAGCCCCTAAAAATGTTATATTTTCCCAGTATTGTAAGTATTTAGTATATTGTACCATTAAAATGTAAATGATTAAAAATGGGTTCATTACTTTCCAAGTTAATGGCAAACAAACAAACATTTTCTCTTTTAATTAGTTCACAACTAAACAAGAGTATTAGTAATGGCATTTGGTAAAACTGTGATGTCATTATTTATTTAAAACAATAACAGTTGCCTTATCATTTTAATGATTTATTCTTATTAATATTTATTACATACGTACATTAATGGCCTCTTGTTTCATCCGGTACAAATTTTTATCACATGGTAATAAGGTATTTTCCTGTGGTGAATCTGGGAAACTGCTGCTTCATAACAGAATTTAGTCCAGCACTGCAGTCAATTTCTTACAAACATACTTACATAAATATTAATCTTCCTCACTTAAGGCGCATCATTACGTCATACAAACGAAAATCTGAACTTCAACAGAGTTAAACATAAGCTAAACAACAATTTTATCAAAAATACTTTATGTGAAATGATGAAGTCACACGTAAATTTGTCGCAAAACTGCTTATGGTAAAAAAATATTAAGTATCGTAACCACAAAAGAATTAAATGAGTTTATTGTAGCAGTAGCTCCATATATGTTCATAAAGTGTATTGTATTTAAGTTTTGTATGGACAACGATCCACCTTAATATTGATAATTTCTTTTTTGAACAAATAATTATAGTACACTAGCTGCCCGTCAGCAGTTTCACCCGCTGCAACCCATCTTTTACCCCCTTTAGAGGGTTAAAAATCGAAAATCCCTGAAACACATACTCATTTTTTTAACTGTTTTAATCTAATTGCTTGTTTTGAAACAGATCGCATTTAATTTTTCAATACAAACATTTAACCCCTTTTTTTACCCCATTAGAGGTCAAAAACCGAAAACCCCGGAATCACGAATTTCATTTTTTTAGCTTTTTCATCTAATCGCAAATTTTGAAACAGATCGCATTTTAAAAATAATGATTTTCCATACAACTTTTAACCCCTTTTGGGGTTGCACGTGTTTAATTACTTCAGCTCTTTAATCTAATCACAACTTTTTAAACAGATCGCATTTATAAATAATGATTTTCCATACAAACTTTTAACCCCTTTTTTACCTCTTTAGGGGTTAAAATTAGAGGTAAAGAATATTTAAAATCCTGCCCCTTAACTTACTCTATATACTGAAAAAACCGCATCAAAATCGGTTGAGGGGTTTTAAAGATATAAAGAAACATACATACAGACATGGTAAGGGACTTTATACAATGTATTGATGTATTGATAAGGTAAAACAAAGGTCTTTATATTTTATGTGTGTATTAACACATGGTGTGCGCTCTATGACGCGTATTGTCCGCGCGGACCCGCAATGTGAGGACTCGTGCGACTCGTGCGAGGTTCACTCACTTCATCTGCACTGTTTGGAGTAAAGTGAACTTCGCACGCGCCTACAACCGCGCGACGGCCTAAAAGACAGAAACAGCTATGCCTGAACCCTAGTTTGAAATAATTCATATTCTCATTTATAATGTACATGTATCAGACAAGTAGTTTTAATTGTTTATGTTTTGTTGTTGTTTAATTGTATGTTTAAATAAATAATGTATTTAACCATAAGTAGTATACATTTTTATGTAGGTATGGTAAAACATGCATGCAAACACGAACAAGCTTTGCTTGCTTAGTTTCGGACCAAGTTGTGCCGTGCGTCTTGTCCAGAGATATTTATTTAATTCTTATTTAAACTAAAGTAAAAATCAATAATGTCACCAACATTTTAGGAGCAAGTAGGTGCTAGCTAAGTTGAGCCCCAAAACAGAATCCAAAAAAAACAAGAGTAATTCTTTATTGTGTAGGTATGTTCGAATAACAAAAACAAAAGTAATTGTTTATTTAGATAAAATTTGACGATTTTTTATTTATAATTTTATTTCGGACAGGGGAAAATGTCTACACACAACTTTTCACCTCTTCCTGTATAAAAATTCAAAAGCGCGCGTTCACAACGCGTTCCAATTATAATAATCAAAATAAACTGCATTGAAAAATGCTGGACACTATCAATTTTGTCTGTATTAAAATCACTTTGCCTCATCAAGTGACCGAAAGTGACTTTTCCGTTCTTTTCAAGTTCGAGAGTTGAAACAAACAAATACCTATGACGCCTTTCGACTGAAGATAGAAGTTGCAAATGTAACTAAATAAATTGAATAAGATGCAATTGCTAACATTGTTATGTTTTATCTACAGGCCAAGAAATCATAGCGAACAAAACGACGCTGGGCGAGGATGCCATTTTGATATGCCAATTTCAACCGGCCACTGCTGACCTCTACTGGACGTTTGGCGATAAACGAATTAACGCTACCGACCGGTATGTATCTGTAATTTTGCACACACTTGAACAGCTTGGAAGCCTCTGCTGGACATGGTTCTTCACATTTAGGTGATCTAATGTGATACTCGACACACGTTTGGTTGGCTGATTGGCCAGCGCTAGGCAAGGTGTTGTATTTCATTCAAGTGGCCGAATCATTGTGAATGAAACCTGGGTCCTTTATTTGCTTTTTAACAAAAATGACTTTAATATCTAAAGACTAGTTTTGTAAATAGTATCGAATCTAGTACGGACGGAATGCCACAAAAAGTGACTAAGTAAGTATCAAAGCCAGCTAATGCACAGTACAGTTCCCGGCAAATACAATATTCGCCAATTTCCTTTTAGGCCTTAAATGCAATGGGTGTATGACGAATGCCCCTATCCTAATGAGCAGACTATAATAATTATAAGGTATAATCTCTTATTCAACAGCATCACAATCAAGAATGCAACCGCGAAAACCGACCCAGATTACAAGTTATCAACGCTGACCATCAAAAACACCAATAGATCCGATCACGGCAACTATACATGTGTTGCCAGCTACGACGGGAAAGAGACAAAAGCGGTGAAATTCCTAGACCTTAGTTTCCCAACTGTTTTCATACCAAACAACAAGACTTACACAGTTGTCGCTACGCGGACGGACAATGGTCATTCTGTTACTATGGAGTGTGAATTTGACGGTAAGTTATATAAATTTCTAATATTTTATTTAAATTGTAGTACATATCTTAATTAATAATCTGCCTTTAGTTAAAAAAGTACCACTATGATTGTGATTTTGATATCTTAAACAAAAAGTAACTTTGTCAGGTCGCCATATCTTTTTCGTACCTAAATATCAGTTTATCTTATACAAAATATATTTTTTTTGTAGTATACGACAAACCGGAGTACATAGAATGGTGGCATATGGCTCACGAGGAACCGTACAAGAGAAATGTGACTTCCATAAACGACAAACGTATCAAAAGCTCTCACACCATCGAACTGGTCTCCTTCAAAGACAACGGAACTCACGAATGTCGAATACCCAACACCAACATATCAGGACACGTCAATCTAATTGTGTATGGCGACCCCTCAGTCACTCTCGGCACAGTCCTAGGCATCAGTCGCGACAAGATCTATTTAAACTGGACGGTCATGCCGGCTAACTCGAGAATCGTCCGATACGACCTATGGAAAAACAGTGACAACAAAAACTGGAACGGAGGTGGACGAGTCGAGGCGAACGCAACATCCTTCGTCATAACTGGCTTAGAACCTAACACGACTTACACGCTAAGATTAAACGTCAGAACGGAACATGGCAATAACGATAAACAACCACCGCCGCAAGCCAACGCTACCACATTGATTGAAGACCCAGTGTTTGTGCCGAATATATCTATCAACGGATTCTCGGCGACGTCTGTGACCATAGGCTGGCATCCTCCCCCTAAGGAGATCGAGAAGTTCATCCACTACTACCTGCTGGAGGCTCGCAAGAAGGACAAGGACGAGGCACCGAGGAAGGCCTACCACTCGCAAGACTCGAGGAACTTACCGTACATGTTTGACAACTTGAATCCGCACAGCACTTACATTTTCAAGGTGAGAGTTTTGTTACTTAGCGATTGTGTAAGATCAGTGCTTCGTTTTTTTTTTATAAATAATGGGTAAGCATTTGTCCGCAATCTCACCTGATGTTAAGTGACGATGCAGACGATGATGGAACATGCTCGCCCAGATAATGCCTATTCGCTCTCGCCTTGAAAAGGCCCAGGTTATAACGTTCCGGAAACAGATCCGCAGGCAGGGAGTTCCACTCCTTAGCAGTTCGCATTAAAAATGTAGAAGCGAAGCGCTTTGTGCGAATTTACACCCGGCCAGACTTTACACAATCTTTACGGGTTTTTAAGAGAACATTCCATCCACAGGTGAAATTTATAATAAGTTATACTAGTTTGAGGGTTATATTTCGCTTGAATATAATTTCGACCTATCTCTAAATATAACAAATTAATATTGATATTATTTATTCAGGCACGCGCTTGCTCAGACTACACGAAAGAGTGCGGAAAATGGTCCGAAGAAATGGAAGCGGCCACACTGGACGGTAAATATCTACTTGTTACATTATATTTATCTAGATATAATATTACTATACAAACAGAATATTATACTTAAAAAAAAATCCACCCACAGGTATACCAGGCAAACCCAGCAACGTGCAAATCAACTGTACGTCTAACCTCATGTTTCTTTCATGGGCACCGCCAGAAACTCCTCGAGCCGAAATCAAAGGGTATACGGTAAGTATTTAAAAACACCAAAACATGGACTGTAAACAAACACTAGAAGTAAAACCACATTTTTTTATGGCAAAATGATAGAGTATAATACCTATGACATCAGATTTAAAAAATAAATGATTCAAGAGATACAGTTTCCGTTCTCTTTCGGTCTAACTTGAGTCATCCAGGGTGGTGCTGAAATACTGGCTTCAGTTTAAAGAAATTTCTCATTAAAGACTACAGATAAGTCACTCAACATGAGAACTAATAATGTAGTAAATAACAGTAAACAAGATCGAAAGTAAAGATAGGCTTAAAAACCAAGCGACGCGACAACGACGCGCGTCGTTGTCGCCGTCAAATTTTGACGGCGTCGTTGTCGCTGCGGTCTTGTAGAAAAACCCGACCGCATCCCATACAAACTCTAAGCTTCTCAGCGCGCTGTCAACGTGACGGCGTCGTGGCGCGCCGCAACGACGCCGTCGCTCGGTTTTTCTGGTTCCCCATACAAACCCATACAAACAAGTCATTTGACAGCGGCAACGACGCGCGTCGTTGTCGCTGTCGCTTGGTTTTTAAGCCCACCTTAACTCTCGGAAACGCTGAGCTTGACAGGTCAAAATGAACAACCTTCCTCAAAGAGGGTCAATTTTTGTTTAATATTTTTGTCTTCCTCAAAGAAGTTTGACCTGTTAAGAGTCGGTCGTAAGGAAACGCTGTTTATTAGAAAATTTTAGCATCGTATTATATTGTAGTTTTCTATACAATATTAGCTAACTATATTTAGTATTCTTTGATATTAGGGTAACATATTTAAATATTTTCAGATGGAGCTGACTGGGTTCGCGGAGTACAAAGACAGGAGTGGTCATATGAAGAAGGACACCTGGGGTCCTCTGTCTCGATTCAAAAGCAACGACTCTGTTTCCGTCCGGTATATTTCAAATCTGAGTAAAATATCACGTTAACATGGCTTCGTTTTTGATGTTACTATCTACTGTGTAAAAAACTTGTTTCGAATACTTCAAGGCGTGACCCAGTTCATGAAATATGAGCAACTTTTCCCATAGGTCAAAAAAATTAAAAAGACGTCCGTTCTATGCAAAATGTACCAGCCAACGGAAGGTTTTTAACTAGGTACTTCGAAAAGACATTCCTTGGGAAAAGTTGTTTAGTTTCAGGGCAGTTATTTTTATACCTTTTACACATTTCTTTAGTGTGAAACTTTCCTCAATAATGTGTTGTTTTCCTCAGATTTGACGACCTAAGTCCAAACACGCAATACACTGTGAAGCTAAGCGCGATGACGCGGTCCCGCCGTCGCGGCGAGGAGTACACTACTTACTGCAACACCACCGCCGCCCCGCCCGACACCCCGCCACGACCCAGGTGGAGGAAGGTAATATATGTTATCATTATCAGCCACAACAATCCGCAATACACTGTGAAGCTAAGCGAGGAGTACACTACTTACTGCAACACCACCGCCGCCCCGCCCGACACCCCGCCACGACCCAGGTGGAGGAAGGTAATATATGTTATCATTATCAGCCATAACAACACGCAATACACTGTGAAGCTAAGCGAGGAGTACACTACTTACTGCAACACCACCGCCGCCCCGCCCGACACCCCGCCACGACCCAGGTGGAGGAAGGTAATATATGTTATCATTATCAGCCATAACAACACGCAATACACTGTGAAGCTAAGCGAGGAGTACACTACTTACTGCAACACCACCGCCGCGCCGCCCGACACCCCGCCACGACCCAGGTGGAGGAAGGTAATATATGTCATCCATCAGCCATAACAACACGCAATACACTGTGAAGCTAAGCGAGGAGTACACTACTTACTGCAACACCACCGCCGCCCCGCCCGACACCCCGCCACGACCCAGGTGGAGGAAGGTAATATATGTTATCATTATCAGCCACAACAATCCGCAATACACTGTGAAGCTAAGCGAGGAGTACACTACTTACTGCAACACCACCGCCGCCCCGCCCGACACCCCGCCACGACCCAGGTGGAGGAAGGTAATATATGTTATCATTATCAGCCACAACAATCCGCAATACACTGTGAAGCTAAGCGAGGAGTACACTACTTACTGCAACACCACCGCCGCCCCGCCCGACACCCCGCCACGACCCAGGTGGAGGAAGGTAATATATGTTATCATTATCAGCCATAACAACACGCAATACACTGTGAAGCTAAGCGAGGAGTACACTACTTACTGCAACACCACCGCCGCGCCGCCCGACACCCCGCCACGACCCAGGTGGAGGAAGGTAATATATGTCATCCATCAGCCATAACAACACGCAATACACTGTGAAGCTAAGCGAGGAGTACACTACTTACTGCAACACCACCGCCGCGCCGCCCGACACCCCGCCACGACCCAGGTGGAGGAAGGTAATATATGTCATCCATCAGCCATAACAACACGCAATACACTGTGAAGCTAAGCGAGGAGTACACTACTTACTGCAACACCACCGCCGCCCCGCCCGACACCCCGCCACGACCCAGGTGGAGGAAGGTAATATATGTTATCAGCCATAACAACACGCAATACACTGTGAAGCTAAGCGAGGAGTACACTACTTACTGCAACACCACCGCCGCCCCGCCCGACACCCCGCCACGACCCAGGTGGAGGAAGGTAATATATGTTATCATTATCAGCCATAACAACACGCAATACACTGTGAAGCTAAGCGAGGAGTACACTACTTACTGCAACACCACCGCCGCGCCGCCCGACACCCCGCCACGACCCAGGTGGAGGAAGGTAATATATGTTATCAGCCATAACAGCCACAACAATCCGCAATACACTGTGAAGCTATAACAGCCAGAACAATCCGCAATACACTGTGAAGCTATAACAGCCAGAACAATCCGCAATACACTGTGAAGCTAAGCAAGGAGTACACTACTTACTGCAACACCACCGCCGCCCCGCCCGACACCCCGCCACGACCCAGGTGGAGGAAGGTAATATATGTTATCAGCCATAACAACCACAACAATCCGCAATACACTGTGAAGCTAAGCGAGGAGTACACTACTTACTGCAACACCACCGCCGCCCCGCCCGACACCCCGCCACGGCCCAGGTGGAGGAAGGTAATATATGTTATCAGCCATAACAGCCACAACAATCCGCAATACACTGTGAAGCTATAACAGCCACAACAATCCGCAATACACTGTGAAGCTAAGCGAGGAGTACACTACTTACTGCAACACCACCGCCGCCCCGCCCGACACCCCGCCACGACCCAGGTGGAGGAAGGTAATATATGTTATCAGCCATAACAGCCACAACAATCCGCAATACACTGTGAAGCTAAGCGAGGAGTACACTACTTACTGCAACACCACCGCCGCGCCGCCCGACACCCCGCCACGACCCAGGTGGAGGAAGGTAATATATGTTATCAGCCATAACAACACGCAATACACTGTGAAGCTAAGCGAGGAGTACACTACTTACTGCAACACCACCGCCGCCCCGCCCGACACCCCGCCACGCCCTAGGTGGAGGAAGGTAATATCATCATGTTCCTTTTGATAGCCGATGTGGCGCAGTGGTTAGTATGACTGCCTGCCACGCAGAAGGTTCCGGGTTCAATTCCCGGTGGGGTCACTCACAAAGTTGATATCTATCAATTTGTGAATTTGTTCCCAGACTGATTAGGACCTTACAGGCTGAACCACCTCATTGTCTGAAAAGCAAGATGGTTCCATGCTTCGGATGGGCACGTTAGGCCGTCGGTCCCGGTTTCTGTCTATGATCATTTAGACGACGGTTTTTACAAAACCGTGTCAGAGGCCTGCTTCTTGTAGTAAACGGTTAAAAACTCTGACACCAGGGTTCATTGGGTCGTTGGATGACTTGGTGTCCCATTTGAAGAAGAAGATCATCATCCTGCCCTTCATCATCATCATCATCATTCTCAGCCCACATCCACCCACTGCAGCATATAGGCCTCTTTATCTACAGCGCCAATCCTCACGGCCCAGTGCATCCCATGTTTTTGGAGGAACTAACTACTATGTAAAAAAACATGTCAAATGGGGTTTGATGCAACATGTTATGTCAGAACAGAACACAAAATCATGTAGCAAAATTATTTGCTGGCCGCCTGTTTAACTTCATCGTCTTCATCGTCTTCATTTACTTTAGACTTCCCCGAAGGCTCGATCTCTCGTTTTTGCCATCCACTCCACTACCATCCGCCCTTTCCAAGTGTCTCGAGTTCTTTAGTCAGCAGACCCTTTGTAAAAGGCATTCATTATCTGTTTCACTGCAACTCACACTACCAACCATTTTATTATTAGGTCTGTGTTTTCTCGCGTTCTAAAGTTCATCTGCTTTTTTCAGATATTGGACAAAGACAGATACCTATTCAAGATGTTCCTGCCAAAAGTATCCGAACGGAATGGACCAATATGTTGCTACAGGTATGTCTATGATACTTTTATAACATGCGCAGATAAGAATGGATCCTGAATTGGCAACATTATTGTCTGCCTCTCTATCATCTTATATGATATGTGAGCAGAATATCAACAATAATCGGCATCCATTCTTTATCTGTTTAAGTTGTACCCAAAATGATTTTACGAATTTAGCTTTGATGTATAGTGAGGCTGTCCGTACCTACTATTATTGATATGTAACTTATATAATAATAATGATTATCTGTGTTTCAGAGTGCACGTTGTGCGTCTATTGCCGCACATGGACATGAGGAACTTAAAGGGGCAGTCGCAGTTGGAAATCATAGATTACGAGGAGGCCCACGGCGCGCAACCAGTGTTAGGCGCCTACATCACTGACATCTTTACCAAGTAAGTTGAAACCTACATCAACTGAACTACATTCGACTTTCATGCGCGACTTTCCTGCAAGGTACAGACGGTGGAGTGGGCGAGGAGCACATCATTAGGCAACTCATGCTCATGCTCGAACGCGCTTGGGCCGAGCCAAAATTAACGCGCCTCAGACGTTTGCCTATTAGTTTATTTAGGCGTCTAAATTGGGCTGAACTTGGCTCGCATGCGCACGAGCGTATGCCGCGCGAGGAAGCGAGAAAGCGAGCAACCTTGGGCGGTTTGGACGCGCTTATTCTAATATCACGTGCCGCGCGGGTGCTCACGTGTCCCTTCCCCGCTACACCTGCCGCTACTCGCTGACGACTTGGATACCTCATCCCCCACCGTCTGTCACCGCTAGGGAATTTGTAAATAGAAGACAAAAAAAAATTACTGCGAATATTTTAAGTGGTGAACCAGTCCATGAAAAAGGACATTCAACTTTCCCTGAGTCAAAATATGAAAAAATAGTTTGAACCTCCCATACAAAATTAATAGCCGACCCGGTCAGATTGTATGGAAGGGCCAATGTTTTTTTTTCATATTTTGACCTCTGCTCTTAGGGGAAGTTGTTCAGCTTCAAGGACAAGTCACCCCTAAAATATACTGCGTTTTTTTTTTCGTTGTGTATTATGCGTCTGAACCATTTAGCCGCCTTTTACGACACCCACGGCTAAAAAGTACTGCTATTTTATAACTCAATTGAACATTACAAAACTGTTTTTCCATTATAACGTATGTTGATTATTTCAAGCTAAAATTATACTTGAACTAAATTTTAAAATTACGTTTGGTGAACTACGACTAGTTTAACTTCATCATCTTCCTGCCTCTATACCAAATCAGTTGGGGTCGGCACAACATAATTTGTTGGAACACAACATCTTGTAACAAAAGGATGTGGTTATTTTTCATGACCGGCCGCCTGCCTGGCAAAAACCCTCTTTAAGGAATGCTATTGTAGGTGGTATCACCGCCACCACGTAGTTGACCATAGTCGATGGTTATTCAGCCGAGGTCAAACACTCTGCGTCGCCTGTTACGAAACACCCTGAGTGAACTAGGGGTGGTAGCATTCTTAGCCGCTACCTATAAAGACAATATCAGTTCGAATGATGGCATAAGTTTGAATTAAGGCGGTATCAGTAATCATCATCAACAACAACCACAACACAACGGTCCACTGCTGGACGTGTGCTTTCCTTTATATATAGTGCCACTACCACACAGTCATTAGCTGCTATTACCCTCACACAGTCACTGTTATGGTCACTACGACTAGGTTAACGTATACGTTCAATTTCCAGCGACAACTTCCCAGCTGAGAACGAGCTCATCATAGGAGACGAGTACAGCATCTTCAACAGATCTGAACCGGCGCTGACGCGGCCGGGCTGCGAGCGCTGTCTCAAACGACCACACAGGATAACTCAGCAGCACTACAACAGACTATAACGAGCTCATCATAGGGGACGAGTACAGCATCTTCAACAGATCTGAACCGGCGCTGACGCGGCCGGGCTGCGAGCGCTGTCTCAAACGACCACACAGGTAACTCAGCAGCACTACAACAGACTATAACGAGCTCATCATAGGGGACGAGTACAGCATCTTCAACAGATCTGAACCGGCGCTGACGCGGCCGGGCTGCGAGCGCTGTCTCAAACGACCACACAGGTAACTCAGCAGCACTACAACAGACTATAACGAGCTCATCATAGGGGACGAGTACAGCATCTTCAACAGATCTGAACCGGCGCTGACGCGGCCGGGCTGCGAGCGCTGTCTCAAACGACCACACAGGTAACTCAGCAGCACTACAACAGACTATAACGAGCTCATCATAGGCGACGAGTACAGCATCTTCAACAGATCTGAACCGGCGCTGACGCGGCCGGGCTGCGAGCGCTGTCTCAAACGACCACACAGGTAACTCAGCAGCACTACAACAGACTATAACGAGCTCATCATAGGGGACGAGTACAGCATCTTCAACAGATCTGAACCGGCGCTGACGCGGCCGGCTGCGCGCGCTGTCTCAAACGACCACACAGGTAACTCAGCAGCACTACAACAGACTATAACGAGCTCATCATAGGGGACGAGTACAGCATCTTCAACAGATCTGAACCGGCGCTGACGCGGCCGGGCTGCGAGCGCTGTCTCAAACGACCACACAGGTAACTCAGCAGCACTACAACAGACTATAACGAGCTCATCATAGGGGACGAGTACAGCATCTTCAACAGATCTGAACCGGCGCTGACGCGGCCGGGCTGCGAGCGCTGTCTCAAACGACCACACAGGTAACTCAGCAGCACTACAACAGACTATAACGAGCTCATCATAGGGGACGAGTACAGCATCTTCAACAGATCTGAACCGGCGCTGACGCGGCCGGGCTGCGAGCGCTGTCTCAAACGACCACACAGGTAACAACATACTCATCATCTTCCTGCCCTTATCCCAATTACTTGGGGTCGGCGCAACACGTTTTGTTGAACACAAAATCGTATTGCTAAGGATTTGGCATTATTTTACGACCGGCCGCCTACCAGACGTCAACCCTTCTTGGGAATGCTTTTGTGGTGGATTAACCGCCACCATACGGTTGGCCCTGGTTATTTGGGTCGGGTTTATCCCTCGGTCGCTTCTTACGACCCCCACGGGAAGAGAGGGGGTGGTGCTATTCTACTCTGCCGGCACCACACGGCAGATAACAACATACTACTAGGGTCAAAGGCCGTCCGTTGAGTGTCGCGTATCTTCGATGGACACAACATCTCCAATTCAATGTATTTCCCCGGAACACCTAGTATACCGGGAGTAACAGAAAGGGTATTACAAGCCGAAAGGAGGTGAAGGTACTCATGAAACTGAACAACTTTCCCCATGGAACATGGGCCGAAATATGAAAAAAAAAATTGTACCTCCCATACAAAATCGCCGATCAGCTGACTGGTTTAATATGGGAGGTCCAAATTTTTTTTTCATATTTCGACCTATATTCCATGGGGAAAGTTGTTCAATTTCATGAGTACCTTCACCTCCTTTCGGCTTGTAATACCCTTTCTGTTATTCCCTGTATACTCTGAGGAAGACCCCAATAGTAACGAAAGGAGCATAAGTGTAACCAAAATTAACAAAACGATGTCCCAAAATCAATTACTATAGCAATCATCTAAAATTACGTAAATCAGAGCAGTAAATACACAGTTTCGGAGGCCAAAATCCTCTTTGAGACGCTGAGTCAGCGGACTTAATTAGTTAGTAACCTACGTTTTTTTTATAGACCAATAACGGAAACGCCAGCGCCTAAAACTACAACCACAGCCACTACCACCGAAGACGATCTATTGGAGGGAAACGCAGAGGAGCAAGCTACGGAGAAAAGGGAGAGGAGATCTATCTCCAACGACAATGAAAGGTAAGCCAATAATGTAATAATGTACAGCAGTTTTTCTTTTTTTTCTTTTGGTCTTCAAGTTGAAGTGTTTTTGTGCTGCTGCCCATTCTGCCGCCGCCCCGACACGGCTCGTACCGTACGTGGTAAGTGGGACTCTGCTAACGTGCTTATGCTCTTCGCGGCCCATATCATCGAGCGCCCTCTTTCCCATGGAATCGTTAACCCACGTCTTTTACCGTCAGTGGCTCCTGAGTGGAAGGCACGCCGTCGGACACCAGGGCACGGCGGATTTTTTATGGTGTCGTGGAAACGTTCGGCTGATTTTCCACAGCTCAATCCATGGTGGCCGGTGGTATCCACCTTAGCGCCGCAGACGCAATCATGATCCTCGCAAACCTTACATCCGAGCCTTAGAGCCACTCCTACCCTAATATAAGCGAGCCATCATCTAGCGCCGTTCCTAGATGCGGTGATGGCAAGGCATAAAGCCACGCCCCGGGCTCCCGAGAAGAAGCCGCTCTTAGGCGTGCTGTGTCCGCACCAAACGCCGCTTCAAGTAGGTCTTTAGTTCTGGCCCTGCACAGCCGCTCATCGCATTGCAGTTGCAGGGCCTGTTAGGGCGGTCGGCAACGGGCAAACCCCGCAAAGGAATTTTCAATACCAGGTATTCATTTGTAGTTAACCTGTGTTCAATTGTTAATTACTTTCGGAAGCTATAGGTCTACGATTAATTACCTAGATTACTTAAATTTAAGTTTGTTTATATGACTGTTTGCTTCGAAATAAAGAAATAAAAAAAATATTCATTGGGGACAAAATCTAAGAAACTTTGTTTCTTATACAATGTTTCTGGATAATGTTCCCGGAAAGTTCCTAATGAGGACGCTTTTTCGTTGGAAACTTTCTTCCGAACATTGTTTAAAATGCGTCCTCATTGTGTAATTTATTGGGGAACTTTTGTATTTATGGAATGTTTCGGAACTTTGTCCGGAGGACTAGCTCTACAGCGTGAAGGCTTAGAAGGCTGAAACATTGGTGTCCCATGATGCACGCGTCTCCCTTCCCCGCTCCACCTCCAACTTCCTAATTTGTGGAAAAGTGCTGACAATTAAGGTGGTTCGTTACGTCATACAAACGAAAAACTGCACTTCAGTCGGGTTACACATGAGCTGTAAAGTTTCTTTTTAAAGAAACTTTATTCTGAATGATGAAGGCACACGTAAATTTGTCGCAAAACTACTTATAGTTAAAAGATAATCAGTATTTTCTGCACAATAAAATTAAACGTATTTATTGCAGCAGTAGCTCCATCTATTTTCGTAAAGTGGCGACTCGCTTTTTTACGGGGAAATATGATGATTTAAAAATTCTTTTTAGTGTTTTGCGACAATCTTATATACCCACGGGACTCCCCATCAAGTTTTTTAAACCGACTCTTGTCTCCTTTACATACATAACTCCATTGAACTTTTGTATGGAAAGCGGAACGCCTTAAGCCAAAGATTTTAGGATTGTGGCTTCGTACGTAAGAAAACTAGATGGCACTACTGGGTTTTTAAAACGTGACAATGAAATGCTTTTTGAAAATACCTAAAGTCCTCCTTACTAGTCTGTTATCTAACACTTCTTTTCTTTTATTACTGCATTATTTTTGGCTTCGAGCATTTCCGTCCCGTTCCGGCCCCGGGGGAGTGGGTATAGCTACTTTACGCTATACAAAAATTTCTGTCATTTTTTGCGGGGGGAGAGGTAAAGCTGTCAAATCAAGCTAGTGCTGGAATCGACAATATCGATACTTGACCTTTCGATTAATTATAACAGTCTACTCAAAATTGTGTCATATTATTGCATTTTTAAAAGCAACTTAGTTTACAAGAATAGGATTTTTAGTAAATAGAAATAATGGCAATAACATCATTTTAAATATTGCATAAGGTACCCTAAATTAACCAAAATATTAGTTTCTTACTCCAAAGACCAGATAATACAATTATGTAGGTACAATCAATGCAATACCTACTATTTACTGATAATTAAGTATCATAGGATATTATGTAAGGGAATTTACTAAAAAACCACCAATACAACAAATCATACATACATCGACTACACATACTTCGACTGTCCCGATGACGTAGTGGTTAGTACCCCTGTCTTCTACGCCGAGGCTCGTGGGTTCGATTTCCACCGGACACAAATATTTTTAAAGTAAATTTCCAAATATTCGTGTTTTGTCTGAGCACTCTGCCTGATAAAGGACCACCGACTGGACCGAAACGGTCGTGAAATCGCGATGTAATAAGAAGCAGGTAAGTGCGAAATCCTTTTTATATACATAATAATTAAAGTTAAAATGTCACACTTGAGTTTAACCAATTTATAGTACACCAAGTCGTCCAACGACCTAATGAACCCTGGTAAACGTACCAGAGTTTGTCAACCACCTACTGCAAGAAGCAACCGGGACGCGTCTTTCCGTTTCCGTGTTCAGTACGAGGCAATGCGGAGGCTCAGTAGGAGTACTGAACACGGAAACGGAAAGACGCAACCGGGACCTACGGCTAAACGTGGCTCCAAAGCACGGAACCATCTTGCTTCTCGGACAATCAGGTGGTTCAGCCTGTGTGGTGTCCTGACCAGTCTAGGAACATATTCACAAAGAGATAAAATGTCAACTTTGTGAGCGAAAGGAATAGAACCCGGAACCTTCTGCGTCGCAGGCAGTCGGACTAGCCACTGCGACACATCGGCTGACATCCGATGTCACCCGATCAGCTGAGACTGACGTTAATTTTCAATGAAACTCGAACAAAATCATTCCCCAAAATCCATAGTAAAAGTTGTTCAATTTCATAATTTGATCATGCCTGCAAAGTTTTCGGTACAGACCGTCTTTACATAGTATAGGTTTGAAACTATGGCGATAGAAAAAGTATCGACGTTTTGTATTAGTTGGATCACTGCACTAGCTTGGGTTCAGTGTGGCTCGATACTTCAAGTTAAAATTATCGTTTTTTCATTACATATCGACTGGAAATGAACATCATTGAATAAGTAGAACAATCCCAAACTAACATTCTAATCTTATTTAGCAAGCTATTAAATTTAATAAAGTCATCGATAAACTAAGATCGTTAATTGTTACCCATTGTATGGTGGAAAATTATAATCTTTTTTTGAAAAATAAACGGTACTATGATGAACACTATTGTTCGACACAAAATAATAACAAAAGGAACAAAATACAATTATTTTATTGTAGATCCACCTAAAAAAAACTCCAAATCAGTCATTTTGTACGACTTACTGGCAACACTTATGTACAATTTTCAATTGCTTATTTTAAATATTATTTAGTGATATTGTACTGGAGGAATGCTTTCAGATGAAAAGTGATATTGTTTTGTTGTTAATTGCTATTTTTACATATTTTTTTAGGCATTATTAGCTTTACAATTCGGCTTTTTATCGGAGCTCATTTGACATGCGCGACTGGGCTCGTTCTAGGAAATAATCTGACAGCAACTGGTTTTTGTAATAAGAAAAGCCCCCGTGGGCAAAGGCCGTGACAGAGGGGAAGTGCTTCGTATGGCGTCTCCCCCGACGGGACGGACGGAAATGCTCGAAGATTTTTGGATATTGCTTCTAAATTCCAGGAAGCTAATTATGCTATCTTGACGACGATGACTAAGGGCGGCCCATAATTCTTTTTGATCTGATTTAGATATATTTTTATTCGTTTTCATTGTGGCTGGTATGAAGCAAAGTTTATACAGTTAAATATAATAAATAAAAATAATTTACTCCGTTAAAGAACGAAATTGCTAGTCCACTAGAGATGAAAACTGCCTGGTAAATTATCTTTACTTGTAATTTACTTGAAAGATTGCATAAAAATTTTGACACATTGGTTTATTCCT
Source organism: Phthorimaea operculella (assembly GCA_024500475.1). Classification (NCBI taxonomy): domain Eukaryota; kingdom Metazoa; phylum Arthropoda; class Insecta; order Lepidoptera; family Gelechiidae; genus Phthorimaea; species Phthorimaea operculella. Next base: position 1,110,613 of record JANFCV010000051.1, on the reverse strand, counting down.
TTTAGTATTCCATTCATATGAACTTTTACCAAACTTCTACCCATCTCGACAGGTTTTTTTGGAAAACTTTTCCTTCGCAGGCAGGATTTGAACTTGCTACTTTCGGCATCTGTACTGCCAACGCCTCTCCAACTGGGCTACCGCAGCTCAATTCTAGCTTGCGAATCAAGATATTGTATCTTCGGAACGCGTGGCAGGGCTCCATCTATTGGGGCAGTTTTGCAAGCCCCGGTCTACGCTAAAATTTTTCTATTCCTTATTTTAATTTAAGAACATTAATATGTACTTCCATTTCCAGGGACTACGTGAACATGCCGATGATGATGGACTCGAAACAGGATCCGGATGCGGACATCATAAAAGTCAAAGATGGCCGACTCGACTCGCAGGCGAACTACACAGTGTTCGTCGAGTTGATCCGTAAGTTATTCATCTAAAGTAAGGCCAACCAGACGAGATAAAAAGTGTAAACAAATCTGAAAGAGACAGCTGACTTTATACCATATGACAGATAAGGACATATTGTAATAACTGTCACCGAGTCATACAAAAGTTGTTTACATTTATTATCTCGTTTCGTTGGTCATACTTTACTAAGGCACAGAGCAGACGTGGGTCGTGATGGCATCTGTCAAACAAGTGATCGTCGGAGACGTTAGACATGAGACATCGCGATACTTGAAACCGTTTCCATATAAAATGTATGAAATAGAAGAAACAAAGCTACACACGTGAGACGCGCGTCGCATCGGTGACGGCTGATGATCGCTTTTCTGTCAGATGTCATGTTGCGCGTCGCGTCGCACGTCTCGTCTGAGGAGCTTGGGTCTAAGTTTTAAATTGTACTTACATGCATACATACATACATACCACAAGAATGGTACGCTACGTCCGCAAAAAATTTGAGAGTCGTTTCAGAAGACAGTGATGTTACATTTCCCACTATAAGTGTCTCTAGACTACTTAAAAAGAAGAAGACTCCATCAACTACACTTCTTATCAGTAAAATCGAGACACTTAGCAAGTTTAAGTTTTGTAGGGATCACGTTATCTGAGACATGTTTATTTAGAACTAAATGTCTAATGTAGTTCAATAGTGAATATTACGAGGTTTCTAAATCCTAAATCGAAATTTTGCATTCATCTTTTTATTTCATAGATTTCATTACATAATATGGTTTGCGCGGAACGCATCCCTCGCGTAAAGCGGGGGGTTACTGTATATGGTTTGACTATGAAAACTAAAGTGTCTCGATTTTTTTGATGAAGAGTATAATGTAAATTAGGTTTATTGGAAATAAAGTCTTTTTACTTTCAGCGTTCACAATCGACGGCAAACTGGTGGAGCCTCTATACAGCGACTACTTGAACCAGCTGATGCCGGCGCCCAGCCCCATCGCACCCGTGCCCTCCACCGCGCTGGAGATCGCGCTACAGGTAATGCCCACTGGACTGAACCACTGGTATTTGTACCTAGTTAGCATAGATAGATACATCATGTTTCCTTACATTATCGACAGCCGATGTCGCGCAGTTTTTGTTGTGCGTCCGCCTGCGACACAGAAGGTTCCAGGTCGCTCACATAAGTTGATACTTATAAATTTGTAAACTTGTTCCCAATCTGGTTAGGAGATTGCAGGCTGAACTACCTGATTGTCCGAAAAGCAGGATGCTTCCGTGCTTCGGATGGGCACTTTAAGCCGTCGGTTCCGGTTGCTGTCTATGATCATTTAGACAGCGGTCGTTACAAAACTATTTCACAGGCCTGCTACTTGCAGTAGGCGGTTGAAAAACTCTGACACCAAGGTTTATCGGGTCCTTCGACGACTTGTTGTCCCACTCGAAGGAGAAGTTCGTCATGTTTGACTTTACTTTTTTTAGTATAATCGTCAAAATGTTGCTAAAAATATTGAAATAAGGGATAAAGAAAGATCTACGTTTGTTTTGTTGTAGGCGACCTGCGCCATCGCAGCGCTGGTGCTGCTGCTGATGATAATCTTCTGCGTGATGCAAACCCGCCGCTCCAGGAAGCGGCCGCACGGACACCTCGAGATGAGCAGACTGCCGCCGGTCTTCAGGTATGTCTGTGGAACATATTATAGTATGCTTTATATTCCCTGCGCCAATGCAGCGCTGGTGCTTCTGCTGATGATAATCTTCTGCGTGATGCAAACCCGCCGCTCCAGGAAACGGCCGCACGGACATCTCGAGATGAGCAGACTGCCGCCAGTCTTCAGGTATGTCTGTGGAACATCTGGGACATATTATAGTATGCTTTATATTCCGTACGTCAGTGCTGCTGCTGATGATAATCTTCTGCGTGATGCAAACTCGCCGCTCGCGGAAACGGCCGCACGGACATCTCGAGATGAGCAGACTGCCGCCTGTCTTCAGGTATGTGTGTCGAACATCTGGGACATATTATAGTATGCTTTATATTCCGTACGCCATCGCAGCCCTGGTGCTGCTGCTGATGATAATCTTCTGCGTGATGCAAACCCGCCGCTCCAGGAAACGGCCGCACGGACATCTCGAGATGAGCAGACTGCCGCCTGTCTTCAGGTATGTCTGTGGAACAATAGTGTTACATCAAATTATGATTTCTAGGCTTCCAGCTTTCAATTTTCAGAGATCCCAGATTTGATTCTCATTTGAGCGCTTATAAAGTTGATATGTATTAATTGACGAATTTGTGCCCAGTTTAGTTAGGATATTGCAGACTGAACCACCTGATCTTAATAGTCGAATAGACTTGTGCTTAGGTGGGCGCGTTAATCCATCATCGGTTTCGTTGTGTATTAAAAACCATATGAGAAATCAACTAGTATTAGCAGGGGGTTTAAGAACTCTGACTAACACTGAAGCATGAGTAACTTTGTGTACAGATTCTTCTGGCCAACGCTGGGCGGGCGACAGCAGCTGGTGTCAACGACCCCGCCCGACATGCCGCCCATTGCCAAGGAGGACCTGCCGGCCGCATATGCCGAGCGGCATGCCGACAGCGACTACGGCTTCCAGAAGGAGTTTGAGGTAATTGAAGCCACAAAATATAAGCAACAGCTGGTGTCAACGACCCCGCCCGACATGCCGCCCATTGCCAAGGAGGACCTGCCGGCCGCATATGCCGAGCGGCATGCCGACAGCGACTACGGCTTCCAGAAGGAGTTTGAGGTAATTGAAGCCACAAAATATAAGCAACAGCTGGTGTCAACGACCCCGCCCGACATGCCGCCCATTGCCAAGGAGGACCTGCCGGCCGCATATGCCGAGCGGCATGCCGACAGCGACTACGGCTTCCAGAAGGAGTTTGAGGTAATTGAAGCCACAAAATATAAGCAACAGCTGGTGTCAACGACCCCGCCCGACATGCCGCCCATTGCCAAGGAGGACCTGCCGGCCGCATATGCCGAGCGGCATGCCGACAGCGACTACGGCTTCCAGAAGGAGTTTGAGGTAATTGACTTCACAAAAAATAAGCAACAACTGGTGTCAACGACCCCGCCCGACATGCCGCCCATTGCCAAGGAGGACCTGCCGGCGGCATACGCCGAGCGGCATACGCCGAGCGGCATGCCGACAGCGACTACGGCTTCCAGAAGGAGTTTGAGGTAATTGTGTTCAGATTCTTCTGGTTAATGACGCCGCCCGACATGCTGCCCATTGCCAAGGAGGACCTGCCGGCGGCATATGCCGAGCGGCATGCCGACAGCGACTACGGCTTCCAGAAGGAGTTTGAGGTAATTGTGTACACAGATAAAACAAAACAAACCATCAATACGTAAAACACTAAATTTTTCGTATATCTATTGAAATTTATTAGAAGTACTTTAGCAGCGCACAATGCAGCAAACATATGCACAAAGCATCAATTATTTTGATCTTTTCATTTTCATTAAGGGGCTCCCATGAAGTGAGGTGAAAACGAGCTACGCTTTTTCTATATATTACATAATCTAGAACACGTTATCATCAGAATAAAATTGAATTTTGTTCTACAAAATATGGGGAAACGCTTCCAGAAACCCAAACATTTAATTTTATCCCAAAATACTTAGAAATAAAAATATGAAGTTACCTCTATTTTTCACTGTTATCATGACCATGCTACCATATTGTACAAATGTTTTGCGTCAATGGTTATTAAAAATTATTAAACTTTATATGAATATTACTCACTATTCAATGTTTAACTCATCACAGATGCAACTTTTTGATAAATATACACCATTATCAAGTAATCTTGCGACAAACTTACTGTTTCCGGATTCATTCCAAGGAATCAAAGGTTGATAAAAGGTATTTGTTTTGATATGTTTCCCCTGCAGTCAAAAATGACGTGGAATGGGTCAAAGATAAACGCAAAATGAGGCAGACGCACCAAACTGTTCATTTGTAACAATTTGTACGCATAAAATTACTTTATCAAGAATTTTGTTGTAAAATATTTTCCAACTTTCATAATGGCTTCTGTCCGATAAGACAAATTTTGCCAGTGTCAATAATTCTTTGATATCATAAATCGGAACGCAAAATTATGAACCAAATAGTTGTAACAGTAATTGAATTTATAATTATACACACGGTAATATTGAATAATTAAATATTACCGTACCGAGGTACTATTAATAAGACTCTGTAAACAGCTACTCTGTATCTATTTATTTTGTAACATTGACTGGTTCCAACATTTAATGTATGGTGACACCTCTGTAAAGATACTCATTGACCGGCACGGACGCGACTTCCGAATATTATTTGAATTTCAAACCTTCCGGTAGAGGAGGGGGCTGTAGAAGCCTTAATTTAGTTTCCTATCTAGAGTATCTAAGTACCAGCTGTCGATGTGTCAATAATATAAATTTATACTAGAGATGGGTCAACTCGGTTTTTTTTCAACTCGATCAACTCGAGTTGACTCGGAGGCTGACTCGAGTTACAACTCGAGTCAACTCGGTCGGCGCGCTAGACGCGAAGTTTGCTCGCAATTGTGTGTGTGTATGGATCAAGTGCGCGAGTTGCGTATTAACTGTCGACTCGGTAAACTCGGTTAAAATGGCGAGTCGAGTATTAACTTGCATAGACATAGACATAGAAAAACTTTATTCACAACCACAAAAATACAGGAAGTAGTAAAATATGGTATCAAGTAACACTAAGTAAAATAACAGTACAGAATAGTAGCAGTAGTTCAAGTACAGAATATATGTATAGTTACAGAGTAAAGAACATTTTACAGAAACATTTTAGAGAACAAATATGTGTAGGCATGGCATATTGTGGCGGTGAATAGGTGCTGACTCAGCATATGCTGTGGATTACCACAGCGCTGTTATTCTGCCAGAACCCTTAAAAAAGTCCACGAACACATCACAGCGCGCGTTCAAAACGTACATAATAAATAACAAATAAATAAATAAAAATATATAAAGTTATTAAGCATGATTCTTGAAGTAGAAGAGTCTTGAAATATAGATAAAAAAACTCGAAACTGGCACATATAACTTGCTTAACTGTTTTGTTTTTTATGTAGAGCTAGAGGTGAATTAAAAATTAGTTTTAACAAAATAATATTCTTCTTGTACCTATAATCAAAATAAGATACCGACATAGTAATTATAAGCGGTACCTATTTATGTATAATAACTAAACAGCCTTTTATTTTCGCCGCGGGACTACTTCAGTGGTGCTACGGGTTGTAAGAGCGAGACGGTCGAACGCCATCCCACCCTCGCTTGCCAAATCGCATGCGAAACGAACGAACATGAACGATGCGGTGGAATAGCCGAGTTATTAACTCGGGTCAACTCGGGTCGTCTCGGGTGGCGGGCGAAGGCCGCGGTTGTAGGGCCGCGTCACCGAGTCAACTCGGTCTGTAGAAAAAGCAACTCGAGTTGACTCGGTCGCAGCGTAACTCGAGTAACTCGATCAAAACAACTCGAGTTGCCCATCGCTAATTTATACAAGTGTGTGGGTTAGCTTTCCGAATACTGATAGGATGCACTCAGGCCACGAAACTGAACAACTTTCCAACAAGAAATTTTTTGGCTTCCCATAGTAAATCAGTTAGCTGATAGTGATTTTGTATGAGAGGTAAAAAAAATAACGTCTCCTGAAAAAAAATCTTACGGGAAGTTGTTCAGTTTAATGGTCTTAATCCACCAATCACTATTCGGAGAGCTGTCCATTACACCATGTATGTAGAGAATGACTACAAGTCCTAACACTATCAACATCGTTGCAGCTGCTGCAAATGCTGTCGGAATGTTTCCCGGACCGCACCACGCATGCGTCGGAGGCGCGCGAGAACCAGTCGAAGAACCGATACCCGGACATTAAGGCGTACGACCAGACCAGGGTCAAGTTGAGCCAGATCGACGGCATCACCGGCTCCGATTACATCAACGCCAACTTCGTCATGGGGTACAAGGTCAGTGTCATCTGATTTTATTTAGTTAGAGCCCATTCTCACAGCGATTTGTCTGGCGATCTCACGAAAGCGCTCTTAGCTCACTCACACTCACAATAGGCGCGTCCACACCAAACAAGCAGCCTCGCTGCCTCGTTGCCTCGCGAGTCAAACAAACGTCATGCTCGGGCGAACACGCGCGAGCCGAGCCAAAATCAACGAGCCTCAGAAGTTAGACTATTAATTTATTTAGACGTCCAAATTGGGCCGAACTTGCTTCGCCTGCGCACGAGCGTAGGCCTCGCGAGGCAGAGAGCTGCGAGGCTGCTCGCTTGGTGTGGACGCGCCTAATCACGCAGTATATTGATCACTGCAAGAGTGAATGAGAGATTAATAAAAAATCAAGCGTAAAATGACAATCGTGCTCGGACGCACCTATACCGGCAAATTGTTCAAATTCGAACTATATTTCTCATGCGCCTGTCAGAAAAAATTGGTGTAATCACAAGCATCACGCGTTGCACTACCTATAAGACACGACCTTAGAGTATACAACGTGTTACAAAACAACCAATAAAGCTCAAAGGGTGTGGAAAGGTCCGTTGCAAAGAGTTAATTAACATAAAAATTAAAGCCGTAGTATCGTTTTTGAAAACTACGAAAAAAATATTTTTTTATTTAATTACACTTATTTTTAATCGTGGCATCGCAGCACTAATTTTGACAGCTCAAAGTTCAAATGAAGTTACCGACGCGGCGAAGCGCAGTTCGGTTTACATTGCTGGCTATTACATGAATGTCATCAATAAAAGAAACTAAGTCAACCAGCAATGTATGCCGAAGCGGATAATGAAAAATATTCTTTTTTTTGGTTAGTTATGTAACAGGTTGTATATGTCGCAGGAATGTAGCGATATCCGGTAATTCGCGAAATACCTAGGCCCTTCGCGAAGAGCCGGATAATAGCGAAATGCATCGATTTATACGCACATTTCCCGGAAATCTGCGAATTCGTTATTTGCATGGACATAAATCCAGGAAAACTGCGTATAAGGCGACACGCGGCTACGAAGCCGCCTACGCACCTGCTACGAAAGGTTCCATATGCTGATCAGGTGGTTCAGCCTGCAATTGCCTACTCATTCATGACCATGCCTAGACTATGACCATGACCATGACCATGACCATGACCATGACCATGACCATGACCATGACCATGACCATGACCATGACCATGACCATGACCATGACCATGACCATGACCATGACCGGCAAATGGGCCTATAATGTTTCGCACTAAATAATTTTATTTATATCTAATAAGTATGTTTAATTTCACGTCTGTTTAACTTATGTTTATCTTTCCTCTACGCTTTCTAAGGAACCCTTGGCGGAACCTACCCAGGTATCTACTTAGCTTTTGCACGCATTTTTGTCGATTTCCGCCTTTGTATTTTATTCTACACATTCTTCGTTTTTACCAATGTTCTTCAAGATTCTTTATTTTCGCTATATTTTTGTACTCATTATGATGTAATTAGTGCTATCGCAAAACAAGCAACTACTGATCCGATAGCCGAACTGAAATAATTTAGCACATTTACATGATATTTAAACGCTACCGGTCTTGCTCATCAAGCACTTATTTATACCCTGAAAAGTAGACGCGCCTTGGACGCCTGTGTCTGTTTTTTCTTTATGGAGATATTTTCGAAACACGCGTTCATCGCGCGTCTTAACGTCTTAACTTTTTGGTGGTTAGGTCCATATTAGTCAACCGTGTCAGCGGCTTGCTACTATATAGTAGCAGGTGGTTGAGAAACTCTTGACTCCAGGATTCATCGGGTCATTGGACGTATGGTGTCCCACACTAAAAATAAGTCATGTATTTGTATTCTTACTTACTAGCAGTTTTGAAACCGAATAACACTTCAACAGGAGCGCAAGAAGTTTATCTGCGCGCAAGGCCCTACCGACGCGACTGTGAAGGATTTCTGGCGCATGGTGTGGGAGCAGGGCATCGAGCTGATCGTGATGCTGACCAACCTCGAGGAGTACTCCAAGGTCAAGTGCTCCAAGTACTGGCCGGACGAGGTGCGAGGCTCCAGGGCGTTCGGCAATATTCAAGTGCAGCATGTTTCTGAGAAGAGGTAATTGGTAATTAGTATTTTATAATTTAGAACGCGAAATGTTTACTCCTCATTTTTTTTGTAGTCTGAAAGCCTGCAACGCTCTCCCAATCCAATATAATAATGGATTTAGAATGTTGGTGGGACTGTCGCGCTACTGCAGCGCGTCTGTTACTTTTGCGGACGCGAGGACGGACAATTTCTTTGCTATAATATGCAAAAGAACATCGTCCGTACTTGCGAGGTTGCGTAGCCGCGGCAGCAGCATTCTTAAAACCCAAGTTAAAACCCTATTGACTGAAAGGCCTATTGAATCACAAATGCTTGAACATTGGCACAGTACAATGGTGAGAAGGGTGCTAGGCCCGAACATGTTTATTTTGGGCCTCGCTCCTAACATGTTTATTTTATTTTCATTACACTGTGCTGTATTATAATTTGTATCAACATTGTTATTGAGTGTGATGTCTACTAAATAATGGACCTTGTTAGTCTTATAAAGAAATAATAATTATTATTATTAAAATTTTGATTTATACACTCTATCGAGTGTAGGTGGCATACATAAATATAAATGTTTGTTTCAGATACTCTGACTACATAGTACGCGAGCTGAAGGTTACGAAGCAGCCGTCGACCGCGGACGGGCAGCCTATCGTCGAAAACAACGGCGTCAAACGAAATGGAGGTAAATCCACACTTCGGCCTTAAAAGGGAGTAACAAAAAGGGTGTATAAGAAACCGAGAGCAGGTCAAGGCACTCATGAAATTGAATCACTTTCCCCATTGCCCTCCCATAGTAAATCAACCAGCTGATCAGCGATTTTGTATGGCAGATCCAAATGTTTTTTTCATATTCCGACCCATGTTCCATGGGGAAAATTGTTTAGCTTCATAAGTACATTGACTTCCTTTCGGCTTGTTATACCTTACCCTTTTTGTTACGACCTGTTTATTGAACTGTTATTGTATTGCACAGTTAGGTATATTTAACTGTCGTTGTATTGCACATCGCACTTGGAGTTTGTTGACTAATTTGCATGCTTCTTTTACAGACATAAGCAAGCAAGAGTCGTCGGAAAATAGCGCGCCAACTTCTCCTCGCGAGGTAATCTAATAACAAAAACCTATTTCTTAACCAATGAAACAAAACACTTTTGTTGTACGATATTGCTGTATAAATCAATCAAAATTCTTTACATTCGATGCTGTTTTGTGACGCTCTTCTTCACATTTTGTAGGCGGCGAAAGAGACATCGACGGAAACCCGCACGGTCCGTCAGTACCACTTCCTCATGTGGAAAGATTTCGCAGCGCCAGAGCATCCGTACTCCATTCTTAAGTTTATCAAGGTAATTGCTTTTGCAGATTATACACCGAATTACATTAAATTGGAGACGTTGTGTAGGCTATCGCACTGAACACACTCTATTACGGCACCGAGTTTGAATTCTTAACAAATAAGAAGTTGAAATGTTCATACAAACTAAATGCCTACATTTACTAAAACCATTATGCATTACCCCTTATCCAAGATTGCAACCTTGCATTTTTAACTTATGGGATTCGAAACTTCGAAAAAGTTTGAAACATAGTTGTCTATGTTGTAAGTTTTAGGCATCGATCTATGCATCGCTTGGATAAATCAGTGCATCGTTAGAACGTCGACGCATGCGGCCACGGTTGGAGCCCCGGTCGATGCATGACAAGTTTTCAATTTCTTATTTTTATTTCCTCCATCATCATCATCATATCTGAACATAGGACTCCCCTAAAATATTTCCACCTTGTATTTTTATTTACTTGAGACAAGTTGCTAATGTTGATTTGTTCGTCAGCGCGTGAACGAGGCATGGTCGGGCATGGTGGGTCGTCCAGTGGTGGTGCACTGCTCGGCGGGCGTCGGTCGCACCGGCACGCTGGTCGCACTAGACTGTCTGCTGGAGCAATTGAGGAGCACCGGACAAGTGGCTGTCTTCAACACGGTGGCGGAGCTGCGTAGACAGAGGAACTTCCTCGTGCAGTCCCAGGTATTGTAATGCAGGCGTGGGGCGCAGCGCAACTTCGCGACTTTTGACACATGATTGTAGTCGAGGAGAACTTTAAATGTCCTTAATTACATCATCACTTCAAAGGACAGAAAACACCATTTCTGTTGTAATTTTTGTTAACGCTTCGTATTATCCTTCCAGAAACAATACGTGTTCGTGTACCGTGCGCTGGTCGAGTACGCGCACTACGGCGACACCGAGATCCCGGCGTCCAAACTGAAGAGCACCATCGACCGACTGCGCAACACGCCGGAGGGCGCCGACAAGTGCCTCATGGAGTACGAGTTCGAGGTAACTATAGTAGGGCCGTTACAGAAACAGTACGAGATCCCAGCGTCCAAACTGAAGAGCACCATCGACCGACTGCGCAACACGCCGGAGGGCGCCGACAAGTGCCTCATGGAGTACGAGTTCGAGGTAACTATAGTAGGGCCGTTACAGAAACAGTACGAGATCCCAGCGTCCAAACTGAAGAGCACCATCGACCGACTGCGCAACACGCCGGAGGCGCCGACAAGTGCCTCATGGAGTACGAGTTCGAGGTAACTATAGTAGGGCCGTTACAGAAACAGTACGAGATCCCAGCGTCCAAACTGAAGAGCACCATCGACCGACTGCGCAACACGCCGGAGGCGCCGACAAGTGCCTCATGGAGTACGAGTTCGAGGTAACTATAGTAGGGCCGTTACAGAAACAGTACGAGATCCCAGCGTCCAAACTGAAGAGCACCATCGACCGACTGCGCAACACGCCGGAGGGCGCCGACAAGTGCCTCATGGAGTACGAGTTCGAGGTAACTATAGTAGGGCCGTTACAGAAACAGTACGAGATCCCAGCGTCCAAACTGAAGAGCACCATCGACCGACTGCGCAACACGCCGGAGGGCGCCGACAAGTGCCTCATGGAGTACGAGTTCGAGGAAACTATAGTAGCGCCGTTACAGAAACAGTACGAGATCCCAGCGTCCAAACTGAAGAGCACCATCGACCGACTGCGCAACACGCCGGAGGGCGCCGACAAGTGCCTCATGGAGTACGAGTTCGAGGTAACTATAGTAGCGCCGTTACAGAAACAGTACGAGATCCCAGCGTCCAAACTGAAGAGCACCATCGACCGACTGCGCAACACGCCGGAGGGCGCCGACAAGTGCCTCATGGAGTACGAGTTCGAGGTAACTATAGTAGCGCCGTTACAGAAACAGTACGAGATCCCAGCGTCCAAACTGAAGAGCACCATCGACCGACTGCGCAACACGCCGGAGGGCGCCGACAAGTGCCTCATGGAGTACGAGTTCGAGGTAACTATAGTAGCGCCGTTACAGAAACAGTACGAGATCCCAGCGTCCAAACTGAAGAGCACCATCGACCGACTGCGCAACACGCCGGAGGGCGCTGACAAGTGCCTCATGGAATACGAGTTCGAGGTAACTATAGTAGCGCCGTTACAGAAACAGTACGAGATCCCGGCGTCCAAACTGAAGAGCACCATCGACCGACTCCGCAACACGCCGGAGGGCGCCGACAAGTGCCTCATGGAATACGAGTTCTAGGTAACTATTAAAAAAACTCAGTCAGTATTTGAGCTGAAACGATGAGAGCCGAAGTATCGATGGCGAAAGGTCCTGGTTGTTTCAACTTCAATTCGGGTCATCGGGTATGGAAGTGTCCATACGACAACTTTTTAGGACATGTATAGTCCTGATGGACTATGAATGCGAATCGGCGAATCATCGGTCTCACAAGTATTATCCTATATTGGGTACAACTGGCTTATCTACCAATCTACCTTCGGGCATGTGGAATAAAAAAGTGATCTGGAATAAAACTGTGTGCATGGTTGGTTATGGATATTGCACATAATTAGTTATAGTATTCAGTTTATATGTTTGACTGACCAGCTATCATAAAATCGAGTTTAGTTAGCTAAGCAAGGAACGCAGCATACTTGAAAGTCAATTTGATCGACCACATTTGGAAAACCTTTTGCTGCATTACAAAACAATAAATATGGTTGTAGCTAGCAAAATAAGGCTAGCCACGTCACTTGAATTTAAATGTTCTGTTGGTCAAAATTACAACCTACTGAGACCCTAAATTTCTCTTCACAGAAAATGATGGATTCGCCGGTGGTAGAGCCAGTCAAGTCGTGCGCTGCGGGGCAGGCAGAGGAGCTGCGTACCAAAAACAGGAACCAAGAGTGTCTGCCGTACGATCGCAACAGGGTCATGTTGACCCCAATACCCGGGAGAGATTATTCTACCTACATCAACGCTTCCTTTGTTGAAGGTAAGAGAACCATAGGGTTCAAAATTGCTGTACAGAGATATCTTTGGTAGAAAAAAGTTTGTCTGCATTTGTATCGTTATTTCATTTAATTTATACTAAAATTTGAAGTAATAATGTCTTCATTGCCGTGTGATGTCAGCTTAGAATAGCATCACCCTAATTCTACCCGTGGGTGTCGTAAAAAGCGACTAAGGGTTAATTATCCACGGAATTGGCAGCAGCGTTCCCTGTGAATTAAACATCTTGCACTGCGGTCGCCAATCCGCCTGCCAAGCGTGGTGAGTATGGCAATACCCCCAATATGGGGTGGCCCATGTCCAGCTGTGGACTGTTGTGGCTGTAAAGATAGGGTAATGTCTTCATTTGAACCGATATTGCCATAACTTTTAAGTAATATTACCAACTATACTTCTTCCTTGCGAATTTATATTGCCTTCATGCGAACGTGTTGTGCCGTGTTAGAATAGCATCACCCCATATCTTTCCCGTGGGTGTCGTAGGAGGCGACTAAGGGATAAATTAATCTAGGGGTTCAATCCCTGGATGAACTTCACAATCGCATTGCAACATCTTGCATTGCGCTCACCAACACGCCTGCCAAGCGTGGTGAGTATGGCAAATGCCCCCCTAGTAGGGGGAGGCCCATGTTCAGCAGTGGACTTTATTGTGGCTGTTATGATATGATGATGATGGAACGTGTTACCTTCATTTGTAAAGCGTTAAACGTCTTTTTTGTCATGTTTTTTGTTTTGGATAGCACTACTTCATTTGTGGTAATGAGAGTCGTAAAAAGTAGCAAAGATCAATTAAGGGAGTAGACAGTAAGGGCCTTACCACAAAAAAGTTAGACCAGTGTTGAACGCGTGTCTAAAATAAAACTTCATACAAAAAAAACGCTAGACACGTGTTCAACACTGGTCTAACTTTTTTGTGGTAAGGCCCTAACGTTTTATGTAAATACAAACGTCTTGCACTACGCACGCACGCGAAAAAAAAATACTACGCTCGCGAACTTTCCTGTCAAGTGTACGGAAAATGATTATGAAATCCTGATGAAATGTGTCACATGAGGACAGCAGTGTTGTGGATGTTGACGATGATAATGAACTGATATTGCTTTATGCGAACTTAAATAATTGTTATTTGAACTTATTTGTCGTGTGATGCCAATTTTTTATAGTATAACCCCATTTCAGACCATTAGTGTCGTAAAGTGTCTAAAAGATCAATCCACGAATAGGCAGTACATGTCAGTCAGTAATTAATAAAAGCTTGCGCTGTGCTTACAAACATTCCTGCCGAAAGATTTGTATATGTATGGCTGGTAATGGGGAAGCTGATGCTCGGCAGTGAACACTTGTGGGCATTGATGATGGATGATGGATTGATACTGATTCAAAGTAGTAAAAACTGGGATTCTTACCGCGATTCAATTTTTATTTGCTCCGTTAACTGATGTTGCTTCCGTTACTTTCCCGCGCACTGGAAACTGTTATTGCCTCATGCGAACTGATGTTACTTTTATTTGAACTGATTTGCCTTTTGAACTGCCTTCATGCGAAATAGCATAAATTTCATTTGATTTGCCATGTGATGCCTTAGAATAAGTAATGTTAAATGGCTCAAAATATGCTTGGACTACCCCATCATTGCCAAGCATAATGAATGAGTATGGCATTCACCCCACTATAGGGGAAAGACCATGTCCAGCAGTGGACGGTTGTGTTGTGGTTGTTGTTGATGATGATTTATGATTCCGCCTTAATTCAAACTTATGCCTTCATTCGAACTGATATTGTCTTTATACTAGTTAAGTCCGTGTGGTAGCGGCTAAGAATACTGCCACCACCCCTAGTCCATTCGGGGTGTTTCGTAAAAGGTGACGTAGAGTTTTTGACTTCGGTTGAATATCTGTCCACTATAGTCAACCGCGTGGTGGCGGTGATACCATCTACAATAGCATTTCCAAAGAGGGTTGACGTCAGACTGGCGGCTGGTCATAAAACATTGCCAAATCCCTTTGCTACATGTTTTTTTTTTGTGTACTCTGAAAACATGTTGCGCTGACCCCAACTGAATTGGGATAAGGGCATGAAGATGATGATTGTCTTTTTACTAGCTGATACTGCCATCCTCTAGAATGATATTGCATTAATGCGAACTGATATTGACATTATTTTAAGTGATGTTATATATCTATTGAAATCGAACTGCTACTGTATTTGTTATTTAACTTTTATTGACTTTATTACGCTTTTCTTCCTTTTATGCGAACTGATATTGTCTTCAAGCGAATAGGAGTAATTTTCATTCGATATAATATAACCTTCATTCGATGTCAACTTCATATCCTATCCTACTAATATTATAAAGGCGGATGTTTGTGTGTGTGTTTGTTACGACATCACGCAAAAACGGCTGATTAGATTGACATGAAACTTTGCAGAAATATAAAAGGGCATCTGGAATAACACATAGGATACTTTTTACCACGGAAAAATGTCTCATTCCCACGGGATCACGCATTTTCCAATATTTTTGAAATAGGTGGCGTGACTGAGCCGATTCGCGTTTTAAACGTTTTCGCCGAAAACTAACAGCGACATCTCTCGGCGAATAATGCTTTCTTCCCGCGGAATAATAGGTTGCAGCGGGTGAAACCGCTGACGGGCAGCTAGTCAATTGATATAAACTTAATTCAGCTGATACTTGCTTCTTTCTAACATAAGTAAGTTTCATTAGAACTCATCTTGACTCTTCTTCTACTGATATTTATATCTTTCGGATCAACAATATCGTGATTCTTCATTATCGTGCGGGACAATGAGTTAATGAACGACCTAATTCACCCGCATATTAGAATATTTAATCCTCCTGCTGCTATTTACTAGTAGGCCTTTGACGTGCTGTATGACTACCGCCATGTAATGATTGATAATACCATAGTTAGCCATCAGAAACGACGGCTTAACATCCCTCCGAAGCACGGGACCATATTTCTTACGGAAATTGAGATTGTCCAGGCTGCAGTGTCCTAAATTCCTAATCTAAATGCAATAATATTATAGAAATTGTCTCAGACGACTGAACCATTACATTTAATGTCTTCATGCGAACTGATGTTGCTTATTGCGAATTCACTCGAACTGGTTTCAAGCGAACGGGAATTATATTCATTTGAACTGATATAAGCGATTTTTAGCGAACCTACATTGTAACTGAAATCGCTAAAACAGAAAATGATAATGCTTTCAACTGTATTAATACTGCCTTAATTTACATTGATAGTGCCTCAATTTGATCTAGTATAGCTTTTATTTGAACTGGTATTGCTTTTATTTGAACTGATATTGCCTATTATCTAAACTGACAAGCCCTGTATTTGAAACTGATGAGAGTCTTTCGACTTTTTGGCGTATAGTTTTATGATGCAGCGGTGAACAAGTCTTTAAGAGATCTACATTTTGATGTGTTAAATAAAGATTTGATTTATTTTACAATTATAAAGATTTTCAACTGTGACTGAAGTTCTATCTAATATTAGGCACATTAGTACAATTTGTTACCTTACTGTTTCAGCGTACGACAACTCGGAAGGTTTCATCATTACACAGGACCCGTTACCAAATACCATTTTCGACTTCTGGCGGATGGTCTCTGAACATAGTATTTCCACTATTGTCATGTTGAGTGAAGTAAGTAGAACTTTTTATTATTTATTTTGACCGTAGCGCATGGCTCAAATGACCTTTCAGCATTCCTTAGTTTTTAAAACTTCACGTGCAATTTCTTATCTTGCCGTCTCGATATTTTATTGATCGTGTTATTTTAACCAAATCAAAGTTTTGAAATTTCATAACATTAAGTTCTACACGAGGATTTTAAACCTAGATCTTCAAAAAATACTATTGAAAGCTAATAGTTCAACAACCAACTATTGAAACATAGCCGCAAAATATAAATTTGTTCCCTACTGTATCAGAAGTAGGGTTATGTTGCATGTGGGTTTATATGTAGAGTATGTAGACAAGAAAATCGTTTTCACGGGTTACAGCCCCAAACGGCTGGGCGGATCTTGACATGTGAGGTGTCGTTAGATTCCTCTCTAGCAAGTGACACATAGTAGGTTAGAATTTCAATACAAAAAAATTTTGGGAGTTCCCGTGCGTGTTACAGGTCGGTTCCGCTTTGGAAACTAATCTTTAGGCTTTTCTTTACCTATGCCGAACCGGGGCTTTGCTGGCCTACTTACAAAAAAAAAATGGTAACCGTTGCAAAATGTTTTCACTGGGCAAATTTTTGTTATTTTGTAATAATTCAAAAATGGTAAGAGCTACAAATAACTATTGTATGGAAGATATAATAAGCGTAAATTTCTGCGTATAAATGTTATCAATAACTTTTTCATAATTCAATAGTTTGCGAGAAAAACGTAGCACAACATGGCAGTTTTTGCTGAAAACTCACAAATTCGAAAGTATAAAGTAAGTAGTGAAGTTGGGGATTAAGAGTCACTCGCTGTGTGGGTAGACCATGCTACCATATCCTGCCTGATATTAAGTAACAAGCTTTCCGCCCAGCGGTTTTACCCGCTGATATATTTTGAAGTAAACAAGTTAATTTTATACAAATTTTCGTCCTCTGTTTTACCACTTTAGGTGATGAATTTTTTGGAATCCTTTCTTGATATTAATTAAGATTATTCAAATAACCTCTGTGCAAAATTTCAGGGTCCTAGGTCCAGTAGTATTGCCTGTGCGTGGTATACAATTTGTATGAAAAAAGTAGAGTTTTTTCGTTGTTGCCACATTTTGTTCTTTTTTGCTATCCTAACAGGACCTTGGGTCAGAACTATTAAAGAACAGCCTCAAGGGAATGCAAAAAAATATAAATGTGGCAACTACGAACAAATTTAATATTTTTTTTACAAATTGTAAATCTATGCACAGGCAATACCATTGGACCTAGGTTCTTGAAATTTTGCGCAGAGGTTATTTTGGTTGGGTGAATTAACACCAGGAAAGGAATTTAAGAAAATCATCTCATAAGGTGGTAAAACTCAGGGTGTAAATTGGCAAAAAATTTGCTTGTTTACTTGAAAATATATTAGCGGGTAAAACCTCTGGGCAGAAAGCTTGTTACTAAGTATCAGTCAGGATACCGTAGCAAGGTCTACCCACACAGTAAATAATTCTTAATCCCCAACTTCACTACTTAATTCATATTTTAGATTTGGTGAGTTTTTAGAAAAAACTGCCATGTATTAAAGCGTTTTTTTCGCAAACTATTAGATTATCAAAAAAGTTGTTAAAGCAAGGTTGTGCAGAAATTTACGCGTAACATTTCTTCTATACAATGTTCATTTATAGCACTTACCAGTTTTGAGTTATTACAAAATAACAAAATTTTGGCCTATAAAAAAAGTTTGAAATGGCTGCCATTTTTTTTTTGTAAGTATGCTAGCAAGGCCCCGGCTCGGAATAGCTAAAGAATAGCCTAAAGATTCGTTTCCAAGGCGGGGCCAAACTTTTACACGCGCGGGAACTCTCACTTAAGCGATCTTGCTTACTAACAGGCTAGATTAAAAATTCATGAATTCAAGTTGGCGGATTTTTATCGCAAAATAATACTTTGAAATTGCCGCATTCGCATTTTTGATTTTTAAACACTTCTGATTTAAAACGAGCTCTTTTTTCGTATAGTTGGGCGAGGGCAAGTGCCCGCGGTACTGGGACGACGGCACTGCGCAGTACGAGCACATGTCGGTGACGTACGACGAGAGCGAGTCCTGTCCCTACTACACGCGCCGGCAGTTCCGTCTCACCAACAACAAGGTAATACTAATCATCTCTTCCTGCACGTATCCCAAACCAGTTGAGGTCGACGCAAACATGTTTTGTAAAAATACAAAATCATGTTGCAAAAGGATTTGGCTATGTTTTATGACCGGCCGCCTCTCTGACGTCTACCCTCTATGGGAATGCTATTGTATGTGATATCACGACCACCATAGTCGACAGATATTCAGTAATACAAATGTGATGGCAGCAGGCGCAAGTGTGCCTAAATGACATTGTTGCGTTACGACAACCAATAAGAAGTAAACTTTGACAAATAACAGGCACACTCGGGAGTCACGCCGTTGCTTTAGTTCTCTTGTTTCCTAGCAAAAACTAAAATTCAATCGACTTCAACATAAGTTGCAGAGCCATTAAGAACAATGATTTAGTAAAATGATGTAGGCAAACGAAAATTTGTCGCAAAACTACTTATGATAACGTAAGATAACTAGTATTTTCTCTACAATAAAATCAACCTTATTTATTGCATCTATTATCGCAAAGTGGCGTGTTGTGTAGTTTGAAAATCTTTAATCGCACCTTTCGCTTACACGTATGGAATAATGGCGAGAAATTAATATCAACTCTGTATTTGATGTTGCAGGAATATTATTATTTTTCAGAAGTCATTACGAATTTGACTTACCTAGCTTGTTTTCGAAAATTAGGCAAAGTATAAAATACCAAATAGAGTGTGACCGTGCGTTTTTTTTTTCAGACTGGTCACACGTCGGTGGTGCGGCAGCTGCAGTACCAGGGCTGGCCGACGGCGCCGGGCCACGTGCCCGAGGTCACCAGGGGGCTGGCAGAGCTGGCCGACGCAGCGGCAGTGTCCGCCGCGGGGGACACCATCGGGCCCATGCTCGTGCATTGCAAGTAAGATACTTTTATGAATCTCAAATAATAATAATACTTTATTTCAGGCAACAAGGCCCACATAAAATAATACCATACAATCTAACGCAAATACTATAAATATACTACAATTGGCGCGTCCGCACTAAGCGAGCAGCCTCTTTGCGTCGCGAGGCAAATGACCAAAAAGCTCACCCGAGGCAACGAAAGGTCATGCTCGGGCAAACGCGCGCGGGCCGAGTCAAAATCAACGCGCCTCAGACGTTTGCCTATTAGTTTATTTAGGCGTCCAAATTGGGCCGAACTTGGCTAGCCTGCGCACGGGCGTATGCCGCGCGAGGCAGTGGGGCAGCGAGCAGCCTCGCTTGGTGTGTACGTATCTAATGAATTGTAATGTTTTCAGCCTGGGCACGGAGCGGTCGGCGCTGTTCGTGGCTTTGTGCGTGCTGATCTGCCAGCTGCGCGCGGAGCGGCGCGTGGACGTCGGCGCTGCGGCGAGGAAGGTGCGCGCGCAGCGGGCGCACACCATCGACACCATCGTGAGTACCGACATTCACATGACACCCGATGTGGCGTACAAGGTTCCGGGTTCGATTCCCGGTGGGGTCACTCACAAAGTTGATATTTATCACTTTGTTAATTTATTCGCCAGTCTGGTAAGGACATTGCAGGCTGTACCACCCGATTGTCCGAAAAGCAAAATGGTTCCGTGTTTCGGATGGGCACGTTAAGCCGCCGTAAAAATTAATTAAGTCCCTCTATAAGTATGACCTAGTTTCAGACATAGTGCTAATGCAATTCTGAATTTGTACTATAAGGTGTAAAAAAAGTAACTGAGAATATTTTAAGAAGTGAAGCAACCTATGAAAGGAAAGTACTTTCCCTTAGAAAAGTGAAAAATATGGAATCTAACATACAAAATAAATGTGTCGGCCGGACGACCATTACCATTTTAATTTTTATGTTACGTACTTAAGTTTTTCATGACCTGCTTGTAGATAGAATTGATAAATTGTTCATTGTGTTATTTCCAGCTACAATACGAATTCCTTCACCGTGCCATACTCAACTATGCGGAACTACACAACCTACTCGAGGACAGTTAAACCAACTTAAGTATTTAGCTTTGTATTTATATACACACGTTAAGTGGGTAACACTTGTAGCATCCTGTCCTTACACAAACGACTAAGGTCAGCGCAAATAACTCGTAATATAATACGTTTTCATACAAATATTACAAACAATAAACAAGAATGTCCGTAGGTGCCAAACTCTAATAATAGTGTCACTCCTTTTTAACCCCTGGGTGTCTTATAGGGCCTTAAGGGTATCACCAAAGAATGAGCAGAATTATTCCCGCTAAATTTATCATCTTCTACTGCTCTCGCCAATTGTGATCAATATGGCAAATATGATACAAAATGTAAAAGGAGATGGCCATGCTAAAGGCTCGATTCTTGTCTTATTTGTATGAAAATCATTAAAGTTTCCCGTTTTATGAGTGACAGCCATAATTAGAGCGACCACATATCAGAGACAAAACAGTCTCAAGATAGGTCAAGGTTATGTGTCATCGGGAATAATTCTCAAGAGGGATTTTTCACGTAATTGATTTTTGTTGACACTTGAGTACCTCATGTGGAAAACCAGCAGCCTAAATAAACTATAAAAATATACAAATTATTTGACATATTGTACATATGATAATATGACAAATAGACCGCGATTCGTTACGATTTTACTATCAACGCGTGAATAAAGTCATAATCCTTACAATACCACACCATCCCCTATCAACACCATCCAATACGAAATGCTACGGCACCGTGAAACTTATGTTCCCACATATAGATTATTGTGAGATTATTCCCGACGACGGCCCATCCCTGACCAGTCTACAGACTGATTTATCAAAAGTGTGTGGTGGCTCTTATTGTCCAACAAGCTCAAGTTGTTTAGTTCACCTTTACAAGTTACGGAATTACAATAAGAATGAAAATCATTTTGATTCGCCGCTTTTTATGGCGACCTTATGCTAAAACATATCTTGGTTATATTTGAGTGTCATGTTATGTGTTGCGAGTAAAATATCAGTTCATTATCAATTTTACTTTACAGTGAGATCGAATCAAACTTGAAAGACGTTAGAAAGTAAAACAATCCATTTTTATAAACGTAATGTAACGTCATTATACCGTAAAATGACAACTAAAGTTATAAAAGTAAGTTTTGTATAACCTTGAGTTGACAATTTTGTGAACCAATGTGGTTACTTGTATGGCTTTGAATCTGTCAGGGCACTTCCTAAGCAAATAATTATCTCACGGCGTGAAAAACTCTGCAACTGTCATTTGTGGCCTTCCGCACGTAAAGGGTCCAAGTGTCGGCATTTAGTTTCCGAGATATTAGCATTTTTGTGAAATTGGGTTTTTCAGAGTTAAATCTTTGGATAACTGTTACAAAAAAAGATTGTATTTGGTAGTCATTACAATAGAGGGATTACACTAGATCCCGAAATTGGTCAGAAGTCTATATCGTCTTACTGGACCTTCGAGATATTTGCATTTTCATGAAGTTGGGTTTTTTGGAGTTAGGAATTTAGAGGTTTGTAAAACTGAAAGTTTTAGGAAATATACCGGGAGGAACAAAAAAGGTATAACAAGATTAAAGGAGGTCACGGTACTCATGAAACTGAACAACTTTCCCCAAGGAATCTGGGTCGAAATAAAAAATTATTTGGAACTCTCATACAAAATCGCCAATCTGCTGATTGATTTACCTACTATGGGAGGACCAATTTTTTTTTCGTATTTCGTCCCACGTTTCATGGGGAAAGTTGTTAAGTTTCATGAGTTCCTTGACCTCCTTTCGGCTTGTTATACTTTTCTGTTACCCGCTGTATTTGTTTTCATAGTCAATATGATAGAGAGACTTGTAGATTATAAATCTGATCTAAACTTGGACCCCCTACTGATGGACGCTTTTTGCGTGCTAGCCCACATTTGGCTCCGTAAAATAACAATTATTTAAATAGGACACCCTTTCTTCAAGATTTTAAATGATGAAAAAAAAATACTTGTCTCTTGTAGGAATTGATATTAATAGCCTAAGCCTAATTTGCTAAGAACGTGTACTATCAGAGTCAAGGCCAAATTAAACAGTGAACTTATATGACTTACAATATGAAATTTTCCATTTATACAGTTTCTTTCCAGCTTCACAAAACTACAAATTACAGGCTTTTTAGAGATTTCATGAATTTATTCTTGAAATCTGGGTTTATCATAATTTTGACCTATTTTATTCTTCGTAAATTTTAATTTTGAGAAACTGTATCCAGGCAACCGTAGTGTATGGAAAGAAAATTATTATTTGCCACGTTTTAATAGTCGTTCACTGTTTAAATGAAGTATATAAAGGCAATATTTTATATCTCGCTAGCGAATGCCATTGACAATGTATTTATAATGCTATGCTCTTTGCATTTTGTATAGGTGCTTTTTTATATGTTGTTAAGCGTTTACATGTCGTATGATTATGTTATGTTGAATATGACAAACGATAAACTTAAAAATCTTAAATACAGAAT
Organism: Phthorimaea operculella; assembly: GCA_024500475.1. Lineage (NCBI taxonomy): Eukaryota > Metazoa > Arthropoda > Insecta > Lepidoptera > Gelechiidae > Phthorimaea > Phthorimaea operculella. The sequence goes on along the minus strand of JANFCV010000051.1, from coordinate 1,087,455 downwards.
ACTATACGTAATTTTTTTTAATTTAATTTATGGTCATTTAAGCGAAATGCAAATATTTTCGAGGTGGTTTCCAAGTCTAAAATTGAACAACTTTTCGTCGTCTCTTATAGTCGACATATAAAATGACCAATTATTCCTCTTTGGGCTATACAGAGTGTTACCGGAAAGCGGGAATTTATACAAACTGGTTAATCTTGACATCTATGCGGACATCATTTACTATTGAACTATCAGTGAAATCACGAAAAATTAAAGCAGCTGTTTCATACATTTTGCCTAGGTAGGTATTAGGCTTTTACGAGTATATGCAACAGCTGATTATTATTTCGTGATTTTGGGGATGACCTCTTCGTAAAAGCGGTTCGGAATCACCAGTTTGAATAAATACTTAATACCTAACACACGTATATAGTAAGTTTGTTCAGTTTCAGGAGGAGAAACCCTGAAAATTATTGCACCAATTTATGGCTCTTTTATTGTTGTAGGTAAATAAGTAACAAGTGTGATTACAAAGGACAATAGTACAAATATTTTAAGGCTTTGTTCTACTCACACAACTGAAAAACTTTTCTTCGAAATACGAAAACGTAAGTGTCTCCCTTACTAAGTAACACAATTTTTAACATTTTTATATGGAAGGCCCTATTTTTTGTCATATTTGGAAGAAAAGTTTCTTACAAAAGTTGTTTACTTTTGTGATTAGAACAGGACGCACTTAAAATATTTGTACTCAATTAAATGTAACCTTATATATTTTTATTGCAAGGGATCTCTCCATTTTTAGATGTTTGTATGTTTTTTTTTTATTATGCATATCAATCAAATGTTTTTGTCCGGTAAATGCATCGGGAAAATGATCAATTAGATTTTAATGTTACATTCAACAATAAAAGACCATGTTACCTGTGACATTTTTACTTTTGCTAATGTACAAATTCAGTGATTTGATTACTTTTTACATACTCACTCATTTTAAGCTCTAGTTGGTAGATAGGTATAAAAAATATCGCTTCCGCTTACTGACTTAGCGACTTTTATAATTTATTATACAACGGTTTCGATACATATTTGTGGTAGATGATTTTTTCATATAAGCCAAATTAGAAAATAATAAAGACAGTATGTCAAGAAGTGTGAGATCATGAAAGGAACCATTAAATTTTTCCCCGAAATCATTCATTCATGCATGACAGTAATGGCTGCACATCATTTAACTGTTTAATCTCTATCATAGATTACAGTGGGTAAGACTAAAAATATTTTTTATAACATAACAAAGGTCCTCTACAAAGGTCATTTTCATCTATAATCTTTCCAAGGAAGTTGTCAGGTGAATACGATTTTTCTTTTATCCTTTTCAGGTTAATTAAAATTCGTATATGACGTACTGATGTCAAGTATAAAATAAACGCTTGGAAAGTCTATAAAAAAAAACTGTACACTGTTTAATTTTTTCAAGGCCATTGCAAAATTTATCAAGACTGAACCCCACCGAAAGTATGTGTAGACCTGCTGCCTTTTGCACACCCGTTTTCTAATTTGGCTTAATATGTACAATACTTTTGTATAATTTTATACCATAGTTGTAGATCTGCCCCGTAATTGTATTTAAATAAAATAAGCTAAGCATTTTGTATTATTTATTATTGATATTGGTAATAAATATTGATGGTATTATTAATACCAAAATATAAATCGAGTCCAAAGAGATGAGGGGAGATGAAAATATCATTAAAAATTAAATAAATTTATTTATTTTGGTAACAGATGAGGCCATTTTATATGCATTTGTATTTATTTATTTTTTTATCTACATTTCAGAAAATATATGATGTATGAATGATATACCCAATACATTTTTCTCTAAAAGTGTCATAAAAAAAGGATTGTAATCCCCTATACAGAATAAGGCCAAAAAAGGTATACCCCAAATGTAAGCACAAAATTAACTGAAATAAAGGTACGTGCACACAAAAATATAATTAAACAGATACTTCGGCACTTGTAAATACATATACCGTATTTATAGAAAAATAGATTTGAATTTACATAGACAGTACAATAATCATTAAAATCTAACAGTTACTTCATAGTCTTCAAAATTGTAAAGTAGAATTTACAACTTCAGTAAACTTATCAAGCAATTCAAACTTGTCAAGCAATTGAGTGTGCATGTCTCCAATTTTTGAGGTATTTAATTTTTTATATATTAATTTTTGAAACTTTTATTACCCAAGTTAAATGAGACTTGCACCAATGTACGACTGTGTATTTGTATTTTGTATGTAGGCTAAGTGTATGTAATGAAATTAGGTTTTGTATTGAGCTAAATGAAATATACAATGTTTTTGATGATGGATGGGACATGGGTTAATCTGGTAATTTGATTTCGTTTATATTCATAATTTCATCAAACCGACAAGTGGCAATATCGCCACAGTTTCAATTATTATAGTTATTTTTATGAAATTGTATTACCTACTGGGTTAAAACCATATTTACCTATAATGTTTCTTCTATTGGTTCAGAGCTGTTCAGAGTCATTACCAATATTAAAATAATTGTTTGTACCCCACCAAAATGTTCCAAATGAGGTTAGAATTTGACTGCTATTAAGAACTTGCGTTCGACTCCTGTGTGAATCTGAGTTAATTCTAGAAAAGGCTGGGCTCGTCATGTTGTTAGTTGAAAGTTCTTAAATCAAATTATAGACTTGTCCACCAATGAAAATATTTCTGTACATCTATTTCTATATTGTGAATATATTCTCTAAGTTACGTTATTTGTTGTTATTGCGTTTGATTGAAAACTAAAATTATCCATTCGTGTTCAATTTTCGGATTTTGATTTATTGTTTATAAATACACCTATTTACACAGGATCGAGCAGCAAGTTTTTTGAGGGCGTGAGGATAATCGAGAGGGAGCCGTGTGCCTTTGGGCTCCTAGCTAGGCAGATCCGTAGAGTATTACGCAATTAAATACATTACATGTGTTAAGGATTTAGGGATAAATTATGAAACAAGCCAGCATTTCAAAGAAGGTAATAAAAATCCTGAATGCAAAAGTTGCAACACTGTGTGGCACACGCTTACACAACAAATAAAAAAGTTATGTGTTTAGTTAGAACAGCGTGTGAATAAAACCGCTATTTACTATTACATATTTAATTGTTGTGTCAATGCTATGCTGCTCAACATATTTTGTCAGTTTATCGACGACTATCCAATAATTCCGAATGTACGCGGCTCTGCCTCGACGATGCTAACGCTCTTAGGGTGACTGCGATGGTATTTTAGCTTTTTTAATATAAACATAGCAATGTTGCGACTTTTTATAAAACAATAACACTTATATAACTAGATATAAGAAACTACTTTAAGACTAAAGTGGTAGGTACAATATAAAAAGATTTTGTATTCGCTTGTAAGTTCTCACACCATCATTTCATGAGTCGATCTGCGTCCATCGTTTTAACACTTTGACCGCCATTGTCATCCAATCCAGCCGTGACAGAAATTGGAGACTTGTCAATTCATAATGAATGAATGAATGATCTACTGTACTGTTGATAAGTTGGGCAATGTCCCGGTATCACCAGCACATAAAGTAAAGCTAAAGTAGGTCGTTACATAAGGGACCAACTTATATTAATTTCTCATACTCATATAAATGATAAGAAAAACTAGTATAAGTTGATCTTTTACTTTCAAATAAAAGTGCTGGCGATAGCACATGATGAGAAGACTGGTGGCAGTCAAAGTGTTAAATAACATTAAAATTGCAATCAAACTTATGATGATCAAGCAATTTCTGTGCTGTGTGTAAATAAATAAAATACATAAGTTTAATGTTTGTTTAAGTAATATTATCGCGCAACGTTTTTACTAGTAGGATTATTATTTAATTTTCTACCTGAGCATGACGCGGTTGTAATGCTTTAGGATACTCGAAAACACTCCGTTCACTGCTTTCCTACAATTTAATTTTAATTAATAATATTGTTGATAAGTATAATAAGTTTGTATGTTACCATATGTGTCATTATTATTATTTCATTTTATTCCGTCTTATAAAATCACTGAAGTTTTAATTTCTTTTATGTTTAATCTGGACTAAAAATATGGATTTCGAGTATCCAATAGTAGAATATTGATTTAAATTATGTTTTTATTTTTGTAAATAGATAATGCAGGTCATGTAATACGATATTTTTGAAATTATACCGATATTTAGAATAAAGTTGTTTTCTTTCGAGGATTTAAATTACCCATAACCATAAGAATAAATAATAACCCATAAGAATAAATAATAACACTACCGTGCCATAACTAACAGAAATTGGGGTCACCCATATTGACGTGATTCGTCGTTTCGTATCCTTTCTGTTTAATTTACACACAATACATAGTATACGCTTCTCATCCTGACATGCCTCAACTTCCATATCTACCATTCCTCCTCCATACGAGTCTCCGAAGCCCGCGCTTCGCTCCCGACAGAAACGTATGTACGAACTATATTGCCGATAATTTGACTTAAAAAAATCATAGCGTTCCCACGAGCAACGAGGAAATGTACCATGTCAGGAAAAGGTTATCCTGGATCTGGAGTCACCCGGTCAAAGGGCACATTGGTACGCTAAAAACTAGACACGGGCAGACCTTAGATTGACGGAGAGGAAAGAAAAAAGGAAGTGGATAGGAGGAAAGAAACAAGGTTGATACCATAACAGTGGTGGATTATAGATAACACACTGCCTCGGAGCGGAGGAATGATATTACCCGAACGAAACGAAACGTAAACTTTTCAAAAAGTCCCGCGCAAACGCGTAATATATTTTTTGTAAATTTCGTGCAACAACTGGCAACACTTTCTTTTGTCCTTGTCTGTCTTATATCTCTAACTCTATCTTGAAAGCACCAATCAAATTCGAGAATTTAAATCCAGAAACTTCCACCATTATTTTTTAGTACCGCTACTCGGCACCAGATGGCATTACGTGTTATGTATGCAATGATAACCTAATTTTTGAGACATCTTGTCAATGTGTGTGTAGGCTTGAACGTGTGCATAACAATAAAAATGTTCCAGAATTTTCTACTATTCTCCACCAGAGGACTCTGTCTTGCGGACAGTATAAATAGCGGGAAGGAGCGCCAAACCAACAAGTAATTTGAAACAAGCACTCGAAGTACGAACAAGCGACGAATCTTTAGATTCAAACTACTCTTCTACAACCTGATAATTCAACTGTCTTCAAATCTTCAAACAAAGAGCGTTAAAAATGAGTCTTCTACCATACGTCTTCGACTACGACTTCCCTCGATTCCCGAGCCGACTTTTCGACCAGGACTTCGGCTTGGCTCTGACTCCGGACGACATGCTGACCGCCATCGCCGCCCCGGTGCTGTCTCGAGACTACTTCCGCCCTTGGAGACAGCTTGCCTCACGGGACATCGGCTCTAACATCAAGTGCGACAAGGACAAATTCCAGGTAAACCTTGATGTCCAGCACTTTAAGCCAGAGGAGATTTCTGTGAAGACCGCCGACGGCTTTGTGGTCATCGAAGGCAAGCATGAAGAAAAGAAGGATGAGCACGGTTTCGTCTCCCGCCACTTCGTGAGAAAGTACGCTCTGCCGGAAGGTTGCCAGGTGGAGAACGTAGAATCAAAGCTGTCGTCCGACGGCGTGTTGACCATCACTGCTCCGCGACAGAAACCAGCCATCAAGGGCGAAAAGACTGTTCCAATCCAGCAGACCGGGCCAGTGAGGAAGGAAATCAAAGACAACAGCGCCACAGAAGAAAAGAAGGAACAGAAGAAATAAACCACTGCCGTTCCGAATGATCTCTCGTCGCCATACCAAACCAAAAATGCCTGCCAGCTTGTAAAAAGTATTCACACAAGACTGCTTTGTAAATTCTGCATCTCTAATGTTAAGATAATTGTAAGTTTTTAATTTTAATAAACAAAATATAAAAGTTTAATCTGTTTTTATCTTTTTAGACATACCTACCTACCTGGCTGCCACATACCTACCTACCTACCTAACTGCGAAATCGCAATGCGAATTTAATTACCATCAAATGTAGCTTATGACAATCTAAGCGATGCGAATTTGCAGTTGCAGTGATGTGGAGATTGTGATGTGATAATAATCACACGGACTGAACACGAATCCTTGTGCTTGCTTCTCCATCCCAATATTCCCATCCCAATCGCCCCATGTGGCATTCCATGATTGGAACATTACACACATAGACACATACCTATTTATCTACACCACGTCTGACAAAAGATTTGACAATCCAGACGTAGGTACTATAACCATAGGTAGTGACATGTTGTCAGCCTGTCGATACTCATCAACTCTCTCTCAAATCCCTAGTCGCTTCTTACTACACCCACGGGAAAGATATGGGGTGATGCTATTCGAAGCCGGCATCACGCGGAACATGATACTCATCAAATTAGTCTAGTTTTTTTATGGAGGTAAACTAGAAAACAAATCTACCTCCCATACGAACGATGATTAGTTGCTTAAGTAGGTAGTGTGTTTCTTCATGTAGGCACAGTATAGGTAATTAATAGTACACGTAGGTATGGCAATATATGTAGGTACTTAGTATAGCCAGTAAATGTCTTTGTAGCCAAGTGACACTCACGCTGCTGAGACGAATCTAATGACATCTCACATGTCAAGATCCTTTTAGGCCGTAGCCCGTGAAAACGAATTTCTGGATACATTCATACATAGATATACAATACATACAAACTCTCGAAATACATAACCCTCCTGAGGCAGTCAGGTATAAAAAGAAGGAATTCAAAAGCAAATACCTATCTCGAGTCAGAAATATTTTAGTGACTTTTGTTTCAAAGAAACCTCCCCTTAGTTTTAAAAGACCTATTCAACGATACCCAACTCAATAACAGAGGAGAAAAAAAAACATTTTATATATTTTTTATCAACATTTCATATATTTGGGTCAACACAATCTATTTTCTCACCAAATTTCCTGTCGATAGTTTCAAAACTAATACAGACAGACAGACAGACTTGATGAAATGATAAGGGTTTCCAGTAGACTACGAAACCTTGAAAAAAAAAATCGGCCAAGAGCGTGTCAGACACGCCCACAACTAGGGTTTCGTAGTCAAAGTTTAAATATCAGGTTATTTAGCGTTACAAAGTTAATTTTGCAGCTGTAAAGCTGTATGGTTACCAACCGCAAATTGAAAAACTTTTATTTATTTTAAAACTTTAGAGGTACAGTATCATGTAGTTTTCATGGTAATTTCAAATTGAAAAGTATGTACCATATTTTTTTTCAAATTTTTACCGCTTATAATTTAGAAGTTACAGCTGGAACAAATTATGGCTCAAAAGCGCCCCTTTTAAAAGCAAATATCCCGAGACAGAAACATTTGAGTGACTTTGTTTCAAAGAAACCTCACCTTAATTTTAATAGTTCTATTTAACAATTCCCTACTCAATATTTATAGGAGAAAAATTTTATTTGCCCCCCTTTCACTTGTATGGAAAAAAAAGATTTGAAAAAAATTCTCAGCATTTCTAAATTAGGGTCAACACGATCTATCTTCACACCAAAGATGTCGATAGGTAGCTCTAAAACTTATGGAGTTATGAGGGCGCGGCATACAGACAGATAGACAGACAGACAGGCAGACTTGACGAAACTATAAGGGTTTCTAGTAGACTACGAAACCCTAAAAAATCTTCAATTAATATTTTATTTTTTAGGGTTTTTATTTATTGTACGTCTTCAGTATTTCAATATGTATATTATGTACCTACGTCACAAAGTAAGTATTTGCTAGGTTTGCCTCGACATAGAAAGATGACAGGGAGTACCTTGGGGTACCAATATTTTTACTGCTGCAGCTGCGTTGTTTAGTGCGAATTTTTTCTCGACTACGAAACCCTACAAACCTCCCATATAGTAAACTCAAATCATCTGATCAACAATTTGGGAGGTCCAAAATTTATATTTTTTCATATGTCGTGACCAATGTTCCATGGGAAAAGTTGTTCGGTTTCATTTTGGGTTTCATGTGTACCTTGACCTCCTGCTGCTGCTGCAATAAATAGGTAGGTAATTAGGTATAGGTTCTCAATCTGAAGTAACCATATACCTAACTATAAAGGCAACGGATACTACCTCTATACCCCTCAAGTTTTAAGAAAATACATTGTATGTTTTTTAATTTGCCGTTGGTAAGGTAGGTACCAGCTGCAAACAAACCAGCTACAAAAGGAACGTTAACTACAAAGGGTCGTTCGCAGGCCGTCCCAATTCATATCCCATTCACGACTGGGATCAACATGGATGGAAAGGGGTGCAATTAACCACCATAAGTTTTACTACTTTATACCCGACTGCTTCAGAAGGAGGGTTCTAGCTAGGTATCTGTGTGTGCATTTATTACGTACTTACATACAGGCAGTCGGGTAAAGTATTGCTAACTTATGGCAACTTACGTAGTAACTAATCTGTGCTTATGGTGGTTCCATGATATCTGTTGATGGGACTAATCGCCATAGACAATCGCAATTGAGGCGTGTGTGTGTGTGTGTGTGTGAGGTGTAGTTTTTCTTTGGGAAAGTTGTTCCGAGGGAAAATAGTTCTAAGAAATAGAAACAAAAAGTAGGTTTAATAAAAGCTTTTATTAAAACTTAAAATTAAGAATTGAGGAATACTGAGTAAGCTTACTTTCAGTCTTATCACATAGAGACTTGAACCTTAAAACTAAAAATCAGAAACAATTAGATCAACTAAGAAAATGCTCGCGACTGATCACAATTTACTGGGTTCCATTTTCCGCAGCCTGGCCGGGAGTCTGGTCCTTGATTTCCTTGCGCACCGGGCCGGTCTGCGAGATGGGCACCGCCCGCTCGTTCTTGATGGCCGGAGCGACCTTCGGCGCGATGATGCTCAGCACGCCGTCCGACGACAGCCGCGACTCCACCGCCTCGGGGTTGCAGCCTTCCGGCAGAGCGTACCGCCGCGTGAACTGGCGGGAAATGTACCCGTGCTCGTCTTGCTTCTCCTCGTGCTTGCCCTCGATGATGACGTAGCCATCGGCAGTCTTCACCGAGATCTCTTCCGGCGCGAAGTGCTGGACGTCCAGGTTGACTTGGAATTTGTCCTTGTCTGACTTGATCGTGGAGCCTACGTCTCGCGCCACGGCCGCCATCTGACGCCAGGGTCGGTAGTAGTCCCGGGACAGCATCGGAGCCACGGTCGCAGTCAGCAGGTCATCAGGGGTCAACGCCAGTCCGAAGTCCTGGTCCATCAGCCGGTGGCGGTGGTGAGGGTGGTCGTAGCCCAACAGGAACGGTAGCAGAGACATTTTTCTTATTGGTTTTTTAAATCGCAGGTAGTAAGGTGAGAATCGCAGTGCTTTTGCACCAAGTTGCTTCTTTGAGCGCGTATTCGAAATTCAATGTCCCAGACGCCGGCCGGCGAGTTTATATACTTTTGTGCGACGCCCTCTGGTGCCGAGTAGAAGTTTCGCGAAAAGTTTGTATGTGTGCGTGAACAGCTGTCTGCGCGTATCGATTTTTGGCGGGCTCCAGACTGTTCTTCTAGTGTTTGTATTTATAAAGGATGTCGATGTCCGAGGACATGTTCTAGAAAGGTCGTATGAACAGGGGGTAGGTGGGGTAGGACATTTGAAGGGCAATAGGACCCGCAATTTATCGAAATTTGTAAAATAATGGAAGGTACCTAGGTAGGTAGGATATTTGATAAGTTTTTCGAATAGGTAGGTAGGTCTTTTAGGTTTAGTGCCTACCTAACACCTACCTGTTTGATCCCATGAAATGCACGGCGTCCCATGTAAGTATTTATTATTTAGACAAAAAGCATTATCAGCGTAGGAGTAGGTAAAAAATACCCCGAGTCAACGGACACTATCTCGAGAGACGACTAGGTATTTGAAATAGCTAGGTAGGCAGGTACCTACCTACTTTAATACATACATAAATCATACCTTTATCCCTTGCGAGGTAGGCAGAGCGCCAACGGCCGTAAAAATACGGTCCATTTTCGCCACGTCTACCTCGGTACCAAGGTAGGTACCTACCTACCTATTTGAGGATTGTTTTAGCTATTGTCGCGAATTATATAGTGACAGACATGTACTTAAGTAGGTAACCCTTGAGTCCCTTAGTCGCTTCTTACGACACCCAAAGGAAAGAAATGGGGTGATGCTATTCTAAACCGGCATGGCTTTAAATAAAAGATATTGTAATTTGTAATGAGAAAATACCTAGGTAGGTACCTGTTTTTATAGGTACCTAAGTACTATAAATTGCAAGAAACTCAAAATTCTTCCTTCCTTCCCTTCCTTCTTCTACATGTGAGACACTGAGTCGTCCTGAATGTTAGGTAATAGGTATAGGTATTTTGACTTCTTCGACCAAGGCCCCAACCACAAAGTAAGTATTGGCTAGCGCAATCCAGAGAGTCGGCTTCGAGCAAACGCGGCTAAACTCACTCAGACATCCACACGCGTCGTTTACGCGCTCTGTGGAACCGTGTCGAACCGGAACTGGTTGAGTGTGAATGGCGCGTTCGGTGCGGGCGGAAGGAATGGCGAGTAAAGAAAAATATTTTTATGATGTATTTGGGTGTAATAACACCACAGAAAATTGTGGGTTGTCATTTTTCAGTTACCCACGCAATAATGAAAAGTAAGTAGAACTCTTTTATTTGATAAATATATAGATACCTCCTTCAAAACACTAGAAATGGAGGGATTTCTTTTTATAAATCTTATTTAGTTCGTAATAAGTGCTTTAGCGTTTTAGGTACGTACGTACAAGTAGGAACGTTTGTCATGTCATCATGTTCATGTCATGTCATGATAGGTAGTTACCAACCTACCTACCTACCGTTCCCAGCGCGTATCACCCGCCCGACTACAGATGTAAATCAACCGGTTTAAAACGTTTAAAACCAAATTTCGCGGTTTAAAACCTGAAATCAACCGTTTTCAACCGTTTAAAACTCGCCTACAAAAAAAAAAGTTCTGTGTTTTACATACACATACATACATACACAAATCACGCCTTTATCCCTTGCGGGGTAGGCAGAGCGTAAACAGCCGTAGGTACCTACAATACAGCCGCTATCGCCACGTCTGACTAATATTTCAGGGCCGTTGTAGAAAAATCGTGCCAAAATGCAAAAAAATTTTTGCCGAGTAGGTACTTAGGTATGAATTTTTGTATGGAACATCCAAATTATTAATATAACCCTGTATATACAAAATTCGGTGTTTCCAACGATTTTACACTGACTTGCTCATCATAGGTTACCTACGCTCGGGCCTCGGAGCGACAAACTAGACCCGCAAAATCACATCATTAATCCATTTCAGTGATCCTTACCTTTGTAATATTACGAAAATGTATTAAAATCAATAAAACATTGTTATCAACCATCCGCCGTTTTAAACCGAAAAAAACGGTTGTTTATGATTTAAAACGGTTTTTTTCGTTTAAAACGATTTGGTTGAATTGGTTTTAAACCGGGCTTACATCTATACGCCCGACAATACATTGGTAGGTAGGTAATCTGTGTGCGACTGACTAGTGACGGTACGTTTACTTTCATGATGGCTTGAATCCCTGTTCAAAAATACCTACCTTCTAACCATAGGCACCTAACCTAATTAAAGTTCGTGACGGCAAGTAAAAGTAGCAACCCTAAAGAGTAGGCATAAGTGATCGAAAGAAGGGGCGAGCTGGCCTTCTGTAAATTCTCTATTTTGTGCCCCAACCGGGAAAGTGGGTAATAGCACAAAATAGAGATAGCCAATACTTACTTTGTGGTAATAGATAGGTACCTAGATACATACATAACTACCTAGGTATATGTATATCCATAAAATACCAAATATATTCTGATGTAAGGAGGAGGTAAGGTAAAAAGAAACATAATGCTGCTGTTTGTTTGGCACTCTACCCCGCACTACAAATGCAATACTTACACTTTTATTTGCGAATGCCAAGCATACAATTGCATCGACGCTGTCTGGTTCGTTGAACCATTTGTTATTTAAGTTAAAAATAGCTCGAAGCTATTATGATATGACGTTACCGTTGCATGCAGCTGGTTTTGCGTTGCACTTTTACGTACATTGCTTGGTTTGTACCTACCTATACCTACGAGTACCGACTGCAACTGCAACACTTACGGATAGATAACTGATAAGTAGTTAGGTGTACCGGGTGTTCCTATAGGTATATTTTTCTGTTACGAAACTTACGCCGAAACTTATAAACGCTATGATCCTGAGATGGTGGGAACTGTGGATTATTAGGGAATATTTATGCCAATATAGGTACAATAAATTAATACAAATGTCAAAAAGTCAACTTAAAACTAAACAAAACGAAACCTATATGAGCTTACAAACAGTGGCCTAGTCGAAAAGACCACACAATGACTAAACTAGGGAATTATGTTAGGTAAATATATTCTAAGTAACTACATACATAAAGGTAGGTCCTACTGGTAAAACCATACAACTATGGTCCCACCCTTGCAACTATGGTCCAAACAAACCTGCATTTAAAGTACATGTTTGACAGTTGTTAAGTCTGTGTTAGCCATACATTAGGGGTCCTATACAGGGAGTAACAGAAAGGGTATAAAAAGCTGAAAGGAGGTCAAGGTACACATGAAACTGAACAACTTTCCCCGTGGAACATGGGTCGAAATCTGAAAAAAAAATTGGACCTCCCAGGACCTCCCATATAAAATCGCCGATCAGCTTATTGATTTACTCAAACTCAAAGTCAAAGTCAAAGTCAAAGTCAAAAATGTTTATTCAAATTAGGACATAAAAATATCACTTATTGATAGTCATTCATTACATTAGATTAGTCATTGTAAAAAAGAGAAATTTGTGAAGCACAATTTTCTCTTTTTTATAACAATTTTTATTCCTACTATAAACGCGGCTCGGGCGGGATAAAAAAATAAAAATAAAGGCACTGCCTCGGGCTATGGGAGGACCTAATTTTTTTTCATATTTCGACCCATGTTCCATGGGGAAAGTTGTTCAGTTTCATGAATACCTTGACCTCCTTTCGGCTTGTTATACGCTTTCCGTTACTCCCGGTATAGTACGCCCCACACAGAAGGAGTTAAATAAAAAAAACATACAAGTTTGTTTGGACCATAGTTGCAAGCTAGGACCATAGTTGTATGGTTTTACGGTAATTAAGTTAAGTATAGGCAGTTGAATAGGTTTTGGAAAATTATGGGTTTCTTTAGTAGTTACAAACTCAAAATCAATATGTTTCTGTCTGGGTAAAGACGAGAAATTACAGAATAACTCTCACTCATCGATCGAATGCAACAATGTAACATTGTGTGTTGCAAGTACTGCGTTGCTAGGGTGTGGTAGGTAAGTACTGATACTGAACTGATGATGTATTCATGTATTCAGTCTAGACCAAATAACAGATGCAAAACGAATGTCAGTTATTTTAATTTTATTTTACTATCTATTAAGTGACACATGGGTACAAAATGTCAAAAATCATCAATCATCCATCATCGGCTGGGCAAAGGTCTTTTTCTCTCGTTAGTTGTAAAAATATAGGTAGGTACTTACCTACCTATTTTACGTAAATCTTGCCTTGCCTGAATTGACGAATCTAATGATTTACACGAATTTTGTAGGTATGTAGGGTGTTTTGGAGGCGATAAACCGATCTAGCTAGGTTTTAATTTCCAGGAATCAGTTTGAACAACAATAAAAGCCGAGGATAGCTTGGTTAACCAGGCACTTATATTTCATGTAGGTAGGTAAGTGTGTAGGTCCTTACTACAAATTAATTAATGTGATATCATAAGAAAGTACATAGGTAGGTACCTAGGTAGGTACTTAATTTTTTTTCAAAGAATGCTACAATACCATACGTTTATAGGTAGGGTTATACCTAGCGGCCCGTTAGCGGTTTCACTGCTACTCATTTTCCCGCGGGAAAAAGGGTAGGCATCTTCAAACCGCATAAAAATCCGTTGTATTGGTAGGTACCTACCTAGTTTAGGAGTTAGCGAATTCCACGACAGACAGACAGACAGAGAAACGCAAAAAGCGACTTCATTTTATATTGATTAGTTGAAAAATCCAGAACCGTAGACTTCCTAATTAAATTAACTACCTACCTACCTACAGTGTGTGTGATGTCGGCTTAGAATAGCATCACCCCATTTCTTTCCTGTGGGTGTCGTAAGAAACGAGTAGGGGATCAGAGAGTTGATGTGAATTGCAATTTTAGGCGACAGGCTGACAACCTGTCACTATATAGTGATAGGTACTCTGACATGGTAACCATGTCAGAGGCCTAGGTACTACTTGTAGTAGGCGGTTGAAAAACTCTGACACCAGGGTTCATCGGGTCGTTTGACGACTCGGTGTCCCACACGATGTGCACACGATAAGAAAAAAAAAAAAGATTATAGGTACCTACACGACAATAGCTAAAACTAAAGTCCTCGAATACCTATTTCTCAAACGTGGCGATAGCGATCGTATTTTTACAGTCGTTGGCGCTCTACCTACCCCGCACGGGATAAGGGCGTAATTTATGCAGGTACCTATGTAGGTATGTAGCCTGCTACAAGAAATACCCACCTACCCACCTTCATTAATTCTTTAGTCACGTGTTTTCCAAACCTTACTTTAAACTAAGGTGGATTGCTTTTGACTAATATATAATTAATTAATAACCTACCCCAAGTTGAGAAAGGTACCTAGATCATGGTTCGCGATATATCTAGCTAGAATCGTCGTGCGCCTTTATTCCCAACTGCCACCCCCCCCTGTCTGCCACCGGGGTGGCGACTATTCCCAACGGCCACCCCGTGGCCATCGGGAATAGTTGGCCACCCTATCTGCGGGTGATTCTACTAATACATACGCAATTTATAATTAAGTAGATAAATTGTTTTGTTTGTTTCTCTTTCTTTGATTGCACTCCCATATCACTAAACCAGTTTGATTATATATCTTTTTCTTTATGTACTGATAGCCCGCACGTATTAACAAAAGCGTGCGCGCAACTGAGTAAATAATAACAAAAATTAGCAGGCCAAAAGGATTTTTGGGTTTTTCCAGGAGCATAGTAAGTAGCTATTGGTCAGCGCATGGCTATTGTACCTTATGTATTTTTATTGCACCTATTGTTCAGAAAAGCTTGTTAGATTAAAAAGAGAGAGATAGCACTATATCCTTTATTCTCAAGCGGTACGAAGATAGAGATAGATACCAATGAAAGGATAAAGCACTTTTTAAAATAAACTGTTTATTTTCAACTCTGTATGTGTGTTACCTATTATTATTGAAACAGTTATCATGATTTAAAGTCATTTTGCAGTCCAGTGTTATAAGTCCTTAAATAGGGTTAAATTTCATTAAGTACCTGCTAATCTTTATGAGGTTACAACAACTATATATAAGTATGCGTATAGATATTCCGATGACTTAAATATCTTTAAGAAAATAGTAATAATCAAATACTAATCACTAGTAGAATCAACCTCCGCCGCGCTCTAAGGGGGGTGGCGAAATATTCCCAACGGCCACCCGGTGGCAGACAGGGGGGGTGGCAGTTGGGAATAAAGGTTCGTGAGCAGGGCAACGGCCGCGTTTGTATGTGTGCGTGCAGGGTAGGGTTTGTTTTGTGCACGTATACGCCCAGTCAGATATCATAAACATTTTTTGCGGCGTCGTGTTATTTTTACCATCATAAGCTGCTAGATTCTAGAATTTAGATTTCTTTGCACTGCTCAAAGTGGGTCGTCCTGCACACCACATAAAATTTCATACTTATGCTGTATTGCATTTCGTTGTTGCGTGATGTCGCTGTGCTGCAACGATAAAGCGCAAATATTCTACTTCTCATTGTAACAAACATCAAATGTTGCAAACCTCTGAAGATTAATTCTGCTACTCGGCACCAGATGGCGTTCAATTGTACAGATTTTTATAGCTGTCCTTTTTTCTATTGCTATCTCACTCACTTCTACTGTCTGTCAGGCAACTTATGTTCCATTAGCCGAATGAGCTGAAGCCAAAGCTAAAGCGAGAAAGCAATATTCACAAACCTGTGGACAAGAGAGAAAAGAAATTCATTATGGGGGAAAGAAAAGTGCTAATGGAAATCGAGTCACTTGTTTGTTTACATACATTTCTTACTATTATTTATTTTTGGTGATTACTATTATTTAAAAATACAGTATCATCAATGGTAAATTATTGTTGTGTGTACGGTTGCGGCCGTAATAGCAAAGCGCAAAATTTACGCTTTTACAGTTTACCAAACGAAAAACATCGGTATGTCACACACAATTTATTTTTCGTTCAACATCCTTCCTTAGCAATCTTCTCGGCGCATGAAATAAACTAAAAGGCGGAATTGCATTAAACAAAACTGCACCAAGAGTATTCCACTCGTACACAAGTTCTGCCACAATACAACCAAATGAATGTCAAAATCTCACAACCCTTTTTTCTCACCAGTCAAATAGCATGGCTGAAGGCAGCAGGCAGGGAAGATATCATCGAGAAGTTAACGATAAGTGGTTCTGATTGCTTGAAACGAAATTCGAAGAGAATATGCTCTCGACACTTCCTCCCAGATGACTTCAGGAAAGACAGGACCCGGCAACTGGAACCTCATGCTGTGCCTACATTACACCTCCCAGGGTCGTTTGATAAAGGTAGGTACTGCAAATTATATGTAGGTAACATCATAAATGAAATATAATATTTTTACTTTATAATGTTAGGTACTAGCGGCCCGCTAATCGTGTAAAATAATTTCCTATGGGAATTAGACATAGTGTATTGTGTAAACCTTCCAACTTATCTAAATCACTTCATGTAATTTAAAAAAACTTATTAAATCTGTTGTGTGGTTTAGGAAGAGTTAGCGTTGTCCATGGCACATCAATTTGTACAATATATTGATATTGAATGTAATCTTTCACCTACAGATATTTTCCTTATTTGTGGGAATTAGCCTGATTAAACTATACTTTTCCTGCAGAAATATCTGATGATGAGCATAATGACATTGCGTGCAACCACTGCATGAAACCCATCCTCGGTTTCCGGTACAAGTGTATCATATGCGAGGACTTTGATCTCTGCCATCACTGTAACCAACTTGAGGTGCACAGGGAGCATTTTATGTTGAGGATTCCAAAACCCATGAAATTTGTAAGCTGCATTTTATTTATCCTGTTTTTGTTATAGAACCGCCCTTACATACTTACTGAAACATAAAAATAAATAAAAAACAAGACAATATAAAATGGTGGATACTTTTTTCACTTAATGCAACTCAATAAAATATTGTGGTAGTCCTGTCTAATGTTACATTATATGAATGTTTGTATTAATTAGTTATTAAGGTGGATCGTTTTCCATACAAAATTTAAATGGAGTTACGTCTTTAAATGATACAAAATTATGATTAAAAAACTTGATGGGAAGTCCCGTGCTTTTATAACATTTTCGCAAAATAAATCAAATAATTTTTTAACCATCAGATTTCTCTGTAAAAACCGTGTCGCCACTTAATGAACATAGATGGAGCTACTGCTGCAATAAACACGTTTAATTTTTTTGTAGAGAAAATACTTGATATTTTTTTACGTTAAGCAGTTTTGCGACATATTTACGTGTGCTTTCCTCATCTCACATAAAGATTTATTGATAAAATTGTTGTTTAGCTTATGTGTAACTCGGTTGAAGTTCATATTTTAGTTTGTATGACGTAACGATCCCCCTTAAGTAAACTTATAATCATTATACCTGGTTCACTGTACACAATATTAATTTCTAGATTTGCTTTTTTCCAGAAACTGGTTGACAACTTTATAAAGAAATGTCGTAAACTGTTCAACGAGGAACATCTGACACCGGGTTTCTTTGCTGATGACTTGATAGCTTTGAGCGATGATGACAGCAGTGATGATGATCAGCCAATCACTAAGTATGCAAGGAACTATGACAGTGGAGTCGATTTGTCTGAGGATGTCAAAGATCTGATTCGTAAGGTGGGTTGTTGGTTGGTTTAATCCGAAAGTTCAGTCTTTAGGTTCAGTTAGTCTCTTTAGGTTCAGTCAGTCTAACCAAAACCAGACAGACATGTGGAATATTATAATGGTAGTATTAGTATCAATAAATAAATAAATAAAATAATATTATTTACTCTGTGATATAAAACCATCTGTGATATACAACCAGCTTGCCAAATTTTATAATTATAATAATGTTTTTTCTACCCCTTCAGGAGATCCAGAGAGTCAATAGTCTCAAACTGGACCAGCAAAAGAAATCTAGAAACCCATTGAAGATACAAAGGAAACAGGATGCGTCCGAAACCAATACAGAGAGGGAACGAATAATCATTCCCAAAAAGAGAATGAAAATAGAACATAGTGTAGAATCCAGCTTCACAAATAGTGCCCCAGATGTGCTGTTTGCAGATGTGAATGATGTGAAGTATCACCAGATGGACCTAAAACCTGAGAGTATGGATTATCCAAATATGATGCCTGTCATTAGCACTGTTTCTGGAACCGCAGGTGCGTATAAATAGCATAAAAGATTACTATAAGCAAAGCCTAATGGAAACACAGTGGTCACTTTTTTTTGATAATAATGGCCCGTTTTTTGTCAACAGCGAAGCCAAATCTCTCAAGAACGCCCACGGAAACTTATTCATACCCTTCAACTGTTGAGGTTGAAACTCCCGTCCAGGTGCCAGTTCCAGCTGCTCAAGACATCTCTCCAGGAGTTTCGGGGGTGCAAACCTATCCTCAAGTTCCTGCGAAGGAGCCAGCAGCTGTTCCAACATACCCAGAGGCCCCAGCAGAAGGAACTTCAAGTGGGGATGTTCAGCCGGTGATGCATGTGAAGTTGAGTGATGACCTAACTGAACTGATGATTGAAGTAGCCGGAAGCAATCAGCGGACTTTTTATAAGTGTGACTAGCTAGGGGAAAAATAGTAGTTTAGACATAGGTACAGAATTTATGTATACATCTTCCATCATCTGATCAAAAATAATTCATTTGAGTTTTATATTATCAAAGGTGGCTATCTCACTTTTTGTTAATACACCAAGCAATTTAAAATATTTAAGTCTTTGAAATTGCCAAACCCAAACTTTTCATATAATAGAAAAAGTCGGCCGGTGATAGGCGCTGGAAGATGGCCTCTTTCAAAACTAACCTATTAGGAGATAGCAGTCTTCTTCGCGCGCTATGTCGCATTCTAAAATGTCCAATTCGTAAAATGACCATAAAAAAATAAACATAGCAAAATGTCCAATTCGCAATATGCCCATTTCGCAAAATGTCCATTAAAAAATATTTTATGCAGGATGAATAGGAACAACTTTTTATAAGGAACACAGCAAAGGGTAGGGTCCACATATGAAAAAATGTTTGGACTGCCATACTAAAATCATCTGATTGGTAATTTTGTATGGGAAACACAAAACTTTTTCGAAATATGTTCCTTAAAGAAAGTTGTTCTTTATCACCAGTAGTAGAGTTTTCGCTATCGGTTATAGTAATGTATATTTTGTCACTGCTTCGTCACAAAATGATCATGAAATTAAGTTAAGATTAATCAATAAAAACAAAATATTTCTTTTGTAAAATGAAAGTTTTATTCAAATGCTTCTTTTACATTTACAGCCTTTAGTTACACATTTGCTTGTTTGTTGACTAGACAATCATCAAAGCAAACAAAAATTTCGATAGCTTTCAGTCTAAAAAATTACCTACTTAAAAACTATTCAGTCATGGATAGGCATCCTAACTTAAATGGAAATGTAGAGTATTTATTCATCAGAAACACAGGCTTCACTCTGGCACTGTCCTTCGGGCGCTATTGACTCCTGATGCTGCTTCCTGACGGGACCCGTTTGCGTGATAGGAACTATTCTTTCGTTTGAACCTTCAATAGCTTTCCTGGGAACTGAGACGGTCAGGACGCCATCGCTCGATAGCTGAGACACGACGTGTTCCGGATCTGTGCCTTCAGGCAGAGCATATCTCCTCACGAACTGTCTGGATATGTAACCGTGTTCGTCTTGTTTCTCCTCGTGTTTGGCCTCGATAACGATGTATCCATCGGCGGTTTTCACTGTAATCTCTTCAGGCGCGAAGTGCTGGACGTCCAGGTTGATCGAGAACTGGTTCTTGTCGGTTTTGATCGTGGATCCCACGTCCCTGGTCAGAGCGGCCAATCGCCTCCACGGTCTGAAGTAGTCCCGGTACATGAACGGCGACATCATCGATAGGAGATCATGCGGGCCGAAAGACAGTCCGAAATCTTGGTCGAAGATCGTGTTGAGGTCGTTCTGTTTTGTTTTCCTCTCCGACATGCATTTCTCAGATTTTTCGTCAGCCAAAACTCCTGCTGATAGAAGCAGGACTGAAATTGCACTTACTAAGCTCAAATTCTTCATTTTTGTGGTTTCTTCTTCTCTGGTAACAAAGTATTAATTCTTCAGTCAGGATATCACTGGAAGATCTCGCTGGTAAAAAGCGCACTTGCACAAAAAATCACAGTTGAACGCAGTCGATGCACTCGTATGTCTCGCTTGGTTTCTCACAGTCAAATTCGAATGTTGCCGCGGTTTCCCTTGCTTTTATAGCGGCACGGCCATCTATCGGCGGATAGATGTCTCTAGAAAGCTGACGTGTACCTTTTTGAGAAGTCCACGTAAGATCAAAAATAATAAATCTGGGAAAAATGCTTGTGAAATTATCAGGTGTTTGTTTTTGGCTGTTATCTAGCTTCGATAATGTTATTTTTCAACCATGATAATGATACCTAGTAGGTGCAACAACAACATACATACTCATTTGAAGGACATCTAGTGACATCTAGTACTGAGTAGAAATTTCGACTACCCAGGGTTGTAAGTACTTGAAAACTGGTATTATGATGCGAGCTTGGGATGCGAGTCATTCAACGACCCGCCCGCCTATATAGGCTTGTTAGTATGAATGTATGTATTCTATTCTAATAGGGTCAGAAGTTCTAACCGTACACCACACTTTGTAGTGGTAGGTGTAGGTACTTATGTGAGGTCCTCATCCGCAATCTTAACATAACATAACATAGGTACCTACACATCTGCCCACTGTAGGGCATGTTTTATTTAATTAATTTCATTTAGCGGCATCACACAGCAAACCGTAACTGTTCGTGTGCAGTAAAAAATTAAAATAATCATCGATCGTATGAAATTATGCCAGCCATTAAATACCAGTTGTATGTACCTACTAGGTGGCTGGCTGGTACATTTGTAGGCTCTAGCTTAGCTTAGCTATTTTAACTATCACGTTGACTGAACTGAATTCAAATTTACTTAGAATCACCTACATAGGAATTGACACAGACAGTACCTAGGTACCTACCTACCCACACCTGTTTACTAAACATTGCATTAATATTCTTTTATTATTTTATGCCGCACCTAGATGCGCGTCTGTACTCAAAAACACTTAATTTCTGTTAGACCCAATTTTAACGAGCTGCCTATTCGTGTGTTGGAAGCTGGTCAATTAAACCTGCGAATTATTAATGGTATTTTTTCATACTTATCTTATAATATAATTAACAAGCAATTTCATTTACAAGTCAAGTTATTGTAAGTACCTACCTACTACTTCTCGCTCGCAGAGTCCTCTCGTGGCGAATAGCTAATTCTCAATTTCTAGAATGTTCTCTGCAAAGGTTCTCGAATTCTTCAACGCACACGTTTACAGTTTCGGTTTTGTTTGTCACATCTCACATCCCAACACACACATTAACATTACATACTCTAAGCGCCACCTCGTGTTGAGTAGCAGTACTACAAAAAATAGTGGTAGACAAAGAAAGCTATATTGTTAGACAAGGATAGAAAAAAAAGGTTGCCAGTTTTTGCACGATGTTAGGGAAAAACATTTGCACGCAATATGCATATTATTTAAATATAGTAACACAAAGCTTAGGCGACTTTTATTTGGCCAAAAGACTTGTATCTAGGTCTTCCTAGATTTTTTAGCGGGATATTTGAAAAAA
Source organism: Phthorimaea operculella (assembly GCA_024500475.1). NCBI lineage: Eukaryota > Metazoa > Arthropoda > Insecta > Lepidoptera > Gelechiidae > Phthorimaea > Phthorimaea operculella. Next base: position 1,065,308 of record JANFCV010000051.1, on the reverse strand, counting down.
AAAACGAGCAGTTTATGCGCACAATATGCCTTTTTACCTTGCGGTGTAGGCAGAGCAGAGTGCCAACGGCCGTATGAATACGTTAGTTATCGCCATGTCTGACAAATGCTGTTTTAGAAGATTTACGTGTTTTGTTGTTTGGATTTTACTTGAGGTTTTATCCATGTGCACATTATGCCTTTTTACCTTGCGGTGTAGGCAGGGTGCCTACGTCCGTAAGAATACGGTAGCTGTTATAGCCACGTCTGACAAATGCTGTTTCAGAATATTTACGTGTTTTGTTGTTTGGATTTTACTTGGGGCTTGGGGTCTTACTTATTGTATTGGGTTTCGTTAAAATTAATTAAGAAATTCCTTGTATATGAATGATTCAAGTCACATCTATTTTGCTGAAGGTAACAGTTACTACGCATACATACAGACAGAGTATATTTTCTTTTATCATGGGCGCAAAAGACTATCTACCTAGTAAGATTAGAAGTCTAATCGCTGCTCGTATCCGGAACCGAAATATGAAAAAAAATTTGGACCTCCCATAGTAAATCAATTATCCGATCGGCGATTTTGTATGGGACGACCAAATTTTTTTTTTCATATTTCGACCCATGTTCCATGGGGAAAGTTGTTCAGTTTCATGAGTACCTTGACCTCCTTTCGGTTTGTTATACCATTTATGTTACTCCCTTTATACAGTGCAGCAAAAAAGAGTAGACAAAAAATGAGGGCGCCACTTTGTATGTTTCAGAATTGAATGGCAACATTGGGTATGAATGGCAACAATTTAGTATGAATTTTATTAAATTCAATTTTATATAATTTCTACTCTTTTTTGCTGGACTGTACCTACAACTACCGAAACCATTCACATAGGTACATTATTACCCCAGTAACTTAATATAATATAATAATTATCGCATTACCCTAAAAGAGTATGCATGCATGCATACCTACCTTATACGGGGTGTAAGGGACAGGTTTCCGAATACTGTTAGGGTGCATTAAGACCATGACATTGAACAACTTGCCATAGAAATAAATTTTAGGAAACGAAAAAAGTTTTTCAACTTCCCATTGTTCCCATACAAAATCACGATCAACTGGTCTGATGGCATTTACTATGGGAAAACAATATTTTTTTTTATGTTTCCTGAAATTTATTTCTATGGGAAGTTGTTCAGTTTCATGGTCTGAATGCACTCTTTCAGTATTCGGAGGGCTGTCCCTTACACCCTGTATAGAAAAAAATGAAATTAATCAATTCACACTTCGAAAGACCTTTTACGAGCAAAGCACCTGCCCTTTAGAACCATACATTATTCATTCAAAAATAAGTACGTCTCGTAATTATAACTATAGCTATGTTTCTTTCTGCTACTAAGAGCTTTTCTTCTTCCTTCGCATACGTTCACATATGTATGAACCTTTGCTCTTCTGTCAACACTTTCTAAAAGGCTGCTAAGCATCTAAGGTCATTCTGGACGATTACTACGGAAAATCTCGAGGGATGCTTATTTGGTTTTTTACGTACGACACATGCGGGAAAAACGATGATATTCTAAGCCGGCATCACACGGTGTGTGACGTGACATAATATAGACTTGTAAACCATTGTAAATGAGGGTAAAAATAGGTGGCTTACTCCGTGTCCGTGGCTCGTTGGGCTGTTGGGTGCCCCTTGAGCACGCCGCCGGGGCAAAAGTCGCGCGCTGCGGTTTTGCTAATAAATATCTATCATGAGCTGATATTACCATTAAAATTATATTGCCGATAATGTCGGGAATATAATATCAAATACCTAGGTCTTCTTCTTCTTTTCGTGTGGGACACCGAGTCGTTCAACAAACCGATGAACCCTGGTGTCAGAGTTTTTCAACCGCCTACCACAAGTAGCAGGCCTCTGACATGGATGGTTGTGTAACGACCGCCATCATTGACAGCAACCGGGACCGACGGCTTAACCATCTTACTTGCGGACAATCAGATGGTTCAGCCTGCAATGTCCTAACCAGACTGGGAACAAATTCACAAAGTGATAAATATCAAGTTTGTGAGAGACCCCACCGGGAATTAAACCCGGAACCTTTGCGTGGCAGGCAGGCATACTGACCACTGCGCCACATCGGCTGTCAATACCTAGGTTAACGGCGGCTATTAGGGTAGAAGCGCCCTGGAAGAGAAGAGGGCAGATTGGATGTGTTACTCCATCGAGCAGAATCATAATGATAATCCTTTCCTTCTGTCGTGATGATATCGTATGAATAAAGATATGTCACATCCTTTGAGATTTTGAAATGTAACAGGATCTTACCTACATAATTAATACACGTAATAAGAGAATTTTTCATCCTTTTTCATATTTCGGCTGATTTTTCATCCTTTTCATATGTGCTGACTGCTGACTTCTATATGGTGTAAAAAAATCGACTACCAATATTTTAAGGGGTGAACCAGTCCATGAAACTGGACAACTTTACCTAAGTAACGTAGATCGAAATATGCAATAAATTAATTTATGACCTCCTATATAAATTGTACCAGCTCAATTTGTATGGGAGGTTCAAATGTTTTTTACATATTTCGACCTGCTGACTGCCGATTTCTAGGTAATGTAACAGCTCTATGTAGATCCCGCGCTGTGAGCTGTCAGACGTGCTCAAGTGTGGACTGACGATGTCGACTGCCAATAATAGGCTCAGCGGATTGCGGCGTGGAGTAGAACTAGGACGAGTAGTGTAGTCGTGTGAGCCTGGTCCCAAATCCCAGGTTCGATAATGAAGTAGTCAGTGTACACTACAACTAGGACGCGCGGTGTAGTCGTGTGAGCCTGGCTCTTGAGTCCAAGGTCCCAGGTTCAGTCAATAATAGGCTCAGCGGATTGCGGCGTGGAGTAGAACTAGGACGAGTAGTGTAGTCGTGTGAGCCTGGTCTCAGGTCCCAGGTTCGATAATGATGTCGTCAGTGTGCACTACAACTAGGGCGCGCGGTGTAGTCGTGTGAGCCTGGCTCTTGAGTCAAAGGTTCCAGGTTCAATAATAGCCTCAGCTGATTGCGGCGTGCAGTACAACTAGGACGCGCGGTGTGGTCGTGTGAGCCTGGCTCTTGAGTCAAAGGTCCCAGGTTCGATACTCAGCGGATTGCGGCGTGCACTACAACTAGGACGATCGGTGTAGTAGTGTGAGCCTGGCTCTTGAGTCAAAGGTCCCAGGTTCGATACTCAGCGGATTGCGGCGTGCACTACAACTAGGACGATCGGTGTAGTAGTGTGAGACTGGCTCTTGAGTCAGAGGTCCCAGGTTCAATAATAGGCTCAGCGGATTGCGGGGTGCAGTACAACTAGGACGCGCGGTGTAGTCGTGTGAGACTGGCTCTTGAGTCAAAGGTCCCAGGTTCAATAATAGGCTCAGCGGATTGCGGCGTGGAGTACAACTAGGACGCGTAGTGTGAGCCTGGCTCTTGATTCAAAGGTCCCAGGTTCGATAGTGATGTAGTCAGTGTGCACTACAACTAGGACGCGCGGTGTGGTAGTGTGAGCCTGGCTCTTGAGTCAGAGGTCTCAGGTTCAATAATAGGCTCAGCGGATTGCGGCGTGCACTACAACTAGGACGCGCGGTGTAGTCGTGTGAGACTGGCTCTTGAGTCAAAGGTCCCAGGTTCGAAGATGTAGCCAAGACTCAGCGGATTGCGTCGTGCACTACAACAAGGACGCGTGGTGTAGTAGTGTGAGCCTGGCTCTTATGTCAAAGGTTCCAGGTTTTATAGTGACGTAGTCGTAGGTTGTGTAGGTTTTATAGTGATTTAGTCAAAGTATCAGTCAGCTATGCTGGGTTATTATATTGTGGGACTCCCATACAAAATGTTCCAGCCAGCCTTGTCAATTTGTAGGTACCTATCTCCAATTTCTTTTTCATATTTCGACTTATGTTTCTTGAGGAAAGTTGTTATACTAGGTAGTTTCATATGTCAGGAAAACGTGTGCATCGGGTGCAAGCGATTTCATACAAAACGAAAATTTCGCGACTTCGCCGCCGATGAGTACCATTTCCATCCTTTACGATTAAGCTGCTGAACTTTACCTACAGCTTCCCCATTGGTCAGCGCATTAAAAAAAACCATTGCGCATGTCAGAAACTTTTCATCCGCGGTCAAGTGAGATTTACCGCGCTTCTCATTCCGTTTGGCGCTAGCTTTTTCTGCGACATAACGTCTTGGCACCGACCGAAAATAAAATTCAAAAGTGCTCCAACTGCAATAAATAAGGATACAAACTCAAACAATGTTCACAATAATTTACAATTTGAAAAACTAAACTAGGTTTAAAAACTTAGAAAATATTTAAAAATGATTATAGGGATAAAATACGTAAATTAAAGTAATTAAATTTTTCAAAATGGCGGCTGGTCGGCTACTGTGGATGACCACAGTGCTGCTTCGACTCTGGCTTGGAGCTACGGACTTGTGTTATGCACAGTAAGTACCTAGATAACTTTTACTAGACTATAGACTATAGATAGACATACTCGTACCAGTCGTACCTAGCCTTGGCCTGAGGAGATCCTGACACAGTTCGGACCTGCTGACGAAGCCTCGGTAACGTAGAATCATCTCCAGGTGTCCACTTTTTTTGTCGTATTAGGAACAATCTCACAGTGTGACAAATTAACCTTGTAATCGAGTTTATTGCGATACTACCGCTTACCTAATCCCTAAATCATAAGACATTTAAAAAGCGGTTTCCAGTATCGAACCCGGAACCTTTTTCGTAGCAGCACATCATACATTACAAATTCGTCATGCAGCCGTCCGTCAATGAAAGTTCGCAATTAAAGTATGGCCGTCCGAATCAATCCGAATAGGCCATATTTGACAGCTGTCTAAAAGACACGTCAACGTAGACAGTTTGAAATTCGTCTGCAATCCTCATCCATCATCACCAATTCCTCGCAAATCTTGAACCTAACAAGAATTCAAATCTGGGACATTTTTCATTACCGAACGCACTACACAACAGCGCCATACGGGTTGTTATAAAGCTCGCAAATCTCGCAAAATCACATCCTTTGAGATCCGGCCGTCATTACGCAACGCTCGAATCTCAACCTCTCAAGGAATCGAACCCACTTACCCGCGATACAGAGCCTCGAGCCCGCACGAGGGCACTCAAACGTAACAATAGCGATGTTTTGAACATTATGTGTAAAATATGGACTTGTAGGTACAATAGAGGGTGTGCGAAGAACAAGGTAAACTGATAGGTACCTACTTATTTTTGTATGTAAGGTAGCTTAAGGTCGGAATGCTAGTCTACATATAGGTAGTCTAAGTTAATCTGAGGTAGGAACTCACCTGTGAATTTCGGGTAGATAAAATGTAGACATGTTTGACCAAAAATTTACTATAATTGAGTTCAGACAGCCATTTGCTGCATTAGGCGCCGTATGACAGTTACGCGTGAGTTGAGTTACCACGGACCATCAAATGGGAAAGGAAGCGCCATACGAACGACCGCCATATCGCGGCGAATGCAGCAAGTGGTCAACGATTAATGCCAGCGTATCATTTCTTTATGAAAGGTCGAATTTTGTGTCATTCTTTTGTTTCAAATTCACATACATAAATGACTGCGGTCGGTTCCTGCGGTGCAGGGCTAATTTAGAGGACTCGTGGATATTAAATCGACGTTCTCAAAAGACCTCAAAAATAACCAATTGTTTAACAAATGTCCACAAGGGTCAGCTTTGTTTACAAAGATCCAAAAATACGTTTTCAAGAGAAGAGCTTTTAATAAATTAATATGTCATCGGATCCCATATGGTTGCTTTTCAACAATGGAATTAATAATGTGAAGATTTTTGTACGCTATGGTGAGGTGAGATTCAAAGGCTGAAAAGCCCCGAATTATTGATGATTTAACCAAACCGAGTAGGTAATCTCGCGAAGTGAAAAGCCAGAAGAAGACTAGTCAGATACTTGGTCCATCCTTACAAAAATCCAACGTGCAAAGTCCTAAGAGATCATTTTGATATTGAAGAAACTGTACTAAGTATGGTATTATGGTATCCCATGATCATCATCAATAGTGCTTTCTCGTATGATACTACTTATAGAGAAAAATTCCTTTGGCGTGCTATATTGGTTGAAATTTTACTAGTGACTGATAGCGGAAACTCAGAACCGGCTGGTGATAAGGAACAATTTTTACCCAATGAACAGAGGTCGAAATAGGTACGAAAAATTTTTTTTACCTCCCATAGTAATTCAATTCAGTTGATCGGCAACTTTGTGTGGGAGGCCCAAATTTTTTTTCTTATTTCGACCTATGTTCCTTGGGGAAAGTTGTTCCTTATCACCAGCCAGTTCTGAGTTTTCGCTCTCGGTCACTAGTAAAATTTCACCCGATTTGGGCAGAGGGACGGTACCCCACGGTCCCGGGTTCAAGTCCCGGATGACGCTAAATAAAGAAGAGAAGGTATCGTATCATAAGATACGAATGAAAAGCAAGTTTTCCACCACCAGGTCGACGCTGCTGACCTTCCAGGACCTGCTGCCTGATGACCCTCGGCTGTACGACAAGATGCGCCCGCCGAAGATCAACGACCAGCCCACCATCGTCAACTTCCACGTCACCGTCATGGGCCTCGACTCCATCGATGAGAACTCCATGGTACAGCTAAAGTTCCTAAACTTTGTAAACAAAACCTCCACTATTACCTATACTTGTTGACCCAACTAGTTTCGCTCAGTGTGGATCTTCTAACTACCTAACTCTGCTGACTCACTGACCCAAAGTTACTCTATCAGCGTTCCTAAAATTGAAACCTCTTACTAGGTAGTAGGTTTTTAACCAATTTTCAGTACATAAGGCTTTCGCGACGGGTGGCGGATCAATATACAGACTGGGTGATACCGAACGACCACCTGAAAAACGCTAAGTTCAACAAGTCTAACGGAACAACTTTCCCTAAGGTTGAAAGTTCAAAGCTTAAATGAAAAATAGGACCACCCATACGAAAAAATCGGCTGTCCAAGCAATTTTCTATGGAAGATAGAAAAAAAATTTAGGCTTTGAGATTTGGTCCTTAGGGAAAGTGTTCCGTTTGACATGTTAAGCTTAGGGATTTCGAGAAAATGGGTCATTCGGTACCACCGTGTATATCGAGTGCTATTAATAGTGTGATTCCATTCCACACAATACGAGTATGATGGATAGATAATACTTATGAACTTCTAACAACATTTTGTGAAAAACATTGCTCGCTTCGCTCTTATTGCAATTGAGCTCGCTCCGCTCGCATTGCGATTTTATTATAATGCAAATGTCGGTCTAGCTCTCGCGATGTTGTTTAATTATGCATTGTTTCAGAAACTTTTAAATATTCTTGATCACTTCATTCCCTCTTCGTTAAATTTCATATAAAAAACAAGGCCTTTAAAATTTTGTAGAAAATCACTGACCAATGTCCGTGCATTTTCACATTTGCCGATAGGCTATGGCGGCATTAACTTTACTAACTTTCATCATGTTTTGTCTATGAACCAGAGAAAATCAATTATTCTTTAAGTATTAAAACAATTTTTAACAATACGTATGAATACCATTACCTAGCGCAACAGGCAACAGTTGTGGCCAATCCCAGAGGACAAGGATCAGTCTTATTGACCTACATGCTAAGCTTCCTAAGCTTACGACTTCTCCCTAGTCTACTCAACGGAAATGATTTAAAAATTCCCTTTGTGTTCCCAGACCTATGCTGCAGACATCTTCTTCGCGCAGACTTGGAAGGACTTCAGACTCAGGCTTCCGGAGAACATGACCTCGGAATATAGGTAACCAACCGTTTTCTTTTCATAGACGAAACCGAACCACAGAAAATCAATAATCATCATTAATCATAAGACCCTGTGCACACAGGTGTCTTCTTCGTCGCGCGCTGAATGGTTTCTGGTTTGGTGACATTTGGACTTTTCGACGAGTTGTGAAACGGACTTCATAATATTGTCGCGCGACAAAAAATTCGCCTGTGTCCAAGGGGTCTGCAGTTTTTTCAAACCGTCCGATGTCCGTCACCTCGGGGTCACTAGTTTAGTAGGAGTGATGATGAGGCCAGTTGGCCGAGTGACGACCGAGAAGGGAAAAAAGGGCATCCACCTGGTTGGGTGTTGTGTTGTGACCAGGATTCCTACTGGTCCGACCGGACATATTTGGACGTTGTAAATTTAGCGATCGGCGGGAACAACGCGCATACGCGCCACTACCCATATGTATACTATTCTGCTTTGCCCTACAGACTGCTGGAGGTGGACTGGCTGAAGCACATGTGGCGTCCAGACTCCTTCTTCAAGAACGCCAAGTCGGTCACCTTCCAGACGATGACAATACCCAACCATTACGTCTGGTTGTATAAAGTAAGGATCTAATAAGTTTCCCAACTTGGGTACCAGGGTATAAGGGATTGGTGGAATAAAACTTGCAGAGAGTGTCGATGGTAGAGCGAGCCCATCCTGAATCTAAAGGTGTCCTTAAAGACTGAGCTTGACGCGACGTGGTGTGCCGTCAAATTGACTGGTTTGTATGGTGATGCCAGAAAGACCGGGCGGCACGCCGCGGCGTGCCTTTCATACTATGAACGACGCTGTCACATTAACGGCGCACTACGACGCCGCCACTCTCGGTCTTTATTTTTACCTTTAAAAGTCTACACAAAGCAAGCTGGTTTATCGCTGAGGAAGGTATACCTTCCACTGTTAATCTGATGTCTATAATTCAGCACAGCATGACTATTCACCAGGATATTTAATAGTATTCAAGATGGGATCGTAAACCTCAAAATATAATCGAATTTGTCCGTCCCTTATACCCCATAATTATGAATCATGCCACAACTCTATCCGAGAACGGTGGAGGTTTTCATTAAGACTTCCCATTGTTGAAGGACAAAACGATCCTGTACATGGTGAAGCTGACGCTGCGGCTGTCTTGCGCCATGAACTTCCTCATCTACCCCCACGACACGCAGGAGTGCAAACTGCAGATGGAGAGCCGTGAGTAAAGCCGCAATACCATTATGCAAGTAGCTTGTCACCAAGATGCATACCACTTGACAATAGAAAGGTACACATGCATGCAAGGTTCGAACGAAAAAGTAACTTGGTTGCAAGCGTGACGCCATATTTGCATGCAATACTTGCATAATAGAATTGCGGTTAAACTTTCAGGATGTTTTCAGCAGTTTTGGCGATAAAGCGTGCACTTTTCAGATCTTTTTATTGGTCCCGAACAAGAAGAATCCTGGGGGATGAATTTGGGAGTTTCGAATGCCAGCCAGCCGATGTTGTAGGTTGTAACCGACACTTTTTCATTTAAATACCTATTTGTTCTTGTTTGTGACTAAATCCAAAATAATATCCTCACCGACTGGCATACCCGGCTAATGTAATGTGAAAGCGGGCCGGAACGGGACGGAAGATCGAGTTGCTCGAAGTGTGAAAGCGTCCTAAGCTGTGAAGTGAAGGAAGACACAAGCAAAGAATACTATACTCTCACTGGACACAAGTTTATTTTTGTTGCGTTGACGACAAATGACATGGACAATGACGTTTGAATTTTGATTTTAGAATGCGTTTTATCTTCGTAGGAGGATTTGAGGCATGGTCATGTCATCGAATCCATGTAGACTAAGCTCCCATTGACAAAGTCTTACCTTATAAGTCTACCGATTGAAAGTATGTTATAAGTGTTATAACGATAGATCATGTTTAGGAGGTCATAACATTGTATGGGTGGTCATCCGAAATCCTGGCAGTTTTTTTTTATCCGACTTAAAAAACTTATTTTATTTCCAAAATTTACATCACATCGCTTTACCGTTCGAAACGTATACCCGTCTAAAGAGACGCCTTTGGCGATGAGAACCCGCTAGGGTTGCCATCTCCAACACCGGCAGTTTCCGTGGTCAGTCACATTTCAGAGGCCAAAAAATAAAGTCACTTATTACGAAATGAAATTAATACAGATCGATAGCCCTAGGAATGCCATTGATGAATATATAGGGTTGCCTGTTTTCATCACAACGGTATCTCTGGTAAGCCGCCTCAAAATGATTAAATGAGATTTTCAAGGATACTGCCAGGCAGATAACATGCAACCTTATATAATCATCAATGACATCCCTGGGGCTATCGACCTATTAATTTCAATGGGTAGCCAGATGAGATAAGCGAGTTCATTTTTTTGCCTGTAAAAAGTGGCTGACCATGGAAACTGCCGATGTTGGAGCTGGCAACCTAAGCGGGTTCTCATCGCCAAAGGTGCCTCTTTAGAAGGGTATACGTTTCGAACCGTAAAGCTGTGTGATGTAAATTTTGGAAATATAATAAGTTTTTTAAGTCGGATAAAACAGAACCTGCCAGGATTTCGGATGGCCACCCATACAATGTTATGACCTCCTAAAAATGATCTATCGTTATAGCATACTTTCAACCGGTAGACTTATGAGGTAAGACTTTGTCAATGGGAGCTTAGACTAATGCCAAATTGGACAGCATGGATTTTAAACGTACTTATACCTACCCTGGATTCGGGAAATCATTTTAGATCGATGTCTCTAATTAAACCGACGCAGTATCATCGACACGATAAAATTTCGGTTGGATATAAAAAACCGGTGTCAAAGTGTTGTAACATAAAAATATCTTGCGGCTAGGGGCAGTGAGGGCCCATAAGCGCTCTTAAGGCTCGTTACCCATTCATTGGGGAAGGAAAGTCTCTTGAGTCACGCCGACTCCGCGCCTTAGTCAGGGGTGTGATAAGCTCGAAAAAGGTATTTTGGAATTTTGGAAAATTTTCCTGCAACCGTAAAGATCCGCGATTTACTATTCCTAAAGTTCCATCGCGATACTTTTCTTAATATGACGTTAAATAGTTCTCCCTAGCAGGTATGACGCGTGGCTTAGATATTTTATGCCGGAATATTCAATGTCACGCCCGGAATCTCGACGCGCCGCACTTTATAAAACCGTGCGGTAACAAAGCAATTGTTTTTCACAGTACGAAAAAAATGACGATGTAAAAATCCCTGTGGTTCAGAAGGAAAAAAGCTCATCATGTACGACCCGATGATGGAAAACCTGTCACCCCGGGGCCGGAACGGGACGGAAGATGCTCGAAGCCTGTCACCACACAACTCACGTAGACGTCCCGTAGCCGCTGTCGCTACGCTTTCCGTAGACAACGACTACTAGACCAGTACGGCTAGCTTTTGGTGTTTCAAAAATATTAAAGTCGATGGTTTTTTGCTCACAGTTTCTGGACCATTCATTGATTCCAATTTATTAATTTGTGCCATTTTAGGTGTAAGGAAACACACTTTCGTTATCAGAGGAAAATCGACTCAAACAAGGTTTTCACACGGTGCTAAATGTCACAGAGACAATACTGGTAAACTTTCTAATATTTTTCTGTAGGTACTACATACTTAAAAAATAATTTAATTAATGAACTGCCATACATTGTATCGAAAATTTACGGGAGTGTTAAAAGTGGCACAAAATTAAATATGTGCTTTATAGACACAGATTGCACAATCGTACAAAAAATAAGCGACTTTAGAATTTTTGTAAGTTACACCCTCAAATAATGCCAGCCATACCGGACTATACGTTATGGTCTCGACCCACTCATACCGGCATGATGGCGTTCTGCAATGCGTACTATAATCGGTGTCATGTAAATAGAACGCTGAGTAACAATTGCCGTATCATCTGTCATCTCTTTCCCGTCGCAAATTGGTAGTAAGATAGTATGAACAACATCCCTTCAATGATTACTCAGCGTTCTTTTACGTGGTGGGAAATGTACTCTAGGGTCCCGGACCTCCCGGGAATGAAGCAGTTAGGTTTTGGTGGCGTATTTAGTAATCCATTAAAATATCAGTACCTAGCCGTTACAATGCCAACCAATAAGATCATCTCCATCGACTTGACGTCACAGATAACTTCGACGGTTTCGGTAGCGGTTGAAAACCATCGATACGTAGCCGGCTCGGCTAGGCCGTTCTATGCGGCTAGGTCCTGAGTCCATTGTCTGATTGATATGACACCAAAAACGTCTCCATCATTTTAAAGCCTGTCGAGAGTCGGCTGCCTTGAAGTAAGACAGTAATGTCCTCAAACATGAAATGGACTAATTACAAACGAACTTTACATCAAAGGAAACGCTGAAAGAGAGTGATGCCTTCAGTTTACATCACGGAAACCAAAACACCAAAACTCTATAACTAGATACCTACTTTGTAGTAACATGTCTCAGCCCGGACAATCAGTAGGTAGACAATGGCAAGACAATGGATAGGTATAGGTATTTATTTACCCGACTGCCTCAGAAGGAGGGTTATGTTTTTCGAGAGTATGTATGTGTGTATGTGGACAAGAAAATTCTTTTTTACGGGCTACAGCCCAAACGGATAGTTGGATTTTGACATATAAGGTGTCGCGAGTGACACTGGCTATATAAAAAGAAATATAGATTCAAGATGGCGGATTTTTAAAGCAAAATACTACTTTTAAATTACCGCAGTCGTGTTTTTTGTTTTTTAATTTAAGGTACAGTTAGGGCACTTTTTACGTCTTCTTGTGAAAGTTTAAATCCGGTCTGCCTGGGCCTACCGTACTATCACATCGGAGGCAAACCATTCCCGTATCTCTATGATGACTAGTCAGGGTCATCTAACCTGTTCTGGTGATGTTAGCTCGGATCAACTACAACAGCTAACCTCAACTTTTCGATACACGTGAACACTACATGGACCTCAGATGACATAAGTACCGCAAGTATTTCAGTCTGTTGAATCATTATTTTAAAATATTTGTAATGAATGCTCGTGCATCACCAGTTTCTCCGTTCCGCACTCGAAATCTTTTTGATCTGATAGGTTATTTATACTCCGCCACTAACGCCTACTCGAAACATGAAAGCAGCGCGGCAGTCGTCACGATAGCGCGCCGATAAAAACCCGCTGAGTTCAGGCTCTCGCCACTCGCGGTTGAGGGTACTTGGCCTACATTTTACGTGCCCCTCACTGGACGATTTCTGTATCGAGGCTTTTTATAGGGATGACGGGGTGACATGTTCGCAGGCTTGTTTTTCGTGTAGTGGTCAATGTTTTGTGATGGAAGTACCTAGGTACTTGTAATGCTGAGAAAGATGTAAACACGGTAGTCAATACACGGGGTAGCTCCATTTATAGATAAATACTTACAAACTGAGCTTTATGCACATAGCACCGTTACACATATTTGCATGCAGCCTATTTGCAGGCGTTTTGAGGTCATCTCTAATTAGTGCGCTCTGTGCTCCCGCCGTGCCGTACATCCCATGCTCCGTAACGAAATGAACGAGCAAATGCTTTCAGCTTGATTGAAGCTGCCACGTTCTTTAGAGTGCATCTCGTATGACGCGCGCTACATTGCAAAACTTAAAGCAAGTTTAAAAGTCTTTCATTGATTGACACCCCGTATAAATCTACTTGATAGCTCGATGAGTAGAATATCTGAAGTCGGGTCTATAGAAAGGAAATCTGGAAAACGATGACAGAGGCATTATGAAATCGCATTGCGGTGATCTCGCTTAGAATGGTACCTATATCTACAGTTTTCAGGCATTTTATTTTCAGTAATAAGTGACACAGAGTACCTTTTTTATAATAATAAGTATCTAGATTTTACTAGACTGGATATTGGATTGATGTAATTACCTCCAAGATAGGTCAATAGTCAATCATATGTTTTGAAAATAGAGCTGTCAAGAATTTATCAAAACTGGTTATTGTTTACCGGTTTGCTACCGGTTCTTTATTGTTGTATAATTTAGTGGTTGAAGTTTGGTGCAAAAGTAAAGCTTATTTATGCAATTATGGCGAATTGAGGAAACTTTGACAAAAAATATTGAAAACACAGCTTCCAAAACCGGGTCTTGGGTTTTAATGTTTATTCTTCTTCGAATTATTTGCTGGTTTTCAATATGCATACAAATACTTGTAGTAAAACTTTTACATATACTTTTGCTTGCAGTATCCCACACAACAGACGACCTGATCTTCCAGTGGGACCCTGACGTGCCTCTTGTGGTGGACGAGAACATCGAACTGCCTCAACTAGAGTTGGTACAGAATAGAACAGCTGACTGTACGCAAGTCTATTCTACTGGTAAGACCTTTTTATATCAATTGTTTGTGCCAGCAAGGTATCCTCGGTGAGTTTGCTTCTTCGTTGAATTTGTCGTAGATAAGACACCCATTAGGTTTAGTGGCGAAACTCCAATGAATAATTGCATCTAACACTGAACTAAGCTATGTTTTTCGGGAGTTTGTACATATGTATGTATGTATGTGGGTTGTGGGTGTATATGTACTGTAGGTATGTAATAAATTATGTGGACCAGAAAATTATTTTTTACGGGCTACAGCCTAAACGGCTTGACGGATTTTGACATATGAAGTGCCGTTAGATTGTGACACTGGCTACATTTAAATTTCATAAATTCAAAATAGCAGATTTTAATTGTAAAATACAACTATATAATTGCTGCAATCGGGTTTTTAGGGTTTCGTAGTCTACTAGAAACCCTTATGGTTTCGTCATGTCTGTCTGTCTGTCTGTCTGTCTGTCTGTCTGTCTGTATGCCGCGCCCTCATATCTTCGTCAGTTTTAGAGCTATCGACATGAAATTTGGTGAGAAGATAGATCGTGTTGACTTAAGTATAGAAATGTTAAGAAAAAAATATATTAAATGTTTTTTGGACCCCCTCCCATACAAGTGAAAGGGGGGCAAAAAAATTTTTTTTTGTGTCATATTGAGTAGGGTATCGTTGAATAGGTCTTTTAAAACTAAGGGGAGGTTTCTTTGAAACCAAGTCACTAAAATGTTTCTGTCACGAGATATTTGCTTTTAAAAAGGGCGTTTTTGACCCATAATTTGTTCCAGCTGAAAAATCTGTAATAAATAAAATATACAATATAGCTTACTATCTGAAGTTACAATGAAAACTATAACGGATATTGTACCCTTGAAAGTTTCAGAAAAAAATGAGTTTTTCTATTTGCGGTTGGTCATCATACTGCTGCCAACGACTGCTGCTAACAAACCAGCAACAAAATTAAGTTTGTAATGCTGAAAAAACCTGATATTTTAACGTTGACTACGAAACCCTATTTGTGGGCGTGTCTGACACGCTCTTGGCCGGTGTTTTTGTTTTTAATTATTAATGCTTGTTATTGTGATTACTTTTTACAAACGACATGTCGAATATGGCTGATTGGCTTAGTTTGTGCTTTATCTGTTTTTCAGGTAACTTTACTTGCCTGGAAGTGATTTTCAAATTAAAGCGACGTCTTGGCTACCACTTGTTCAACACCTACATACCGACTTGCCTCATTGTTATTATGTCTGTGAGTATATCAATAGGTATTCCTGCACAATAAAATCATCTCTTTGCGTTTTTTGATGAGTGTTGTTTGCCTAGCCTAGTCTGATGCTGGGTTCAATATCTTGCAAAAAATGCAATGGAATTTTCTGAACCCTGATGATGATAACGTTAGGTCATACTCATAAATTCATAATAGTACTCGTATTTGATAAGGTAGATTTAGTAAGGTGTTTTATTATAGGTACTTATAAGGTATAATTTTTATTTCAGTGGGTATCATTTTGGATCAAGCCGGACGCAGCCCCAGCACGGGTCACCCTGGGTGTGACGTCGCTACTCACTCTGTCTACCCAGCACGCCAAGTCACAAGCCCAACTGCCCCCGGTGTCGTATTTGAAAGCCGTTGATGCTTTTATGTCCGTCTGTACTGTGTAAGTAGCATTTTATAATATGCACATGTTTTCAGGACCCGAAGTCTGTTAAATAAGAATAGTTTCAGTTGGGTGTCGATGGCATGTCAGTTGGATGGTTTTGGTAGATTCGTATTCTGCTAACAGTTTTGTGTATGAAACACACTTTGGCTTTTTCACAGTGGCAATAGAATGACAGTCGAGTGTTGCTGGCGTCACAATGTCTAAAAATGAGCAGGCTTCGAGCCCAAATCTACAACCGAATTAAAATCATTTTCGATAAACAAATTCTCGACTTGGCCCTCTGGGATCTACCGAAGCATATTCCATGACTGTTTATATCTTCATATCACATAAAAGTAAATTGATATTCGGTACATTTATTAGTTCATTGTTTGTTATGTTACAGATTCGTGTTTATGGCTCTAATGGAGTATTGTCTGGTGAATATCGTGCTCGGTGATGGTGCCGGAAAACCAAAGGTTAGTACATACATACATACATCACGCCTTTATCCCTTGCGGGGTAGGCAGAGCGTCAACGACCGTAAAAGTACGGTCGTTATCGCCACGTCTGACACATATTTGAGGGCCGTTTTAGCTATTGTCGTGTATCGCTATAGTGACAGGTTGTCAGCCTGTCGCCTAAAATTGCAATACGCATGGTACCCTCGAGTCCTTTAGTCGCTTCTTACGACACCCACAGGAAAGAAATGGAGTGATGCTATTCTAAGCCGGCATCACACGGCCAATTCTAAGCCGGCATCACACGGCCAATTCTAAGCCGGCATCACACGGCCATACCAAAGGTAAGTACTTCTCTTAAATAATCTAATCTATCTATTCTACTTGTATATAAACTTTGCCGCAAGATGTTTGACAGTTTGACTTGTATCTTATTCGCATACGACATAACGAAAACGGAGTGATGCGGGCTTAGAATAGCATTACCCCGTTTCTGCCTGTGGATGTCGTAAAAGGCGACTAATGGATGGATCCAGGGAATGGGCAGCAGCGTTCTCTGTAAATATCTACAACACCTTGCACTGCGCTCACCAATCCGCCTGCCTAGCATGGTAAGTATGGCAATACCCTTCATTTGGGGGAGACCCATGTCCAGCAGTGGACTGTTGTGGCTGTAGTAGTAGTAGTATCGAAAACTAATTCAAGCCAGGAATCCTGTATCTGAGGGTAGCGCAGACACTGATTACATTAGATGGATAGTTTTTGTAAAACCCCTGCTGTACACATTTCACTGCGACATATAAGGAGTTGGGTAAATAATGGCAATATCTGTGTGGGAAACCGGTACATAAGGAAATCGATTTGCTGCTAACTATACTTAAAAAGCTGTTTTTTTTTGCAGGACGCAGCGGAGGCAGCAAAGTGCCGCATGCGTGCCATCAACATAGACCGGTTTTCCCGCGTGTTCTTCCCGCTACTCTTCTCGGTGTTGAATGCCACCTACTGGATCCAGTTCGCTCAATACATCTGACTGCCTCAATATAATTTATTTGGTTACGAATTCTCTCACACTAGCACGTTGTTTCCTATAGGTTTATTTAAATTAACTTCAAAGAAAATAAACTACTTATTTACATAATTAATGCTCAACAACAGATTTGAAACAAATTAATAATAATTATGTATAGTGAAACTAATTTTAAGTGTTAACATTTTAAATATTACAAATTGTGTTGCGAGAATTATGCATCTACTGTGCTATATGTATAGTACATTTGAGTAGGTATGGCTTTGTAATATTTTTTGTATATCAGTTATTTCTTCAATATTGTTCGCACATACCTACTATTTGTTCGTGATAGAAAAATAATACAATTGTGTGAGTCGAACATCAGATTTATTCATTATCATTATTAAAGGAATGATATACTTAGGTAGGTAAATCATATTGTTGTTTAAAATTATAGGGTTGAATTGACGAAAATCACAATTAATAAAAATAATAAATTAAATTACAGAAGTGGTGGAAGCGACCATTTACTTGGCTGTCAATACTTTGCCTACCCCGCAAAGTGTATGAACTCAAAAGTAATTTAGCTTGTACGAATATGAAAGATATTTACATACACGCATCACGCTTATGTTTAAGTATAAAACAACACAAATTTTCGTATAGAGCACTCTAGAGGATAATGCGAAACCGGTTATTTTATCTTGTTCTAATATTTGCTCTAATAAAAAATGTCTAGAGATTAAGGTTAGATTATAAACAGCTCAGACCGGAGGAGTAATGTATTGTCCATATACGAATTTAAACGAGCTTTATTGTGTAAAAACATAATTCAATTTTCATTATTATTAATAATATAAATTACTTAGTTAGAATAGGGTAGGATTTAGATTAATTTTAAAATATGGAATAATATAACTGTCATAGTAATAATGTTTCATGGTGTTTGTTTATATTTTTACCTGTACTGGTAGTTTTAATATAAGCACAAATTAGTAAGGCTGCTTGCGGGATAAACTTGAAATTTTACCATAGACTGATAGCGAAAATCTGGGCCATAAGTTTTTTTTAATAAGATATAGCCATTGTAATGCCACCGACACTCAACTGTTATTCTTTTATCTGTGAATTTCTATACTAATCAGTTAATAACAGTTAGCAGAACACGAAACTACCGAAACCATCTAACTGAGATGCCATCGACACACAACTGAAACCCTTGTCATTTAATTTTAGCAGTCTTCGGCCCAGATTGAGGAACAACTTTCCCTAACGAAAATAGGACGCAAAATAAAAAATTAACCTCCCGTACGAAATTGCCCAACAGCTAATTTGAGGTTCCTATTATGGAAGGTCTAAATTTTTTGTCGTCCTTCGCCTAGGAAACTTGTTCATTATTACCAGCCTGTCCTGTATTTTCTCTACCATGCTGTGTAGGTACGTTTCTCTGTCAATTCTTGTACTTAATTCAAAACATTAGTCCTTGTCTTGTTCTTGTCAGTTAAAGAAATTACAACATTTTCATAAACCGGTTTTTCGAGCCCTATTAATATAGTAGGTACTTAATTTTTTTAACATCGGTCTATTGGGCTTGGATCTTGGCTCAGATTTAATCAGACCACGATTTATGGTGAAATTACAGAAAACACAAAGTAACACTGCTATGTTAGTGGTAAGTAGACAGTGTAGGAAGGACGGCGGCCTTATTGCTAATGCAAACGTACTGCCAGCCAACGTATTTGCTGCTCGAATAACTTTACTTAATTTTACTTGTCGTATGGAGAAATGGAGAAATAAAGTCAAGAAAAAAATTTGTACGGGAAAGTGCGATAAATCCAAAAATACGCTAATAAAATATCGCGATCGTAAACGGAAATAAAATAACACAAATACTCAGACTCACAGAACGGAACGTTGCCAATCACGCTAGTTGCGTTCAGAGTGCCGTGACGAGTGCGTGTCGCCAGTTGTACACATTTAAATCAAATAAAAATATTAATATTTACGATATCTTTATCATACAGACGAAGAAACTTTAACAAAACAAGATACTAGTAAGAGATTAGGAGTTGTTTGGCTTAATTTGTTGTAAAGAAATAGATAAGAGAGTTCAAGTTCACGGTCGCGATTGCGTATTTGAATGCACCGCGCGAGCGAGCGAGGTTGTCATCGTTTTTGACAAGTGGCCGGAGTGGTCAAACGGAACGTCAGTTGGTCACCGTGTGACGCGATATTTGAACGTGCGAGAAGTGTTTCATTTCCGTTGCCGAGCAATTTGCATGAAATCGCGTTTATTCAATTACAAAATTATCTTATTACGGTCCACGGGTCTGTGCGCCGCTGCCGGGGGAGATGGTTGACCACGGGCGGACGCTGTGATCCATGCTAATAAAAAAAGTTTCGCCCGCCGCCGCGCCGCCGTGCAAAGTGAAGTTTTGCTCGCGCATTGTTTTGATAAAATAAACCAGTTTTCTGTGTGAAAAGTGTTGAACTTTTGCCGTGAAGATGAAGGAGGTGCAGAATAAAGAAGATGGGTCGGACGAGGAGCTCGGGCTGGGCTACCAGAACACGTTGGTGAGTTGTTTTTACGCACTTTAAAAAGTTTGCGCAACTTTCTAATTTCCAGAAAACTACACGTATGAGTGAGCCCTAGCCGGTTGGATAACTGTGTGTTTAAAGTTTACATTACGATACTGCGAAGCATTTGTCTCAATCGATGTATTTAATCTTTTACTTCTAGTATTTTGCCTATTCACCAGCTCCAGACAGAATGTTTATGACCAACCAGAAATCTACATTTCAAATGAGTGGGTTCATGCTTTCTCTGTAGTGTTTTCTAGAAGGATTACAGTTCATACTCACACACTCAAGCAATGTTATTGTAAACTTATCAACCAATGTATGATGTAATTCTGCTACACTGTTTTATAGTTCTTATAAACCCCCTACTTATGCTTACACTACCCAGGAGTTTATTAGAGAGTGAGTAGGTGTACTTATACAGACTACTTAATACATAGAATCACAACATAGATTAAAACTCTCTTAAGCGACTCCAGAATTTTCTTCCGCTCAAAACTAAAATCATGCTTGCACAAGCACTTCTTCTTCCTATTCTGGACTACGCTGATGTCTGTTACCTGGATGCGACGGAAGAATTACTCAATAAGCTTGAGCGACTACAAAACCTAGCTATCAGATTTATTTTCGGACTACGTAAGTTCGATCATGTCTCAGAATTTCGTGCTCAGCTTAAGTGGCTTCCAATTCGCCTTCGCCGCGATGTGCACATCCTGTCCACTCTCTACAACATCCTTCACAATCCCGCCACTCCCGACTATCTCCGCTCCCGCTTCCATTTTCTTCCTCCAGATCCCCGTCCTAGGCGCGCCTGCATCACTAAGGTGCTGCAGTGTCCTAGAGCGAACACCAAATTTCTTTTTAACTCTTTTTCTGTAAAAGCTGCACAGCTGTGGAATAATCTCCCCAGGACTATACAGGAAAGCCCCTCTATTTCTGTTTTTAAGAAGAGAGTAAAAGAGCACTTCATTTCTCAACAACTTTGATATATTTATGTATGTTTATGTATTATAATGCTTTTTATGTAAGTATTGTTTATTTATTTATGTAAGTAGGTATGTATATTTATGTATGTACGATATATTATTCAACTTAGTTATGTGTTCATTTTGTCAAATTTTTCTTTTTTAATATATTATTGCTAATTTGCCCCAAAAGTTTTAAGCTCTCACACAAGACATGGGTTGGCTGGAAGAGATCTCTTTTAAGAGATAAGTTCGCCCTTGCGACAAATATTGTAAATATTTTTCTGTACATTTTATGCAATAAAGAGTATATATATAAAAAAATATGGCATCCACAGGTTCTCTCAAAATACTAAGACAACTTCTGCAATATTTTATTTTCTCTTTACCTTGAAAAATTATAAAATATCATACCACCCAAACTAACTACAAATTGACTAGTATTTTTACTTTTAGTATGAAACAATATCTTACTTCTGGGAATTGAGTATGTGTGTTAATAAGGTCTCCCTAAATAAGTAAACTTGCCAATTAGTATTACTTGTCTAAATTTTATGATTCTGCAGAATCTATTATTTTATTTGCTAAGTAGGTACTGTAAGTATTTTGTTGAAACAAAGTAAAAAATAATGCTGAATTCAACTAAAAATTGTGTGCACAATGGCTATTTTCATACTTATTGCAATATTCATAAATCAGAGCACAAGTAAAAGTAAAGTAGGTGAATGGGTCATAATTATTATTTCTTGATAAACTGCTTTATTAGCAGATCATACAATGTGTTGGAGAAATACCTATAACTATTAACATCTTGTGCATTTATTCAGCTCATGAAACTAAGTAATTATATTTTTACAACTTTGGTATGAGTTGGTATAAAAGAATATAATGGATGTTATATTGTAGGTAGGTACTGTACCTACTATGTACGTATGTTACATACTGTTAGTTAGAAGAGTTTGCTTTAAATAATAACCATCAGAGAACTAGTTAACTGCATTTGAACAGTAAAAAGAAAGATACTTAAATGAAGATGTTTAAATTGTGTATTAGATTTTTAGCAAGCTGTAGAAGCTTTCTTACAAAAAAAGGAATAATATAAATAACTGGGGGCCCATGTCCAGCAGTGGACTGTTTTTGCTGTTATGGTATAGTATAATTTGTTCAATCAAACAGATTGTATATTCTATGCTGAATGTATAATTTTCCAAATGTAGGTACCTTCACATTAAATGATGTTGTGATTTTGTGAATATGTACCCCAAAAACATCCTGGATTGGTATGACTAATTTACAATTAATACCTAGATAAAATTGTTCCCAAGCAAACTATATTCATATTTGTGTTGAATAAATAATCTTTCCAAATATACCTTCACATCACATGATATTTATTGTTGGTTTCTAGCCCACAACACTGATAGCTATCTTGTGTTTATATTAAGTATGATATGATATTAGGACTTGCTTGCATCATTGGCTTTTGCACTTATTGTTTTTAATGTTGGTACTTCACCTGAGTCATTGTGTAAGAATGTACCTATTATGGTTTCAAATGACAATGGTCTCTCACTGCACGATAGTAGATAATCATCAGTGCAATCGGCTTAGCGTGCTTGCCGAAACGCGGAAAGCAGAGGTGTACAAACTGGAAATCTTTGTCTAATCATCTGAAGCATCATCAGCAAAATTGTTAACACATAAAACCTTTGAAGGCCTTAGTCGCTTCTTACGGGTCCCGAAAAGAAAGAAATGGTGTGATGCTATTCTAGAGGTAGGTATCTCGGCTTCGCGGGGTTTTGTTTTGAGCTGCCCAGTGCCCATTCTCGAAAGCCACGGGTAGAAAGAAAGGTATTCTAAGTCGACACCACATGGCATACTAGGTACACGTGTAGATGCGCAGGATTGTAGGTAGGTCATCCATCATCTGAAAAATCTTTTTGTTTGTTAGTCACTCACTGCAACTGCAATAAAAACATGATTTCCCGGCGTATGTTCTACATAGGTATAATAAACCTCCCTCTTGAATCACTCTATCGTAAAATTAAGGAGCTAACGCGATGTCAACTTCATTTTATACATGATTGATTACAAAAGTGCAGTGTTCGTCTATTATTTTTATGTCTAAGTGAATACTTATTGAAATAAATTAGGAAGTGAATTAACATAGTTACCGTACACTCAATGACCCACTTGTGTTTATTATCTTCTGCCCAAGGCCAATTAAAATGTTATTAAAATAAAACAACTAATTACCCACAATGTAAACGTTGTTTTGTTTACATAAACAAATTAATTCACAAATGCATACAACCTATTTCTGTTATTATGAAGAGCTAGAAATCGCAACCCAAAATCAAAATTAAACCGATTTCGCAAAAGCGAAGTGCTCAATAGCCGTACCACAGAACCAGAATTGATGAATTTTATTGCGACTTCTAACTTGCATAGCATAGCTTTTTAACTTAAAAAAAGAACCAATGAAATCTCTCCGGTTTTTATTGACACACCTTAACGCGAGTTACGAGGAATAACATACCTACCAACATTCTACGTATGTACACTAAATTATAACGTAGATAGAATTCGGGTTCAAAGACTTTTTCCCAGAACTTAGTCTTTGGGATTTCCCATGTTTTTCACAATATTTTATTCTAGGAAGCGGGCGCTATGCTCGTTTGTCACTCGGTACCAATAAGTTTAACCTTATGAATTTGGCTTGTCCTTAGATTAGATGTGTTAATGATATTTCTAATAAGATTATCTTCGTATAGTACAGTTACTATTAGATTTGAACTACTCGTACAAACCTGTGACTAAATTCTTCGCCAAATCACGAATTATTTGATAAAATATTTCGGGAGACATCTATTGTTTCGATAGACTAATGATTATTTCGGTAAATAAATGGTAAATAATAACACCAACAAAATAAGTTGAATGTAAGAAGTCTTAAACACCTCGGTAACCATTTAATCGTACACTTAATTTGCTTGTTATCTAATCTGTGCAATGTAATTCTTATCTTTATGTTATGATGTGAAATTAAACGTACGTAAATCATTTCGTTCAAGAAAATTGTTTCTTTTGTTCTCGACAACGACAATAAACACGTGATAATGAGATGAACAAACAAACATACCTTCGTATACAGACAGACAGAGTGTAGGGAAGTTGTGCAAAACCGAATAAATTCTAAGCATTTATAGTAACATTCTACATCATTCCTGTCCTTATCCGAAATCAGTTGAGGTCGGCGCAACGCATGGGATGACATTGTCAGACAAGTGATCGTTGGCTGTCATCGATGCGACGCGCGTCTCACGTGTGTAGCTTTGTCTCTTCTGTTTCATACATTTTATATGGAAACGGTTTCAAGCGTCGCGATGTCGTACGAGTACGTCTCACATATCATGCCTTACGTACGTCTCATCTGTGGAGCTTGCCCCTGACGGGTTGATTTGTAAACTGGGAGACCGCCGCCAAGACCGAGACGTATAAAATGTATTCACGACTTTTAGAACAAAAGGGAATTTCAATCATTAGTTTATTTTCTCTAACGGTTGCCTAACCACTCTGTCTGGCATTCAGTCAATGACCCATTTTTTGTTACTCTTAAAGAAACAGCATATTATTTGAGTTTCTGATTATAATTCACTTTGTGATTAGATATACAGGGTGTAAATATAATATACATATAGGTTGTTATTTATGTTAACATCTCACTTTGAAACTTACATTACGTACCTAGGTAGGTAACTGTATTTGTCTACAATATCAGTTCATCTCCTTGAAAAATACATGCACCTTACACGTATTACTATACGTTAATATCATGTAATGGTTTAACGAGCATTCTATGTGAGTATAGAATTCGTTTCTTATGTGAGGTGCTTAATTCTTTTTTGCAGAACTTCACCTTCCATGGTAGGTACCTAAATGACCTTATAAATGCGCCGAAGTATGCGTTAATCTTCTAACGATTAGGTGCAAAGAGGCAATTACCTAGTATTTTTGACGTACCTAAGATTAAACCGAATAAACTATGTTGTAAGCTTGAGAACATGGGTAAAAAATCCTTTGTAGGTGCTAAAATTGCTAGGTGATTTTTATCGTCATAATATAGTAGAATCTACTTCAATTTGGTAAGGTAACCTGTGTGGTGCCAGATGAGAATAGCGTTATCTTATTTCGTGCCTTATGGTGCCGGCTTTAGAATAGCATCACCGACCAAGGAATATTTATCCAGCGAATGGGTAGCAACGTTCTCTGTGAATGAGTCATCTTTCACTGCGCTCGTCAATCCACCTGCCACGCGTAGTGAGTACGGCAATAGCTCACGAAAGAAGGAGGCCCACATCCTTGTGGACTGTTGTGGCTGTAGTAGTAGATCGGTGCTGAAAAAACCGACTAATTAGGGATATATTCATGGAATAGCCATCAACGAGGCCTTAGCCCGCCGTGCAAATATGATGCAAGGGGAAGATACATGTCCAGCAGTGGACTGTTGTCACAGATGACGATTATGAGAGAGACATAAGATTAATAAATAACTATGCGGACCTGTCCAAGGCCACGTTATTGAAAAGAAAATATAGATGTAAAGCTCGATGGTTCGTTTGCATTGGACCTAAGTAAGTGAAGCTCGCCATCTATATTTTCTCGACAATAACGTGGATCTGGACAGTTACTCATTAAATGCCAATAAAATGTTGCTCATGTACCTACATACACCCTGTATAAAATAAACGCTTGGCTTGCTGTCGTCGAGTTTAACACATTTTTTGTGTCACGAACTCATGAAAGAAGCAACTAAGTGTGCACAAAAAATCTCCGTACGTAACGTAAGCACCATTAATTTGCTTACTGAGATGGTTTATTAATTCTAAGGAAGTATTTTGTATGTAGTTTTTTACGAATCGAAATAATAACTCTCAAGAAAAGGGTTTTATATTGTAGTTTTTATAATAGGCTACAGTTTAGGATTGTTATTTTTAAGTATTTTTGGTTTATGCCTTGTGTTGCCGCTTTAGAATAGCATCACCCCATTTCTACCCGTGGAGGTAAAAAAATTTCAACACGTTTGTATAGGATTGGGGGAAAATTTTCGTTCCATATTTCGATTAAAAGTTTCTAATAAAAATTGTTCAGTTTTGTCAGTAGAACACCCTCTTAAAACATTTGTACTTGATTGTATGTGACTTTTTTTAACAAGTACTTACATTACAGCCTATAACTGATATTAATATTACCAATAGGTACTTTGCCGATGTACTAAATAATACATTTCGATCGTATGGGCAAGTATTCCGTGTTTATGTAAACTCAATGTATAAACTATGCACACAATCAAGTTACTATACAGTTAGTATTCATTAACATACTTACTTATTTGTCTCATACATGGAATGCAAGGATTTCATTCGTGTTTTGATACATACATCATGTCTATATTCCTTGCGGGGTAGGCAGACAGTAAACGGTTTTAATAAACGACCAACCTGCACCATGTCAGACAAAAATTTTAGAGACATTCAAATGACTGGGTATCGTCATAAAGACAGGTTTAAAATTTCAATGAACAATAACTCTCAAATACCTTAGTCGCTTCTTACGTCAACCACGGGAATGATATAGGGTGATGCTTCTCTAAGCCTGAACCACACTACCCTTTTCAAAAGCATTTTCTAACAAAATCTGAGCAAAATTTCACTTTTCATATCTACCTGATAGGGTGTTATAGCTTAATCCGCGAAATCTTGTAACCGCCGACTTTGATAATCCGATCCGTCACATGACTCCAGCTTATCGAGAGTTAGTTCCACTTTGTTCCAAATTACTGATGCAGGGAGACATGGAAAAGAAGCTCCGTATATCTTTCCTCACTTTTGTCTTGAAAATCATGACAGATATTCCGTCTGAGAGGCCATCACCTAAAGCTAGAAACTTGGGCTTCACAAAATCTTCCTCACTGATACTTCTTGTGCTAAGAGTTGTCAATGAATGAATAAGCTACCAAAAGATGTTCTCTTGTATTTGATAGGAAATCGCTACTGAGCAATTCTACCATTTGCACGAGCGCCACCTACTATAATAGGGATATAAACGAACAGATTAAAAGCCCATTAAAGTAATAAAGTTGTAGTCAAGAAATGGACCTTAGTGGAATAACCCGGCTTGTCGTACAAGGAATTTAGCGAATACGATAACGTATATCTCGACGATTAGATTACAAAGACGTTATCCTGAAAGACTGAAAGTCAATGCCGGTGTTTCGCTTCCTATTATGTTACACCTGATTACGTATTATGTAAATACTAGTGAAAATTATCTTATCTTGATATCTTGTTGCGGAAAAGCTTTTATGATTCAAATGGTGCTCCCAGATGTATGATAATGGTAATCGTATTTTTTAAAATACTTTCCTTGTTTTTAAATCTCTGATCATGACAAAACACCACCACACAGACCTGACCTAGGGGCGCAAACAACTATCTAGCTAGCGAGCCCACACTATTAAAAATTTCAGCATTTCATGATGTGAGAATTTTTAGGTTTGACCACGATAGTTTCGCCACAGAATAAATGAATAGGTAATTATCAAAAATACATATATTATCTATACCTACATCCATACTACAACCTAAGCCTATAAGAAAACAGCTTTTCTACCATAACCATTACATAACAGCCACAGTAGTCCACTGCTGGACATGGGCCTCCCCCTATCGGGGGTATTGCCATACTCACCACGCTTGGCAGGCGGATTGGCGAGCGCAGTGCATGATGTTGCATGGACAGGGAACGCTGCTGCCCATTCCCTGGATAAGTATCCCTTAGTCGCTTTTTACGACACCCACGAGTAGAATTGGGGTGATGCTATTCTAAGCCGTTTTCGGTAAAACATAACCCTCCTAAGTCGGGTAAAAAGTGTTTTTTTCAGCAATTATGTAATTTAATTGTTAGTTCCTAACTAGGTAAATAAATTCACTTCATGTATTATTTCTAATTCACTGCTAGCATCATAATCATAAAGTGAGATTACTTGAACAGCTGATAGAACTCGCATGCGATTCTAGCTCCTACGACAGTTGAAATACGAAGTAAACGATTTCAGATGTGGCGGCCTGGCGCTTGGATTGAGCGCCTGGAAAAATAATTATTTTATTACAATGCTAAATTACGATGACACTTTGGATAAAGTCCTACATGTTATCTTGAAGTTTTCTAAACTATGGTTCATGACTCCCACGGGTTAGAAAAGTAAAGTGTAGAAACACAGAAGTTTAAACTTTTGCCTTTGTTTACACCACGAGAGTTCGAACGATTCGACGAAAGCAAACAAGATCGGTTGACAGGTTTAGCCGCAAAGGTGTAATCTTGTGGCCAGCCCTTTGGTTTTGCCACTGTTAACCATTTTCCCGTGGATAGGAGATATTTTACCGTGCTGAAAAGAATTCTATGTCACTCAGGAATTAGCTTTAGTAGCATCCTAATGGCGACAGATTTTTTTAAATCGGTATGGTAGTTTACGAGTTTTTCAATAAAATACAAACAAAAAAATAGACTTTCCCTCTTTTTAATATTAGTTCAGATTCGACGGTAAGAAACCGTTAAATTAAGTATAATTAAATAGTGTAGAAACACAAACAGCGCGTAAAGAAATGTCGCATCCTGATCCAATCAAGGACTATTTTCTTTTTTCAAAATGCTAGACTCCACACTAGAGTTTAATACATAAAGAAAAAACATTGCAGGTTACTTAAAACCACATAATAGACAATAATAGTGATATAAACATCTGGGTTCAATAGTGCGTTAAATAAAGCAACATGATCGTTTCATTGTGGTTCCGTTCACTTGACAACACAAATAAAACACTTACTTGCAAAGCAATTACTTTGCTACCTAATCTATTTATCGTGATTGAAAACTAAATCTCATAGGTACAGTCTTTCCCGCTCACTCCAAAATTTAAGGTTTCGATTTTTTTCGGGTGTCTCACTTATTACAGCAATAACAGCTGTCACTTTTCTAGATACAGCAACATTTACTGAACGTACAAAATGGTTTTTGTCCGCCTTGTCGGCATCAATCAAAAGAAATCGAATCCTTAAAAACAGAAATTGTTCATAAGTTAGCGTGAGAGACTGTAGGTACGAGTACCCTGTACTTACTTTGTACGAGTTATTAGCCTATGCCATTGTCTCACGACTTCTCATCTGCTACAACTGTTGCTTGGCTATTTTTACCCGACTGCCTGAAGGAGGGTTATGTTTTTCGGGAGTGCTGTGTGTGGCCAAATACATTATTTTTTACGGGCTACAGCCTAAACCACTTGTCGAATTGTGACGTGTGAGGTGTCGTTAGATTCGTCCCAGCTGTGCGAGTGACCTGGGCTTTATACAAAGCTCGCGAACATGATAGGTAGATAGGTCTCTTTCTTTCCCTTCATGTGGGACACCGGGTCGTCCAACGACCCGATGAACACTGGTGTCAAGGCAAAGATACAGCGCAAAGGCAGAACACATGAATTACAATGTTGTGACGCACACATTTTCTGTTATCTATGTGCCCACTTGAAATCTATGTTCTTGCAAATAATAATGTTTGATTTGTTTTATTCATGTGATAAATCAGGTGATCAGAATAATACAACACCTCACGGTACGACACTTCATACCAGTGATGGGGCGAACATAGGTTTCACCGAATACGAATATTCGGCCGAATATTCAGTAAAAAGTTTGCCGAACCGAATATTCGGCCGAATAATTCGGCAGGAATCGATGCCCATTTAAAATAATTAAAAGCATCATTTGTTTACGAATTACCCGCTGATTCGCACCAGACTACTCCGCTCTTTACCACTCTTACTTTTTACATTGAAAATGTTGACAACAAATTAAAATAAAACTGCTTGTCTGCTTGGCTTGACATAACAATTTACAATGCAATACATATAAAAAGGATACATTTTATTCGGCCAAATATTCGGTGAAATTTACCGAACATTCGGCCGAAACCGAATATTCGGTAAATGTGCCGAACATGCCGAATACCGAACATTGACTGAATGAGAGAGAGAGAGACCGAATATTCGGCCCATATCTACTTAATACCGAAATTACGTGATAGAAATTCGGCGGCTGAATTCCGTTTCATCAGTTTTCGGCGTTTTCGGTTGGGATGACATATTATAAGCGCCGAAATTACGTACAAATCACGTAATTCCGGCTGAAGTGTGTCATCCGTAATGCAAATAACATAATTACGCTAAATTCCTTCGCGTAATGTCGGTCGTAGTGTGTCGAGATCGAGACATTAAAAAGTAGGCAAGCTAAAACTCGTCTCCTCTTAGGAATCTAACGTCAGTTTATTTAGGGAAATATTAACAGATATGTAGGTATGTCGCTAGAATTGCGAGCATTGGTGATCCAAGTGTTTTAATTCTAATTATGAACATTATTGAGATATATGGGTTTTCTGTGATGCTACGCTTGGTACTATTTAGTACATCCATACATTTGACATAACTAGGGCGCTTTTCCGATTTTAAAGGCGAGACAAATAAACTTATGTCAAATCTGTGGCATATAGAAAACACGAATTTGATATTACTTTATGTATTTCAATTACTTTTTCTTGTACATAGTTGTAGCGTGTCAAATAAGTACATAAAACATTATCGTGTATTTATTTTATTATGATTTATGTTATGATTATGAGTTTTTTGGTTTTATCATAAAAGATGTTTACTTCAAATATAAAAGTGACAGATAGCTCCCGTAGATTCATAGTTTCTCCAAGTTTGCATCCAAGAACTACAACGAATTTTAATTTTCTCTGTGTGTACGTGAGTTTTTTGTTGGCAGGGTACTTTTAACAGCACATCAACCTAACCATTTAAGGGCTCAACTTATATAATAATAAATCCTTTATTTCAGGCAACAAGGCTCATAGAAAATAAAATAATACAATACAATATAACTTACAATCTAACACAAATACTATAAATACACTATAATAAAGCTAAGTAGGCACTTTCGGTGATATAGGTTTTTATACATTGTTAAGATTAACTAGTATTTTGACCCTATAAATAATTGGGTGCTGCACTACCTATCAGTAGCACTTCGTGTTATATTTATTAGATAAACTTATACGGATCTCACTTACTAGGAAAAACCAGTATTGGTAGATAAATCAAGGTGCTGCTGATACTCGTAGTAGTGTTTACTCTGTGACGCTAGTCTGTGATGTCCTTCTGTATATTTGAATCAAAATTCAAGTTAGGTAAATGTGAGAGCTACAGATTACCTAATCTTTTCTATGAATTATTTAGGATAGTGATACGAACATCTATAAAGTACCTAGTTAGGGAAGTTTCCTGTCTTTATTGAGGTTATGGAACTCTAATTGGGTGCGAAGTCCAAAGAGTGAATCTGAGCTGAAATGACTGTGCCCACCAAATAGGGAAAACACTGTCAACAATATTTAGTTTATCAGATACAATTGGCATTGTTTATGATACCAAACCAAAACAGTAAGAAATCAATCCTTTTTACCTAGATATTTGTTGATCAATCAGTCAACAAATGTCTAGGTATTCTATCTATCTTACCTAATTACCTGGGTAATATGAGCCAAACTAAGTGTACTATCGCCAGCACATTAAACTAAGGAACTCAATTTAAGAAACTGACATACCTAAACGGATTTTTCATACAAGTACTAAGATACGCTCGTATAAGTTGATACCTTAAATAGGTAGATCAATGTATTGGCTGATTTCCATTTCTAGAAAAAATTTAAAAAAATATTCTGTCTTGAATTTCAAATCCTATTTCCTGCACACAGTTTTTTGCACTTATGGCTTTCCCAGACATTGTTCCCAGGTCCTGCCTGAGTCATTCAAATTGAATGAACACATTAATTTTCTAGGGCACAGTTTACGATCTTTATCTACCTCTATATATGGCAAGGAAGGGAAGTCGGCAGACGTCATTGATAGTGCCAATAATAGTGTGGTTAGGTATAGTGTGCCTGTAAGTGAAATATGTTGTAAACATAAGTATTTCGGGGTTCCCCAACCACCTAGTAGGTTATCCTTAATTCAGACGCGACAACAAGTTGCTACATACCTACATGTGTGAGTTCCGTCTTTTATAATAACGTACCTGCAGACATAACGACATATAGGTTTCTTTTTCCACCTATTTTACCTTATCCAGCCGTGGAATTTTGTGACTGTAGTAGTAGTATTTTTCACACTGGAATAAAAACCACCCTATGACCGTTGTGTTTGATTTCGAACTCTTTGAATTAATTTACTTTCATAACAATACACGAAAACCCTGAACCTAAACTTAACACTGAATACACAATGTCTAGAATGAACATTACTTTCACAAAATGGCGTCACAATGCTGTGCTCGAAGTTGGCATCAATTGGTCCAATCTTACGTGTTGCCATTCATTGAGAAATGTCCTTTTGATTCGGCCACACTGTGATTTCATTACTAAATCTTTAATAGGTCATTGCTCTAGTCTAGAGAGGTAGACACAGGTCAGCGTAGTTGGTCAAGTGCTTTATTTAAACACTAAAATTATGACATCCGTAGCCTCACTAGAATTTCCTGTATTACGATGCTGGACATGCAAAAAGACACGCGCAAAGAACAGATACATAATAAGGAGTAAAAGATACCTTTTTTAAGTTATAATAAAGTTTTGGGCCGCCTATACAATTGACTCGGTCGACAGTACATTTTGTAAGGATGGTCCAATTTTTTTTCATAAATCTGCCTACTTCTCCTTAGGAAAAGTTGTTTAGTTTCATGAGCTGGTTCAAATAACTGAAGTTTCCCTGTAAAATATTTGCAGTTTTTTTACCTCCTGTATTTATTCATCCATCATTGAAATATCAGCCGCGGCCGGAAATTGAACCCGGAATCAATGCATAACAAGCAGACGCACCATTCGCAAACAAAAAGTCTATGAACCCTGGTGTTAGACTTTTGAACCGCTATGTAACGCTGTTCTAAATATACCATAATATGGACTGTGTGTCACAATCGGTGATTCAATTCACAATCTCTTATCTAAACAATGCTGACAATGATCATTCTTTGTGTGTTTCGTGGGAAACCGAAACCTTGATCTCCGAGTTAGGTTCAAGGCTCCAATAGACTACATTATAGTATGCCTAGAGATCTAGGTCCAACCCACTCGCTGAGATAAAATCTTGAAAATCCCTGGCCTTCGAACTAACTTTTAAGAAGAAGAATTCCCCGCAACATGTAAATCAAGTCAAATCCAGTTCATATCAGCTGATATCAGCAATCCAGGTGATATCGATAAGATCACAATGAAATAGAAGAATCAACAACAACTTATTATATTACGTACGAGTCTAACAATACAACCTCAATTTACCCTTTTTGTGAGAATTAAGTAAGTTATTCGTCAAACACAACAGCAAATCAATACGAGTGTACCTACATTGACCTCTTCTGCTAACTTGAGGTGGTGACACTTGTACCAAGATCATCGCTAGATACACGGCTCAACCACGACAATCTGTACCGCATGCTTCCTTTAAGATTGCGATCTGCACTCGAGCATAATGGTCAATTGTCCGAGGGGAAGACTGTGCGCGTCTCCACTTGCACATCCGATACGATAAATGAACAGTTATAGTACGATACGATAAGCAGTAGTACCATTCTGCCAGCCCGCTTGTTAATATGATGCATACCTATGTTATGTTTCCTACGACACGGCCAAAGTACTAGAAAGGTTTTAGGGTTTCGTAGTCTACTACAAACCCTTATCATTTCGTCGATTCTGTTTATCCGTCTGTCTGCATGCTGCGCCCTCATAACTTCATCAGTTTTAGATCGATTGACAACTAGTGTAAAGATGACCAAGACCAGCCCCGAGGCAGTGCCTTTATTTTTATTTTTTTTATCCCGCCCGAGCCGCGTTTAGAGTAGGAACACAAATTGTTATAAAAAAGAGAAAATTTTGCACTACAAATTTTCCCTTTTTTAATTTTGAATTAGAATGTGACTTTCTTAAAGTGAATCTTGTAATTCCTACTGAGAAATAAATGCTTTTGATTTTTGATTTTTTTTGATGATAATTTTGACCCAAATTTAGAATTGTTGTGAAAAAATTATATGTATAATTTTTTTTGGACTTCCTATTATACAAGGTGGAAGGGGGGCAGAAAAGATTATTTTCGTCTTTGCTATTGAGTAGGATATCGTTCTGCTTGGGTAGATACCCACGCCACCATGCCCTTAATGAGCTAATTCGTAGGGCGCTTGTATAGGCAAACATTCCTGTCGTGCTGGAGCTTCCCGGACTGAATCGCTCTGATGGCAAGAGACCCGACGGTTTAACATTGGTCCCTTGGCAGAAGGGTAAGAACTTAGTCTGGGACGCTACTTGTGTCAGCACCACAGCGGCGAGTCACCTAGGCCGCACATCTCGCGTGGCTGGTACAGCGG
Source organism: Phthorimaea operculella (assembly GCA_024500475.1). NCBI lineage: Eukaryota > Metazoa > Arthropoda > Insecta > Lepidoptera > Gelechiidae > Phthorimaea > Phthorimaea operculella. Next base: position 1,030,944 of record JANFCV010000051.1, on the reverse strand, counting down.
CTGAATTGGCGGCCAAAAAGAAACACTAAAATGTAGAGAACTCGCCGCGTACTCTTTCTTGCCAGCACAACTAGCCAATACTTACTTTGTGGTGCCAGTGGCAGTAGAGACGCTGGGTCCCTGGTGTTCAGAAGAAATTATAAAATACGTGAGATTGGCCGCCGACTAAGGGAGAGGGGTGCATATCCTCGGTCAGGCTCGTACCTGGCTAAGGGCATTTCTCTTGCTGTCCAGCGCGGCAACGCCACCAGCATTTTGGGTTCTTTTTCATCGGGAACGATCAGGGGTGGCTTTTTAGATAGGCGATTTGATTAGCTATTTTGTTTAAAACAAAAGGTATAAAAACAAAACAGTAATCCTCAGCAAAATATAAAGAAATATTTTGCTTAGGATTACTGTTTAAAAAAATATTTTGCTTAGGATTACTGTTTAAAAGGTATAAAAACAAAACAGTAATCCTAAGCAAAATATAAAAAAATATTTTGCTTAGGATTACTGTTTTGTTTTTATACATTTTGTTTTTATTGAATAAATATATTTTTAAAACTAAGGTTGAAACAAAGTCACTAAAAATTTTCTGTCTCGAGATATTTGCATTCACAAAGGGCGTTTTTGAATCATAATTTGTTCCAGCGGAAGTACGAAAATTAAAATTTGTCAAAGACATGCCTGCAACCCCATGCCTTTTCCGTGGGTGTAGTAAAAAGCGAATGAGGGATTTGAGAGTTGATATGTATTATAATTTTAAGCGACAGGCTCACAACCTGGCACTATGATGAAACACAGACTTCTGAATGACTCTCAAAAACATATGTCAGACGTGGTGTAAATGGCCCTTTTTTACAGCCGTTTATGCTCTGCTTACCCCGCAAGGGATATAGGCGTGATATATGTGTGTGATTGTGTGTTTTAATGTGCTGTCGATAGTACAACAAGTCTTCCAAAGCTGAAGCCCGTGCGATATTGTATCGCCTGCAGCAATGGAAACATGCGCTCACGCAGGTGATCGTCAATTGTCTGTGACGTCATAATTCTCTAAGGAGATTTATGCTACATTTCTACATGAGACTACAAGTATCTAGTTGCAGATTCTTCTTATATTATCTTATTTAAACGGCAAAAATGGTTAATCGGGATCTCGAAAACGGCTCTAACGATTTTCTCGTTATTTCTTATCCTTGGAGTTTTCGGGAGCAATAAATCGATCTAGAAAGGTTTCATTTTCCAGAAATCGTTGCTTCTCCCCTTTTTTGAGGGTTACTTATAAACAAACAACGCAATCTGTTGAAAAACCGAGGAATCTCAGTCAACCAGTTACTTTTGTATGTGAAATGAGTACTTGTGAACTGTTTGCCAACTTTCTAACTTTATGTCTATGACTGAAGGAAAACCCAATGCAAACACCACAGATGGCAGCGCTAATTAAACTAGTCGATTAAATTTCATTAGCTATGCAAATGATACGGATGACTTATTCTAAGTAAGTATGCCTTCTCCTTTTAAATAACTTTCTCCTAAATATATAAAAATGTGATCCTCTGCAAACATGCATATACGAAATCATACATATTTTATTTCCCTACCACAAATTCGTTACCCAACCATGTTACAGGCCTGTTACTTGTAGTAGGCGGTTAAAAAACTCTGACACCAGGGTTAATCGGGTCTTTGGACGACTCAGTGTTTCACTCGAAAATAAAAAGAAGAAGTGGAGAAAGAGCCTCTGAGACACTTATTTTTCGTGTACACAGTACATGCCTACCTATCTATATTTAACCTTTCTGCGTATGTGCTTACTGCTTACGTCTACGGTCGATTACGGTATTAAGATAAGGTTAGGTAGCAGATTCTTATCCGATATTTGAAATAGCTTAGCCGATGTTTACTTTGGTCTATACTTAGAGAGTTGCCACGTAGAGATTTACGGTTTGCTTTAGAAAGAAAAAGGGTTCTAGATCAGCTAAGTGCTATCGGCAGCACCACCAGCTAATCATGAATCATCCATCAGGAATACAAACTTTTCTTATCGATTAAGTCATTTATTTCTTCTTCAAAGAAACTCAGTATTTTTCTTAGCACCCTGTGTAGGTAGGAAAGGTAGGATAACTTACCTATTGAACGATCAACTTATACTAGCTAACTAGTAAAACAAATACTTAAGAAAACAGTAATTTGTATTGGAATTTTTAATGCACTAACAGCGCAATATTATTCTCATAAATTGAAAATGAGAAAATAGAAAAATTCTCTAGCGACCGCCGGGACTTGAACCTCGTCGTCGCTTCAAGACGACCATCAAGAGGTTGAAAGATTCACCAGGGTCCGCTAGGCGCCCGTTGCTCAGTTAGTAGAGCGGTGGAACGACAATCCACAGTCCCGGGTTCAAGTCCCGGCGGTCGTTAGTTAATTTTTCAATTTTCTTATTTTCAATTTGGCGCGTTTTGGGCGCGTGCGTCTCTCCCCTGCTGTACTCGGTGTACACTGCAGACTTGCCGCGCGCTGTTCGTCACGCCACCAGCGTCGAGATGTTTGCTGATGACACCCAACTTTTATACACGTTCAAGCCAGAGCAGCTGGATGAAACCGTAAGTTCAGTCAATTCTGACCTAAATGGAGTGTGGGAATGGGCAAGGGATAACGCGTTGTGTCTCAACCCTGAAAAAACTGTGGTAATGGTATTAGGGTCAAAAAACTTGCGTAATCGAATTTTGGCACGACAGCCAACGTTTTGTTTAAATGGTACTAAATTAGAAATTGTAGATTGTGCTCGTAATCTCGGTCTTCATATTGATTCGGCTCTTAGTTTCAATCAGCACGTTAATATGAAAATTAGGTGCGCTATGTATAAATTGAAATCGTTTTATAAAGCAAGTGACTACTTAAGCGTGGAAGTGCGTCGTATACTAACTGAATCACTAATACTATCTCAATTTACTTACTGTGATACTGTCTACGGGCCTTGCATTAGTGAGAAACTAAGTAAGCGAATACAACGATTGCAAAACGCGTGTGTTAGGTTCTCCGAGAGAGTGGGCAAGCGTGACCGCATCACTCCTGTTCTCAACAGGTTGGAGTCGCTGGACATGGCGGCGCGGCGTCACCTGCACCTCGCCTGCCTGACACACCGGCTGGTGCACACGCGCGCCCCTCCCTCGCTGGCGGCTCGGCTGGTGCTGGCTGCACCGCCGGGCCGCCCGCGCCGGCATCGGGCCGTCAATGCTATGCGGCTAGCAGTACCATTGATTTATAAAACTACTACCTTTAGAGGATCATTTCGTTTTGCAGCCAGTAAAATCTGGAATGATATTCCACCACCTTTACGGAGAAATAAATCTATCAATGTATTTAAATTAAACTATAAAAAAGCTCTGTTAAATGCCCAGAAATATTTTGAAAATATTGTCTGTCCCTTTAAGAGTAGAGTACAATACAATGTATTATTACTGGATGGTATGAGTCAGCAAAATAACATTAGGTAATCTTTTGGAACTTTGTATTTTATTTTATTTTGGAATTTATATTATCATTATTTGAAACCTAAATTAAAATATATTGCAATGTATACTTAACTATTGTATCTAATGACATGAAATATTTAAGAACACCCATTTTTGACTAGGGGTAAGCTTAAAACCAGCAATTTGCTGTGCGTACACCCATTTCTGCTCATGTGACTTATTTGAACTGAATTTATGACATGTTTGTAATGTGTGATGCGAAATAAATATATTTGTATTTGTATTTTGTATTTGTTATTTATAGAAACAGTAATTTGTTCACTAAATTCTCTGCGATGAAATTAATTAATAGTTAATTTGCTATGTTAAATTATACAATTATTGTAGCAATCATTTATTGCTCATTGACTTTATAGGTGTTGACAATTATTATTACTATAGCACAATTATTAATTACTAGCTGGTACCCGCGAACTTCGTTTCGTTTCATTCCTTACACGTTTGCAAAATTCTTATTTCCACACCAGCATTCTAAAAATTATACTCTGGATATTCATCACGCTAATATTGTTGGTACTACATAATCGCATTTCCAACAGATGCCAGCAGATGCGTCCCATCATACTGAACAACTTTTGCTTTGGGGCCATTTCAATATCTCCTATAGTTTAGCTGGGCTCCTGTTTGTGAACCTGGTGGTCTACATCAGGCACTACAAACCTTAGATGTCTATTCAGCAGCTGAAGTGTCCCTTCAAGCTGAACAACTTTTGCTTTGAAGTCATATCTGTATCTCCTATGGTTAACCTGGGCTCCTATTGGTGCACCTGGAGGTCTACATCAGGTACTCCAAACCTTCGTTGTCTATTCGCCAGCAGGTGCGCCCCATCAATCCGAACAACTTTTGCTTTAGAGTCATATCTGTATCTCTATAGTTTACCTGGGCTCCTGTTGGTGCACCTGGTGGTCTACAGCAGATACTCCAAACCTTCGTTGTCTATTCGCCAGCAGAAACGTCCCATCAAGCTGAACAACTTTTGCTTTGGAGTCATATCTGAATCTCTTATAGTTAGGCTGGGCTCCTGTTGGTGCACCTGGTGGTCTACATGAGATACTCCAAATCTTTGATGTCTTTTCACCAGCAGAAGCGTCCGATCAAGCGGAACAACTTTTGCTTTGAAGTCATATCTGTATCTCCTATAGTTTAGCTGGGCTCCTGTTGGTGCACCTGGTGGTCTACATCAGATACTCCAAACCTTCGATGACTATTCGTTAGCAGAAGCGTCCCATCAAGCTGAACAACTTTTGCTTTGGGGCCATTTCAATATCGCCTATAGTTTAGCTGGGCTCCTGTTGGTGAACCTGGTGGTCTACATCAGGTACTACAAACCTTATATGTCTATTCACCAGCTGAAGTGTCCTTCAAGCTGAACAACTTTTGCTTTGAAGTCATATCTGTATCTCCTATGGTTAACCTGGGCTCCTATTGGTGCACCTGAAGGTCTACATCAGGTACTCCAAACCTTCGTTGTCTATTCGCCAGCAGGTGCGCCCCATCAATCCGAACAACTTTTGCTTTAGAGTCATATCTGTATCTCTATAGTTTACCTGGGCTCCTGTTGGTGCACCTGGTGGTCTACAGCAGATACTCCAAACCTTCGTTGTCTATTCGCCAGCAGAACGTCCCATCAAGCTGAACAACTTTTGCTTTGGAGTCATATCTGAATCTCTTATAGTTAGGCTGGGCTCCTGTTGGTGCACCTGGTGGTCTACATGAGATACTCCAAATCTTTGATGTCTTTTCACCAGCAGAAGCGTCCGATCAAGCGGAACAACTTTTGCTTTGAAGTCATATCTGTATCTCCTATAGTTTAGCTGGGCTCCTGTTAGTGCACCTGGTGGTCTACATCAGATACTCCAAACCTTCAATGTCTATTCGTTAGCAGAAGCGTCCCATCAAGCTGAACAACTTTTGCTTTGGAGTCATATCTGAATCACTTATAGTTTGGCTGGGCTCCTGCTGGTGCACCTGGTGGTCTACATGAGGTACTCCAAACCTTCGATGTCTTTTCACAAATAGAAGCGTCCCATCAAGCAGAACAACTTTTGCTTTGGAGTCATATCTGTATCTCCTATAGTTTAGCTGGGCTGCTGGTGGTGATTCTGATGGTCTACACAGGTACTCCAGACCCTCAAGTGGAAGCAAAAGTAGCCTATGTCCGTTCTCGGTGTATGAGCAATCTCTGTGCCAAATTTCATCAAAATCGGTTCCGTGGTTTAGCCGTGAAAGCGTAGCAGACAGACAGACAGACAGACAGACAGACAGACAGACAGAGTTACTTTCGAATTTATAATATTATATATAATATATAATATTAGTTAGGATGGTTACATTACTACGGAAATCTATTGTTTCTCTGTTTTGAACCGACTTTTAAACTAAAATGAAGGTTGGAAAGGAAGGTTCCTACTAAGATGGAAAAACGACGACGTAACATACTTTTGAGAGTGTCAAAATTAACAATCTTACATGCCCTTAGGTTAATTTGGGTGGGCCGGAAGCATTTATTTTTATTATAACATTCTATAATTCCTCTTTTTCTTTCCCGTATGTTATTGTCGAGTAAACAAATAATGGAAACACGGCTGTGACTCTGTTCTTGGGTTCGGTAAGCAAATATCTGTTAATCTGTATTTAAGATAACGTACATTGGACACTGCCTAGACCTAGAGTATCAGGGGCACGGCAGGTTTGATAGCTGACTATCGAATACGTAGCCGAAGCGAAGCGGGTAAGCCATTAGGTTCTCAGCGTAGTACAATCTCATCAAAAGTTCAAAGTCAAGGTTCCTCTTTCCGTTTGTTATGAAGCGAGGTCTTATCCTTTACAAGGACACTGCCAAGGCCGTGTTTTTGTTTGAAAACTTGAAGGACCTGTTTATAATGCATACTTAATGTCATGTTCACGGGTGTAACCTCATATGCGTGCATGTATCGTGTTGTGATGGGGATGTAATGTGTAATGCTTGAAAAGTGCTTGAACTATCACAAGTGGAACCTTAGCAACAGGAAAAAAATAACATAAAGAAAATTGTGGGTTTTCAGCAAAAAATTGGTAATGTTATTTAGGACACACGCCAAAATAAACTTATATGTACAAATCAATTTTTTTGTACAGATAGTTAAATTCTGTATTCATAATCATAGTGTTGTACCAGATTTTTTTGCTGAATTACAATTTCACAAATGCGTCACTGCTTAGTGTTCTACAAAAAAAAACTTAGTAAGCAGAATAGCTTGATAAAAGTAGGTTAGTAATTAATTAAATATACGAGCAACCGTGTTGGATACACTACACATGCCGTTTTAGATAGTCAGATATACTAATATTTTTCAAGAAGAAAGACAAGAAGTGATAGCAAAATAACTCTCAGGGCGTTCTCCAATAACAATTAACGTGTGATTAGTGTTGTGCCGCTGTCGATAACTAATATCGACGAAGGACACGCTAAATGCAAAACAAACTGTGAGGTAATGATGGTAATGATAATAAGGAGAGATGGGGTGTGTTCATAGTAAACTGAGAAAGAGGTGTGGTTTAAAAAATAGGAGGAATTTTATCCAAATAGTCTCATCTAACCCCAATTATAGCTGATTCGAAAAGAAAACGTTAATGAAAAAAGCGGCCAAGAGCGTGTCAGACACGCTCACAAATAGGGTTTCGTAGTCAACGTTTAAATATCGGGTCTTTCAGCGTTACAAAGTTAATTTTGTAGCTGGTTTGTTTGCAGCTGTATGGTTACCATAAACGAAAATTGAAAAACTTTAATATTTTCTTAATCTTAAGTGGTACAGTATTCGTTATAGTTTTCATTGTAACTTCGTATTAAGAACTACGTTACATATTTTTTTTTCAAATTTTTTGCTTGCGTACTTTAGAAGTTACAGCTGGAACTAATTATGGCTCAAAAACGCCCCTTTTAAAAGCAAATATCTCGAGACAGAAACATTTTAGAGACTTTGTTTCAAAGAAACCTCCCCTTTTAGTTTTAAAAGACCTATTCAACGATACCCTACTCAATATTATAGGAGAAAAAAAATTTTTTTGCCCCCCTTTCACATGTATGGGAAGGGCGTCCAAAAAACAATTAAAATGGCTTTTTCTCAACGTTTCTAATTTTGGGTCAACACGATCTATCTTCACACCAAATTTGATGTCAATAGCTCCAAAACTGACGAAGTTATGAGGGCGCGGCATACAGACAGACAGACAGACAGACTTACCGAAATGATAAGGGTTTCTAGTAGACTACGAAACCCTAAAAAGAAATATTGATGACTACATTTTTTCGATGTCTTCAGGACATTTCCGGCTATTGGATTTCAATTGGTGGTGATGTTACCCTATAGCTCGTAGTTATCTGTATTCCCAGACTTAAATTGCTGTTTTAGGGGGTACAGATTGAGCCGGTCACGTCTGTCTTATTTTGTCGCATGCCGAACGAACTATCTTACCAATAAAAAACACGAAGTAAGATTCGCAAATACTAAGCCTAAGGTCCTATCTCTCAAATAAGATGTGAGACATCGCGACACTTCAAACCGTTTGCATATAAAATGTCACAGAAGAGTTGTCTACACCCGTGAGACGCTCGTCACATCTCTGACATTCGTCTCGCATCTCACGTCTCATGTTTGTAGATAGCGCCTAGCAGATTTCTGCGTGCAGCTATCGCGTTACACCTTGCCCCACTTAGCCCACGTTTCCAGGACACATTCCACGTAATTCCGCACAATTTGGCGGAGGTGTAGTGTGACCAGTGACCACAGACATGTATGGTTTAGATGACACATCTTCTTCGAAGCGAAGCGCGCGGCGTGCCACATACTTTGGGCGGTTGTTTTTTATTTGATGGGTGATAGGTTTGTTGTTGACCAACTCTTGACTGTATTCTGAGCCAGACCTGAGGCCCAAAAGGACTTCCACAGATAAGCCTGTGTTGCTGTAGCCCGATGTAATTTGCAAAGAGGTAGATTCCACCAATCTACTGTCACTACTAATAGTTAGTTGACTACTACTTGGGAAGGGATCGGGGCTGTTTGAGTGGGAATGGTGGTTAGGAGAAGTCAAAGAGTAGGGTGGCGACAGCTGTGTAGTCAGTAGAACCATTTTTTACAAGAAAGCGAGTAGCATCGGAAGAAACGACTGAAAGCATAGATAGTTTACACGCAAAGTCCTGATGGCTTAGTGGATAGTACTGCCCTGCCTTCTACTCTACACCGAAGGTCGTGGGTTCGATCCCCTCAGACACAAATATTGGATATGTCAATTTTCAAATATTTGTATGTAGTCTGAGTGTTTGGGAGTAATATCGGCTATCTAGTTACCATAATTCAAGCTTTGCTTAGTTTGGGAACTTCGGGGCTAGATGTCGCCGTGTGAATTGTCCAGGAAATTTATTTAAACATAAAGTAGCACAAAAACTGACCGAGAGAGCTCCTTGCACAGTCTACTAGCTCATCATCAGTTGCGTGTCTGTGAGTTTAACAGCTACATTTAACTAGTATCAGGATAATAGTTACGAGGATATCCGCACTTGTTCCCCGCCTACTCTTTCGAGTTTCAGTTACATTCAAGTAAAGATAATTTGCATTAACAATAATAAAATAGATAATGATCTCTTGTAAGGATAGACGGTGACACAACGTATTCAAAATTCTAAACTTGTTAGTGGTTTTTTTGTTGGTTGTCCTGTTTATTAGGTGATGTTTGTATTTCTGTGCTTACTAATTAAAAGTCGGTATTATTCTAGGTTTCTAACATGCAAAAATTTTTTGTTGATTGTCCTGTTTTGTTTATATTACGTGCTCACCAATAAGAAATCAGCATTTCACTCACAAGTAACAGGTTTGGCTTGTGGCTACCCTCTCACTCATCGGATTCCGGCGCTGCACGGCTTGCTGTTTCCTCGTTGTGTGGGAATGCCAGTGTCCTTATGGCATCTGAGTGAACTCGCTTCATCTTCAAGTGTGTTTGATCTGTATGAATGTAACTAGAACTTAGTCATTTTTTAAGGCTTAGATTAATCTAATCTAAATAAAATATAATAAAATGTTAAGACAATTATTGACGCACCTATCTCCGACGTAGCAAGAAATAGCGACATCAGATATATTTAGGCAGATTTTGTACAGAAATAGTATTATTTAAGATGAGTAACGGCTCAACTAATCCGAGAAAATACTGTGCAAACCGTACTTTGCGTCAGTAGCATTGTACATTCTGCGCTATAAGTGTCTTAAGGCCGCGGATACGTGTGCGCACAGCCTTAATTTCAGTTTCAGTGCAGGAGCTAGGTAGCACAATGTAATCAGCATCATTTGTGTCAGTTTACCTGGGCCGCCCGAGAAGAGCACGTCTTAAAGGAAAAGTTTAAAAGGTCGCCTTATAAAAAGAATTTACCACAGGAAAAGTGTAGTTCGACAAGTGCAAAGGGCTGGCGAGGTCGTTTTGTATAATCGGTCTTCAGCTTATGATTAAAATTGTATTCAAAAATGTATCAAAAATTTTGCAACGAATTCAAGCTTGATAAACGCTTTTTGAGCTTTCGTTCTTGATCAAATTGGTACCGTAGAGTTCTAAGGTGAAATTTCTTAAATGTACTCATTATCTTAAGTGATCGAAATCTTCTGCTTCTTCAGCGTGGATCAGCTTTTCGTGGATTAGTAGATTTATGGGGGGTATTTTAAACAGCAAAACAATTAAAATTATCGATCTTATCAGTTCACGTACTTTCACAATCGATTATTTCTTTAATGTAAATAGATCGATACAGAAGAGACCTCGTACAGCCCTAAATGATTGAAACTGTTAAAAAATTTAAACTTGTTTGTTCGCAGTGTTTTAAGTTAAAACGACCTCGTTAAAACGATACTCGAATGCCTTAAAAACTCTTAAGAATGTAGAGTGATGTGAACTGGATGCAGCAGCTTGCACCTTGGCCGTATAGAACAGTGATCCTTTCTAGTCTAAAAAATAAGTGCATAGTGTAACAAAATGAAGTGGAGGAACTCTCAGCTACAGACCATTGTGTCTGGGGAGACGTCTGAAGAGGAAATCGGGCACAGTTACTTAGGGACTTTGGTGAGTAATCAGCTTACAAAGTTACGAGTCGAACACCCGCAAAAATTCTACGCACTCCTTTCCCTAGCCCTCACTCCCTAGCAAATAGTTAGGTTTCGGCTTTACGGTTATTCGGCATACATTGCCTTCAGTTTATTGTAATAGCACCATACAATAACCAGCAGAGAACCTTTACCAAATCCAGCCCTTTAAGATCTCGGGACCGCAGCCATAGTTTTCACTGGTTTTCACCATTAAAAAGCTCCGTTGCTATAGCACAACTTTCGTGGATACACCTACCCGTACTTTCATATCTTTCGTTAGATTTGTTCTGTTATTTAGGATAAAAGTATAGTTTTTTTAATCCGTGTAGGATATACCCGCAGTAAAAGCCATCTGCTCCCAAACCCACATTATATAACGTTGCGTAATTTTTACCTCTATATCTGTAATCTAGTGGTTGCAAAACCTCGTGCTCGTAGACAGAAGCATTTTGTGACCTTGTGTAATAATAATAACGTATTAATAACAGAAAATAACATATTTTAATACCTCTTTATCTAACATCCATCTGCTAAATAAACGCTAAACAATCGTACAATCTTAAACTACTTGTAAAAAGATGCCAAGCCTCGTTCTGAGATCTAGAAGACATGAGCAAATTTCTCCGGCGTAACGGCCATTACTCATTAATACTAGTTTTACTAAAGAAGCTTTTCCGTGTCTCTGAGAAATCGTTTGGTTCTTTGAATACCACATGAGACACGCTAGCAAATTATTGTACGTTAATAATATCTAGGGAATGCAATACCGGGATACCGGGATCCCGAAATACCGGGATCCCGCATGTTTTTTGCGGGACTGATCCCGGTCGTAATTTTAGCGGGATCCCGCGCGGGATTGCGGGATTGAAAGTTTGCGAAATTCATACGTTGTGACGTATATCTTGTAAAGTTAGAAACCGTTAAACTAACGATACTATAAATACAATAACATTTTTGCATAGTTAGGCTTTTTTTCATAATAATACTGCCTTTGGAAACAGTAAATAACAATAAATAACGTCCAGAAATACTTTTACCTTGAGAAAATTTTGCAGATGGTTAGATACAACTTTAAGGCTGAAATCACCGGAAGAGTGCAGCTTAGGTGGGCAGCATTTGGGAAGCTGCGTCACATCCTCGAATCATCTTTGCCGCAGTGCCACAAGATCAAGGTGTTCGATCAATGCATCCTACCAGTCATGACCGACGTGGAACTTGACAGTAAAACTGGGCCACCGGAAACATGTCACTCAGAGAGCTATGGAAAGGTCTATGCTCGATATCTCTATAGTGGATAAAATCCGAAAGGATAATAGACCGAAGTGACGGACATAGTCTGGAAGTGTAGCAAGCTGATGTGGCAGTGAGCTGATCGCATTCGTCGCAAAACCGATGGACGGTGGAGAAAGCGGGTTCTCGAGTAGAGGCCACGCTTCAGCAAGCGTAGCGTTGGACGACCTCCAGCCAGATGGACCGGTGACTTATAAAAAAGCGGCTGGTAGCGAATGGATGTGGAATAGGCTGATATAGATTGGAAACAACATAACCAAATGTTATCATGCAAAACTTTCAGTTTTTCAGTTATCAGGTCATGGGACGATTTGGTGCCACACACGAAAAGAAGAAAAGAAAGTTATGCTAAGTAATAATTTGTTTTTCCCATATTTTTGGAAGAATTATAAACAGCATGCGGGATCCCGCAAATACCGGGATCCCGCGGGATTGAGATTGCCCAGTCCCGCAAATACCGGGACTGAAATTTACTTGCGGGATTGCATTCCCTAATAATATCCTATAATATCTATAATTCTAGTTTTTGTATTGATACGGATGTACTGCATGGTTTCAGAACAGCGTAAAGCTACTGATATAACTACAGTCATTAAATGGTATAAATAATGTACGTAATTATATTTATTAACTGCTGACAATTGATCGAGATTTGGACTTCGTCCACAGTATAGCTTGGTGAACAAAATTGCGAATCTTGAACAAGTAGGACAACTTATACCAACAACTCACGTAGTTTTGAATTTTCTACTACGGTCTTAATATGCTTAACTTGGCGGTGGTTCTGCTGTGCCCCAGAATGTCTACCTACATCCTTATGACGTGTTTTATTATCTGGCGAAATGAGCAGAGGTTATTTTGCTATTTCTTGCCATTTTCCTGTGGGAATAAAGCTTAAGAAGAAGAAGAAGCGTAAAATGTAAACTTGAACGATCCGTAATTTATTTATGACTTTTATGTACACCTTTAAAAGCGTGTTGTTTAGTGTTTTTTAAACTATTAATTTTATATGGTCCTCATTATTATACTTACCTGCAAACAAGTAATAAACTTTTCTCTCCATAATAAATAATTAATAAAAGATCTAAACAAAGCTGGAATACATATTTTTCTTTGTAAAAATTAAGCACAAAAAATACTATGATTTTTATGTTTTAAGTGTTTGTTTTCTGTTTGTGAACATTAAGATAAAGTCAAGAAACTCATTAATGTAAATAAACATCCTCTTTTCCTTGCAGATTAGGTATTAATATTAAGTAATGTCTCCGTATTATAAATCTTTATAAAAACTTTGAGGAAACTGTGAGCCACTGTTGTTGTAACAGTACAGAAGTGAAAAAGTTCTTTTTGTTATATATAAAGGGCGAATGCGGAATTATAAGACAGGGATGTGCCGTCGTTGAAAAATAAGTTCCCAAAATCAACTTCCCACTTTATGGGAATAGTCCAACTTGCGGTGCGGGGGCATAATAAGTGGGGGGATAACAAAATAAAACAATAATAAATTTTAATATAACTCAAGCTTACTGTAGCGCCCCCTGGAGAGTTGTTCGCGTAATACCCAGCTATGAATATTCCTCAGTCAAATCTTCATGTATGATTGAAAACCGCATTAATAATAGACCAGTGGTACCTATCTAAGAACATGCACCAATGAAACTCTAATCCATCACTAAAACTGCATCAGAACTTTTGGAGATAATTGGCAATATAGGTTTCCGCAAACACACAAACATTCTCTCACCCCAAACACTACGGTAATGAAATGTCTTGGAACTATTTCGTCTTTGGTGTGCGGTCGCACTAATAACTAGAATTTAGTTTTAGATTAAGATTTTGCACTCTAGATCTAAACAAAACACATCATTACATCAGCCTAGGATAGCAGTCCACTGCTAGAAGTAGTGATGTCACCAAAGCTCCTGTTCATACCACCCATTCCGGTTAGTTCACTGTGAAACAGCTAATAAAATAAATGATAAAACACGAATACTTTAGGTACTTAAATATAAAAAATATCGACATTTCATCTTAGTACAAGATTGTTTGTAAGTCTACAAAACTCGTAGACGAACCGTAGGCCTACGCGCGCTGCTACCACAAATTAGGGAGATGGTGCGCGGGGCGCTGCCTTATACTACGCTGACCGATGATGATGCAATTACCAAATTATCGTAATGATGTGCTACTGTTTTAGCATTATGTAGTCGAAAATTAAATACGGAGTAGTATGTTTTATAAATCATGATGCTTACTTTTATACAATGAAGCGTTTCGGGGAAAACGATTTTTACCGACCATTATAGCTCTTTAAAATCCCTATTATTATTGTTATATTTCACCTAGGGAACGGCATCACAAGCGTCATGCATAGGTAGTCTGTGGACAAGGCTTCTGTGATGGCTTCGTGTAACAACTTATTGATCCTATCATCTAGCATCATCATTTGATCAGCCCATAGCAGTCTGCTGCTGCATGAATGCATCACCCAGGGTACACCGTAAGTAACGATCTCCTGTTTTCGTCATACGATCGCTGCGGTTGCAGAGGATTGACCTCTACTAGAGAACCCGCTTACTTATAATATTTTGGTGCAAAAGTGTCAGTCAGTGGTTTTTTTCCTTCCGTTAATTTCGACCACCTTTCATTTCGACAAATTCATTTTATTTATTATTTACTAGCCTGTGTCGTCCCACTGCAGGGCAAAGGCCTACTGCCTCCCCTTCTTCCATTCTTCCCAATTCATTGCTAATGAAAAATACTTTCATATCAAGTAAAGACTAGACCTCAATTAGAACCACTCTAATCACCAAATCACGAGATTTTTAGTGCGTTCAATACTTCAATGCCAGTAATAACAAAACGATGAACTAAGTACTGGTTAGCGTCGTTTCACACTTGCCGAACTGATCATGAGGCTGTTTGCACATCATGTGATGTTGGTAATTGACTGCTCGTGGCGAAGAAAAGTCTCACATATCGTCACTTCGCATGAGACTCTAGCAGTCCAGTGCTGGACTTAGGCCATCCCCCCAGGGTACGCCATAAGGCACGATATCCCTTGCCAGCCAGTCCTATCAGCTGCCCTCTGGGTTACACGCAAAGTAAATATGAAATTGTAAGCAGACGCCGGTTGTTGGGAATCATATAGAGAATAGATGTAACAACAAAAAAATATCAACAGCACTTCTGGAAATCTGTCTCACTGACCACGCTTGGCATGCGGTGTTGTGAAGGGAGAGTGTACCTAGTCTCACTCTTTCTTTTCGTGTAGGACACCAAGGCGTCCAACGCTGTTGGACGAATTTTCAAACCGCTGCTAGCCATTCCCGGGACTCATCCCTTATTCAAAAACTCTGACACCACGGTTCACGACTTGGTGTGCCGATTGAATTAGCAGCAGCATCTCTAATCAGCACTTACGACATCAATAATGCGTAGAAATGGTCTTATGCTCTCCTAAGAAATCACATAGCATGATCATGCAACTAAGTATGTCATTTTAGTTGTGATGTAGCGATCACTGGTTGATGATAGATATGTTTACCCTCGTTCACCTTTTACGTAAATCGACTTTAGTGTAGCAACCTACTAACGATCTGTGAGAAACTAAATATTTACCACTTTATCATTTTGTTATAATAACAACTAATTAATAACGCTATGATAATGTTCACGAGACGTGACCTTCCCTTCAAGACTAGATAAGCAATACCTGAGTAATAATAATAAGTTATTTCCGAAAACTTGTACTTGTCACAAATTTCACCGAGCTATTTTTAAAATTTCGAAATTACTATCACACTTCACAGTGCACATAATTACACTTCAGATTTACACTATCAAACTTAACACTAAATATTTAGGTATGCTTAGATATAAATAAAACTATATGACAGACTTTTAAAATTCTTTCTTATTTTTAGTTACTATGTCATTCCCGAGTATCTTACATCACTAACTTTTACCGCGGGATATACCTTACTTAATGCAACGGGAAAGTGGGTAGCAACAGGGCGCTAGTTACTTTTCCTTATCACTTTTATAAACTAGCACATATAATATGCACATATGTATTCCTACAACATTTCAATCAGTATAAAATCGGTCAGCAGATAATTTATACATACCGAGTAATCAATAGAATGTCTATACTTGTGCATATTATGACACGGCGGTCTTGCAGACGCCTCGTGATTTCGCATAAGATTAGACCGACACAATGCTGTTCTTGTGACTGTATGAGTACACGACAGCTCATATAAAGAAGCGAGTGTCCTTTCATTAGGTACTGAAAGGCTGTGTGACGTCATTCGGTGGCATGAACCTGAAACCATGATGTTAGGAAAGCGCAGCGATGGACGACTACCTATCAGGGCACCGATTCTCTTAATTCTTGGCCATTGTAATGCCAGCGACACTCAACAATCTATACCTCAAACTACTAGCAAAATACGAAACTACAGAAACTATCCAACTGACATGCTATCGATACACAATTGAAACGATTTTCATTTAGCAGGTTACGGCCCAAGGTGGCCCTAGGTAGATTTAGATTGAAGACCTTGTAACGGTTACCTACGGGTAGCAGAGGGTAGCAGTTGGCAAAGTCGACCCTTTATCGTGAAGGCGCCTTGCTTCCTGCAATGGACCTCTTAATTTAGGGGGTAAATTTTTGGCGTTTTAAGGGTGGTATGATTGTAACATGTAACGTTTTGTGTAATATAATTAAAGAAATTATGGTTCCACAGAATGAAACACACACCCGCTTAACCCTCACGCCACTGGAATTCTGTGTATAGGAAATACTGGGTGCCAGATAAATGAAACTACCCCGTACTTCTGTAAGGTACGCGAACCAGACAACAGCCCACTGCTGGCATACTCACTACGCTTGGCAGGCGGATTGCATTGCAAGATGTTTAATTTACAGGGACCGCTGCTACCCCCTGGATAATTATCCCTTTGTCGCCATGTGATGCGGGCTTAGAGGTAGAATATCATCACCCCATTCTACACGTGTGGGTGTCGCAAAAAGTGGGCTATGGCTGCTGTTGAAATGGCAATTGCGTTTCCATCTCGTATGAAAACTCTTTTTACCTGACACATTTAAACATGAAATGAAGATTAAGCCTCTTTAACTAGCAATAATTTACTTTCTCAATATTGGCATTAGATTTCATTACTACTAGTTACTACCATGTGAGTACTGTAGCTATGTGTTAATCTCCTAATATGGTGTAGATGGAGGTAGGTATACCTACCTATGGGTAGTGTAATGCCTACATTCCACCACATCATGTGGCAGCAATTTCAGAAAATCGGGCTATTAACCAAATGGCCGTGCTAA
Organism: Phthorimaea operculella; assembly: GCA_024500475.1. Classification (NCBI taxonomy): domain Eukaryota; kingdom Metazoa; phylum Arthropoda; class Insecta; order Lepidoptera; family Gelechiidae; genus Phthorimaea; species Phthorimaea operculella. The sequence goes on along the minus strand of JANFCV010000051.1, from coordinate 1,013,680 downwards.
AGTTAATGCTGTACTTATACAAATGGTCGTGTGTGATAGTTTCAACTTGCGAGCGAAATATACTCCATTCTCGTAGCACTGGAGTCATTTTATTTAATGTAGTTTTATATGTGCGTCCATTAAATATTTAATAAGTGAATATTTCTACGTGTATTCATTTATTACAAAGAAAATTATGACAGGTGCATCAACTATACCTTCTAACGAATAACCTGATGTATTTTCAGTTACTAAAGAAAATTATTTGTTTGTTTTACGATTAAGAATAAACCGTTTTTTTATGACAAGCGATTTGAGAAAACAGTGCATTTGGCATTTTATTTAACAACTTATTCAGCTATGGATGATTATAACACTTAAATTTTTTAAGGCCTGCACTAAAAATGTATCATCATCATCATTATGATGGTCATGTTAGGTGCATAAATAGGTATGCACGGAACATTATTATAATCCCCAAAATTGAAACTTAGGTACAGCATCAATGCAGAATCTACGGATATTTACTTCCTGATCCGAATACAGATTTATGTACGATCTGAAAGGGAAATAACTCTGTATTTAGATCAAGTTCACAGGCTTTGGTAGTGCTGTCTATCGAAGGCACGTTCCTATCGATAATCACGTTTCAATTATCTTGTACATCAAGTTTTTTATAGAATAAGTAGATGTAAAACAAAAATCTGACTACGGTAATTTCAATAAGGCGCCCGCGCGCCGTTTTCCTAATTTGTGGTTATATTTTGCGTTTAAAATCTGCCATTTAGGTATATGTATCATTGTCACTCACGCTGCTGAGACGAATCTAACTTCACCTCATATGTCTAAATCCGGCCAACCGTTTGGGGTTTGGGCTGTAGCCCGTGAAAACGAATTTCTAGATACATACATACTCTCGAGAAGCATAACCTTCCTGAGGCAGTCGGGTAAAAATATGTGTTTAAAAGGCTCCTCCACTGTCGAAAACAACAGTAAAGTTTTAGTTTGTACAACTTTCAGGTTTTTACGAGTAAGTAGGTAGGTACTACAGTCACTGCAACAATAACTTGGACGGCGGTCGTTACACAACCATGTCAGAGCACTGTTACTTGTAGTAGGCGGGTAAAAAATTCTGACACCAGGGTTCATCGGGTCGTTGGGCGACTCAGTGTCCCACACGAAAAGAAGAAGAGGAACACAATTCAAAAAATATTTATATGTGCGCGAATTTCTTGTCCATATACATACACACCATACATACATACTTACATAGGTAGGTACACACTCTCAAAAAACACAACCCTCCTTCTGAGGCAGTCAGGTAAAAATTCGGTGTAATAGTTCTATCTAAACTTCTTTGCGGTCTCGTAACGCAAAAGCTGAGTAAAGATGGTTCTAGCAGCTGCAGTGGTCAGCCTATTAATCAGACGTGATTTTCATACACAAAAAAACATCTATACCCTTGTGGGGTAGACATAGCATAAATGGCCATATAGGTTTCGAAATAGAGCAGGAAACCCTATCAGTCCGTTGTTCATGGCTCGACATTTCGATGGTGCAAGTCGATGGTTGATGTCGGATCAACACTATTCCAAGGTAGTCGCATGTCAATACTTGACGAGTTCACTCTGTTCACTTCTAATCTAAATCGGAGTACGTAATTGCGCATGCATTTATCTTTGTCATAAATTACATTTAAATCGTGTATATTTAATATTTTGCCCTATGTTCTTTGGAGAAAGTTGTTCGGCTTAACGAGAAGAACTCACCCTAACCATATTTGCAATGAATTTAAAATGACCTCATACCCAGAATGATCTGGAGGCGGTATCGGTAATTTGGACGGTGGCTAAGTATGAAAAACTCAAATAAAAATTATAATCTGAAACAAAAACGTATTTTTTCGCATTCTATTTGGAAGCTGTACATCATTGAGGGGCAATAGAAATTTTACCAGAACACGTAACACAAGAGAAAGGTTTGTATGTATACTACATGCCGGGATGACGACAAATTAGTAGCTGTTGCATCCGTTGGATGTAAAAAAAATACAGCTAATAATATTGTAAGGAGTGAATCAGTCTATGAAACTTAATAAGTTTTCCCAGAGAACATAGGTTTTTTTTATATTTCGGTCTATTCCTTAGGGAAAGTTGTTCAGTTTTGTGGACTAGTTCATCCTTTAAAATATTTACAGTAACCCTATAATTCTCGCAACCTTCAATTGATCTTATCAATGTAGCCATAATCCTCGTAGACGTTACTAACACTAACGAGTAGTATCTACAAACCGACGACTGCTCTTGATTCGCACAGTTCCTTGACATGTAATAAAACGTGTGAAATCCTTGTCAGCTTGTCAGCTGATGAGCTGAAGATATGATGGCTGTCGCGTGCGCCGGATGGTCAAGTTCAATAAGAGGTTCCGTTGCATTTATACAAGATGTAAGGGACAGCTCTCCGAATGCTGATAGGGTGCAATCAGACCGTGAAACTGAACAACTTCCTATAAGAAATTATTTCAGGAGACTTAAAAAAAATTACTTCCCATAGTAAATGCAGTCAGCTGATCGTAATTTTGTATGCTGTCTACTGAAAAAATTTCCTATGAGAAGCGGTTCAGTTTCATGGTCTGAATGCACCCAATCAGTATTCGGACAACTGGCCCTTACACCTTGTATAGGGTGTTAATTTAAATATGTGCCATATCCTTAGGGAAGGTTTAGTATCGATAAAGGATGTCGTAAAAAATATTAAACATTGTAATTCGTCTATATTGACATGTTCGAAATTCTAATCACTTTCCCTCATCGAGTGAGCAAAAGTGACTTTTCCACAGTGATTTTACGCGGGAAACCTGTTCATTTCTACTTGGAGAGCAAAATAATATACTAACATATGCTTGAAGCAACAAGCTGATCATGATCATGTTAATTGGCAGTTTGAGCAAATCCAGACATTTCTGCTATGCGGTAGGTTGCGCCACATCGCTTCAATTTATACGGAAGTATTTGCTATAATTGATGCATGTCGATCACTGGTGGCTATGTCATACAAGTTGTAGACTAGTAAGTAGGTAAGTACTATTAGTGGGAGAGCCGTCTGCAGAAATGGCTATATCACCAAGTACCACAATAGGCTAACTTTAGAACGTTACAAAAATACTTGGTCTGCCAGTACGCACTCTGCTGGAAGTGCTTGGCAGACCGCTCCAAAAGTGCCCTTCCGGGACCCTTAATAAATCTTATTATCGCAGTGGCAGACCAAGTTCTTTTTACATAATTTATCAATGGGAAACTGATGCCAGTACTTTGATTCAGGTACTTTTAGACATAAATTTTATAGATGAAAAATTCAAATAAAAAATTATCGATTATTTTCATCTTTCGGCAGGATTGGCTCTGGCATACTACGTCTTTCGACTTGTTTACGTGTCAGTTATAAAGTTAGCCTATTGAGGTACCTGATGAGATAGGCATTTCTGCAGTCGGCTCTTCCATTATATAATGGGTGGCGCAGCTCGGACGGTGGTAGAAAGACACAGAAACTGCTGTTCATATAACTTGCGTTATTTTATTCTCTATTGCTTTGTACAACTAAAACACCTAATTTTCTTGAGAATCGAAACAACAATGAATAAAACTTTCTAGACCCGGTGGCACAGAAATTAATTTAGAATTCGGAAAACATGAGGTGCCAGGCGGAGTGGCGTTACGTATGATGATGATGATGATGATGTATGATATGCATCTTTATATTTTTTTCAATACCGTGGCCCTGGACAGTTCCTCAGTGGATATGGTTTTAAATAAGCTAACCTTTTAAAGGATGAGCAGCACAATGTTCCAATTAAAAGTTTTGCCACATCTGAAAAATATTTAAGGGATTTTTGTAAACGTGTCCACTTTGTATTACTAATATTACTACCTAGTGACAGGTTGTCGGCCTGGACCCTAAAATTCAAGGTAATAATACTATTTATACCTACATAGGAAAACTTTGTGTCCCTTAGTTGCTTCTTAGACACCCGCGGGAAAGAAATGGAGTGATGCTACTATTATATACGCCATTTTTTCAGTTTAGTTAATTACAAATACTGGACGTAATAAAGTTGAATCTTTAAATTAGTACTTCTGTTTCGGTTTTTACTATCTATGATCATTTACGAGTAGATAGCTAGCGATATTTAAACAACAATGTCTGCCATTATGGTTATTAGTTTTTATTATAACCTCAATCTTTTCTATTTTTAAGAGCATAGCTTTTGTCGGTGAAGTAATATGCCATTCAGTTCTGATCTCAGTCAATATCTTCACATTTTAAATTTAATAGTCACGTGAACGTACAAAATACTTTTTCTTCATTAATTTTCGACCTATGTTCCTAAGAAAAAGTTTCATGGATTGGTCTAGTAATTTTTTACTAGTAATTACCGTGATGCCCATGTCTTCTATGGGGCACGCAGGGTATATATTAGGTGGGACAAAGTCTGTGAAACAGCGGTACTATTCGTTAATCGGTCCTGGGACCGCCAATCGGTCCCGGGTCCGATTAACGACACCTAACTACACCTAACTTCTTGGTGGGGAGCGAGGGCTCACCCGGATGTGTGTGGTTGGTTGTTCAAACAACCAGCCCAATCACGCCCTTGGGGCGAGACTGGGCTTACGAATTGTTCTGGGAAGAACGGATCGGACTATGTCTACCAGGTGTATGCCGCCGGTAGTTGCCAAAGTAGGGCACAAATGAGGGACCTCCTCGTCCCCGACAGCGGTACCATTTAAGGGACCAATTTGTATTGGTTTTTCATAACAAATATCTACTACAAAAAACCGGTGTAGGTTTATCTCTTAAATAGGTGAGTTGATTCTAGCGATAGTACAAGGGCCTCATTTACCCAGTTCCTGTAATCCCTTGTCGTTCCGGTGAATGGGTAAACTGTGCCTTAATGGCGGCAATCAGCCGCGTGTTTCGCCAATCAAGGTATCCTCCTGCGCCCACGCACGGGGATTCCACTAACACCACGTGCAATTTACCTTATCGTTATATCTACTAAGTTGATATTAGATTTGCCGTGTGGCTTAGAATAGCATCACCCCATACCCGTGGGTGACCTTAGAAGCGACTAAGGTATTAGAGAGATGATGTGTATTGCAATTTTAGGCGACAGGCTGACATCTTGTTACTATCGTGATACACAATCTGACCGACCGTTAACTTTTGTCAGACGTGGTGTAAATGGCCGTTTTTTGCAGTCGTTTACACTCTGCCTACACCGCAAGGGATATAGGCGTGATATATGTATGTATGTATGTTGATGTTAGATATCCTATGTATGCTGCTGATAGCGTCTAAATGCCAAAAACGGAAGATCGTGCCGTATGGAGGCCTTTATAGTCCGATACGTTCTTCTCAGAACTACTCGTAAGCCCAGTCGCGCTAAGGGCTGGTTGTTTGAACAACCACACACACACTTCCGGGTGAGCCTTCTGCTCCCCACCGAACAGCTAGGTTTACATTTAATAGCCCCGGGGCTGAAATCGTAGGGTCAGTTGGGAAAAAAAAGTATGGCGGCTAACGTCCAGCAAATAGACAGCTATAGGCTCGTGTGGTGATGTGATGATGATGATGATGATGAGGTATTCCAGTTTAGGTACTTTGTTTGAACTCAAATAAAATATTCTCTACAATTTATCCCACAATTGCTGTCTGTAAACCGAAGAAAAGATGGAGAGAGTCAGACGTACTGATACCTAACGACCGTATTTTTACGGCTGCTGGTGCTCTGCCTACACCGCAAGGGATAAAAGCGTGATGTACGGACGTAATCAAATCAATTTACCGTTTGGTACACTGCGCATGGTTTGATCCTCAAATGATAACTCAAGTTGCTATCTATAATACCTAGACACAAATAAATATTTGTTTTGACATTCGTGATGTTCATGTTAGAGTTATCCATAGTTACCTTTGTTATGTAGGTCATGGGTTTGATTACTGGAACCGCAACTAAAATTTCAGTAGTACCGGGGACCGTCGGGTCGCTTGTCGACTTGGTGTCCCACACTGAAAGATTCAAATTGCCTACTTGCTACCAGGACGCATAAATCGTAACAAAGATTTCCATTCGGGAAGAAATCTATCTAGCTACCTACTTAGGTGTCATGTCGAGAAAAAAATGTTCTTCTCGTATTTGTCTACACTGTTAGGTACATCTCGTAACAATCCCGTCACCGTACCTACCTACTATTATAGCAGCTCAAGTGACACTGGCTATATTAAAAGACCAATAAAAAGATGGCGGACTTTCATCGCAAAATACAACTTTGAAATTCTCGCTGTCGGGTTTTTTATTTTCATAGATACACCTACTATACTAGTATTTATTTTGTAATCATAAATCAATTATTGCAATCATATCTCATATAGACAGGAGGAAAATCGCAAGGAAATCGCGCACGGCGACTGGTTCAACTAATTAAAGCATAATTGATAGAATACCAGCACTTGACAAGGAAATGGAGACATAAAGTTCTTCAAAGATATTACTTGTCATCCATCACAATCGGTTTTATCAGGTGGACCACGGGGATGAAGGAAGTTTTCCTACACCTGCCGTGTAATGCTGGCTTACAATAGCACCACCACAATCCTATCCGTGGGTTTCGTAAAAAGCGACTAAGGGATTAATCATCCAAGGATGGGCAGCAGCGTTCCCTGTAAATGCAACATCTTACACTGCGCTCGTCAATGCGCCTGCCAAGTGCGGTGAGTATGGCAAACCCCCCGTGAACCCAGCAGTGGACTGTTGTAGCTGGTATGGACTATAGATTTTTTGTACACTATGGCCAAACTACCGCCTAGCAAGACAAGAATAACGAATTGTACCTTTTTAATTTGCTTACCAAAATACAAAATTTGTCAAAGTTTAGTTTAAGACTGAGTAAAAATTAAAGATATGGTTCTTACACAGAGCACCAAAATGGCATGGGTTCTTATATCCTCGGGGAAACCCATTGGTTCAGAAAGCTAGTCAAAAACGAGTTAATATGTATTGATTGAAATACCCAGTGCACTCAGCTATTGAATCCAACCAGGAAAATCCGGGCAACTTAAGAAATAAGGAATTTGAGGAAAATTGCCTTAACTTGTTTTTAGCGTCAGATACCTCAGGCCTGATTGCGTTTAAATTGCATAAAATTACAATAATCTGCATTGAAGAAGCAAGAGGTAAACGCTTCTAATATTTGGGATTGAATCGTTATAGCAGACGCATAGGTACTGTGCTACTAAGTGCTAATGGTAAGCTGGTATTATTTCGCATTTCGACTCAAAAACCCGTCTGCAGTAATTTCAACAAGCTTTCCCCAGAGGCGTTAGGTCAAAAATTGAAAATAGGAAATCGCTTGGGCAGCAGTTATTTGTATAGGAAGTCCAATATTTTTTTAGCCTGAGATCTTCGGTCTAAGTTGAAAGTTGTTAAATCAATTTGACCTGTTGTATTGAGCTTTGCATTTTCGAGAAAATGGGTCGTTTGGTATCATCCTGTATATGTTTTAAGCGTCTTCAAGCCGGCATGCAACACACGGCTAAATTATTATAATTTTATTATTGACTACAATAAAACAATTATGCATAGCAGAAGATGTTGTCCTCCCTTGAACATTTTATTTATTACTTTTAATGTTATGTTACTGAGTTAAATACTTAATTATTGTTATATTGTTCCGGTGGCACAGGATAATAAATCTAAATAAGACGATCTGTTTCCGGGTTGAATTCCTCACAACTTAGCTAGCATTCACAAAGAGGGTTGCATTTAGGCAGACGGTCGGTCAACATAGCCAAATTCTTTTACTACGAGATGTTGTGATTCTTTTTTTGTCACGTGGAACACAAAAGACCCGATGAAACCAGGGTTCACGTATTACTACCTACTGCCACAACCTAAATATTCGTCGAGTGTGGGTCGGTCAGAATAGCTACTTCTACCGACCATCACTCAGATGGTCTGACTACGGCCGTTTTACTGGTTCTCCAATATAAGTACCTCAATGATTTGATTTATTTGCTTTGATAACCTAAATGATGTTCCTTGGTCTAATACAGATCATCCATCAGTTATTGTCTTATTAAGAAATCCCCTTTACAAAAGGGGAGTTAGCTTCTGTGGGCAAACAATGAAACTTGTGAGAGGATGTAGGGTACCTTATGCAGCGAGTTCATGTAGGAATAGTATAGCCTCCCACAAACTTAAGGTTTTACCCTACGTTGTGATTGATGGCTTTGGCCGAAGAAGACTGCTAGTACCTTACAGATACCACCCTATAGAAGTACCTATGCATTAGACTAGTACCAATTTAACCTTGTAGTTGTTGCCCAATGATATTCACGACCATCACCTCATTTAAGCGATAATCCCTGAGTAAACTTTGCCAGAAGATTATAGTGAAGTGAAAATTTATTGCGGGAAAATTGCGGAGATTAAAAATTTGGGGTCAGCAAATATGTATTGTAAAGTAAACAAAGTTTTGTATGCGATAATCCAGCTAAAAGTACGGTAAGGTTCTAAAGAAAAGCACGTGGCTTCAAGATAAGATGCGTGCGTGCGTTAAGATGTCGTATTTAATAGTCATAAAATTGGTCATATTTGCCAACATTGTGAGAAAATGAGGTTTGTGTTAACCAGCCGAAATGGAGAGGGCTAATTCAGTTATAAAGGGTTAGTCCAGTAATACCACAGGTGGGATGGAAGATGCGTTGCTCGCAGAGTAATACCCTAATCGATTGCGATAAATGATACTTAGGTCGGAAGTTCACAAAGTGACAGCTACGCGTTGACAAGAAAGGCCCTAGAACCAAGAATCTTTCTGTGTAATCGACACATGATCTATAGTAGCGCCAAAAATAAACTATAAGTTCTGTTTTAGAAAACTTGCAAAATTTCACCGCAGGCTGTATTTGAACCAGCGACCTTCTCAGACTACAAACTGGGCTACAGGCTACAGCAGCTCACTCCAAGCCCGCGAATTTAGCAAGTATATCTTGACCAGTTCGCGCCATAATTTCTGCACTAAACGTCTCACAGGCTTGATCTTGTTGATAATGGTGATATTTTTCTTACACCTTGTGTCGAAATATTCCTAAGAAAAGCCACTGCGTAATACAATAAGTCCAGGTAGGTACTTCGTCAATGAAGTTGTAGGACGAACACGACAGACTTACTCCAGACTATTTCTAAAAATAACTATTGCATTGTTTGGACTAGTGCTGCACTAGTGATATTTTATTATTCTATCGATAGTTTCATTTCGTTGATCGGGTAGAAGGTTTTAAGCCTTGTGGCGCACTTACAGCTCAGAACATCAGCTGGGCTTTGGATAGTTTTTGATATCTTATGTAAACATTGGTGTTAGATATATATTGGTGTAGGAGATGAAAATGCAGCGCAAAAAATCTTGAATCCTGCTGTGGTTTAGTTTGAACTTCCTGATTGTTTGTTCTATTTTGTCGTCTATGGTAAAGACAGCACTATTCAAATGTTATTACACCCCACTATTCGAAAGCGAATCATTGAAAAATAAAACAAGATAGGTAGATAAATAGGACGATGAATAGACTGAAAATTGGTTTCAGTGGGTTATAGGTAGTATTGCATTCAAATCATCTAATAATTGTAAGTAAATGCCATCAACTAAGACGAATCCGTGCTATCGTGCTTTGAAAGCACTACACGAAACATTGAATCTGACCGTCTATTTTTTTTGTTAAATCATAAGTGATCCGACCAAATCAATGGAACAGCAGCAAGAAAATTCTCTGTACTGTACCTACGTCCTACGTGTTTCGCATTCTCTACTTTATGGAGCTGCTTGTATTATGTAACATACTTAGTTGCTATCCTTCTCCAAATCGTCGACGTCGATATCGATAGTGCCTCATCTATGAACAACTCTACTGCTGACAATTACATACATGTGCAAATCTAAAAATAGCCGCGTCCCACGCTCCCGGTACCTTAATTGGTTTAATTTGTGTGACGTCACTCTCTTCCCCTTGGATCTAGGTGAACGCATCCAATCAAGTGTGTTTTTCCGAAACTTTTCATGGGATGAATAATTGAACTGGTATACAGCGTGTCCCGTTAATAAATAGAAAAACGGCATGTGAGAGATAGCTGACCTGAATACCTAAAAGTAATTTGGCTAGTTTTGGAAAAGCCGTAAAGTCTCAATTTTACCAGATTTGCCAGTTTTTGCAAATTTCTCTTGAATTAATTAGTATTGTTGATGCTGTCGGTGCAAGTGCAAATGATAAAATTTTCAAGATCTGATTCCTGTCGAAGAATGCTTTGTTTCATTAACAAACAGTTAGATATTCGCTCGTCTGTGGCAGGGTCCCATATGGGATGGCGCCACAGAGGAGAGGATATTTGATGGAGATTCTTGTTATAAACCTATGAAATTCACTCCTGAAACCCTAAAATTACTGCCCGAATTGAATACCTAATTCCTAGTCGAAATACGCTTTAATTTTTTGTTATTATCATATTATGCATATTAGGTATTTCTGTTTTGCTCACCAATTCTTGTACCTATGTTTAATAATGCCTGCCGAATTCCTGTATAGTAGATATAGACGATGTGTGGTACCACAGTCCCGTTCAAAGTGGAAAGGACTCCAATCCCGTAAATGAGTATAGAGCGGCATTAACTTCTTAGTACCGGTTCCTATTAGCTCTCAGTTTCATATGTTATCGCACCTTGAAATCTTAGTACATACAGACAGATATTATCAAATCAACAGCAAACTCAGTCCACTACTGGGCCTTAAACTTACCTTACCTTAAAACAATAGTAGGGTTAAAATTAAGTACCTACTAATATTTTAAGCATGCGTTCTACTCTCAAACTGAACAACTTTTATTTGTATACGAATACGAAAATAAATATTTGGGACTCCCATATAAAAACGTTGAAAAAGTGTATCATTTAGTACCTATGGGAGAGCCAATTGTTAATGTTTCGAAGAAAAGTTTCTAGTAAATGTTGTTCAGTTTTGTGAGTATTTGTACTTGAATTAAGTAATAAGTAAGCCTATAAAAATAATTCAGTAAAAGTATCGTAACAGTTGAAAAATAATTTATTTAGAGATTAAATATAAGAAATGTGTCTATTTCAGTAAACCTCTGTCGATTGCGCTTTCTCACAGCTTCAATTTCTCTGTACACGACTGTTTCTTCAGCCTAACTATCAGCCAAGTTATTTAGTCGATGCAGCACAGTCCTGCGCTACACTCCTTCAGTTGCACGTGTAGCAGCTTCTCAGTGCTGCTAGTTACATGTGCAACAGCTACACCAATGACTCAACGCTATTCCGAGTATCAACGCACCTGAGAACAAGATAGTCATTTTAAGTTGTACCTTTTGCGAATTGGACGTTATGCGTCTAAGATAGAAATGCTAATAATACGCCAAGTAATGTACGTGTAATTTGGTTGTTTTTGGGTTTGTACTATAACGGCCACAGAATGCTGAACATAGGCCTCTCTAATATGCTACTTGGTTTATTAAAGAAATGGATTGTAAATGGTTCCAAACGCTCGTTGTATCTAAACAATATAATCTCAATACAAATTTTTACCCGACCTGCGCTTGCACGAGCGCGTAAAACGTTTAAAAATACCATTGATTTATTTAAGTGATATGGAGTTTAAGAGCCTTAGTACGAGTGAGAAAGCATATCCTTCGAGCGTCATATACAATGCCTTTCTTTACTGAACCAGATAGTACTCTACGATTTTAAAAATCCATGCCTTGGCAGCCATAGGCTAGATTTTCCAAACGGTTAAAGGGAATATGATAGGTATCTACACTATCTACACTAATATAATAAAGAGGAAAACTTTGTTTGTTTTTTTGTTTGTTTGTTTGTTTTTTTGTATGTATGTAATCGATAAACTCCGAAACTACTGGACCGATTTCGAAAATTCTTTCACCATTAGAAAGCTACAACATTCCTGAGTAACATAGGCTACTTTTTACCACGGGAAAATTCCTCATTTCCACGGGAAAACGGTAAGCAGCAGGAAAAGCGGGAAATACAGCGGATATTACCCAAATAAGCCAGACCGCTTTACCGATCTTCGTGAAATTTGGCACTGATATTACTAGCATAGTAAAGAAGGACATGGATTACTTTTTGTCAGCCCTCGAGGATCTGGAGTACCTGATGAGGACCACCAGCATCCCATCTAAACTATAAAAGATACGGTCATGGCTTCATAGAAAAAGTTGTTAACCATGACGGGCCGCTTCTGCTGGCACATGGTCATCGAGGATCTGGAGTACCTGATGAAGACCACCAGCATCCCATCTAAACTATAAGAGATACAGCCATGGCTTCATAGAAAAAGTTGTGCATCATGACGGGCCGCTTCTGCTGGCACATGATCATCGAGGATCTGGAGCACCTGATGAAGACCACCAGCATCCCAGTTGTTTACCATGACGGGCAGCTTCTTCTGACACATGGTCATCGAGGATCTGGAGTACCTGATGAAGACCACCAGCATCCCATCTAAACTATAAGAGATACGGCCATGGCTTCAAACTAACCCACCAGCATCCCATATAAACTATAAGAGATACGAAACTTCAAAGTAAAAGTTATTCAGCATGACGGGCCGCTTCTGCTGGCAAATGGTCACGACGGTCTGGAGTACTTTATGTAGACCACCAGCATCCCATATAAACTATAAGAGATACGGCAATGGCTTCATAGACAAAGTTGTTAACCATGACGGGCCGCTTTTGCTGACACATGATCATCGAGGATCTGGAGCACCTGATCAAGACCACCAGCATCCCAGTTGTTCACCATGACGGGCCGCTTCTTCTGACACATGGTCATCGAGGATCTGGAGTACCTGATGAAGACCACCAGCATCCCATCTAAACTATAAGAGATACGGCCATGGCTTCAAAGTAAAAGTTATTCAGCATGACGGGCCGCTTCTGCTCGCACATTTACCTCTGCTGGATTGGAGTAATGGACTTTTTACTACGGGCAAAGATCCAATTTCTACGAGAAAACAGGTAAGTAGCAGCGGGTGAAACCGCTGGGCGGGTTGCTAGTAGGTACATATTTCTAATGAGAATATTTTTTATTTGCGTAATTTCCTACTCGTGTTTTACAAGTACCTAAACATCCAAAGAAAACTTACCATCAGACTAACGCCTTGAATTTTGGTTGGACATGCCTCTAGTTATCTTCGATGAAAACTTTGCGGACACACAGGTGAACATGAAGGCGTTTGCCGTGTTTGACAACGCGCCCTCTTACGCCCTTTTACAAACCAATACACTGCCCCGATAGCCAGTACTATAAACAAGGAAAAAACTGTATTCACCACCTGTATAATGTAATAGCTGCGATTAGTACCTATCGCTACGTCGAAAATCCTCATAAAGAACCGCACAAACTGCATGCCGACTTTTTAGTGAGATAGTACTTTTACGTCGACTCTCTCTTGATATAACTAAATAGAGTAAGAGGAAAACCTTAGAAGGAAAACCTATTGGTATTTTTGGGTACATTGAGTCCTCACCACACGCAAAGATTTTTAGCTTGTTCAATGCAGTTTTTTCTTTCAGGCAACCTTAGGGCACTGGAAAGGAGAGAAACCGTAACGCGGGAGGGAATTTTTTATTAGGTAGCTAATAAAATCGCGACTTGGACTGTACTGAGATTCACTGAAGAGCCCTATGTTCAGCAGTGGAGCTGTGGTTTAAAATTATAAGTCAAATACAATAGTTTACCTACTCACACAATAGGATAACACCTATTGCAGCTTTTGCTTCTTTGGATAATGTGTTATCTTCATAAACGAGCTGCATCTGAAAAATGAGATTAGTCAGTTTTAAACTTAAAACTATAATCATACCGGAACTAACAAGAGTTGTCGCAAGACACTCGTGAGGCCGATGCCTCGCAGATTTGCATCCAAGAGTCTATCTGGAATCTATTATATTTAAGTTGATTTGATACCTTATTAAAGGGACGCTGCTGTCCATACCTCGCCTTTTACAATACCTACATACAGAAATATGGTTATAGATACTGTATATTTATAATTTCTTCTTACGTTTTTAGGTCTTCATCTTTAGGAGATTACTTGGGATTTTGACTGGGATGGTACTTGCTACAATTATTTCATGCCATGCATTATGGGATTCATATTTGTGTTACAGGACCTAAAATTATGAAAAAAATTGCATTTTTCTTTGATTTTTCTGTTTTTGTTATTACAAAAAGTCTCCGACCAAAGACGCGCCTGACGTCACACTTAACTTAACGTTTGGCGTTTATTTGGCACAATATGGCAGGTGCGTTCTGGCGCGTTCTGTTTTAGGTTTTAGCAATATTCCAGCTGATGAATAGAGTATAACTGGTTTATATTATATCTGTGGTTTATACAGGGAGTAACAGAAAGGGTATAACAAGCCGAAAGGAGGTCAAGGTACTCATGAAACTGAACAACTTTCCCCATGGAACATGGGTCGAAATATAAAAAAAAAATGGGCCTCCCATAGTAAATTAATCAGCTGATCGGCGATTTTGTATGGGAGGTCCAAATTTTTTTTTCGTATTTCGACCCAAGTTCCATGGGGAAAGTTGTTCAGTTTCATGAGTACCTTCACCTCCTTTCGGCTTGTAATACCCTTTCTGTTACTCCCGGTATAAATCTATGGAGTTTAAAGTGCTTGGATTTGAGTTTTTACTACTCATTGCTCATTTCCCGAGTAGGAAGATCCACGCTGTTTGAAGCCTAATCTACTATACTGATTGGGTTTAAGAAACGAACATGGTTTGGGCAGCGGCAGGACCCTACGTTACTACTGGCGCGAAGTGGGTTGAGCCCGTATATGAAGAGTGAGATCTTTTATCACTTCACATACCTGACTTGTTGCAAATTAAAAACAGGTGCCGGTCTTTTTTCTAAGATAGTTTTGAACTTCTAAGAGAGACGTCGTCGTCCAAGTTAATACAGAATGTTGATACTTACTTCTTAACTTTTCTGTTTCTTCTAGTTACTTTTAACTTTGATTTATTTTATCATTTACCTAATAAACGGGCTAAGCTATCGCAAGTACCTAGCACTATAAATAATTACAAAGGCTTCTGAAAATGTTATCTTCAGCAAACTTACTACTATACTAGGTAAGATAATCTTAAGATAATATTAATGCAAACAGCCTTAATTCAAGGTGAAATTTATGTGAAAACGATCAGTTTTATTTGGTACCGTTTTACAATTAGTCGATATTTTGAAAATATTGCTTGTGCTAAATGGAGTGTATGATATTTCAAACTTGTGTGTGGCTTGAATTAAAACTGTTTGTTTTGTAACAAGTAACTTACCTACTTACTAATGTAAAATATGGATGAACAGAAATTAGAAGTGGTGACTTCGGAAGACGATGAAGTAATAGCGAGAGGCGAAAGAGTTTATGTACGTACTTTTATACTAATAAAAATGCATATTATAGTATTCAGAAAATGTGTACCTACTTAGGCACTTAATTTGCTCCAAACCCAGGTGATAGATACTTTTTTGCAGTTTTGAACAAAACTCCACAGTTTAGATTAATATCATCAATCGACAGATATCCAACCGGCTATAGGAGGAGGTTGATGCGCTAAACATTATTATTTGAAAATCATGTGCACTGCGAGATTGCAACAAGCACCATGATACTATGTATTACTCGTATGAAAATAAATGGTGTCGATTGTTCATTGCACATCGTATAGCATTTTCTTTTTACTCAAATTTTGTTGGCTTAAATTAGACGCAGCCATTTCTAATTATTATCATCTATCACATTAGCCTATAGCAGTCCATTGCCTGACGTAGGCCTCCCCAGGGTACGCCACCAGGCACGATATCCCGCTTTCGCCAAAAACGCCTCAATTCTAAAAATGCCCTTACCAATTCCAGATGTATGGTCGCTACCAACGCGACCTCAGCGAAGCGGCGAGAGAAGAGGCCAGGAGACTCAGAAGACTGAAAAAGAAGAGGAGAAGAGACGACAAACTCCGCCAAAAGGAATTAGAGGCTAGCGGGAAAAGACCTAGGGGAAAAGTTTTTAAAGTATTTGGTAAGTATAACATAGATAGATAGATTAACACTTTATTGCTTACACACAATACAAAACATTAAACAACACACTCTTAGAGCTACAGTAAGCAAAGGCGGCCTTATCGCTTGCAGCGATCTCTTCCGGGTAACCTTTACCTTAAAAGAGACAGTAGATACTGATAGTATAAGATAATTAATCAATACCTACATATATTATAATAAATTAAACTCGATTTCAGCGTTTCTCTAACCATCTTTAACAGCTACAATAGGCCTTTGCCCGATATGGGCCTCCCCCTTTCGGTAGGGTTTGCCATATTCGCTTGGCAGACGGATTGCAAGCGCAGTGCAAGATGTTGCATTCATAGGGGACGCTGCTGTCCATTCCGTGGATGATTATACCTTAGTCGCTTTTTACGACACCCTCGTCTAAGCGCATCACACACTACATTTATTTTTAACATTTGCACCGTAGTACGGACGTTATTTACCAGGCAACAATATTATTTCCAGGGTTAATATGGGCGCACACACTAGCGCGGATGGGCGAGGACTGGATCTTCCTGGCACTGCTGGGCATCATCATGGCTATCATCAACTTCTGTATGGACCAGGCTATTGCTTGCTGCAACAATGGTACGTTCCTGTAGCTAGATCTATTTATTCTTCCGAAATGAATCTCGAGCTTGGTCTCGCTAGGGCGAACTCTGCGTGTGGCACTGAGTGAACATCACGCGGAGCCGGTCATTGCCTAAGGGCGAGATCAGGCTGGAATTTTGGACATGTTCACAAACCCAAACTTTAAGCTTGCTTGAGAATTGTAGATAATGCTACCCTATAAGAGAAAAGAACTTTTTTCTGTAGTGGGTTAATTTGATAACAAATTACTTTTGATTTCAAGCAGCTTTCTTAAGGATTTCACAGGTACCTAATAAATAAATATTTTATCTAGGTACTTACTTACTTACAGTAACATTTAAGATCAACTGTCGTATTTTAGAATGAATAGAAAATTCTGCAAAAAAAATGGTGCTGCTAGCATACGTAAGGTACAATGGTGGCTTTGAGGACCGTTCCTACCTATGGGTAATTTAGTTTCAGCTTTTTCTAAAATGCCTCTTTTCCGCAGCTCGCATGTGGATGTACAAGGAGGTGGCGCAGGGCACAGCGGCGCAGTACTTTGCGTGGGTGTCGCTGCCCATATGCCTCATACTGTTCTCAGCCGGCTTCGTGCACATAGTAGCCGCTCAGAGTATTGGTAAGCTCTCTCTCTCTCTCTCTCTCTCCCCTGCTGTGTGTGCATCTACCTGTCTCCTTTACTCAGTACTTCGCGTGGGTGTCGCTGCCGATATGCCTCATACTGTTCTCAGCCGGCTTCGTGCACATAGTAGCCGCTCAGAGCATTGGTGAGCTTTCTCTCTCTCTCCTGATGTGTGTCTATCTACCTGTCTCCTTTACTCAGTACTTCGCGTGGGTGTCGCTGCAGATATGCCTCATACTGTTCTCAGCCGGCTTCGTGCACATAGTAGCCGCTCAGAGCATTGGTGAGCTTTCTCTCTCTCTCTCTCTCTCCTGATGTGTGTCTATCTACCTGTCTCCTTTACTCAGTACTTCGCGTGGGTGTCGCTGCAGATATGCCTCATACTGTTCTCAGCCGGCTTCGTGCACATAGTAGCCGCTCAGAGCATTGGTGAGCTTTCTCTCTCTCTCTCCTGCTGTGTGTCTATCTACCTGTCTCCTTTACTCAGTACTTCGCGTGGGTGTCGCTGCAGATATGCCTCATACTGTTCTCAGCCGGCTTCGTGCACATAGTAGCCGCTCAGAGCATTGGTGAGCTTTCTCTCTCTCTCTCTCTCCTGCTGTGTGTCTATCTACCTGTCTCCTTTACTCAGTACTTCGCGTGGGTGTCGCGGCCAATATGCCTCATACTGTTCTCAGCCGGCTTCGTGCACATAGTAGCCGCTCAGAGCATTGGTGAGCTTTCTCTCTCTCTCTCCTGCTGTGTGTCTATCTACCTGTCTCCTTTACTCAGTACTTCGCGTGGGTGTCGCTGCAGATATGCCTCATACTGTTCTCAGCCGGCTTCGTGCACATAGTAGCCGCACAGAGAATTGGTGTGCGTCTCTCTCTCTCCTGCTGTGTGTCTATCTACCTGTCTCCTTTACTCAGTACTTCGCGTGGGTGTCGCGGCCAATATGCCTCATACTGTTCTCAGCCGGCTTCGTGCACATAGTAGCCGCTCAGAGCATTGGTGAGCTTTCTCTCTCTCTCTCCTGCTGTGTGTCTATCTACCTGTCTCCTTTACTCAGTACTTCGCGTGGGTGTCGCTGCCAAAATGCCTCATACTGTTCTCAGCCGGCTTCGTGCACATAGTAGCCGCTCAGAGTATTGGTAAGCTCTCTCTCTTTCTCTCTCTCTCTCTCTCTCTCTCTCTCTCTCTCTCTCCTGCTGTGTGTCTATCTACCTGTCTCCTTTACTCAGTACTTCGCGTTGGTGTCGCTGCCGATATGCCTCATACTGTTCTCAGCCGGCTTCGTGCACATTGTAGCCGCACAGAGTATTGGTGAGCTCTCTCTTTCTCTCTCTTTATCACTCTGTCTCTCTTTCTCCCCTGCTGTGTGTGCATCTACCTGTCTCCTTTACTCAGTACTTCGCGTGGGTGTCGCTGCCGATATGCCTCATACTGTTCTCAGCCGGCTTTGTGCACATTGTAGCCGCCCAGAGTATTGGTAAGCTCACTCTCTGTCTCTATCTCCCCTGCTGTGTGTGCACCTACCTGTCTCCCTCACTCAGTACTTCGCGTGGGTGTCGCTGCCGATATGCCTCAGACTGTTCTCAGCCGGCTTCGTGCACATAGTAGCCGCTCAGAGTATTGGTAAGCTCACTTTCTCTCCTGCTGGGTATGCATCTACCTGTCTCCCTCACTCAGTACTTCGTGTGGGTGTCGCTGCCGACCCCTCATACTGTTCTCAGCCGGCTTCGTGCACATAGTAGCCGCCCAGTGTATTGATAAGCCCTCTCTTTCTCTCTCTCTTACCCCTACGAGTTAGAACAAAGTTAGAAAATCAACAACATAATCGTAGTTTGACGTCTTGTTCTGAAACTATTTGATGCTCATTTGGCCGGTTTATTAAAACATAGCTCAGATACATATTTCGTTTTATTTTGTTTCTTTATACCCTAATTGATATGTTTTCTAGGCTCGGGTATACCTGAAATGAAGACGATCCTGCGAGGAGTACACCTGAAGGAATACTTGACTTTCCGAGCTCTGATCTCCAAGATCATCGGTCTGACAGCCACTCTGGGATCCGGACTGCCTTTGGGAAAAGAGGTAGAAACTATTTTCTTTATTCAGTGTCAAGAATTAGTAGCAAAAATAACGTTTTATAGTCCTGGATTCGATAAAATAAGCCAGACTTGCTAAGAACTTGCTTTATAAATTTGTTTCTATAGATAATTAGATACTGCTATTTCAAAATAAACCGTTCTTACTAACGTTCATCGGGTCGTAGGTCGACTAGGTTTCGCACTTGATATAAATAAATACTTTAATGTTTCCAGGGCCCATCAGTCCACATCGCGTCGATGGTAGCGACACTTCTGTCCAAGCTGGTGACAACTTTCCAAGGCATCTACGAGAACGAACAGCGTACAACTGAAATGTTAGCTGCAGCCTGCGCTGTGGGCGTGGCTACTTGCTTCGCTGCGCCCGTTGGAGGTAAGGAGGTTTGGGTGACGAGGGAAGGAAACCAAGAAGATGATGTTCACAGGTTTATTGGTATCACCGCACAGTCTCCACTAAATACAGTTAGTAATACTATGGGACTAACGTTATGAAATAGTTGTAAATATGCGCGTTATAGTAGAAGTCTGACTTGCGTGTATTAATTAGCTCTTACGCGTGTCGAGCCAGGAGAAAAAGTATAGAAAAGAACATTGCTGACTGTCTATACCGGAAGCGGAAGGCTTTCCGTGTAGGTAGTGTTCACGGTAGTTCCGTATAAGGAACACTGTTCACGGGCGTTCCTGTGGATGTGATATAGTGGTGTTGCCACTGCAATGCCACAGAGGTATGTCGCGCTTCGGAGGGCACGTTAATCTAGTGACCACTATGTAGCCTTCACCGTATGGCTACCTTCTTCGCCATATGGCTACCTTCTTCGCCGCGCGCTCCTATTGGAGGTTTGATTATATAGTCACTCCTTTCATACAGATTTTCGCTTTACGAAGGGCCCAGTTGCAGAAGTTCTTAAGTCCTGGACGGTCCAGTTCAAGAAGTCACTAAGTCCAATTACATGACATGACAATTGAATTCTTAAGTTTAATATTTTTTAAATACAATTTGTTTTTACAACTTATCAAAAAGACGACTTAGTGAGATCTTGAAGTGGGCCGGGATGCTACAACAGGACCCCTCTTTTAGGTACCAAAAGAAATTCCATCACTTTAATTTATATATTTTTCAATTATAGTCCGTCAAGTTCGTGCGCGACCTTCCTGCGGGGTACAGACGGTGGAGGGGCGAGGAAGCACGTCATTTTAATATGACGTG
The DNA here is from genome assembly GCA_024500475.1 of Phthorimaea operculella. NCBI lineage: Eukaryota > Metazoa > Arthropoda > Insecta > Lepidoptera > Gelechiidae > Phthorimaea > Phthorimaea operculella. The sequence goes on along the minus strand of JANFCV010000051.1, from coordinate 993,003 downwards.
CGGCGCGGATGCGCGCTTCTCCCTTCCCCGCTACACCTCCCGCTACCCGCTGACATCTCCCTCCCCAACGTCTGTCACCCCTAGGGAAGGTCGCGCACGAACTAGCCGGACTATAGTTATCGTTTTTATTTCCAGGTGTCCTGTTTTCGATAGAAGTAACGACGACATACTTTGCAGTAAGGAACTACTGGAGAGGATTCTTCGCTGCGTGTTGCGGTGCCATCGTAAGTCACCAAGTTTGCCTATACAGGGTGAAATTTAACTAGTGAGCGACAGCAAAACACAGGACGGGCTGGTGATAAGGAACAACAAATAAACCGGAAGGAGGTCAAGGTACTCATGAAACTGAACCACTTTCCCGACGGAACATGTGTCAAAATATAAAAAAGATTAATTGGACCTCCTATACAAAATTGCCGATCAGCTGTTTTTAGTATTTTTTTTTTCATATTTTCATATTCCATGGCGCAAGTTGGTTGTTTAGTTTCATGAGTACCTGACCTCCTTTCGGCTTTATTTGTCGGCTATAACACGTTGTATAGGTTTGTTTGGCAGCAACTGATTTACGTAACCAAGATTTCCAGTTCCCTAGATTTGCGTTTATGATCGCTAGGATAAAATGTTGAGCAATTTCTTTCTCAAGTTCTCACAAATAGTTACTTTAACGCGATAGTTTTTTAAAGGTAAATGAGCAATTTACCTGGGAACCCGACGTTTCGACTGAGTTTTATCACTCATAGTCGCGGGCAGACTCAAACGTCGGGTTCCCAGGTAAATCGCTTATATACCTAAAAAAACTATTATGTGTGAAAGAAACCGCGAGTGCCTAAAAAATTTCCTTCTTGTTTCCAGATGTTCCGGCTGCTGTCGGTGTGGGCGGGCGCGACGCCCACCATCAAGCCGCTGTTCGCCACAAATCTGCCACAAGAATACCCCTTCGACCCGCAGGAGTTTGCCGTCTTCACTTTACTTGGGTAAGCTAAGCACTTAGCTGAATTTCTATTAGGTAAGGAATCTTGAAGTGCAACCCCACTGATTCTAAGTTTGTATGACCACGGCCCTGGCGTTCTATGGGTGAACTAACAGTTTTCCTTAGGCCGGTTCAATTCTGAGCGGTATCTGCTTAGTAGGTGCTCCGTGCTACCTGTACTCACTTGTTTGTCAATTTATACCAATCAGAATACCGGTCAGATTTGTAGGTCTTGATAATTTGTTGCTTGCGAATTTGAACTGCCGCCACAATTAACTTGAAATAAATTAATAAGTGTTTGATTTCCTTGTGTGTGTGTACCGTAAAAGTTTTAAATTGGCTTCGTATTTGCTATTTGCGGTTTTTTTTTAACTAGCCTGCTGCGTGAAAGAAGTGTTTGTCCTAGTTCTGATTGTTGGCATACCTAATGTACCACGAACTTTCCGTGGTATCTTCAGACTCCTGCGAATGTTATAATGACCTCCCACTGCTAACTTTTAAGTTTAAAATATGATCTGTTTGCCTTGCAGCGCGGTTGTCCTTACCGCGAAAGTCCAATGTTTTTAGCTTTATATTTGCTGATTGCGATCTGCCTTCACCAATATTTCATTGTGCTTTTTGTTTGTAAATATTAAGTTTTGTTATGCTTGCGTAATCTGTCGTTTATGAATGTTTTTTGCTCCTGAAAATGTGGGAATGGACTGCTACCACTTAAATGTGTAAAAGATCTGCGTACTGGCAAGTTGCTGGCTGTTCAGTGCTTCTGTGAATATTACAATGATGAACTCCAGTTCTTATATTGATCCATAACAGCCACAACAGTCCAATGCTGGTCATGGGTCTCCCCTTTGTGGGATATTGCAATACTCACCATGCGGATTGGCGTCCCATTCTCTGGATGTTTGTCCCTTAGTCGCTTTTTACAACATGCTATGTAGAATGCTAATCTAAGCCGGCGTCACACGCCAGATCTTATGTTGATCAGTTTATTTTATTAAACTTTCCGCTCCGGAATGACTGTTTCTTCTTGTCGCTAATCAGTCGTGAAGTTATTGTAAAACATTGTCGCGAAACAAAATGAATACGCTCTTATATTTGCTGTTAGCGAATGTTGGTTGGAATGATATGACGCTACCCACTGGTCGCTACCTGACTATGTTTGATATATGTAGATCTGTTTATCCTATATGCGTGCCCCATGCGAGAATAAGAACAATCATCACCACACCACCAACTACAAATAAACTAGCTGTATTTCTTCTATTCCAGCGTGGTGGCAGGTCTGCTGGCCGCGCTGTGGGTGTACCTCCACCGGCAGTACGTGCTCTTCATGAGGAACACCAAAGTCCTGTCCAACTTCCTGCAGAAGAAGTGAGTATTTACTTCTATTGTATTTTTTCACTAATTAAGTAGTGGGAGATTTTATTACTTTAAAGCTCTTGAATTTAGAGATCGATTAAAGGGTAAATGAATGAGTGAGTTTATTTAGAAACATAAAATGGCACTGGTGTTTTTACAGTGCTGTTGAACAGAACCGTCCCAAAATCGGGGTCTAAAGAGGTGATTTGATAGGTCTATGCTCGACTTACCAAAAGATACAGTAAAGCAAAACACTTCTCGCGTGAATTACAGGATCGTCCTGCTTGAAATCAACGAATGACCCGGCGAAAACAAGAGTTTTTAAACGGAAACGCATTGCCTGTAGCGGACAGTTTTTAAACACCTGCTTACACCAAAAAATACTATTTTGTAGACACTTTATTTACCTTGTTTAATTTATATAAGTTTACTTTTAATGACGTACAAATATTTTAAGGCCGTGTTCTTCTCACAAAACTGAACAACTTTTATTATAAACTTTTCTTCGAAATATGGCAAAATTATTCGGTCCTTACATACAAACGTGTTGAAAAAGTTAGTTTTGTGAGTAGAACACTTCCATAAAAGATTTGTACTTACATAATGAAAAGAAAAGTAACCTTATTTATCTTTTGTGTTGTTTCGCAGTCGGTTCATCTACCCGGGCTTTATGACTCTAGTGGTGATGTCGATCATGTTCCCGCCAGGTCTCGGCAAGTACATGGCTGCCGATATAGGCAACCAACCACAGGTAATTGTTTTCGTGTGAAGCAAGCTTTGTATATACTGGGTGTTACAAAACAACCAATAAAGCTGAAAGGAGGTCAAGGTACTCGTAAAACTGAACAACTTTCCCTATGGAACATGGGTCGAAATATGAAAAAAAAATTTGGACCTCCCATACAAAATGAACTCCATTTGTATGGGAGTATTTATGGGTGGTTTTGTAACACGTTGTAGAATAGCATCACATATATCTTTCCCGTCTTTTTCTTCTTCGAATTGGACATCACGTCGTCCAACGACCCAGTGAACCCTGGTGTCAGAGTTTTTCCACCGCCTACTGCAAGTAGCAGGCCTCTGACATGGTTGTGTAACGACCGCCGTCTAAGTTATCATAGCCAGCAACCGGGACCGACAGCTTAAGGTGCCCTCCACGTTCAACGCTCATGAAATGAACGTTCCCTGTTAAAACACCATCTTTACTGCGCCAATCCGCTTGCCAAGTGAGTATGCCAAAAATCCCTAATAAGGGGAGGTCTATGTTGAGTCGTGGTCGGTTGTGGCTGCACCTAAATAGAACGACGAGAACCTCTTATATTTTAGACAGTTCTTCTTGATGAATGAACTATTGTTGAAGATTATATTTGTAACTCGGAACGGGCCGGAAGAATGTTCGAAGTTTCTAGATTAATTGATTTTAAATGTACAAAATTTCCATTTTTCCTTTTTACTATGCTGCTGGTTCTTTGAAAGAGTCCAATCCTAAGGTCAAATCTAAAACGGCGAAGAAGAATACATACATTCTCTGCTATGCTAACATGTAGGTAACTATATTTTTCCAGGTGTTAGCCATGTTTGCGAACTTCACGTGGGGTGACAATTTGACAGCGGAGCAGGCGGCGGTTGTGTCGCACTGGCAGACGCCTGAGGTGGACTTTTTCGGATGCCTGGTCATCTACTTCTTCGCCATCGTAAGTATTTAGTTTGCCACTCTAGAACTTTCGAACTCAATTTAAAAAGTGTCTAATCTATCTGAAGGACCACTCAGGTACTATTTGCTATCAGTTTACTCTTTACCAGCATAAGTACGAGTATTATAAGTTTTCTTATTCGTATCCAACCCAGGGCGAAAATTTTGAATAATGGAACTATTGGATTGTCCCGGTTATTGTGTAAAAGACTCAAGGATTTCTTTCTCGATAATGGTTCCTGTATAGATGTTCAAAATGTTTTTGATAATTACCTAATTTGATTCAAGAAATAATATAAGTAGCATTTACTGGGAATTTAAATGCACTCACAGTGCTATATTATTCTCATATATTAAAAGTAAGAACATTAGAAAATTCATCGGCCTCCGCCGGAACTTGAACTAGCGGTCGCTGATAATTTTTTAAATTTTATTATTTTTAATTTATAAGTAGCATTTACTTTCGCAATTACATGGGATATTTTAGTTACGTATGTTTTGAAAAATTCCAGTTCTTCCTATCCATGGTGTCGTGCACGCTGCCGGTGCCGGCCGGTATCTTCGTGCCCACGTTCAAGATGGGCTGCGCTCTAGGCAGATTCACGGGAGAGGTGATGCACTACTTCTGCCCATTAGGAGTCGCTTACGGGGGACACATACAGAAGATATTGCCTGGTGAGTATTTCACCATAAACCCTGCTGTGAATGGCCTCTGATTGGCCCACCTTCAAGATGGGCTGCGCTCTCGGCAGGTTCACGGGAGAGGTGATGCACTACTTCTGCCCGTTGGGGGTCGCTTACGGGGGACACATACAGAAGATATTGCCTGGTGAGTCACGTGAAATGGTAAGTTTGAGACAATGCGTGTAACTGTGAGATATTGCTTGGGAAGTATTTCGCCGCGAACTATGTTGTCTGGGGCTATGACCGGCTGAATGGCCTCTGATGGGCCCACCTTCAAGATGGGCTGCGCTCTCGGCAGGTTCACGGGAGAGGTGATGCACTACTTCTGCCCGTTGGGGGTCGCTTACGGGGGACACATACAGAAGATATTGCCTGGTAAGTCACGTGAAGTGGTAAGTTTGAGATAATGTGCCAAAAATCTTGGCGTCATATTTGACTCTAACTTAACTTGGGTTCCTCATGTCAATGAGGTCAGCAGAAAAATTCACTACTCTTTCCACTCCCTGAAGCGTCTTCAAAGTCTTTTGCCCTTGAAAACTAAAATTTCCTTAGTACAGTCTCTTCTATTCCCCCTCCTGGACTACGCCGACACTTGTTTCCCGGATGCCACAGAGGAGCTATTAAATAAGCTAGAGCGGCTTCAAAATCTCTGCATACGGTATGTCTTCGGACTCCGTAAGTACGATCATGTGTCTGAGTTCCGCAAACAGCTAAAATGGCTCCCGATCCGATATCGCAGGAATTCTCGAATACTATGTTTACTTTTTAATGTTCTGTATAATCCATGTGCTCCGAAATACTTACGTGAGCGCTTCCATTTCTCGCGTCCGCAGGACCAACCGTGTCGTTCGAATGTCAGGACTATTTTAGCCTTTCCTCACCATCGCACTGACTTTTATTCATACTCCTTCACCGTGCATGCAGTCAGGTTATGGAATACGCTACCACACACTGTTCGTGACAGTCCCTCTGTCGCTGTCTTCAAGAAGAGAGTTAAAGAATATTATCTATCTCTTTCGTAAATGGTAAAATTATGTATGTATGTATGTTTATTATAAAATATTTATTATTGTTTTTGGTAACTATATTATAGTGTGTAAAGTTTATTTATGTTTATGTAATATATTTGTATGTACGTTTATTGTTTATATAATTTTATTCAATTGTGCACGCCTGATCCGCCTGTCTTATTATAAAGTCTCACTTTCTGTAGGTCAGCTGGAAGAAATTTCTTAGTAGAAATAAGCTGTCCTGTTGTGTCGTTATTCTTTGTATGTGTATCTCTTGTAATGTTTTTTGTGTACAATAAATGGTTAATAATAATGCCACAGTGCCCCGGAAACTATTCAACACATTACGGGTGCCTGTAAAACAATAGTCCAAACGGATTATAAATACAGGCACGACCAAGTCGCCAATATAATTCATCAGAAACTTGCTATAAAATATAAATTGATCCAAACACCTGCTATACCATATTATAAATATCATCCAGAAGTAATACTCGAAAACTCCACCCATAAACTTTATTTTGACAGGGCAATACTTACCGATAAAACCACGCATTACAATAGACCCGACATCACACTAATAGATAAAACTAACCAAACTGCAAACATTATAGATATCGCGATCCCCAATACTCATAACCTCCAAACAACTATAGCCGAAAAATTAAGCAAATATATAGATTTAAAAGACGAGATAACTCGTATGTGGCACCTACAAAAAGTAACCATCATCCCAATAGTCTTGTCTACTGTTGGTGTCGTACCGAAACAACTTCATAAATCACTAAAAACATTAGATCTCCCCAAAACAACCTACGTAAATTTACAGAAAGCAGTTATACTCAATACTTGTCGAATAGTTAGAAAATTTTTACAGGTTGACACTACATTTGTAAATGAACCCGATAATCATGAAAACGATGTTCACTTGGCTTAGGCCCGTAACATCGTAAAACCGGTTCACTGAAACCGAGAAAGAAAAAAAATAACCACAATAATAATAATAATGTGTGTAAGTGCCTCGACACAATACAACCGAAATTCGGCGGCAGAATTCCGTTCCGTTAGTTTTCGGCGTTTTCTGTTGGGGATGACACACTAAGCGCCGAAATTACGTACAAATCACTGGCACTAATTTTGGCGACGGAATTTCGGCTGAAATGTGTCATTTGTAATGCAAATAACTCTGAGATATTGCTTGGTAATTGTGAGATATGTAATTGTGATTGTGAGATATGCTTGGTATTTGTGAAGTATATCCTGCTAATTGTAAGATATGTCTTGGTGATCGTGAGATATATCTTGGCATCTGTGAGATATGCCATGGTACTTCTGAGATATTGCATGGTAATTGTAAGTTATTGTCTGGTAATTGCGATATATTAAGAAGCAAGAGTTTATAAAATTCTACGGATGACGTTGTTAAACAATTTGGTAACTATATGGTAACTTTTAAATTATAAGAAAACTTTATTAATAGTGATAAGTTCTGCATTGTGATGGTAAAATAGCCTGGCGAGTGTAATAGGTATATTTTGAGAAATGTTTGTTTACCTATCTAAGTTCGCGCTACGGTTTTTATTTTCGCTTATCATGCGTAAGGCTGGTATCAGTTGTGTTATATAAGAGTGAAATAAAAGAAACTGTTGATTTCAGTAGGTAGGCTGTGTCGGTGGTTTGATTTTGGAGCCACCAACAGTGATGAGATGACACTGGGTTTTTAGGCCTCTCCTCTCTTTGACTAGTTTCCCAACCAACGCGGCCGATGACGATTTATCGGTCGTGCATTTGCAAGATGTAATGAATAATCCGCTACTTGACTGACAGGTCAAGTGAGGACCAAAAAGGTGTGAAATATGACGTCATTTTTAATATTTTGGATGTAGTCCTTTATCCGTTATACGTTAAAGTCTGTAGTATTTTTGGACAATGGTTTTAAGCCTGTGTTTTAAACTTACAACTTTTTTATTTTATTTTGACCCAGTCAAGTAGCAAATTCAATATAGGCGTGATATGGGATGACACAGGCTAAATGAGAGTGAGAGAGACGTGTGATATGTATTGTACATAATTGTTTCAGGTGGGTACGCGGCGGTGGGGGCGGCAGCGTTTACCGGCGGTGTCACGCACACCGTGTCCACCATCGTCATCATCTGCGAGATGACTGGACAGGTAATAAGGGCTTTAAGATATAAAGGTGTAAAAAATCGACTGCATATATTTGAAGGGGTGAACCAGCCCATGAAACTGAACAAGTTTCCCCAAGGTACACGGGTCTAAATATGAAAAAGAAATAGTACCTTCCATAAAAAATGTAAGTACCAGCCGACCAAGCCGATTAGTATGGGAGGTACATTTTTTTTTGAATTTTCGAAATATATTGGGGAAAGTTGTTTAGTTTCATGAGCTGGTTCACCCCTTAAAATATTTGCTGTTGACGTGACGATCCAGTGACCATTGCTAGCAGACAGTAAATGCGGGACGTAGCACAGGACCGGCGCAGATAGCGAGAAAAAGAAGAGGCCTATACTAAACAGTGGGCTGATAACATGATGATGATGATATTTAGGAAATTGTTATGAAATTGTTTGTGAGCTTTCCAATTGGTACCTAGTCTTCACTTATATCTATAGTCCTGCAAGTTCGTGCGCGACCCTCCCTAGGGGTGACAGACGTTGGGAGGGGAAATGTCAGCGGGTAGCGGGAGGTGTAGCGGGGAAGGGAAACGCGCGCATCCGCGCTGCACGTCATATTAAAATGACGTGCTTACTCGCCCCCCAACCGTCTGTACCCCGCAGGAAGGTCGCGCACGAACCTGACGGACTATAAATAAAGTAACGGGACAAACTATCTTGCGACTTGATCTTTTACCTTTTTTCTTTCCTAGATAACCCACTTGCTGCCCATAATGGCGGCAGTCCTGGCAGCAAACGCTACAGCCACAATACTACAGCCGTCCTGCTTCGACAGTATTATACTCATCAAGAAACTCCCGTATCTACCGGACCTACTCAGTTCTGCTAGTCGTAAGTATTCTTAGAATAGGCGCGTCCACACGGTACGCCGAGGCAAATGCTCGCGAGGCATACGCTCGGGTTCACAAATGTCTTGCTCGGGCGAGCGCGCGCAGGCCGAGCCGTTTGAGTGCTCGGCTGCCTCAATCATAGTAAATTTGGTTAGTTTAACTAAGCGTCCAAATGGACAGAACTTGGCTCGCCTGCCACCCGAGCGTATGCCGCGCCTATGCAGTGCCTCGGCACGCTCAAAATCACCGTGTGGACGCGCCTAATTATAATACAACTTGTGCAGATAAATATTTCCCGATTTGGTTACATTATTATTGACATCCTGCTGATGTCATAAAGTATGATAGAAGCGAACAATAATGTTGCTAATTCTTTATCTGTGCAAGAAATATTTTTAATTTTAAGGTAATTGTGTTGCGTGCGCCTATTGTTTTTGTCTTGGTTTTTGTCGACTGCACAAAAATGTAGAATAAGAAATACGTTTTTATCTACACTCAGTTCGTAATATTCGTTTTACAGAATCGAAAGTACGAACGTAATGAACTGCATTACGAATATACAGCCTTTAAAAAAAAACTTTCATGCTACTGGCAGCTACATAAAGTAACTCGATTTCTAGTATTTGAAAAAAAATTAAACGAATTGACCCGCGTACCAAATTGTAATCTGTTCCAATTTGACACTGGCCATCAGTAAGTCGAATGAAAAAAAAAAAAACAAGTGTCACCCGCGGCGGGACGACATTTGAAATTATGAGGACTTATTTATTATTAAATCTTTGCTCCAAATCATTTTTCGAATTAAAATTCACCGATAAATGCTATTTAATTTTAAAAGTTGTTCAGTTTTTATGAGCCTCCATTTTAACGTTTAGTTAAAAAGTTACTTATGTACAAAAGTCGTTCAGTTGGAGGTTCAGTAGATAGGCTTGCAATCGCCATAGTGCAGTGCGGAGGTTTGAATTATTTTTCATAGTTTTTCTTGTAGAGTGTAGATAAAATAGTGTATGCAACTGCAAATAATTAGGCTTTAGAATGCTCGTGTCAAACTATTATCACACTCGGCTGCGCCTCGTGTGATAAACAGACACTCTCATCCTAAAGCCTCTCATTATTAGGCAGTTGCATAAACTACTATTATGGAAAATGTCAATGTAGCAAAATACCATCCAAACGTGTGCTGAAAAATCAGGACCATAACATTAAATACAACAATTGATCACAAAATACAGACATAGGCATTTTTTTGAAGCGATAAATTAACCTTACACCAAAACAACCACTAATGTCCATGCTGCACATAGAACTTAACATATTGAGAAAAATATTGCCAAATGGATTGGCGGTTGGCGGGCTTCCCCCTATAGGGGGGTATGTCAGGGGGATTGGCAAGCGCAGTGTAAGCGCAGAGTTGCATTCATATCACAAGGAATGTCGTTTTTGCGACAGCCACACGGCACAAATTAGGGAAACGCACGCGGGTGCATCATCATCATTGGCCTCATACGTCTGTGACAGACGATTTATTCAGTGTCTGAGGCAAGATTTTTCATGGCTGTATAAGCCGATACGGGAGCGGCATGACTTTCCGCACGCTCTACAAACGAAGGTGGAATTAGAGACTGGCACATGCATGTTTAGATGTCGTTTTTGCCTTTTGTTTGCGAGACCAGCGAACCAGGCATCGTCGTGAGCTTTACGCCCATCAAACACACGCTTTCTCCATACATCCCTATTCTCAGCAAGCTTCTCCCAGCTTTGATGGTCGATGTCAAACGCAGCCATGTCCCGTTTGGCGCAATCTTTGAAACGTAGCATCGGTCTTCCAACTCCTCTTTTGGCGTTAGCTACGGCGCCAAGCAGGACACGCCGTGGTAGACGCGAAGGTTCCATGCGGTACACATGCCCTAGCCACCGCAATCGTCTTTGCTTAAGCAAAGCGGTAAAGCTAGGCAGCTGTGCAATTTCTAGAACTCGCTCGTTTGTGACTCTGTCCTGCCAAGTTATATGCAAGATGTTTCTTACGCAGCGCATATGAAATGTGTTGAGTCGACGTTCTTGTTTTGCGTACGAAGTCCAGGTTTCAGCTCCATACAAGAGTATGCTTAGAACGCAAGTTTGGTAAACAATTATCTTGGTTTTGTGGTCAGGTGTTTATTATTCCATACTCTTGTACTGAGCCTGCCGAACATGGTCGCCGCTTTGCCGATACGAGTATTGATCTCAGCATCGAGGGTGAGATTGTTCGACACAGTCGACCCCAAGTAGCAAAACTTGTCAACTATGTTCAAGGGAACGCCATCGAGCAAAATACGTGGTGTTTCTCCACCTTGAGCTAGCACTACTGTTTTTGGCATTAATGGACATTGAGAACAGAGAACACGCGTGGGAAAACTTATCAACAATGTCTTGAAGCTCACTTTGAGAATTAGCAACGAAGGCTGCATCGTCAGCGAACAAAAGGCTATCGACGAATAAGTCATCGCGGTTACGCTTTGACCTAAGAAGCGAGATATTGTACAGCTTCCCGTCAGCCCTAGTGTGCAGGTGTATACCCTGTTGGTCATCGCCGAAAGCAACTTTAAAAGCAATGAGAAGAAAATACCAAACAGGGTAGGAGCCAACACGCAGCCTTGGCGAACACCTCTACGCATTTCGAACGGCTCGGATGTATTGCCGTTAAAAACAACAGATCCTTTCATGTCCTCGTGGAAGGATTTAATGAGGCTTAGAAGTTTTGGAGGGCACCCGATGTTTAAAAGTGCAGTATAGAGTCCTTCCCTGCTCACGGTGTCGAAGGCTTTGTTAAGGTCGACGAACGCCACAAACAGAGGTGTTTTCTGCTCTCTACACTTTTCCTGCAGTTGGCGAAGTGTAAAGATCATATCTGTTGTGGAACGTTGGGCGCGGAATCCACATTGCGATTCGGGATATACACGATCAGCAAGTTTCTGGAGTCTTATTAAGACTAACCGAGCAAATAATTTACCTACTATACTTAAAAGGGATATTCCACGATAACAGTTACAGTCACCGCGGTCACCTTTGCCTTTGTATAGGGTAATGATGTTAGCATCGCGCATATCCTGTGGTATATATCCCGCTTCCCAACATTTACACAACAGATTGTGCAGGATGGGTAATATGCACTTGAGCCTGATAATTTCGGCGTGGGTACCATCGTTTCCAGGTGATTTTCCAATTTTAAGCTGCTTAACAGCCTTGTGGTACTCCCTTATGGTAGGAAGATCATCTAACTCAGTCCAGGTAGCTAGTTTTGGCATGCAATCTGCAGCTTCTGGCATTATGTTCACTGGTTCTGAGTAGAGACCAACATAATGTTCTACCCATCGTTCGACACGGGTAGAATAGGGGTAATCAAATAAAATGTTAAAAACAACTAACAATATTAAAAACTATATAAAATAAAACTAATAAATAAAAGAGGTCGACGAGGATGGGATTCGAACCCACGCGTGCAGAGCACATTGGATTAGCAGTCCAACGCCTTAACCACTCGGCCACCTCGTCGTGTGCGCATGAGACCGAAACCAGTCGTCACTTTATAATCATCATAACGTAACATAATACTATACAGGGTGTAAGGGACGGTGTACCGAAAACTTTGCAGGCATGATCAGACCATGAAACCGAACAACTCTTACTTTGGAGCCAATATTAGTAAAAGAGAAAGAAAAACCGACCTCCCATACAAAATTCACGATCAGCTGATTCGTACGGGAATGAATTTTTTATTCGTTTACCACCATATGTTCTATTGAGAAAGTTGTTCAGTTTCATTCATGATCTGAAAACGCCTGCAAAGTTTTCGTTACACCACCGTCTCTTACACCAATCGAAATTCCAACATTTATTTATTTTATTTGAAAGAAGAAAGGCATTAATCCTGACTTATTGTAGCGGGTGACCAGTATAAGTTGGGCCCTTAAATGGAAAGGCTGATGTACTGGTGACAGGTTTAATTTATATTTTGATCTTTAAAATTAAGGCAATAGTCTTCATCTTTCGAGTGGGACACCGAGTCATCCAACGACCCGACCCAAGGCAGTAATGCTAGTACACTAAGCGAGTGTTTTGTTCGCAGGCATGTATGATATTTGCGTGGAAGACTTCATGGTGAGAGACGTCAAGTACATCTGGAATAGGATGACTTTCCAACAGCTAAAGGATCTACTAAAGGAAAATAAGGTAATGATTTTTCTAATTATATCAAAAGAATTAAAAGCTTACAAACTGTCGTCCCCCCTCTATCTCTATTCTTGTGGGACACCGAGTCGTATTAGAGTTTTTCAACAGTTCACTACAAGGAGCAGGCCTCTGACATGGTTGTGTAACGACTGCCGTCTATGTAACATGTACCTTTGTTTTGAAACAGCTCCAACCCTAACGCGATCTTTCTTTACGAAAACCTGGAGTAGGAATACTTTTCGATCATTTATGCCTTCAAGTTTTATTTATTATGTTTGATTGTGTTGTTTGATTGTCCCGGCTTAGAATAGCATTACCCGAAGCGAGAAAAGGATTTGAGAGTTGATGTGTATTGCAATTTTAGGCGACAGGCTGACAACCTGTCACTAAGCTGATACACAGTCTTCCGAATGACTCTAAAATTATGTCAGACGTGGTATGAATGGCCGTTTTTGCAGCCGCTGTGCCTACCCCGCAAGGGATATAGGAGTGATATGTGTATGTACGTAATTACGTATGTATTTTATTTTCAGGCAATCAAGAGCTTTCCTCTAGTGGATAGTCCAAACTCGATGGTGCTGTTGGGTTCGATACACCGATGGGAACTAGTGCGGGTTATCGAAAAGCAGGTATGTTGACCAAAATCAAACAATTTGCATCATATTTGTTATTTTTCTTTCATCAGACTTTGCCTTTGTTTCTCTAGAATGTCTTATACGATCATGATAAAAAGAGCCTTATTTTTGTCGATACAGCAGTTTGTATGTTGACGGTTTAGTGAGATGTAAACGGTTTGGTGCGATGTAAATGGTTTGTTACAATTAGATAGCAAAGCAAAGATGCCCAAAAGTCTAGATTTTTGTCCTTGGACCACTTAAACAAGGACACCCATTAAAATTTAGAGCCATGTTCTTGTCGGTGTAGCAATAATTTTTTTTGTACATTCTGTGCCACCCAATGGTTTGACCTCTTGGTACGATCAAGGTCACAAGTTTTATAATGTAATCGGTTAAAAAAATAATAACTAGGTAATTTTCATTTAATTTGCGCACCTACTTTCAGCTGTTCATCTTATGTCTAGTTTACATTGCACTTTTTTAACCGACTGATTCAGAAGGAGGCTTATATTTTTCGATAGTGCTATGTATCATCATCTGCCTGCCCTAATCCCAATTTATTTGAGGCATTTACTACTATAATGCATGAACTCATCCTATGTATGTATGTGAACAGAAAATTATTTAACACGGGCTAAAGCCCAAACTCCTGGGCGGATCTGACACGTAAGGTGTCGTTAGATTTGTCTCATGAGCGCAAGTGACACTAGCTATATTAAAACTTCATTATCTATCATACAAAAAAGTGGGTTTTAAACAAAAAATGGCTACATTATAATTTCATAAATACAGAATGGCGGGTTTTAAACGCAAAATATGAATTTGAAATACCGCAGTCGGGTTTTTGTTTTTTAATACACCTGCTTTTGTTAATAAATTACTGTTTGTTTGTTTAGGTGGGTCGGTCTCGTCGACTGCAAGTGGCGGCGCAGTGGCTGCGCGACGCAGAGAGGAGGCGGTACGAACAAGAGGCTACTAAGAGGACTAGGCGACCTTCAAGATTTGAGGTAAGTATACGGGATGTAAAAAGAAAACAACTGCAAATATTTTTTCGGGGTGAACCAGTTCATGAAACTGAACAAATTTCCCTAAGGAACATAGGTCGAATATGAAAAAAATTGGCCCTTCCATACAAAATGTACCAGTCGTCGTCAGAGTCAATTTGTATGGGGGGTTCAAATTTTTTTTTCCATATTTCGACCTATGTTTCTTGGGAAAAGTATGACCGTACGACCTATGATCATGGCCTAGTTCACCCGTTAAATATTAGCAGTGACTTTTACAAAACATTAGTTCACACGACAAAATTCTATTACTCGTTTACCGAAATATCATATTTGTTACTCAGGTGACACCGGCACCAGATATGCTGCAAGTTCCGGGTGGAATGACGCGCGGCGGATCGCTCACTACCAAAGATCAGGGCGGACTCATACCAGGTCAGTTTATACCTGTTTAGTCAGTGAATTTCGGTAAATAAATATGTCACATGTCGGTTTTATTTTGACGACAAAAGATCGGTTTATAGTAAAGTAACCGGTATTCTTTTAATATTGGTATCATCTTGGTATCATAAAATTGTACCTCGTTCTGATATCAAAACTCACTAAATTTCCATATTAGCATGTTTTATAGAATACTGATTTATAAAATTTCGGATAACCATATCAAAAGCTCTGTCTTTATTGAAAAATGCACAGAAAATACCAATCTGTTTCATTATTTTGCCTTCCCTAGCCCCAGGCCAACTGTTCCGGCCTAAATCGATCCTGAAGAAGACGAATTCGTTCACCCTCACACGAGGACTGGGCAGCGCTACTCCCACCCCCACCACGCCGCAACCTTCAGTGTATACCACCGTCACCGGAGCTGAAACCAGGTACTTTTCGTGTCGGGTATGGATCAAGTTTCAGACACAATCACAGGGTTTTTTGCTACTAATGTTTATGCAATGTTACGTTAACTACGAAACCTTATTTGTGGCGTGTCTGACACGCAATCGGCTGTTTTTATTATTTAAACTATTGTTCATATGAAAATAAGAAATATTAAAAAGAATGTTTGCTTCGGTCGGGCTTTGAACCGGGGACCGTGGCCGTGGGGTACTATCCTGCTCTGCCAACTGAGCTAGTCGTACCGACGCCTGGCCGATTCTAACGAAATTTTCAACTTCTTGGTGCTCGTCTCGAAGCGTCTATTTCATATCATTCTTCATATCCCCAGGATCCGAGCGGCGTTCGAGGCTATATTCAAGCGGTCGACGCTACTGCCCGACGTGGAGGGTGGTTTACCTGACCAGATAGACGGACTTGCCAGGAGTCCTTCCATCAACAAGAAGGTTCAGCTGGTAAGACGAACTACGATTATTTTTACAAGGCCAGCACTAATCGTTTCCTTTTAATCGGAGTCACGCCACACATAATGGCAGTTATTTACAACTTAATTTTACTCTAAAATTTATTACTAATGATCAAATGTACAACTTGTAAGTTAGGTATGGTCGCTTTATGGTGTAAATGCCAAGGAACAGTTACACGGTATACATACGGTGCCGACAAAAAAAATACTCACTCACTTACTTCGCCGGCTCGACAACTCAAAGCGAGTCTTGGCCTCTCGATATGAGATTTGTCAATAACACAAAGGTTATGGAAGAAAAAGTACCAGGGAAAGATAGAAATTAGTTTTACGTAGACACGTTTATTGTAAGGCTGTTATTTTTGGTTGCTGTGAATCAGCGCAGGGAGGCATGAAAAAGTCAATCAAGATATTCCATTCTATTGTGCCTGCGTTTGCGTATTACATACAAATTCTTTAACACTTCTGTTATTCTTAGCCCCGTGAGCGCGTGTGCGACATGTCCCCCGAAGACCAGAAGGCGTGGGAACAGCTGGAGATGGCCAAGGAGATCGACTTCGACCGCATGCTGCAGATCGCCAGGAGGAGGGAGGACAATGTGAGTCACCAATACATACATTAATCTTTTTAGGGTTTCGTAGTCTACTAGAAACCCTTATCATTTCGTCAAGTCGGTCTGTCTGTATGCCGCGCCCTCATAACTTCGTCAGTTTTGGAGCTGTCAACATCAAATTTGGTGTGAAGATAGATCGAATTGACCCAAATTTAGAAATGTTAAGAAAAAAAAAATTATTGTTTTTTGGACCCCCTTTCCATACATGTGAAAGGGGGCAAAAAAAATTTTTCTCCTGTAATATTGAGTAGGGTATCGTTTAGACTAAGCTCTAAGTCTTACCTCATAAGTCTATCGATTGAAAGTATGCTATAACGATAGATCATGTTTAGGAGGTCATAACATTGTATGGCCATCCGAAGTCCTGGCAGTATTTTTTTATCCGACTTGTAAAACTTATTTTATTTCCAAAACTTACATCACACAGCTTTACCGTTCGAAACGTATACCCATCTATAGAGACACCTTTGGCGATGAGAACCCGGCAGTTTCCATGGTCAGCCACATTTTAGAGGCTAAAACTGAACTCTCATGAAGACAGGCCGCATTTGTCTGTTATCTCACCTGTTGGTAAGTGGTGATGCAGACGATGTTGGAGCATGCTTGCCTAGGTAATGCCTATTTACTCTTTTCTTAAAAAGGCCAAAATTATAATGTTCCGGAAACAGATCTGCCGGCAGGGAATTTCACTCCTTAGCCGTTCGCATGATGAAACTTGAATACCGCTGAAAGTTTAAATATTTCACTTGCCATCCAGCGCGGCAACGCTGCTGGAATAATGGGCACCTTTGAGCCGGGTACGCTGCGGGGCGGGCTTTTTGATTAGGTCTTAGGTTAGGTTTTAGTTTTTAGTTTTGTTGTTTATAATTAGATTTAATTGTTAATTTGTATATATCCTTTTCTTGTAAATATGATAGTGCCTACTAGTTTAAGTTTTCTGTAAATAAAGAACATAAATAATATCACTTACCATTTTTATTTGCCAACAGCACTTGGACGACTCTGAAGTGGAAGAGGAGAACATGTACATCTGCCACATTGACCCAGCGCCCTTCCAGCTGGTGGAGAGGACCTCGCTACTTAAGGTATAACCTGATTGATAGAAGAAAGGGACCCGAAATGGCTTAAATATCGAGGATCTGGAGTATCTTATGTGAAACCCCAGGTACACAACGATATAAGATAAGAAAATGGCTCGATAGCAAAAAAGGTAACACAATCTGCCTCCAGCTTCTGTTGTGTGACTATGAGTTGACGATCGACCCGATGACCTGTAGTGTCTGGCTTTTTACTGCAGAGTGGCCTCTGAAACGTTTATGTAACTTTTTTCGCAATCTCTCTTCGTATGGGACACCGAGTCGTCCAACAACCAGTACCAGTACTCCAGATCCTCGATATTTTAATACTAACCGAAGCGGCCTATCATACTGAACAACTTTTGCTATGGAGCTACTTCTGTATCTCCTATAGTTTAGCTGGGCTCTTAGTGTTTCACTTTAGGTACCCTGGGAAGAAGTCAGTCGCCATTTTTTCTCTAGGTCTCGGCAGATCCACATTGCTAGTGCCAAGAAGTAACATAATACAGTTTCAACAGTGTAATAGGGCGCTTTACCCGTACTAATTTAATTTTTCAATTTCATATAAAGTGGCGCCCTCATTTTTGTCAGGACTTTTCAGACAAACTTTTAATATTTATAGTTTCTCTTGTAACAGGTCCACTCACTGTTTTCAACGTTGGGCGTGAAGCGAGCGTACGTAACAGCTATCGGCAGACTTATAGGAGTGGTTTCCATCAAGGAGGTAAGGATATTTTGTTTAACTAGAGGCCAGCACAGCGGTTTCACCCGCTGCTTCGTTTTCCCGTGGGAATACTGTCCCGAATATTTTCCCGTCTTAAAATAGCTTTCGTATTGTGAAAGCATCTTTAAAATCGGTGCAGTAGTTTCGAAGTTTATCGATAACATCATCTTCTTGCCCTTATCCCACTTAACATACAAACAAAATACAAAGAAATAAAAAAAGCTAATATTTTCTTATTTTAGTGTAGATGTAGATTTGGTATTCCTCCTTGCGCACGGATTAAGAGAAAATGCATTTTAATCTTGAATTTCATACGTGATACCGGTATTACACATATGGAAGTAAATAATACCGGTATTTATTAATTACGTTCATATGTAATTGAATTACATCTTACTGAGTTTTATTTTAGGTGGTTAATTTAATTGCTTTTCTTATTTACAAGCGGCCGTTAGTAGTTTTATCTGCTGCAACTCATTTGCCAAAAAAAAGCATTTTCGCGGCATGTGTTATTTATTCCTATTGAATCACTCTGATCGGGAATCTTGTATATAGAGTTACATTTCTTCTTCTTCTTCTTTGCGAGTCGAAGACGAAACTAAATTTCCTTTGACCAATATGTAGCCACATTAACTGCGTTTGGAGTGGCCGCCCACAGATCTTCAAGCGTGCAGGTGGTGGGGCACGCTGGGCATACCAAAAGATGGGACATGCTCTGTGGTACGGAGCCGCACTGGCACTGCTCAGAGTCGCTGTAGCCCCACCGACAAAGATTCTCCTTGCAACGACCAACCTGAGTACGAAGTCGGTTTAGAGATTTCCAAACCGACCACTGGAGGTCGCTGCCTGGGGGAAGAACTTCTTTTGTCGGTTTTGAGTTACATTTAATTAAGTACAAATCTCTTGCGGGTGTGGTTTACTCACGAAACTGAACAACTTTTGTTAGAAACTTTTCTTCGAAATATGAAAAAATACATTGGACCTCCCATACAAAAATGATGAAAAAGTGTGTCACTTATAGTCCGTCCAGTTCGTGCGCGACCTTCCCTAGGGGTGACAGACGTTGGGAGGGGAGATGTCAGCGGGTAGCGGGAGGTGTAGCGGGGAAGGGAGACGCGTGCATCCGAGCCGCACGTCATATTAAAATGACGTGCTTCCTCGCCCTCCCACCGTCTGTACCCCGCAGGAAGGTCGCGCACGAACTGGACGGACTATAGTATGGGAGGTCAATTTATTTTTCATATTTCAAAGATAAGTTTCAAATTAAAGTTGTTCAGTTTCGTGAATAGAACACACCCTTAAGAGATTTGTACTTAATTAAATGTAACCTTATATATAATTTTTCTCGTTTACCGACATACCTAGTAATAGTAGTTTATGCAATGCAACTGCCTAATAATGAGAGGCTTTAGGATGTGAGTGTCTGTTTCTCTACAAGAAAAACTATGAAAAATAATTCAAACCTCCGCACTGCACTATGGCGATTGCAAGCCTATCTACTGAACCACCAACTGAACGACTTTTGTACATAAGTAACTTTTTAACTAAACGTTAAAATGGAGGCTCATAAAAACTGAACAACTTTTAAAATTAAAAAGCATTTATCGGTGAATTTTAATTCGAAAAATGATTTGAAGCAAAGATTTAATGATAAATAAGTCCTCATAATTTCAAGTGTCGTCCCGCCCGGGTGACACTTATATTTTTTTCATTTGACTTACTGTTGGCCAGTGTCAAATTGGAACAGATTACAATTTGGTACGCGGGTCAATTCGTTTTTTTTTTTTAATTCTAGAAATCGAGTTACTTTATGTAGTATGAAAGTTTTTATTAAAGGCTGTATATTCGTAATGCAGTTCATTACCACTATACACCAATATATGTTTTGAAAACCAATATGTTTTGTAAAACACTTCCACTAAAACTTTACCAATCTTTCCTTCACAGCTCCGCAAAGCCATAGAAGAGGTGAACTCTGGCACGTTGACGGCGGCGACCCGTCCCGCGCCCCCCACCACCCCCGGCGCGCCCCTCATCCTGGCCAAAGCGTCGCAGCCCGCCCCGCCGACCGACGACGACACCGCAGCGCTCACCACCAAGCAATGATAACCACAGGTGACAAATACCACTAAATGGAAAAAAATATGACCATATTTCTAGGCGCCCAAAACCCAAGAAACTGCAAAATTTCTTTCAATATGGACAAGTCCAAATGTGAAAAAATTATAAGTCCCACAAGAGGCTCAAATTCTTTTTTCATAATTTGGTCCATGTTCTTCGAAAAAGTTATTCGGTTTCTTGGGACTGGAATATTTGTACTAATTTGTCAAGTATTTTTAAAAAGCCTTTTCTAGTGTTGTAATAATGTTTGAAAAGTGAATGTAGAAATTATAAGACGCTGTGTACGAAACTGCTGCTGCATTCTCAAGTTTGTCAAGTAGAACATTTTATTATTTATTGGAGGTATGCAAATTGACGACGGCAACTCTGCATTGACTATAATACCGGTCAAAATACCGGTTATTAATACTGATAAAAACCGGTAATTAATAGGTTATTGACCGATTAAAAACAATCTTAATAAAATGAAATACAATCATAATTTATTTAAAATTTTACGTAATAATTGCCATTTGTAGTAAGGTCAAAAATAAGGGCCATAAAAATGCATAACGTGTGGCCAATGTGACCAAATAATTGATACGTAAATATTTTTGACATAATAATACCGATACAAGAAAATATTTTTAGCATAATTTATACAGTTTTACATCATGTAATTATAAAGAAAGCTACTTGATAAAAAGCGTTGTAGAAATTATATTTAAATTAATATTTTTATACACATTTCGTTGTGTTTTTGTTTTAGTGACAAAGGCCATAATACTTGTTGCCTGTAACTGAAGTGATTTGTATAAATAAATGACTGCGAAAGAAATTTCATATGAAATTTAATATATAAAAATCAAATCAAATTGGTGCTTTAAGTATACGAAAACGATCGCGAAGTTAGCTAATTCCCAAAAATATTCTTTACTCTTTGTAGGTAATATAATTGTATTGACATAAAAAGAACGACAGATCTACAAAGTATAGCTTGATCTTGATTGATCGTGAATAAATTGTAAAAAACAATTTATGTATTCGAAACTTGTAAGACTCTTGGGTTAAAAAGTTATTTACACCCTTATTGCATAGTATTTTGACTAGCCAAATTTTCTAAGGCTTGTGAGTATCTAAATCATTCCAAAAGTGTTGTTTATTATTACTTAGGATATAAGATTAAGTTTAAGTGTAGTTAGTTTCTAATCGAGCTTTAAGAATAACGCTGTGGAATATCATTTTTTGCGTGTAGCCGACTCTCGTAACTTATTTCAACATAACATTTTAAAATTGTGATTATTTTGTGATAGTTAAAAGGGATCAGTTATTTGGATAAACCCGTTCTGTGCATCATATCACAAACTTGCACAAAAATGTATCAGCTTTGTTAATAATTTCGGCAACGTAACAACAATAAGTATGTATTCTTACTTTAAGAAGTGATAGGTACATTGCGTTATTTTTTGCTTTCTTTAGGCGAATAGTTGGTCACAAAGGAGTCAATTATGATTGTCCAATGTTAAAAGTTGTACATAATCACCTGTACACTTTCTATAAAATTTCTAAAACATGAATGTGCCATCATTTTAAACGACCTCACCATCATGAAAAATAAACACATCCTTTCAGACTATCCGTCCTTATTTCGAAAACATATTTTTGGAGAATATTTTAATTCTATTTTAAGAGCTGGTGTCATTTTTGCTATAATAAAGGAACGTAGATGGATGACGTCATATTGGACATTAATCGAATCCTAAAATACTGTGATGTTTAAATAAATTTTATTTATAAATTATACATAATACGTAGTATGTGTTTGCTTACGAATATCGTGTAAAAGTGTTTTTGGAGATTTATTAAAAAATAATCTTTGACCTTGTCTTGAGTAGTATTTAATAAAAACGCTTGCATGTGTAGTGATATGTATAACAAATTATATTAATAAAGTAGTGTTTATTTATTTATATTGACATTTTTATTAATTTATGTTGACATTATTGATGTCAAATGTTTGAGCATTTTCTATTGTGATCTGTTGCTAAATATTATTTATAATTTATAATAATTAATAAATGATGTGCTGTGTCAAATATAAAATGGGTTTTAGTCATGTAATTCTCCTTAACATAGAAAAAAATACGTATTGTCGTCAAATGAAACTAAAATCAGTTTATACGAAAACTAAACTTTAATATCCTCCAAAGATTTTTTATATTTTGCGGAATCTTAATATCTATAATACTGAGACACTGTCTGTTGTACCATTAAATTAATCTTTTCAATTTGCTATTTTATTTAGTTAAAGGGGTTTAAAGTACATTTAATAACATCTGAACAGTGTCCCTGGCCTAAAATACAATTACATTTATCAAGTCACAATTTTAGGAACAACTTATTTTTTAAACTTATTAATAATAAACCAATATCCGTTACTACTAGGTATGTTGTACCTTACTTAATTTTTGTATACTTTAGTTTAAATAAATTTAAGGTTACTATTAATTACGTACAAATGTTTAAAGGGCGTGTTCTAGTAGTTGTTCAGCCTTTGAAATATTTGTACTTATTTAAAAGTAACCTTATATATCTCAAATACTTACACAAATGTATACAAACCCGAGTATAAAGATTAGTGGTATGATAAGTTTGCACTGTTCCTTACACTCCGTTTATTAAAGTAACGGATATACATTTTTTTGTTACCTTATGCTAAAACTGATAATTTATCATACTTAATGTTACTTTATACGAAACGTAACTACTCTTAAAATCTGTGCTTACTACGCCAGAAAGGACTTCTTATGTAGGTAATATATTCCTCCAAAAGTATAAATTCTTTCAATTATAAGTTTTATAATATATTATTGACTTATTGTCCACTGAAAATAGTCACCACATTCTTTGCAATAAGTAACTGTTTTAAACTACATTATTCTTTTAAATTACACCAAGTATTGAACTCGTACTTATATCAAAGTAAGAAGTTATACTTTTTGGAGTGAATAAACTTTTCTTATATCAATTAAACAAAATTAAATCTAATAAATAAGTAACGTAAATGCATCGACATTTAAATTAATTAACATATGGTAGTGCTTGAGTCACAATAATAATTAAGTAAGTGTATTAAATTGAGATAAATTCAAACTTTTAATATCACAATTAAAACTTAAGTAGGTTTACTTATAAAAGTAACAGCCTAAACTGCAATCGAATTGAATATATTTTGAAACCGGGCAGTAAATGAGTATTTTAAAGTTATTCAGAATCACTTTAGACTGTTATCATTTTAATATCA
Organism: Phthorimaea operculella; assembly: GCA_024500475.1. Classification (NCBI taxonomy): domain Eukaryota; kingdom Metazoa; phylum Arthropoda; class Insecta; order Lepidoptera; family Gelechiidae; genus Phthorimaea; species Phthorimaea operculella. The sequence goes on along the minus strand of JANFCV010000051.1, from coordinate 969,261 downwards.
CAAACATTATAAATCTCTCATCTTATACAATAAAATCTCAATCTCACATCAATTTCACTATCGACCTCTCTCCCTCATACATACAGTCATGTCATAAAAAAGAATCAATCATTTTCATTAATCATCCATTTTATCCAACGTCTGTCTGTAGGATCATTTTCATGTCAGAAAATAAAACCAGCACTCGATACAGTTTGGCTTTAACGCATGCCCGACAATATTAAAAGTCTAATAAAGCCAAATATAAGCAGTTCCTTTAATAAACATGTATTTTTTCATATCTGTGAATTGTTACATAAACCAGAAATCGGTATGTCAATAACCGGTTTTGACATGCCTAATAATTGTTTTGATACCGATATTAATTGTAAAATCGGTCAGAAAGCTTTCAGTATTTAAACCTACGTATTTATCTACCTATTCTCTGTGACATTTTAATGAAATAATTACGATTTTAGCTTATGTTCTATACGTCTCCAGTATTGTATAATATAGGACCTGTTTCACGTATATCTTGCTAGGCCTGCTTCTTGCTCTTAAACTTTTTTTACCGCTGCACTTGTAGCAATTAAATCTATTACCGTCTGATTCTCACTATAAATACCGATATCACATACACCCGCAGGATTCCACGACCATGTTCGGTAGGGTTTTCGACGTGATCGTGCTGTTTGACTCCATATAGAGTAGCTGTAGCGAGCTGAATGTTGTCGGGGCACAGCAGGGTTTGAATTCCGTGCGGCGCTCTCCCGATAACGAGTAGAAGTATTTCTGTCGAGAAAAGAACGGTGGTTAAGTAGAGAAAAACATGGAGGATAATAAATTATTATAAAAACAAAAATATTTATCGACTGTCTTTTGTTTTGGGGAAATAGCGTAAAGGGGGTAAAATTACATAACCTAGTGTTAATGCTTTTAGCTTTTAAAAAGCGGCCAAGAGCGTGTCAGACACGCTCACAAATAGGGTTTCGTAGTCAGTCAACGTTTAAGTATCTTTCAGCGTTACAAAGTTAATTTTGTTGCTCGTTTGTTTGCAGCTGTATAGTTACCAACCGCAAATTGAAAAACTTTAATATTTCCTTAATCTTAAGTGGTGCAGTATTTGTTATAATTTTCATAGTAACTTCATATTAAGAACTATATTCCATATTTTATTCAAATTTTTAACATGCATACTTTAGAAGTTACAGCTGGAACAAATTATGGCTCAAAAACGCCCCTTTTAAAAGCAAATATCTCGAGACAGAAACATTTTAGAAAATTTGTTTCAATCAAACCTCCCCTTAGTTTTAAAAGACCTATTCAACGATACCCTACTCAATATTACAGGTGGAAAACATTTTTTTTGCCCCCCTTTCACATGTATGGGAAGGGGGTCGAAAAAACAATAAAAATATTTTTTTCTCAACATTTCTAAATTTGGGTCAACACGATCTATCTTCAAACCAAATTTGATGTCGATTGCTCCAAAACTGACGAAGTTATGAGGGCGCGGCATACAGACAGACAGACAGACAGACAGACAGACAGACAGACTTGACGAAACTATAAGGGTTTCTAGTAGACTACGAAACCCTAACTAGTAGACTACGAAACCCTAAAAACAACGTCAATAAGGCCAGGCACTCTACCAAAAAAGGAAAAAAACTCACTCTAATTAAATTATGATGCAAACTTTTCGTGTTTGCAACATTATACGTGGCAGTGCAGCTGCCGCGGCAGAAGTAGGCGTGGTATCCCTCCGGCCGTATGATCCAGTCGTTCCAGCCGAGCTCTTTGAAGTTGATGTAGAGCGGTTCCCGGCAGCACTCCGTGGTGGTCGCGGAGCACTCGAGCGCGCGGCCTCGCCGCCGCTTGCCCGCGTACTTGGTGTACAGCACGAGGAATGGACGCCGCTTCTCGTGGAAGGAGAGAGGCGCGCGGCGTAGCTGTGGGGATGAGCCTTGATTAGTTTTATGAATCGCTGAAATTCTTCTAAGTTAGCTTGGTAATTGTAGCAGAAAAATACTCGTATGTTTACCTAATTTATGGGGCCCTCGGTTGACCAGAAATGCCAAACAATTAAGTTCAAAAGCCTTGGTCAAAAGCGCATGCAAGGTGCAGTTTGAATATTACAGATGAGTAAGTATTTGCTGAAGTTAATATTCACGTGCGTAGCCTTGTAAAATGACTTTGCTTTACTATTTCATTCTTCTCCTGTAGTGTTATATTATATCTTTAAAGAGGTTTCTTACCTGACAGGTCCTACACGCGACATGCAGCGTATGCAGCCTCTCCCTCCCTTCCAGCCAGACCCTGACCGCCCAGGCCAGCTCCACTCTGACCCAGCCTTCGCCAATGTCGGTCTCCTTGATGGCTATGGGCTTGGTCTTCTTGAACTGCTGTTGGGAGTCCCAGTGGGCCGCCTCAGAGATCACGAATGTCTGGTTGTACTCGTCTAAAGGGTCGCGCTCCTGGAAAAAGGAATATTGGGGTTAGTACTGGTGACTTGGGATGTAGGTCTAGTTTTGGTGGTAGCGAACGAAATGTAAATGATCAAAAGAAAACTTTCACTCATATTATTAAATAGTTTACATCACAAATTTTATGGATAGATAAGTTAAAAAAAAATGCGAAAAGCAACGTTAAAGCTGTCTTAGTATCTAGGTATCTGGTATTTTAATATTAGTTAGGTATCACTGGCTTTCTCAATCACAGACGAACTTTGTACAAACTGAACTCGAAACTGAAGGATACAATATTGGAACCGCAGGTCATCAATTGGTCGTACTATCGTTATACAAATTGCATCTAAGTTTTCCTATAAGAAAAGTATACCTCTCCTTTTCGTGTAGGATACCCAGCCGTTCAACGACCCGATGAACCTTGTTGTCAGTTTTCTAGTATACATTTAAACTTACTTTATAAAACCACAGCTCAACCACGGTGACGTCTTCTGGTTCCACGTCTGGCGGGAGTTCGAACTGGAGGCACGTGAACGGATACCGCCCCGACGTGAGGCATTCTCCTGCAACCAAGGAAACTGGGGGTTACACACCGGTAAATACTACGGTTAGTCACTTTTTGTAACATGTTATTGAGTGAAAACTGTTAGCAGGTGAAAGCCCTGGACTTTGCCTACTCATGAAATTCAGGGGGCGCAAAGCTAAACATTCAAAATAACTATGCCCGGTGTTAGGGACTGCTCTACTTACTTCGAATACTGATGTATTTAATGTATTAGAGAGCTATGCCTTACACCCTGTTTACAATTCTAAGGGTGTAAAGTTAAGCATTTAAAAATAACTTCATGAAATTGTAGGCGTGCAAATCCATAAATTAAGTCATACCATACAATTACGCCCAACAATGGTAGGTTTATAAGTTTTTAATATAGCCAGTATCACTCGAGCTGCTAAGATGAATCTAATGACGCCTCATATACTCTCGAAAAACATAACCCTCTTTCTGGGGCAGTCGGGTAAAATAGGGGCGGAAAAAGTGGCTAATAAAACATTCAAAATAACGGTATTCGCCATATCACATGCAGCGAGCGTGAAAATCGTAGTAAACATTGTAAGGAATTTTAATTAAACCCCGTTATCAGGAGTAACTTGCAAACAAATAACAAGCGAGTGGAGAGTGATTGCACCTTTGTTTGTAAGCGAAATTGATAAACGAGTTCCAGTAAATTGAAAAAGATTTTGCATGAGTTTTGCGGCACTGTAAAGCGAACAACTTTTCCCAAGGAATATCGGTCAAAAGGTGGTCAAAAGTCAAATTGATTTGGACTGTTGGTACATTTTGTAGGAGATGTCCAATTTTTTTATATATAGCTATTCGTGTTCCTTGGAGTAAGTTGCTCAGTGTCATCGTTATCTTTGGAGAATACAATTTCTCTAAAGTCATGGGCTTCCCCTGGAATTGTTTGCTTTTGCGGTGAGTCACGCTTAGCAGGTGAAGAAAAAGAAGAGGCCTGTGCTCTGCAGTGGGAAGATGTAGGCTGATATGATGATGATGAAGATGAAGGGATGACGCAATTCCAGTACCTATTCCTTGCATTTCTTGCAGGTACACCTTCCAATACACATCAGGTTATTTGATTATAGAATCGGAGAGATGATGTCCAAAAAACTCTTCGAATTTAAGACCTACCAAAGACTATAAAAAAAATTCGTCTTCTATATAATTTTGCGCAAAAACGTACCGATATACCAATAATTATACAGCTAATTATTTCTATAAATAAATATTGCCAACACATGAAAAATATGTGGCGTGTATGTTTGTTTATCTGAGGTCATTCCTTGGTCTAATTGGCTGGGGTCACCCGTATCTTGTAATATCGTGGACGGAGGATAGGTAACCGAACTTTGGACCTACACGATGCAGTAGGCACTTAACAAAGAAACGTGTAAGTAAATGCTAAGGAAAAGTAATATACTCAAAGGTGGAGATTAATTTATTATTATTATATTAGTAATGGATGAGATACGAGTACGTTAATTAGGTGTTTATCTAGACCTGTTGTTTTTCCTAGGGTAGTCTGATATGAATTTAGCCGATAGTTAGAGCTATAGTCTGGTAAGCGTGGGTCTATTCCGTACCACAGGTAGGCAGCTCAGTATATTTGGCTAATCGACGGTTGGCAGGAAAAATGGTTCAAAGTAGATAAAGTACTTATTTCAAATATTTATTTTGAAATGATCGAATACTTATTATAAGGTAGAGTAGGTATATGTGGCTCGTAGTAGGCTCCCTGGGCTAATTGCTTTCGACTTTCTTTCGCAGCTGCAAAAGAATTTTCGTTTAAGGATTTTTTGGGAAAGAAAATTGTGAATGTTACATTTAAACACATATGTACATTATTCCTAATTATTGAAAAAGAACATATATAATTCGTTACGTGATTGATAATTATTATAAAACACCGTAATTGTGGCCCGAAACACACTGATCCCCGGTATCGTAAAAATATTCGTACCTACAATAATATTTACCCAACAGTTTCCGTGTTGTGCGTACCCTGTACCTATTTACGAACTCCCCGCTTTATCTTCGAAATGTTTTCTGTGAGAAAAATAAATCAAAAGTAAACAAGTGATCAAGGACTACATTAAAAGAATAATAATAGGTGCTTATCCTACGGAAAGGTTAGTGTGTAAACAAACGATATTGCACAGGTGTCATGAGTAGTTGTACATTTCAAAACATTTCGACACATATTTTTTAGGAATATATTGATTTGGCAAGAAGAAGAAGAAGAAGGATAGAACCATGAGAGGACTGAGTCAGGCCTGCTACACGTGTTGTAGTAAAAAACTTTAAGATCAGGTATTCTTGTAGTAAACACGGCAAGTAAACAAATAACATTTTTTTTATACAAAGTAAGCATCGGCGCGCGCGTCTATTTTGTGGTTTTGAAGTCTTCTGGATTTCCGTACTTCAATCTTGACTCGAACAGCGGATTTGCAATAAATTACATTTTTATCGAGTAGCCTTAGTTAGTTAGCCTCGTCACTTAAAATTCTTAACTCGAGAGTTAAGAATTTTAAGTGACGAGGCTAACACTTAGCTTGGAAAAGCATCTGAACTTTACAAATAAAATAAGCAGAATGTAAATGGACTTTGACCAAAATGAACGAAGCGAAAGCGAATGATATGAAATGCATTTTGTAAACTGCAACATGTGCAAGATAAGAATGCAGTCCTTCACATTTCCCGATAGAGTTCAAACTCGTTGTTTGATAATAAATATCACGGCTACAACACTAGACACCCCGTATGCAGTGTTACAACTTTGCCCAATATATTGGGACAGTCTCAAGTGGGCAATATTGTTTTATTTAAATCTTCGGAAAAAATTGTCAATTCAACAAAGTCGTTCGCCGGGCGACAGCTTTAAATTTTATTTCATTTTATTTTCGTTTCCTTTCACATCTATGAAAAATATTGAAGACTATGAATGAATGTTCACGGAACTACCTTAGTTCTTTATCTAAACTTTTGAGGGCAACATGTAATAAAACAAACTCATAAAATATAAAAACGGAATCTCCACTCGACCTGTCCGCCTGAACCCTCTTTAATTGGGAACTCTTATCTTCAAATTCTAATTAAGAATATATTTTAATAAGCTACATTACTCATCTTGTAACTGCGTTTCAGATTTTAGGTAGGTACATATTATATTTATATGTTTTTGTAGGCACAGAGACTAATATTACCTACCTATAATTAATAAGCTAAAATAAAATCGTCTGAACCAAATAAAACAGTAATGAAAATATTAAGTAGTATTTAGCAACTTGGAAAAGTAAAACTTTTCTAATCATAGCTTGAAACGTGAACTGGGCGTGCCGGAAGATAGCCACATCCTTTATGGGCGTTACATGAGGTTCACGCTATCCAATGAACATAACTAGATTTGCCACGCCCACATCTGTGCCTAAAGTATCGCTCAACCCTAATCTCTGACCTTTTGTCACACAAGTGAAAGTGACAAACAAATCCATATATTGCGGAAATCCTTTTGCAACAAAATTACATTTATCATATTAGTCTATTTGTGATAAAACGTAAATGGCTTCCTGTTATTATTAATAGCTACCTATTAAATACATTGTATCTGAGGTTTTTCCTAAAATGCATAAATAATTTAAATAAATATTATTACCAATTTAAATACGTTAAAATTCAATATCTGTGTTAACTACTTCCTAGTTTGAGAAAAGCTCTCTGTGATAGCCCTTGTGTTAGCAAATAAATCTAGGTAGGTATAACTAAAACAAATTATAACGTTTAGAATCATATGATTAGTACTAAACTCACTCGTGTGCCGACCTATGGCCTAACGTATCGTATCAACACTTGTGGTAATGATAAGATCCTAGGTATAGGTATTTAAATGTTCCGGATTATGTAAAATAATGATTACTTCGTTTAATCGTTATCTTATTGTAAGAAAGTACCTACCTACTTGTCTACGCTTTTCCCTAGTTACTTCTCAATGGTGAAACGTCTTTTGATTTCATTGGTCATCGTGAAAAATTTTTTGATGGAAAACTACCTACATGACTAGGCATTTTATCAAGAATTGTCCACATGTCATAATATCATAAAAAAACATTGTTTATTTCGGAAACTCTACGTTATATAATAACTTATCAAATGTGTAGTTTAACAATTTTGGGCTCAAATGTTATTTAAACATGGAAATTTAATTAAATATGTAAAAAAACGATAAGATTAAGTACCCACGATATGTGTTGTAAAAATTAACCTACATATTATTTCACTGTCATGTGACAATCTGGCATGCGAAGAGTGAGTGATACTATATTATTATACCTACTCATAGGTATTTTTATACTTACAAAATTTAAATTAGCCTTTTCAAAACGTCGTGAAAGTCTATTATGCAGGGAATCAATATGATATAAGAGTGACAGTTTATTCTATACATTCTCTAATGGGTATATAGGCCATTTCCAACATATTCTTCCACAGAACTATGGGTGAAAGCATTAGGTAGTTATAAAATTATTACGACCTTTGATTTGCGAAATGTGTGACGGACCATAAACAAACCATGTAAAATTTACCAAAAGTTACAAAAATCAACTTATCATTTACTTATTAGGTTTCCATAAAGATAATTAATGTACCACCACTATTTTCACTTCTTAGATACCTACCTAATTATGTTATCTGACCCACTGGCTTGTTGTAGTTACCTACCTATCCCTGTCGCTCATGTAAGAATTTTATCTAAGATCACTCAGATCACGCGAACTTTGGCATTCGGCACGTGTTCTCGCATCACAATCACACCATTGTCAAAGATAATTAAGCTAGGTATTATCTTTACCTAAAATAAATTCCAGTTTTCTCTGAAACCGCCGTTTTTCAAACAAAAGTTAAATGTACTTAGGTACTTCTGTAAAGAAGACAGAAGTCTGATTAAGAGCTTAAGAGCTCATTTCCGTATTGCCGGCTCGGAATGTGTTGCAAAAAACATAGGAATTATTGAATATTTTTGACAATGAATAAAAATTAATCTATTTTTTGCAGTTAGATTAAACTACATTTTGCTAAATAATATGTATTTTTAAGTCATACTATCACACTACTTTTTAAGTCATTTTAGTTTGCTTTTTATACAGAAATCATTCAAATAGCGCGTTATTTTGCAAAAAGTTTTATTTGAGAACGTGATTTTATACCCTAGAAAGACAATAATTTATTTTATTTTTGTACTTTATTTTTTAATGATATTGTAAAATATACATAATACCTATACGTTGTTCTCAAAGATATATTTCATTTATGTGTTCAATCGATATATTTTTACAGTGTACCAAAACTCTAAAACAATCGCTTGATTTGAGCGTCTGAGGTCTTTTGCTGAATTTTGAGTTTGTCATTTTAGATTTCGCTTTTTATTACAGGTTATAAAATAAAATGTAAATACTTTCGAAATACACTTTTTCGTAATAAAGATATGCTTGACTAAAAAAAATAACTAAATGGAAAAAAAAAACGCGAGTGCTTAAAAAATTAAATTACCTACGGGGTGTTAGGGACGGTGTAACGAAAACTTTGCAGGCGTGCTCAGACCATGAAACTGAACAACTTTTACTATGGAGCCAATGGAGGGAAACGAAAAAAAATTTCCGACCTCCCATACAAAATTCACGATCAGCTGACTGACTTTGTATGGGAGGTCGGAATTTTTTTTTCGTTTCCCACCATTGGCTCCATAGTAAAAGTTGTTCAGTTTCATGGTCTGAGCACGCCTGCAAAGTTTTCGTTACACCGTCCCTAACACCCTGTATAATATAAAATTTAGGTGTGTTGCTGTGATCACAAACAACTTTGCCCAGAAAACATGGGTCGAAAATGCCAGTGGGCAAAGTTTATAATCGACACGAGGGTATGATCCTTTCTACGAAAAAGTTGAGTGTATTACGCTGAAGAAATAAAATTAGGATATCGTACATACAGACATATATTAGGTAGGCAGAGCGTAAATGGCTGTAAAAAAATTACACTACGTCTGACAAAAGTTTGAGAGTCATTCAGAGGTTGTCCTGCTGCCTGTTGCCTGTCGCCTAAAATTGGATAGGTAATATACCTAATAATTTACATTTTATTTGTTTATAATATGATTGAAGGAAAAGCGTACAGATTTTATATTATTTTGTTGAAAGAAATTACGACGTTACGTGTTACTTTAAACAATTAGATAAACCAATGTTTATAAGTGTAGCTGGCTTTTACGTGAAATTTGTACCTCTACTAATCTCCGGAACTAGTGATAATGATAAGCCTTTTACTATAACCCTTTTGTATCCGTGTTCCGATAACTTTTTTATTATCGAAACATTTGATAAAGAATAGACTTTGAACCTACTATTATTTTGAATAAATGCTGATTATTGATAAATTAGTTTACTTACACTATTGTTTACGGAAATGACTTGCTGCAAATTGTATAGAAAGACCAGAAAGCCTGATACCTATATGAAATATTGTGATGATGGAGTTACTTACTTGTGGAATGTCGTAACGTAAATAATAGTGCTCATCGGTAAAAGCAGTGGCATAATATATAACAATTTCATAAGTTATTTTACTTTGCTTGTGGTAATCGCTAAAAGGTGTAGCACATAAATAGTAATGATTTGTGAAGTTAAATAATTTTCCACACATTGCTTAATAGTAGGCACTAGTAGTAAATGATGAAAGACGCTAGATTCATTGCTCAAAAATTCGCAAATTGTTACTCGCAATGCGAAGTAACTTACCTTCAGTCGGGAAAATTATCTTCTGCTCCGTTCTGCCGTAATAATCATCAAACTCCGGCGGTTTATCAGTCCCTTGACTCAAAGTCTGCCCCTGCGCCACCGGCATCGGCAAAGAGTTCAACGGCATCGCCACCGAAGGCTTCTTACTCAGTCTCAACTTCTTCAAGATTTGCTGCTTAACAAACTCTATCCTAACATCAGTCAACTCCTGCTCCGAGAGGTCCGCATTTGCACAATTCGAACAGTACATTTCACCGAAAGAAATACTGACTAGTATAAAATACACGAACACAAAAATTTTAGGCACCATTGTTGAGGTTTCTTCGGCGCAGGCAGTTGAAATAGTGGAGCAGATCGAGACGCATGCGCATCGGAGGCGGCGGTGACGCGCGACTGTGACTCGTAGCGTAAACGCACTGCTTTATGTGTCCGCACAACTTCTGCCACTGAATATCTTCTCCCGTAATTAGGGTGTCCATCCATATTAAATAAAATACATTTATCACATTATTTTTATAATATTTAAGTACAATGATTCAAGTAGGTACTCTGACGCTAGGGTTCATTGGGTCGTGTTTTGGTCTCCGCCCACAGACACGACACAAAATATTGATACAATTTTGGCTCCAGGGTTTATGAAAAATTATCGATATGATAAACTACGGGTAAATTAATAGGTATATTATTCAATACCTTTTTTCATAAGAATTTGCAGTATCTGTAAATAATTCTTCCGTACTTATTAGACTCAAACCATGAGCATCTGTGGTAAATATAATGGATATCATTTAAAAATGAGGTACATGCAATGTTCAAGTTTTTAATTTTTTTTGTTGGTATGAAAAACTGTCGAAAAGACTAAAGCACTTACTGCAACATTATATTTATTAAAGTATAAGAATTTTTATAAAACTTAGTACCTTCTAGCGTTAGTTTCTTTCAGGTATTACATTTCCTTCATTATGTCTAGGTCTGTTAAAAAATAGTTTCCAATAACAAAGTCATTTAAGTGCAATCCTGAAACTACCAGGCAAATATGGTTACCGTAGCCGTGATAGGCGCCGGGCAAGCGCACGCGCAGAAGCGTGATATCATCAATGTTTGGGTAGTGGCTATCTCCATTTTTTACTCTAGCACCGCCTGAAAATGACTCCAACGGATTGACGTTGACATTTCTTCAATACATTGCGTCATTGCGGAACTTCGTTGTACATCTAGGTGAATTTACATGTGCCTAGGAAAGTTGCATCATCAGATTCATCAGTCTTGAAAAGAAAATGGTTTCAGTTCAGGGTAGGGTCTTTTTCTTGGAAATTTAGTTATTTCAGTAAATATAACTAAGGTAACTGCAGCTTCAAGACTCTCACTGGCTAACCGTTGAATATATTAATTTTGTTCAAGGATGTAGCCACTATCAGGCAAGTGAATCGGTACCGCGACCCGTGTAACAAGGGTCATTGATAGCAAGTAGGTATTGTACAGTATAATTATCGATAGTAATAGATAACTTCTCGGCATAGGCAAGCCTTAATTAGTGCACGTATTTTAGACGGCAGAGGGCGTGGCAAAATAGTTCAAAAGCCTCAAATAGAATTTTTAAAATAAGCGAAGATGTTCAGTTATATACTCCATATATTCTAAGTACCAATTGTAGTTGTGCTATATGGCAAATAGTCAGGTGTTGGTTTAGAAAAGAAAGATTTTTTAAATTTGTTACCGAATGTTTATAGATCACATTTTCAAACGAGTTAAAACGTTAGTTAATCCAAGGAGACCCTGGGGCCGAAACCGTAGATTCATTCCATACATACATATAGCACGTGAATACCTCTTGCGGGGTAGGCAGAGCGTAAACGCTCTTAAATAACGGCCATTAAATAACGGTCTGACAAAAGTTTGAGCGTTATTCAGAAGACTGTCTATTACCAGCGTGACAGGTTGATAGGGTCCAAGTGTATTCTTTGTTGTTTAGAAATATAAATTACTTATTTTTCAGTATAGATAAACGAGGAAAATGCAAGGCGTGTTATTATTACCACTGATACTGTAGGGTTTACCTGACAACAACTTTGCCCATAAAACATGGGTCATGTCATGATGTAGTCAAAATTTACTATTATAGGTCGCGGTATCTCATATAAAAGCATCTCTTAAACGCAAATTATTATTTAAAACCCATTTTTCCCTTCAAATAGAAAGAAACTTTTCACGTTAAAATAAAAGCAGCTTTTTCTACTTCAACTGTCAGCCATACCATGATGCCATATAAATATTTCAGTATGAGTAGAAAAAAAGCTCAATAAAATCTAAACAATGTATGACGCATAAATTCATACTATAACATCACGATTGCGTAGTACCCCAAGGCTCTCACCTCGATCCGTTACAACTCCTAGTATACTACGATGACATAGGGTCAGGCGTTTGATAGCGTCATGTACTTGGACAGTGTACCCGCGTGATACAATTTTATCATGTGGCCACATTCAGTTTAGGCAACGTTAATCTAAGCTGGATGCCTAAATTTCAGGTAACATTACATCGACCTTCTTACACATAGCTAAAAAATATTAGTTTAGTACCTAGTTGAAAAAGATTAATGAGCGTCATTTTCAAAATTGTAAGTAATTACTAGGTCATGTAATTGATACCTATCTCGCCCTTATTCGTCAAAAAGTGTTGTTTGAAATTCGCTACGTTGTTTTGACAATCTGGTAAAGTTTAAGCTTTTGTTCAGCACATGTTTTTTATTTATAGAACTATGGTGTATTGTAGATATTGTATGTAACATTTGCTCTTTGCCCCCGGAATTTGCCATAAAACAAACGCATCAGGGCTCATGGTGACTCTTATCAAGTGAAATGGCTGTAGGGTGTCCAACAGAACCATTTTTCGTAGGAAAACTAGATAGTGTGCAGAGTCCACAGCGCGTGTGCGTAGCTAGGTATAACTTTTTATTCTTAGCGAATCGATTCTGTCGCTTTGAATAATGACTGGATGGAGCCTTGTAATACTATGACTGCACTCACAGACTCCACTAGGATGGATGCCCTTCTTTGCTAGAGCCCTGTCCACAAAATACAAACCAAAACACTCATAACAATAGCAATTTTTAGTAATGATTTTCATTATGTTTTATGAGAAGATCGTAGTCTGTATCTGTAATAAAGCAGAAAGTGAGAGCCATGGTGACCCTATTCATGGGCAATTCCGGGCTAACCCGAGACAATGCATGGAATCCGGGGTCAGAGTCCACCGTACTACCAGCGGCGTAAAGTGCACGCTGCACTCCCTCGGCGCGTGATGTTCTCCCGTCAATGTAAATTGGCTAGTTGCAACAATTGGGCACTACCCGAGGCGTGTATCGAGGTTGAAGTCCACTTTTTAAATTGTCTGTAGTGTTGAAACCACGGAACACGAGCAGGAAAAGTTATGTAAGAATTTGTCTGCTGTTCGTGTTTGCTTACTATAGGTATACCAAAACGAGCAAAGTCCAATAGGGCACCTAAATACTTCTGTATACCGTATTTTTTAACTGCATAAGTAAGTATAAATTATTAAGACTAGTTAGCTGGTTAGCCCAAAATAAAAGTATTTTTTACTTACCCACTATGGCTACGCCAGCGTAGCATAAACATTACCTATACGAAATAAATTAGTAACTTAACAAAGTATCTATTTTCATTACAAATTAGATTATGACAATACATTGTAAACTCGTACGTGGACTCGTAGGTGGAGAAGTTTTGTTCTATTCTATCTATACGATCAAAACAGTAGGAATAGCACCATGTAGTGGCCAATACATGATGTCAACACTACATTACTTTTTTATCAAGGTCCGGGCTGTCATCGTTGGGAAAAATACCACCGTGATAGGTGTTTCCTTCTTCCCGCATTGTTTTATTTTGGGATCAAGATAGAGGGTTAAATATACTGTGGTACAAAATTGCCATGGTTTGTTGTTACCTTAATGAAAATTGTTTTGTTTTCTTTACCTAAAGGCAAATCAAATTTTTTTTCAGATTTACCCTAGGTTTTTATATCTACGTCTAAAATTCATACAGTTAGTTTGATGCATAACAAAAGTGTTGTGCTACTGGTAGTTACAATGAAATATATAAGGTTACATTTAATTAAGTACAAATCTCGTATGGGTGGGTTCTTCTCACAAAACTGAACAACTTTTGTTAGAAAATTTTCTTAGAAATATGAAATAAAAAGATTACCTCCCATACTAAAGGATACCCTCTTTTCTTTTTCATATTTCGAAGAAAATTTTCTAGCAAAAGTGGTTCAGTTTTGTGAGTTGACCTCACCTTCAAGAGATTTGTGTTTAATTAAATGTAATCTCTCATATTTGATAGGTAAGACTACAATACTTTACTTTACTTACTACAATTGACAGTATTAATGCATACAATAACATTCAGCTTTTTCGTGGGTGAGGAAATAATTTGTGATATTAATGATTGCCATCCTCTAACTTCTATGAACAAAGCACCGTTACCTCTGCCTTTGAGTGTTTATCTTAACATTTATTTTCAAAATGTGTGTGGTATAAACACCAAAAAAGATCAGTTAGATTTGTATTTAGACAACTTGCAGTTCAAACAAGACTATATATGTTTATGTGAACACTTTTTAAACGAAACCTCAATTCAAATTCAAATTTTAGAGAACTACGAGCTTGGTCCATTTTATACTAGACTAAATAAAATAAGAGGTGGATCGTTGATACTTGTTAATAAGGGCAGAGCCATAGAGACCCTTGATTTTTGTAAAAAAAATAAGTAAAATAGAGTGTTTTGAAGCTTGTGGTGTTCGAGATGTTGAAACAAATCTAAACCTTTGTTGTGTGTACCAAAATAACAAAGATTTTGACAGTTTCTTAGAAAAATTAGAATTGTTATTACAGCACTTTTTCAAGAAGACACGCCTTATCTGCGGAGATTTTAACGTTAATTTATTGAAAGAAAATGACGAGCACCGGTCTAGCTTTCTGAATCTTCTAAAATGTTACAATTTTAGGCATCTAGTAAACTCTATTACCTATGAACGTAATGGATTAACATCGTGCATTGACAATATCTTAACAAATATTACGGAAGATGCGATTGAGAGCATAACAGTTGATAAAAATGGTCTTTCTGATGGGCATAGTGCAATTATGGGAAGAGTAGAGTTAGAATGTAAAGGAAAAAAGGGTGTCGATCAATTCATATTCATGGAAAAAAGAACATTTAATAAGAAAAATCATGATATTTTTAGGCAAAAAATAATGAATGTCAAATGGCAACAGTTGGGAATAAACAGTTTTCTAAAAACATTTAGAAATAGCTTCACAACAAGCTACTTGAAGGTTAAAAAGAAAATTAACTTAAAAAGATCTACAAAGCTAAAGTGGGTTACAAAAGGAGTCAAAGTTTCAAGTAAAATGAAAAGAGTCCTGTGCCCCCTAGACAAAACTCACAATCATAAATCTCTATATAGTTATCGAGCATCATATATAAGAATATATAAAAGAGTTTTGAGAAATGCGAGATCAAAAACCGTGCAAAGTAAAATAGAGAGCGCCGAAAATTCGTCGAAAGAAATATGGAACGTGGTCAATACCCATACCAATAAAAAGCTTAGTTTTGTAAACAATAAAATTAATTTAAAAGTTAACGATGACATAATCGATGATCCGACTGACATTGCAAATATCTTTAGTGGATCCTTTAATAAAGTAAATGAGTCAAGCTCTGGGAATTCACTTAAAGCGATTTCTTTACTGGAAAGTAATACTAATAGAGTAGTAAATGATCTTACACTTCGTCTCACAAATCCAGTAGAGGTAACTAAGGTTGTAAAAGCAATGTCTATGAAAAAATCATCAGGCTATGATGAGGTGCCCATTTTGGTCATAAAGGAAAATATAGACATATTAGCTGAACCTTTCTCTTATTTCTTTAATTTATGTATTCGTGACAGCGTATTCCCAGATCAATTAAAAATTGCAAAAATTGTGCCAATTCACAAAAAAGGCAATAAAATGGACCCCAATAACTACAGACCTATCTCAGTAATTACCTCATTAGCAAAAATCTTCGAAAAGCTTTTAAAATCTAGATTATTAAAGCACATTTATAAAAACTCTATTTTACACCCTAGACAGTTTGGTTACCAAAAAGGCATAGGAACGACAACAGCTGTAGATACCCTTATAGATGATACGTTACAATATCTCAACTGTAAGAAAAAGTAGCTGGTTTATTTCTCGACCTAAGTTCAGCCTTCGACACAGTTGATCATGGTATCTTGCTTGCGAAATTGGAGCATTACGGTGTACGGAACCAATCACTTAATTTGTTTAGATCTTATCTTACTAATAGGCAGCAATTTGTAGAGATGACACAAATTATAGGAGATACTCAAATGCGAGGCAATTCTAAAATTAGGACAGTAATGAGAGGCGTACCGCAAGGATCTATTTTAGGTCCTATACTTTTTATAATATTTTTAAATGACATGCTAAATTTTATAATTAATGAAATTCCCGACATCAAACTAGTGGTATTTGCCGATGACACGAATGCCATTCTTGCGAGTGATAGTATAAACGACCTAAATGATAAAACTGTTCAATCCTTAAATTCTTTTAATATATGGTTTCAATGCAATAATTTGCAACTTAACACAAATAAAACAAGCGTCATGCTATTTAAAACTACTGCTCGAAATAGAGACGCTCTTAATGTTACAATGCAGGGAGTTGCTATAAAGAATGCCAACACTGCTAAATTTTTAGGTATTTATATAGATCAATACCTAAACTGGAAACCACAACTTAACGCTTTAGACAGTGCAATAAGTTCAGCGTGTTATGCATTGCGCAGTTTGAGAGATGTCCTCACTAACAAACAGCTGAAAATAATTTATTATGCTCTTGTAGAGTCGCGGTTTAGGTTTAGCATAAAACTGTGGGGTAACAGTTACTGTTACAATATGAGCAAAGCTTTCAATGTCCAAAAACGGGCAATAAGAGCTATTGTTCGAATTCCACCATGGGAGTCTTGTAGACCTCATTTTCAGTCCTTGGGTATTCTGACTGTTCCAAGTCTGTACATATTGGTCGTACTAACCGAAGTAATCAAATGCAGGCATATCTTCGAATCTGAGTCGGAAATGGAGCTAAGGTTGGCCTCTAGGCGAAAGGACCTTAAGGCTATTATACAGCCAAAACTAAATGTTGTAAAACATAGCTCACGGTATCAGGCTGTTTCTTTGTTTAACCGGTTGCCTATCAGTCTAAAATCAATAAGTAATGTAAACACTTTTAAAAGCAAATTGAAGGCGTATCTTTTGGAAAAGTGCTGCTACGATCTTAATGATTTCTGATATATGGGTTGAAATATATTTGGCATTTTAATTATAGTTAAGCTTAACTTTTTTGTATTTACATTTGTGACATTTAGAATTTGACATTGCTAATTTAATTTTAACTTAATTTATCATGAATTGTTAATGAAATTTAGTATTAGGTATTTTTTGACATTTCTATTATTGGATTTAATTTTATAATAGTTCGACTATTACTTGTTTTTATTATTGTATTTAATTTATAACATTTTGACAGTTTAATAGGATGCTATTTTTTGTTTTTGTTGACCATGAGTTTTTGTTTTTTTGTGTTGAATAGTACTGAATGACTTTAATTTAATAATTTATAAGAAATTGGATGTAGTCGTTACTTATTTTTTAATGTAACATTCAAAGATTGTTTTTATTGTCATGTGTAAATGTAATATTAATTAATTTCGAACACAATTTATATTGTAAACGAATAAATAAATGAAATAAGCGTCGGCAAATGAAAAGCAGAATTATTGAAAAAAAAATGCCCAGTAAAATACTAAAACCTCTTCGGAAAAAATCCTTACTTCACTTCTATAGCCAACAAAAATACAAATTCATGTTGTACATTTTGTAAATACTAGGTAGGTAATAATTACAAGGATATTTTTTTAGTAACCTAATAAAAACATAACTGGTATTTACAAATCTGTGACTGTGTAGGTACCAATTTTGATTTCCTTAACATTTTACCGTACCAATAAAGTTATCAAAAAACCAGTGAAATCCGGTTATAAACACATACCGATAACTGTGATTATACAATGTAATAAGAAATAGTAGGTACCTCTAATAAAACCCCTGCCCAACCACGATTCATAAACGTGATGTGACCAGCGAAATCTTTCATCCCGAGTGTGTGTTACGTGTACCGTAAGATTAGAGTAGTTAGTTTAACTGGCCCCGGAACGGAACGTCAAATAGAATTATTTAAAATATAATTATGAAAAGAATTATTAAAATACAACGAAAGCTACGCTCTTGCAAAGAAATAATATTATTTACAGACGAATCAGGCAAAAATAAAAATATAAAAATGACACTAATAAATTATATTTTTCGTGGACCCGTGTCTCCTGGGCAAAGTTTTTTCTTATCTTGTATCTATAAAAACTTGAAACCCTTTTAGTGCTGATCAAAATTAAGAAAGCTTTCCGCAGATTATTTCCATCGGTAGTAGGTAAATAGTTTTTATAAAAGGCGTAGTAGCTATTCCATCCCAAAAAATCTTTGCCCACATGTGTCGTCTCATCGCTACTGGTCGTCACGTTTATATCTGACGTTTATCCGACAGCTTTTTATTTTTCTTAAATCATTAATTCGTTTAGCGATAATAAGTCTATGAGATTATAGTTTGCGTATTCCCCAACTATTATTATAAGGTTTTTGCTCTAAATGCTGGCTATTGCCCCTGAAAAGAACAAGTCCATTCACCCGGCGATTATACGTAGGTAAAAAATATTTGTATGTGTCTTGAATATTTTAATTGCTTTCTTTCGTTGCTAACTGGAGAGATAGGGGTGTTATTATTGTTTTGCTCCTTGCTCATTAGCTTATAGTAGGAATCTTATTTGCTTTTTAATGATTCACAATAAATAAGAGGTAAATTACTTATACGTAGGTACCTACGCCAACACCCGCACCAAACGGTTCCAACCATAGGTTTCCATTTCCAATGCTGGATTTATTGCCCACCGTAAAAATAAAGCGTTTCTTTTGTAGCGTCGCTACCGTCTAGAGGTGTTCTTGTATGAAGTCATTCTCATATCGATTTCCACAATATTACAAATATGTAGGTGCTTACTTATGTAGGTAGACACATACAGGATGTAAAAAAATCAACTGCAAATATTTTAAGGGGTGAACCAGTCCATGAAACTGAACAACTTTCCCCAAGGAACATAGGTCGAAATAAGAAAAAAAAATTTGGACTCCCATACAAAAAGTACCAGCCGACCAAGTCAGTATGTATGGTAGGTCCAAATTTTTCTTTCATATTTCGACCTATGTTCCTTGGGGAAAGTTGTTCACTTTCATGGACTGGTTCACCCCTTAAAATATTTGCAGTTAATTTTTTTACACCTGGTATACGTACACTTGAAACTTCAAAATACATACATAGGTACCTCCATATTATCACGCCTATATCTCCTGCGGGGTAGGCAAAGCGTAAACGGCTGTAAAAAACGGCAATTTAGGTACACCACATCTGACAAAAGTTTGAGAGTCATTCAGAAGACTGTGTATCACCATAGTGACAGGTTGTCTCCCTGTTGCCTAAAATTGTGATTCACATCAACTCTCAAATCCCTTAGTCGCTTCTTACGGCATCCGAGGAAAAGATATGGGGTGATGCTATTCTTGAAATCTTCGAAAACAGATTGGTAAATAATTGTAGTAACTACTGTGGCAAAGTTTCATACAGACAAATAGTTTTTAAAGTAACATATTGGTTCACATTTTAATTAATGAATGGGTAGGTGTACCTGGAACTGTTGGTAACCTAAGTTAAACTGTGATCACTGATCAAGTCATGGTTTAGGTATTATCATTCAGAGCACAGAATTGTAAGTAAAAAGGCCACAGGTTAAGAATTTTACGTGACTCAGATAAAATTAATGAACATAATTAGACGAGTGTAGAAGAATAGGTATGTGCTTTTTTTGCCGCCGTATCCGGTCATGTGAAATAGAAATTCCAGGGGTCAACTAGACTAAGTATGAAACTTAACAACTTTCCCCAAGTAAACAAAAACATCGCAAAATTTGATTTTAATAATTTTAACCTCCCGTCCCGTACATTGTAGACCTTAAAGTTTTGTTTTTATGACTGGACTACTGTTTTATATATAAACTGTTTGTTTGGTCTGTTGAATTTTCAAGTTTCAAGTCTTTAACGCATTATCATAATTATCATGCTTAATGCTCCCGTAGGTATACTCATCGATTTTCATCCACACTAGGTTGGCTGGAAGATATCTCTTATAGAGATAAGCTCGCCGTTGTTTTTTAATTGTATGTTTATTAAATGGTGAACAATAAAGAATTTAATAATAAATAATAATCATTTCAGTTAAAAGACTTAAGTAGATATTTATTATAATGAAATGACACCCTGTCATACAGCAATTTTATGGACTGGTTCACGTTTGAAATAATAACACGAAATTTAAGTATACATGTTAGGTATTACATTAGGTATAATAAGTACCTAATAAGTATAAGGATATTCATTCTGAATTCGGGTCATTCAGTCACAACTCAAGCAAAAATATTCAATACATTCAAAATAATTATGAGCATCACTCAGGGCCGGTATTCTAATAAACTTTTCTTTATTTGTGTAGGTACAGGTGCCTAATAGCAACCCGCCTAGCGGTTGCATCCAGTTTTAATCGTTTTCCCGTGGGAAAAATTCAATGTGCACATACCCTAATAATATAGGTACCTAGTAAACTATATCTTTTAAAAATAGCCGCATAAAATCCGTCGCGTGGTTTAAGGAAGAGTTAGCGGTGTCCATGACTGGCAACCAGACAGAGAAACTCAAAAATTTACGTCATTTTATAGGTACTACACAAGCAGGAAAATAGGTACTAAAACGATGGAAATTGCATTAACTACGCATAAATCGAATTTGTTCAATTTTCATCATCCGTATAGTGTGATAATTTTTTTCGAGGTCGTGATCTCGTGGTAGGTACTTCACCATGATGGTGCGAATTTTTAAGAGCGTTTTTAAACTACTTATGTAATTAATTTAGGGTCACTTATGTTATGATATGATCACGTGAAACCTTAGAGCTTCACGACCTCCCGTGTTGCTCGAAGCGTGAAACTTAGATACCACTGAAAAAGGTATAATAATAAAATCAAAAATATCTGAATATGAATAATCTTCTTCTTCTTGTGTAAAACAACATGATCCAATTAGGTTTTGATTATAACCAGACTGTACTATCGCCAGCTCATCAACCTACCCAGTCTGGGTATATATGAAACTTGGTCGGGTTACGTGTCAAAACTGTCATCTGCCAGTCACCCGTCACGCCTTATCTGTAATTTACTGCAGCTAAGTTTGACAGTCCATGTGGCGCAGTGGTTAATACGGCTGCCTGGGAAACAGAAGGTTCCGGGTTCAATTCCCGGTGGAGTCACTTACAAAGTTGAGTTTTATCATATGTGAGTTTGTTCCCAGTCTGGTTAGAACATTGCAGACTGAACCACTTGATTGGCCGGAAAGAAAGATGGTTCCGAGCTTCGGAGGGCACGATAAGACGGTTGATGTCTAAGATCAAAGATCGTATTGATGACTTACGGCGGTCGTTACACAACCATGCCAGAGGCCTGCTACTAGTAGGCGGTTGAAAAACAACACCAGGGTTAATCCTGTCGTTGGACAAATCGGTTTCTCGAAGAAGAAGAACTGCAGTTAAGGACTAGAAAAATCAGCGTGCATCTCTTTCAGGCCAAGTCTGATAATAAATTAATAATAGTTGAGATTATATTTATCGGTGTAGGTATGTTTGTAAATAAAAAGACGTAACTGCACAGAACAGACATAGAACAGAATACAAAAAACCTACCAAAACGCAGAAAAACGGACATATCGCTGAGCGTCTTACAGACAACCTTTGTAAATAGCTTTAGGTAGCTACAGGATCCTATTCTGGTGTAAGTTGGTAATGCTCGGTGATCCTATTCTCATCTATTCCTATTGTTTTGTCACAATCATGAACTACTTTTCCTTTTTTGTAGTGATGAATTAGAACACCATAATATCAGCAAAACATAGAGACAAAAATAAACAAAGTATAAGCAGAAAGATACCAATTTATTCAACGCAATTATCCTTATGAATAACATAAAATATACAACTAGCACTGATTCTCCCAATCGAAACAATTTTTAATCTATTAGCGACTTGTAAATATTGATAGCTAACAACCTACACCCATATGAAAATAAATATTTATCCACTTCAAATCTTTATATACCTAAATATATTAATCTAAAAGATTTTTAGTTTAATAGAATAAGCATCCTCATGTATCACTAGGGGGTTACGTTTCATGATACTTCTTGAATAAACTTCTTCATCACAATGTTAATATTGCTGTCCTTTTGTCTTACTCAACGGCATGTAAAATTTGTGGTATTTCAGAGCTATACACGAGAGTCAGATCGAATAGCCATGGTCTTGTTGAACACGAGCATCCTTCGCAATTAGTTTCTTATTGTGTAACTTTACGAGTCACCATTTCTTTGAGGATGATGCCGTTTTTTCTCGCTATGTAATTATTAGATAACTTCCAACATTCTGAGAAGACTCATGAACTTTTTGGTGCGGAGTGCAGTCAGTGCAGTGCAGCTGAGTTGGCTCTCCAAAGCGGCTACGTTTTTGCATCATTTTACGAGTAGGATTTTCCTTCGTGCTTTCCTACATAAACAATCACACATTCAGAAGTAGACCATTATTTTTCAGTAGATCACCTTATTATCACAGGGCACAAAATAATACAATTAATTTTCTTGCAAACCTTTTACATATTTATTATTTATTATTTCGAGATTTGTTTCTGCCACTGTCAGTCTCACTGTCAGTTGATTTGATTGTGATTTTTTATAGTCAAGTTTGGTATTAAAAAAGAACTTGAGTTTTTATGGTGAGGTTTTATTTTTATTTCCGAACTCTTTCTGTGTAATATTTTTTATTCGGAGCAGCCGAGGGAGCAGCTGACCTTGATTGGCGACCAATGAGAAGGCGGACGATGGCTGCCGAAATAACCCGACGCGATCCGAACTCAAACCTGACCAAAACCAAAAAAGATATTCCATAGAAATGAAAAACTTCTTATTGGGCTGGAATATGGGCTGGGCTGGTTAGGGTCGATACATACTCAGACGCAAAGAGATGCGCGCATTTGAACCTAGCGATAAAATATTGAATTTATTAAATGTTAATGTAGATAGTCTTCTATGCCATGTGATGCCGGATTAAAAATGGAATTACCTCAATTTTACACATGGGTGTCTTAAAAAGTAACTGTGGGATAATCATCAAGGGAATGGGCAGCAGCGTTTCCTCTAAATTCATAATCTTGCACAGCGCTCGCCAACTCGCCTGCCAAGCGTGGTGAGCATAGAGTAATTTATTATTTGGTGGTGAGTTTAACAATATCCCCCGATAGTCCAACAGTGGACTGTTGTGGCTGCTATGGATATGGTTGAATTAATGAATTCTTCGAGTCGATATGCATCAACATTAGCTGTTATCAGACCAGTATATTTGGCTACAGTAATCGCCATTGTAATTATAATCATAATCCAAGACATAGGTAATTTGATTGACAAAATAAAATCAGCAATTTCAAGATACGTTGTTTGAATATGAATATTCGCTTAATTCCCTGGGCGGAATACAACTTTTGGGATGGAAAATTGCGCACCACCCTAATGCCCTTCACTTCGCGGTGTAGTGTGAACTGACCCTGAAAATATGAAAATGAAAATGACACTTTTGCTGCTAAAGTGTTAGACAATACTAATTCATATCCATATGTGTTACACCGGGGTTTCACCTGCTATTATTTAAGTTGTATGCTCCCAATTATATGAGTTCTACGTTAAAAATTTGAATACTTTTAGATTATATAGGTATTTTGCTAATCATTCTATAATATAAAATGAAGTTGTTTTTGGCGTTTCTCTGTCTGTATGTCATGGAATTCGCTAAAGCCTCTTATACCACGCAACGGATTTTGATGCGGCTGTAATAAATCTCTAGGTTACATATGTATAAAAATACATGCCGGGAAAACGTCTTTATCCGCGGTAAAATGAGTTGCAGCGAGTGACACCGCTCGCTGACGGACTGGCATTACTGGTGAAATCGTTATAGTCCGATTCGTTCTTTCCAGAACAACTCGTAAGCCCAGTCTCGCCCCAAGGGCGTGATTGGGCTGGTTGTTTGAACAACCACCCACACACATCCGGGTGAGCCCTCGCTCCCCACCAAGTAGTTAGGTGTATTGTATTGCCGGTCCCGGGACTGGATAACGTAGAGTCCAGTAGTAAAAAAAAAAGTGAAATCGTTACACAAATACCTAGCTGCAATAGTTGAGTTTATAGATTACATACATTCAAGCAAAAAAAAAAAACATTCATCTTGATAATAATATATAGGTATTAGTATTTTATATTAGAAGAGAAAGCATCTAAAGCTCCTAAAGTCTTGAATCTGCTTACTTCAGAAAACATATGCGTCAAAACATCGGGCACACTCGTGTCGGGTAACGCTCGGGCATAGTCGGATACTTCATAGGATACTTCAGGTCGGGCTTTCAACAAGGCCTCGGGTAGACATCGGGTAAGCATCGGGTCTTTCCGGCAATCGTCGAAGTAAGCCAATCATAGACTTACTTTTCTCGGTCAGCCAATCAAAAATCTTTACTATAGCCAAGAAAAGATAACATTAGAATAAAACATCAAAACGGATAAAACCAATCTTCTTGATAAAACCTCAGGATAACTTGTGAATGAAAATATGAAATGAAAATAGACCAACGAGCAACCAAAGAGAATATTCTGAGCATGACGTCGACGTGGCATGATGATTTGTCAAATTATTAGAAAATTTGCTAAATTTTAGGACAACAAAGAATTTATTATGATTAAGATAATGATTTATAGCTAATATTCTATTTGAAGAAAATTTTAAAAATATAACATAACGTCCTAAAGATTGAAAATACGAACGACGTGCTCGTTTATAGCTGCAGCTGCAGTTGGACGCAGAAATTGCATGAAGCGTCTCGTGCATTAACATTGCCTGCACACTATTCTGGATATAGGCCTTGATTTGGATTCTAAAAGTCCTATACTACGGTGAGGAGATATAGCTGGCCTATGCGGAAAGACGATTGAGCTCGTAAACTCGCATTTCAGATTATTCGAAATGTTCCAACTGTTTTGGAGTGCATTCCGCACCAACATGTCCATCCTGCCTATGGGTGTATGAATCAGAGCCCACCCATACTTTAATTCGGTTGCGTTGTATGTAGAAACGGAAAATGACCTCAAAAAGTACTGATGACTGACGAAAGTTGATGGAGAACGGATCAGAGTTTCATAAAATCTTCTGATCGTGAACCGACCCGACTAAACATCCAAGACGCGCTAGATCGTAGCCAAGCACATATAAAGATGGGAAACATTGACGAGGCAAAGAACGAATACGTTTCTCGTGATAAATAAGAAAGGAACACAACGACACGCTGAACGCTTCGATCGAGGGTTCACATTCTGATGCCGCCGATGTGAAGAATTTGTTTCTTTGTTTGTGTTTTCAGGAAAACAAGAATTTTAATGATGAGATATGAGTTATGCAGATGAAAAGTGCAATAGTAGTTTAGTTGTAGTTAAGAGTTGAATATTTATTAATACTAATGATGAATGTTCTGAGATAATCTTATGTTTTATTTCTCCACCACCCACAGCTTGAGCTAGAGAAAAAGCATGTGGCCTAAATCTTGTTATCTTAAGATAATAGGAGTTAGATGACCCTATGATCAGTGATTGTGCCAAAACAATGTAACAAAACCCAGTGTCACACGCAGTACTGGAATTTCGGAACCATTTCATATAAAATGTTCAAAATCCGATTTAAACCATGTGATGCTGTAACAGAATTGCATCACCCACTCCTCTTTCCGCGCAGGTCAAGTAGCTGAGATACAAATGGTTCGGCCATGCCGCCCGGATTCGAGCCCCGATCGACAATTTCTCAGTTCCTTATTTTCATTTATGAGAGTTATAGCACTGTGAGTGCATTAAAAATCCCAATAGACAAATGGTTCGGGTTTAATAGATAGAAAGCTTGACTTAGCTGATGGCATGTGATGTGAGATAAAAATCCTGTTGAAAATTCACAGAAAATAAATTTAATTAGGTTGCAGACGCTCTATCTACCCCGCAAGCGTTGCAGGCATGATTTCACGCAAGCTTCAAACATCTAGTCAATGGATGTGTGACTGGCAGATGACAGTTTTGACACGAATAACCCGACCAAGTTTTGTTTATAGGCAGACTGGGTAGGTTGATGAGCTGGCGATAGTACCTATATATTGTTTTTCTTATTTTTTTTTATTTTTTTTCGGTCGGAAACTGAAGACCGAGATAAGTGGCGTAAAAGAGGGGAGGCCTTTGCCCAGCAGTGGGACACGGAGCAGGCTACATTTTCTTATTTATTTTCTTCAAAATAAGCCGTGAACCTAAACTTAAGGTGTTATTTTAACAATATAAGGTAAATAAATCTTTTTAGAACTACTTAGCCTACAAGTTATTCATTAATTAGCATAGGAGCATTATTATTGTAACTTGTTTTCACAAATTCTGTCAGGTACAGGTGTCTTTGCTCGCCGTACCTACCTATGTTTCTTTATCTAGGTAAAACATAACTAGGCTACTAAGAAGTTTGCCGTTGGTGTAGGTAGTGCGATGCGAGCAAGCCAGTTCACGACCGCCTCAAAATGTGAACAACCTTGTAACGATGTTTTATATCTGCGAATAACAACAATTAAACGCGGGCCACGTGGGGAAACCGTGTTACCGCTACGATGCAAAGTTCGGTCTCTGATCCTAGCTCATAAACTTTATAGTATGTAATCTGCAATTAATGTCCTTAAGGTGAAACACCACGTCATGCCTACAAATGAAAAACTGAAATTCAATCGACTTGAATTGCTGAGCAATTATTTTCCTATAAGCTTACCTATGTGTTATGTTTAGGTACCTACATAGGTATGGTTAAGAAATAATGAGTATTTTCTGCACAATACAATTAAACATTACGCAGGTAGCTCCATCTATTATTGCTTAGTAGCGAATCGGGAAAACTGATAATTATTTATTTATTATTATTTTGAGAAAATGTTATGCCTAAAAACTAGACTTTTTAGACAGACTTCTGTCTCCTTTACAGACGTAAGTCCGCCACAGTCCCACCTTAACTCCTTTATGATAACAAACAACTTTGCCCAAAGAAATTATTTTTCCATATTTCGATCCATGTTCTTTGGGCAAAGTTTTTTGCTATTTGAAGCACTGCGGTCCTTTTTAGGGGTGTAACAAGGGTGTAACCAACGTGCTTCTTCTGGTGGGATAACGTGAAACCAAAAATTAGGGAAACGGCACGCGGGGCGCCTATACAGATGGCTCACTCAGTACTAGCGACAATTTTGACGCTTACTGACTTTAACTAGAAATAACCGGAATCTCAGGGAAAGTCAAGGTAACTATTTACTAAGAAGTTGGTTGCCACAAACGTCATATTACTGGGATTAAAATTAGCTCAGAATCAGATTTTACCTTGGAGGAACGCTGGAACGGGACGGAAGATGCATTGCTCGAAGGATTTTACTGATTTAATTTTCTTATATTTTGATATTGTTGACAGTAGCAACCCTGAATATGTAACAAACATGGTAGCTTGGGGGCCAATCTTTGCTATCTCGTCAAATAACAACTATTGCGGAAGTTGGCTAGTTCCTACCGACAACTGGTATGCACTTGTTCAGCATGTTTTCCTGAGCACGGAAAGTGCGGTAGTCACCTCGTAAGTGGAAGTGGGGGGGAGTCATGACGTAACAAAGATGGCCGCCCGACCAATTCTTTAAAGCGGTATATCTAGACAACTACTGGACCGATTTACATAAGTAAGGTGTTAAATGAGAGAGAATACAATTTCCTATATTTGATTCTACACATTTGTGCAGGTAACGCTAACAGAAAAAAAATATTTAATAAAATGCAAGATTTCATAAAATTTACTTTTTTTTTTTGGCTAATTACTCTACAACCGTCAGAGTTATCAAAATTTTGACAAAGACAAAATGTTTTGCGTTTTTTATTAGCTTTCTAACGAACCCATATATTTTTAGATCAGACAAGAAACAACAAAGATACAGCCATTTAAGCGGCCCGAGTCGATTGTAATTTTTTTTATTGAATATTGGCTTAGCTCAGCAGCCGGGTGTACGAAGCAAAAACATTCAAAAAATATTACTGTACACGGGTTTTGCCACTTGGGGGTACTTGATAATCTCACCTGATAATGACAGGCGGGTTGGCAAGTGCAGTACAGGGTGTTAAGTTACTTATATTTGCTGGTTGCAGGGTAGTAAACCTTTATGATGCCATGTCACCACAATGGAAATAAAACGAGTCAATTAAAAAAACAAATACCGTTTTAATAAATTTTACATTTCTTTACTTATGCAGACAAACAGACAAAACAAACTACTTAATCATCGACATCACTCAGGTTAATTTCGTCTACATAATTAAATTGATTGAAACATTTATATCCAACATGACATATACCCTCTGAACATTTCTGTTTTTTGGCACTGCATCCACAACGAGATGAACGGCATCCAGCTTTGCACTGACATGATATCAATTCAAGATCTTTTAATGAAATCCAATTGACGGGTGATGCTATTGGCACTAAGTATCCCGTTTCTTCAACCTTCCAGCCGCTTTCTGTGGGTGCAGGCAAGATAGGCCTTGCCACGTCAGCATGCAGCCAACAAAACGCCTGGTAATTGGCTCTTAATGCATGCTGGCGAAACGCTTCTCGTGTCGGCGGTAATTTGTCGAGCTCTCTAATATTTTGCAACATTGCTGCTCTCAGATCGTCTAAATTGTTTGAGTCTTGAAGCCCTTTTTTCTTATTTGTATACATAAGTATGACAAATCTTTCAGCATTTGAGAGCTGAACTTCTGTAGGGTGTGGGCTTGTACCAAAATTGGACAACAGATGATAGTGCTGATGAAAAATAGGCCAGCTTGATTTTTTTGTGTGCCCAGACAGTGCACTAGTCGTGTCACACCCAGTTAAACTGTGATAAGCCAACAATGCTTTCCTTTTATCCACTGATGCTAGTAAATCATTATTGTTAATATTTTTTACGTCAATGAATTTTGGTTTTTTGCTAGTGCCTGATTTAATCCAGACAACACTTGGAAATCGTTCATAAAAATGCATAACGAGTAGTAGCACGTCAGTATCGCGACTGTTAACTATCAATCTCTCAAAACCTGACTGTTTGATGTCAATACCATGTAAAAGGAATCTGGTATCTGCTTCTTCTTGGGTACTCCGCAAATGATCTACGTTTCTTAGTACATTCGTGCTGACCTCTTTTGCGTCCAAGTAACCACCAGAAGTCAAAATTTCCTGTCCGGCTGGGAGCATCGATGCACGTATTGCAATTTCTCTTGAAAGAAAATCAGACAGACGGGCTTTGTTTTCGGAAGAGTGTATGAATCTATTCCACTTTACAGGCAGAAGTGTCTCACGACCTGCTATTTGATGCTCTATTGGAATGACAGTGTCGTCTCTTTTCACGAGTACCAGACTTGATAGAAGTCTTCTGTCGAAAAGAACGTGCACGCTCTGGCAACCATTGGTCTTGAAATTGGACACTATAGACTTTACTATTACGTCACTTAAATCTCCAAATGTCTTGGCTCCTTTTGGTTTTCCGATACTCTGCACCAAAGCCTGACCATCAATGAGTACGGCAGTTTTCATATTTGATTCATTATTAACTGTTTCAAAAATGGATTCGCCTGCTATCAGGTTGCCGAGAACTGCCTTTGGCGTGGATCTGATAATGCCATTGGTGTCGAAAAGAGATGGCGGAGGATCGCGTAACTCACTTTTAGTATAACTTCAAGATCTATTTGACGTCCACTTTTAATCGCAGAAAATATGTGACGTACCAACATATTTGTGTCAACAGTGTTTATTTTATTTTCCAGATTTACCTGTTACGTTTACGACGTGCAAGTGTTTGAATGTTTTTGATTTCACTTTTTTTAGGGGGCTGTAAAAATCTGTCTTTTTTTCAATAACACGGTCTATTAAAAAGTCTTCAGATAACTTCTATCAAGTCTGGTACTCGTGAAAAAAGACGACACTCTGTCATTCCAATAGAGCATCAAATAGCAGGTCGTGAGACACTTCTGCCTGTAAAGTGGAATAGATTCATACACTCTCTTCCGAAAACAAAGCCCGTCTGTCTGATTTTCTTTCAAGAGAAATTGCAATACAGGCATCGCTGCTCCCAGCCGGACAGGAACTTTTGACTTCTGGTGGTTACTTGGACGCAAAATAGGTCCGCACGAATGTACTGAGAAACGTAGATCATTTGCGGAGTACCCAAGAAGAAGCAGATACCAGATTCCTTTTACATGGTATTGACATCAAACAGTCAGGTTTTGAGAGATTGATAGTTAACAGTCGCGATACTGGCGTGCTACTACTCGTTATGCATTTTTATGAACGATTTCCAAGTGTTGTCTGGATTAAATCAGGCACTAGCAAAAAAAAATAATGATTTACTAGCATCAGTGGATAAAAGGAAAGCATTGTTGGCTTATCACAGTTTAACTGGGTGTGACACGACTAGTGCACTGTCTGGGCACACAAAAAAATCAAGCTGGCCTATTTTTCATCAGCACTATCATCTGTTGTCCAATTTTGGTACAAGCCCACACCACCCTACAGAAGTTCAGCTCTCAAATGCTGAAAGATTTGTCATACTTATGTATACAAATAAGAAACCAGCGCTTCAAGACTCAAACAATTTAGACGATCTGAGAGCAGCAATGTTCCAAAATATTAGAGAGCTCGACAAATTACCGCCGATACGAGAAGCGTTTCGCCAGCATGCATTAAGAGCCAATTACCAGGCGTTTTGTTGGCTGCATGCTGACGTGGCAGAGCCTATCTTGCCTGCACCCACAGACAGCGGCTGGAAGGTAGAAGAAACAGGATACTTAGTGCCAATAGCATCACCCGTCAATTGGATTTCATTAAAAGGTCTTGAATTGATATCATGTCAATGCAAAGCTGGATGCCGTTCATCTCGTTGTGGATGCAGTGCCAAAAAACAGAAGTGTTTAGAGGGTATAGGTATATCATGTTGGATATAAAGGTTTCAACCAATTTAATTATGCAGACGAAATTAACCAGAGGGATGTCGATGATTAAGTATAGTACGATTTTTATTCAGATAGACTAAAGTGACAGCTAAGATCGGCCTTTTGTTTTTAAAATGTTGCAAGCATCAGGCTAGTGTTGTGGTTTGACTCATTCATTTTATTCTGTTGTCACATGATTCCTCGATGTATTTGTTTTTGTAAATAAATATGCTCAATAAATACTTGCGTATTTATAACGTAAGTACCTACATACTTTACGTCACGTAAAAGAGACTTTACGGTAATACGTAAAGTAGTACGTACGTCGTTTAGTTTACAAATTCAAAAATGAATAATATATAAATTTAAAATGTAGGTGATGTTCAATAAATTCACATTAATGATATTAGACTGTTACTAGTTATGTTCTCATTAGCTTTCAAATAAACATTTCGTCAGACAGGAAATAAGTGTGAAGTAAGTTTGTTACACACATAGTAGTATGTTTGTCTTATGAGCCAATTTAATATAAAAAATTGAAATAAACTAAATTTATTTTCATAAAGATTCAATCACAATCTTTGAATCACATAACTTGATCATTTGGGAACAACACTATTTTTTTATTATTTTTAAATACAAAAACGTGGCAACCCACCAAACGTCAATTTAGTCTATCTGAATAAAAATCCTACTATAGTTTGTTTTGTCTGTTTGTCTGCATATGTAAAGGAATGTAAAATTTATTTAAACGGTATTTGTTTTTTTAATTGACTAGTTTTATTTTCCATTGTAGTGAAATGGCATCACCCTGCAACCAGCAAATATAAGTAAATTAACACCCTGTACTGCACTTGCCAACCCGCCTGTCATTATCAGGTGAGATTATCAAGTACCCCCCAAGTGGCAAAACCCGTGTCCAGTAATATTTTTTGAAAGTTTTTGCTTCGTACACCCGCAGCCGCAGCTGAGCTACGCCAATATTCAATGTATTTTTTTACAATCGACTCGGACCACTTAAATGGCTGTATCTTCGTTGTTTCTTGTCTGATCTAAAAAAGTATGGGTTCGTTGGAAAGCTAATAAAAAATGCAAAACATTTTGTCTTCGTCAAAATTTTGATAACTCTGACGGTTGTAGAGTAATAAGCCAAAGAAAAAAAGTATATTTTTTGAAATCTCGCATTTTATTAAATAATTCATTTTATGTTAGCGTTGCATGCACAAATGTATGGAATCAAATATAGAAAATTGTATTCTCTCTCATTTAACACCTTACTTATGTAAATCGGTCCAGTAGTTGTCTAGATATACCGCTTTAAAGAATTGGTCGGGCGGCCATCTTTGTTACGTCATAACTCCCCCTCACTTCCACTTGCGAGGTGACTACCGCACTTTCCGTGCTCAAGAAAACATGCTGAACAAGTACATACCAGTTGTCGGTAGGAACTAGCACACTTCCGCAAAACTTGTCTGAAGAGCCTTTGGCCCCTACTCTATGGTAACAAACGCCAATCGTAAAAATTCAAATAGGGTCGAGTTTGGGTCGAGTGAACATTCTGTGTGGTGAAATGGTGAAAGAAAACTTACTTCAAACAAACGCTAGTTTATATATATAAGTCTATGCTTCAAACTAAACCAACTTCACTCTATTTGGTTTGTGAAAGGAGTTTTTATTGGATCTATCTTTTTATCAGACTTAGACAGAGATACAATGTGTTAATTTTAATGCGTGCCGTACTTGGACAAATCAATTTGTTGATAGGTAGCTTAAGGACAGTATCGACAAAGGAACCCTTGAAAAATCCTACTAATATTATAAAGGCGGATGTTTGTGTGTGTGTTTGTTACGACATCACGCAAAAACGGCTGATTAGATTGACATGAAACTTTGCAGAAATATAAAAGGGCATCTGGAATAACACATAGGATACTTTTTACCACGGAAAAATGTCTCATTCCCACGGGATCACGCATTTTCCAATATTTTTGAAATAGGTGGCGTGACTGAGCCGATTCGCGTTTTAAACGTTTTCGCCGAAAACTAACAGCGACATCTCTTGGCGAATAAAGGTTGCAGCGGGTGTAACCGCTGACGGGCAGCTAGTATTTGAATAAATCCTAGTTAAAAAAGATATTTGCGAACGGATTTCCCGTTCATGGGAACACATTTCAACGGGAATACATTTAACAAAAATGCTTCCCGTTGTCCCCGTTACGCGTATTCTCGTGGCGGTTCCAAGGTGCCCCGGGCTGGGGCAATATCGTACCATGCTACGCCTGCCCCACCCTACCAAACCTTGCTTTGAAGGCGAAAATGACACGTGCCATTATGCTAACAGATTATAACGTACCTTTAACGTCTTGTTGGCACTGGGGACAACGGACACACGGATGCGGTGTGTAGGGGCTTCAATTAATACTGAACCTGCTATGGCACGCATTTAGGTAAATTATCACCCTGTATAGCTGTGTATGCTTGCTGAATTTTTCGAAAAGTGGAATAAATAATGAGATGAGGCCTTTTCTTTGACAGCTAAAAACCTAGTGCTTAGTAGTTAGTAAAATCATCGATAGATGGCGCTAGAAACAGAGACCCGCAAAAGCTCGTAATTCGAAGATCAATATAAAAAACTAGCGTTTAAATAGTAGCGTGCGGTCTATATACGGGGTGTTAGGGACGGTGTAACGAAAACTTTGCAGGCGTGCTCAGACCATGAAACTGAACAACTTCTACTATGGAGCCAATGGTGGGAAACGAAAAAATTTTTCTGACCTCCCATACAAAGTCAGTCAGCTGATCGTGAATTTTGTATGGGAGGTCTTAAAATTTTTTTCGTTTCCCACCATTGGCTCCATAGTAAAAGTTGTTCAGTTTGATGGACTGATCATGCCTTCAAAGTTTTCGGTACACCGTCCCTAACACCCTGTATTTTTTCTATGCATTTCATAACTACCAAAACGTCTTCCCTTGCTGGTAAAACTGACTTACTCATTTGATCAAAGAATACTATACTCTCACTGCATTTGATTGTCATGCATGAACTAAATGATCGATGCCAAAAAAGGCCAGTGAATGGTTAGATGGTGCTTAGTCATTCAGCGCTATCTATCGATTATTTAAACTAACTACCAATTTTTACTTTTTAATTGCTGTGAGAAAAGGCCTTATTGAAATTATTCTGTTATTGCATTTTTGAGATTCGCCATTGCAGGGGGGAGGAGGGAAACACGTTTTAGTTTTTATATTCAGCACCACTACGGTCATTTGATGGTTAAGATGACGTGTGGATTTTTATTAAAAGACGATATTATTAATAAAAAAGTCCCCGTTTATTTTCAAGTTCCCTAGAACATCACTGAAAGTACTTACTTAATTTTAAAATTATGTACACTATACACTCCATACGAATCTCATAAGAAATTCCAACACATTTTTACACGATTTTAGGTAATACATGAATAATTTCGATAGTAATTCTATACAAAAATAATAAAATAAGAACCGTATAAAAAGTAATTAATACAACAGCCATTTTTCATAATCTCATTAAAAATAATGATTACAAATACATTTAAAGTCATGATTATAGTTTTACTTAAACTGGTACAAATAATCTTCTAAGAACTAATGAAAAAGTACTCTTGTAAATCTCTAATAAAATTGGTTCTTGATTAATGATTTGCATTAATTTTTGCTATTTCTTCCATATAATTATCCTCCGCGATTTGCCTACTAAATTGACTTTTAACTCTTTAGGTTAAGGTCCTGTTAAATTCAGTGCAAATATTTTCAAGGCGAGTTCTACTCCTGAAATTGAACAACTTTTATAAGTTTTCTTTTTTCGAAAAATGTATTTAGAAAAGGGTAAATTTGGACCTCCAATACAAAACATGTGTTACATTGTTCAGGTCCATAATTTTCATGTTTCGAAAAAAGTTACTAAGAAAAGATGTCTCGTATCACTAGTAAAACACACCTTGAAAATATTTGCTTAATAGGACCGATTATTTAAGCAAAATTAGAGAGCTTAGCTTTTTCTGTAGTTGGTCAAAAATTCGCCATAAATGGAAATAAACATTGCTTTAGAAGGCAAATCGCGTCTGCAAATTCTGCTGCTATTTTGCTTTTCTTAAATATGAAAGCTACAAAAATTTGCTAAGGAGGTGTCCTGTTAGAGATGAGGCATGTTTTTGAAATAATTCGTCTCGTGATTCGTCATTATTTAGGAAGCATTTTTATACGGAAGACTCTATGTCTGTTTATTTAAAGTAGGTAAGGTACCTTAGGTAATATTATTTTTGGCTACGTATACATTAAAAAGATCACTATATTTTATTAAGATTGAATTTAGTTATCCATAATAAGTGAACCTGAGCTTATTTAAAAGACAAAGACCATAAAAAATTATTTACAAAGATATCACTTAAATTAATATTTTCATATCACATGTTATAGAAAATTGGTCGAAATACACAACTCTTTAAATCTATTAGGTATTTAGAATATTAAATGGAAAGATTATGTAAGGTTCGTAAAATTTATAATCGTTTTTGTGAAAAATTATGTAGAATAATTTTATGTCCCATAAAAAGTCAAAGTTTTAGTTATTGCTAGGAAATAATAATTAAATCTCAAAAATAATTTCTACCGATCAATAAAATGTCATGATTATAATCCGTATTTATTCATTAGATTATAGTTTAAACTACCAGCGTCTAAAATGTATTATCAGAAATGCTTTAAATAACACCGATTTTTGTCTAGTATTGATAATTTCATTGAATTTCAAAAGTTTTTTAAACATAATTTACTTACATGTTATCTAGTCCTTCAATAAAGTTACTGATTATTTTGTAGTAAAATTTAAAGTTATCGGTTATATTGTAATCAGATTATACTACGTGAGCGGTTATTTAGTTACCCCTATTATCTCCAGAGTAATTTTTCTATGTCAGTGATAGGGGTGAAAGTGCAGTTAAAGTTAGAGCTGAAATTGAAAACTATTACGGTCATTTATGAAACATAGTTGATGT
The DNA here is from genome assembly GCA_024500475.1 of Phthorimaea operculella. NCBI lineage: Eukaryota > Metazoa > Arthropoda > Insecta > Lepidoptera > Gelechiidae > Phthorimaea > Phthorimaea operculella. The sequence continues at coordinate 933,048 of JANFCV010000051.1, read as the reverse complement.
TACCGGTTATTTCGAATACAGATTTCTGTCAACTTTTATGTCAATTTTAATTTACTACGTCACAAGCTGAAAATGCAATAAAGGCTGTGTTCGATAATACTTATGAAATAGTCAATTTTTTACCGGTTATTTTGAATAAATATATATTTACCGGATATTAGAGATTTTAATTTTGCGGTTAATATGTCATCAGTGGTATTTTACCGGTCCTTTTGTAATCAGATGTATGTTACCGGTTATCTTGCAATCAGATGTATGATCAGATTTTCAGTTAATCTCTTAATCACCGTTTCTCTTTATTTCCACCTATTCCCCCTACGCTAAAGCCTTGTTGTTGTCCTGTGGTTCGCTGGCGGCGGCCGTCTGGTTGGCGAGCGCAGTGGCGGCGGTGTTGGGCGGCTCCTTGTCGAGAGGACGGAACGACCAGTTGCCGGCGCCGTCGAACTCCAGCACGTGCGTGTGGTATTTCCTGCGCAAATTGTAAATTGTGTCAAAATAAACAATAACATACATACATACAGGATGAAATTTTGCTAGTGACCGATAGCGAAAACTCAGAACCGGCTAGTGATAAGGAACAACTTTCCCCAAGAAACAAAGGTCAAAATATGAAGAAATAAAACTGGGTCTCCCATACTAGTCGTTCGGTAATTTTGTATGGAAGGTCCAAATTTTATTTACATATTTCGACCTATGTTCCTTGGGGAAAGTTGTTCCTTGTCACCAGCAGATTCTAAGTTTTCGTTATCGGTCACTAGATAAATTTCACCCTATTTAATCACGCCCATTTCCCGGAGGGTTGGGCAGAGATTACATCCTTCCACTTGTAACGATCCTGACACACCTCTTTCGCTACCTCCACATTCATCAATCTTTTCACGCATGCTCGTCGCTTTAGGATACCATACTCCTGACCTGACTTTTCTTTCTTTCAAAATAAGCATCTTGCAAGCAATACAGGAAATGTTTTAAAAATATGCTTGTTTAAGAATCATCCCGTGAAACTAAACCATTTTACCTAAGGAAATCGAATTACGAAGGCCTTCATATTCATCGACATGGTCGGCTGGTACATTTTGCAGGGTACATTCAATCGTTTTTTTTCGTAATTTGACCTATGTTTCTCAGACAAAGTAGTTTAGTATTAAGAATTTTTGACATTCTTAACTTACCATACACTAGGGCGATGTGTGATGGAAAGTAGGGTGATGCCTTCTTTGACCGCTTCTTCGTACATAACCACTTCGGTTTCCATGGACACGGCGGAGGTACACTCGTCTAGTAAAGCGTATACCGGCCTGGGAAAATGAAAATAAGTACATTGTTTTAAACGTGCTTTACCAACATTTGATTTCAAGTTTCCGTGGTACAGCCGTAATAAAAAGTGCATATAGTCACGCTGAAGTTATGCACTTTTAAAATCGCTTACACGCCTTACTCACACACTTGCAAAACAATGCGTGCTCCTCGATACTCACTCTTAATAGAACCGCTTTAAATTCAAAACCACAGAACAATCGCTACGATAACGGGTAATGTCAATGCTATATGTCGCAGCGATGTTAATAAAACCAGGTTTTTGACCAAATACCAAAGACCAGTATATAACAACATTAAAACTATTTTATCATAAGCCTTAATTAATTTTAGGATTTTGATCGACAACCTATAACAATATATAAGTTTCCGATTATGAACCTGAACTAGTTTAGGATTAAGTATGATAAAGTTATTGCCAAAAACATACGGGGTGTTAGGGACGGTGTAACGAAAACTTTGCAGGCGTGCTCAGACCATGAAACTGAACAACTTTTACTATGGAGCCAATGGTGGGAAACGAAAAAAAAATTTCGACCTCCCATACAAAGTCGGTCAGCTGATCGTGAATTTTGTATGGAAGGTCGGAAAATTTTTTTCGTTTCCCACCATTGGCTCCATAGTAAAAGTTGTTCAGTTTCATGGTCTGAGCACGCCTGCAAAGTTTTCGTTACACCGTCCCTAACACCCTGTATAATGTAGTCATATCCCGGTCTTTGATTAAGAACCCGAATTGGTTTAGGTGTATGATTAAAAGAAATGACAAAACATAAGTTAAAATTTTGTCATATCAAGAGCCTAGCTTTTTGGACAAAAACACAGTTTTGTCATGAACCTACTACATAGAATGACGCTGAACGCAGCACGCTGCTGACCATTCCCTGGATTGATTCCTTAGTTGCCTTTTACGATACCCACGGGTAGATAGAAATGGGGTGATGCTATTCTAAGCCGTGAAAATAACATTACTTAAAATGTAAAAAAAACGTAGATAATTCTCAGAGGTTAAGTTAAAATTTTGTCATCTCAAAAGCCTAGCTTTTTGGACAAAAACCCAGTTTTGTCATAAACCTACGGCATAGAACGACTCTGAACGCTGCACGCTGTTGACCATTCCCTGGAGTCATCCCTTAGTTGCCTTTTACGATATCCACGGGTAGAAATAGGGTGATGCTATACTAAGCCGTAAAAATAACAATATTTAAAAAAAAACCGTTACTTAAAATGTAAAAAAAAAACATAAAAAATCCTCAGAGGTCAATCATAATATTGTATAGTCAAAAGTCAAGGTTAAAATTCTACATAACACTTGCCTTTACTTTGGTTTATTTATGATAAAAATTCTTAAAGCTAAAAGTAAAAATAAAAAGTAGTCGATCCATGAAGATACGAACCATAACATCCGTGATTGCTATTCCGCTATCATAACCAATCCGCCACTCGAGCAATTAACACTGAGTGCGAAATTTTGTTACCCATTTTACTATTAGTCATTAATAGAACGTGTTTGATTAGTCATCTTATTCTTTTGCTACACTCCTGTTACTACGCGCTTCTTTATATGTGTGAGTGGGTTTTTGCGTTAAACAACTTTAAAATCAAAGGACGTGTGCATAACTTTGTAATGTCTATATGGAATTTCGTCAGTGATAGTACAAAATAGGTTAATTATGTGTCACAGTCTTAGAGGGCTTTACCAAGTTTAATTATTGACGGCAAATTAAAAACGAACATGGTTTATATATGATATGTCACAAGAATTTGTTGCTTTTGTTTCTTTACATTTGTTTAAATAAAATGAATTTTTATTGACACATTAGAAAGATAGCAAGCAATAGCCAGAGTGAGGGAGCTGTGAAGGAACAGTTTATTTATTTATTTTTCGTATGGCATTTAAGATTTCGCAAATCACATCTTTAATTACTGAAGTGCGCGTACTGAGAGATTGCCGCGAGATCCTGAGAGGACAGTGCAGCTGCCTGGTTTGTTACACGTTTAGCGCTACCCGGAAGTCACGTGTGGGGGATTAAGGTTGTTCCCAGAAACGTTGTGTAACATCAGTTACTGGGCGGTAGTAACAGTTTTCTATCGAAAACCATTGGAGGAAGGAGTCAGTAAACTCAATACGAAGGCAAGCCGGCGGAGTGATGGAGTGTGCTATAGTAGTCTCACCGGTGGTAGAACATGCGCGCCATGGCCATGCGCTGCTTCTCTCCCCCACTGAGCGTGGCGCGCCAGTCTCTGACCGCACGCAAGCCGCCGTGTCGCGCCGCGCAGTCTATAGCTTGCTATACTGTAAGGGGTGTGGTTGTGGTAGCTATACTGCAAGGGGGTACTATAGTAGCCTTACCGGTGGTAGAACATGCGCGCCATGGCCATGCGCTGCTTCTCTCCCCCACTGAGCGTGGCGCGCCAATCCCTGACCGCACGCAGTCCGCCGTGTCTTGTTAGCGCACTCTATAGCTTGCTATACTCTAGGCTGAGCTACTTACCGGTGGTAGAACATGCGCGCCATGGCCATGCGCTGCTTCTCGCCCCCACTAAGCGTGGCGCGCCAGTCTCTGACGGCCCGTAGTCCGCCGTGCCTTGTTAGCGCACTCTATAGCTTACTATACTGTAAGGCTAAGCTACTTACCGGTGGTAGAACATGCGCGCCATGGCCATGCGCTGCTTCTCGCCCCCACTAAGCGTGGCGCGCCAGTCTCTGACGGCCCGTAGTCCGCCGTGCCTTGTTAGCGCACTCTATAGCTTACTATACTGTAAGGCTAAGCTACTTACCGGTGGTAGAACATGCGCGCCATGGCCATGCGCTGCTTCTCTCCCCCACTGAGCGTGGCGCGCCAGTCCGTGACCGCACGCAGGCCGCCGTGCCTTGTTAGATAGCTTGCTATACTGTAGGGGTGTGCTATAGTAGTCTTACCGGTGGTAGAACATGCGCGCCATGGCCATGAGCTGCTTCTCTCCTCCACTGAGCGTGGCGCGCCAGTCCCTGACCGCGCGCAGTCCGTCGTGCCTTGTAAGCGCACTCTATAGTCTACTATAAGCCTAAGCTACCTACCGGTGGTAGAACATGCGCGCCATGGCCATGCGCTGCTTCTCTCCGCCGCTGAGCGTGGCGCGCCAGTCCCTGACGGCCCGTAGTCCGCCGTGTCGCGCCGCGCACGCGTCGAGACGAACCACGCGCAGGATGTGCGCCGCGCGAGCCTCCGCCTCCTTGTCGTTTAGGGCGACTCTGGAATTTGAATCAGTTGTCAACTTGATTGTACATTTTAAAACTGAAGAAAAAACGTGACGACTTAGAACTGTAAGGTTTTTGTCATATAGCCTCAAATATTATTTCTCCAGATTTTTCGTCATTATATTGTGAGTTCGCTTCGCTCGCAATAGGATTGCTGTAATTATCTCGTTAAAAACAATCGCTTGTTGCAATAGTGTTTCTGTTAGGTTCGCATCATTTAGTTCACGATACTATTTTTGTAAGTATGTTTCGCATGATTTTGCCACGAATTAGAATTGTTTACGATATGCATTATGCATGTCTCTTTAAATGTGTTTTTCAATATTTTCTAGACCTCCCTTTTTTTCAAAACTAATTACTTTCATTTCAAACTGAACCTAATACCCTTTCCCAACATAAATAATTCACCTAGAATACGAAAAAGAGACTTTACCTGGAAGGGTATGTGACTTGGTCTATCAGCGAGCCCTGTGACATGTACGGTCGCTGGGGGATGTAGAACATGATCGGTCGGCTGGTGCAGTGGCCGGTGTCTTATATCTAACTAGTCATATATCTAGAGTACTATATCTCACCTGGAAGGATATGTGACTTGGTCTATCAGCGAGCCCTGTGACATGTACGGTCGCTGGGGGATGTAGAACATGATCGGTCGGCTGGTGCAGTGGCCGGTGTCTTATATCTAACTAGTCATATATCTAGAGTACTATATCTCACCTGGAAGGATATGTGACTTGGTCTATCAGCGAGCCCTGTGACATGTACGGTCGCTGGGGGATGTAGAACATGATCGGTCGGCTGGTGCAGTGGCCGGTGTCTTATATCTAACTAGTCATATATCTAGAGTACTATATCTCACCTGGAAGGATATGTGACTTGGTCTATGTAGAACATGATCGGTCGGCTGGTGCAGTGGCCGGTGTCTTATATCTAACTAGTCATATATCTAGAGTACTATATCTCACCTGGAAGGATATGTGACTTGGTCTATCAGCGAGCCCTGTGACATGTACGGTCGCTGGGGGATGTAGAACATGATCGGTCGGCTGGTGCAGTGGCCGGTGTCTTATATCTAACTAGTCATATATCTAGAGTACTATATCTCACCTGGAAGGATATGTGACTTGGTCTATCAGCGAGCCCTGTGACATGTACGGTCGCTGGGGGATGTAGAACATGATCGGTCGGCTGGTGCAGTGGCCGGTGTCTTATATCTAACTAGTCATATATCTAGAGTACTATATCTCACCTGGAAGGATATGTGACTTGGTCTATCAGCGAGCCCTGTGACATGTACGGTCGCTGGGGGATGTAGAACATGATCGGTCGGCTGGTGCAGTGGCCGGTGTCTTATATCTAACTAGTCATATATCTAGAGTACTATATCTCACCTGGAAGGATATGTGACTTGGTCTATCAGCGAGCCCTGTGACATGTACGGTCGCTGGGGGATGTAGAACATGATCGGTCGGCTGGTGCAGTGGCCGGTGTCTTATATCTAACTAGTCATATATCTAGAGTACTATATCTCACCTGGAAGGATATGTGACTTGGTCTATCAGCGAGCCCTGTGACATGTACGGTCGCTGGGGGATGTAGAACATGATCGGTCGGCTGGTGCAGTGGCCGGTGTCTTATATCTAACTAGTCATATATCTAGAGTACTATATCTCACCTGGAAGGATATGTGACTTGGTCTATCAGCGAGCCCTGTGACATGTACGGTCGCTGGGGGATGTAGAACATGATCGGTCGGCTGGTGCAGTGGCCGGTGTCTTATATCTAACTAGTCATATATCTAGAGTACTATATCTCACCTGGAAGGATATGTGACTTGGTCTATCAGCGAGCCCTGTGACATGTACGGTCGCTGGGGGATGTAGAACATGATCGGTCGGCTGGTGCAGTGGCCGGTGTCTTATATCTAACTAGTCATATATCTAGAGTACTATATCTCACCTGGAAGGATATGTGACTTGGTCTATCAGCGAGCCCTGTGACATGTACGGTCGCTGGGGGATGTAGAACACGATCGGTCGGCTGGTGCAGTGCCCGGTGTCTTATATCTAACTAGTCATATATCTAGAGTACTATATCTCACCTGGAAGGATATGTGACTTGGTCTATCAGCGAGCCCTGTGACATGTACGGTCGCTGGGGGATGTAGAACATGATCGGTCGGCTGGTGCAGTGGCCGGTGTCTTATATCTAACTAGTCATATATCTAGAGTACTATATCTCACCTGGAAGGATATGTGACTTGGTCTATCAGCGAGCCCTGTGACATGTACGGTCGCTGGGGGATGTAGAACATGATCGGTCGGCTGGTGCAGTGGCCGGTGTCTTATATCTAACTAGTCATATATCTAGAGTACTATATCTCACCTGGAAGGATATGTGACTTGGTCTATCAGCGAGCCCTGTGACATGTACGGTCGCTGTGGGATGTAGAACATGATCGGTCGGCTGGTGCAGTGCCCGGTGTCTTATATCTAACTAGTCATATATCTAGAGTACTATATCTCACCTGGAAGGATATGTGACTTGGTCTATCAGCGAGCCCTGTGACATGTACGGTCGCTGGGGGATGTAGAACATGATGGGTCGGCTGGTGCAGTGCCCGGTGTCTTATATCTAACTAGTCATATATCTAGAGTACTATATCTCACCTGGAAGGATATGTGACTTGGTCTATCAGCGAGCCCTGTGACATGTACGGTCGCTGGGGGATGTAGAACATGATCGGTCGGCTGGTGCAGTGGCCGGTGTCTTATATCTAACTAGTCATATATCTAGAGTACTATATTGTAGTGGCCGCATAGCCACTAGAAGCGTATTGCTTGTCTCAGCAGAATTTAGTATTAGGCAATCGAGCGTTCGAGCTCTAGATATGTAATTATTAGAATAAAGTAGACAGTCTAAGTTCAACCACCAACTAAGTAGTATCATTTCTTAATCTACTCCCTGGGCGCTCATACAATATCTTATGGCGATCCTGCCAGGATTCGAACCTGGAATCTTCTGATTATGTGTTTTGTAATGATTGTATAATGATAACATGGTACATTGAGGATCAGAGCTTTCAAGTCGACCTTGGTGTTTGACTCACCGTCCTCTGTGGGATAAGTTAGCGCCGCATATAGAAATATTGGCTTAAAATTTATGATCACTCACATACCAGTATTGTAAGGGTTTACGTAAGGAAACGTACAACCTATTATGTAGGCACAAAGATGTCACTATTATGTATTATGAAATAGGTAACATATGATTACAGTGTCAAGTAGAATTTGTACTATGAAGACAACTACTTATAAATAAATACCACCAAAAATGGTAGGTAAATAAATAGCTAAAGCATTTATGAGCCTGAAAAACGGCCATATACGTAACATCTCGATCGTAATCTACCGTAAGTGTGTTAGCGAAAGATTTATGTAAGTTATGCAAGCAAACAAACAAAAATGTTTATATTATCAAATGAAGAAAATAAAGAATCATGTATGACACAAATATGTAAAATACAAATAGGATTTTACCATTAATGAAGAACTTGAGAAATTGTGTACACTAAGTGCAAAATATGGATATGACAATGAAATAAACTAACTGGATATGTCTTGATTTGAACATTTTGATAAATAGATAAAACACGGATTAAGACGAATAACATATATTTTACTTTATAAGTTAGTAACTATACTATATCCAATACTAATAAAATAATATAATTTCTTCATTTACAATAAATGGTCCTAAGTATAGATTAGTGAAAATAAGTAGATATTTAATTGTATAATTTTTAAGAAATAATTAAATACTATATCTAATAAGTAGGTATAAGTAAATTATAAGACATTGTTAGTATTTACATTTTATTATTTTTACATTTTCACCTTTCTTGTATTTAAAAAAAAAAATGTTTATTTAGAACAAGTAATATGCTTCAACATTTTTTTTTCTGCTGCCCCGGGGGTGAATCGGGACTTCGGGGGAGGTGTAGTGGCCGCATAGCCACTAGAAGCGTATTGCTTGTCTCAGCAGAATTTAGTATTAGGCAATCGAGCGTTCGAGCTCTAGATATGTAATTATTAGAATAAAGTAGACAGTCTAAGTTCAACCACCAACTAAGTAGTATCATTTCTTAATCTACTCCCTGGGCGCTCATACAATATCTTAATATCTCACCTGGAAGGATATGTGACTTGGTCTATCAGCGAGCCCTGTGACATGTACGGTCGCTGGGGGATGTAGAACATGATCGGTCGGCTGGTGCAGTGCCCGGTGTCTTATATCTAACTAGTCATATATCTAGAGTACTATATCTCACCTGGAAGGATATGTGACTTGGTCTATCAGCGAGCCCTGTGACATGTACGGTCGCTGGGGGAAGTAGAACATGATCGGTCGGCTGGTGCAGTGGCCGGTGTCTTATATCTAACTAGTCATATATCTAGAGTACTATATCTCACCTGGAAGGATATGTGACTTGGTCTATCAGCGAGCCCTGTGACATGTACGGTCGCTGGGGGATGTAGAACATGATCGGTCGGCTGGTGCAGTGGCCGGTGTCTTATATCTAACTAGTCATATATCTAGAGTACTATATCTCACCTGGAAGGATATGTGACTTGGTCTATCAGCGAGCCCTGTGACATGTACGGTCGCTGGGGGATGTAGAACATGATCGGTCGGCTGGTGCAGTGCCCGGTGTCTTATATCTAACTAGTCATATATCTAGAGTACTATATCTCACCTGGAAGGATATGTGACTTGGTCTATCAGCGAGCCCTGTGACATGTACGGTCGCTGTGGGATGTAGAACATGATCGGTCGGCTGGTGCAGTGGCCGGTGTCTTATATCTAACTAGTCATATATCTAGAGTACTATATCTCACCTGGAAGGATATGTGACTTGGTCTATCAGCGAGCCCTGTGACATGTACGGTCGCTGGGGGATGTAGAACATGATCGGTCGGCTGGTGCAGTGGCCGGTGTCTTATATCTAACTAGTCATATATCTAGAGTACTATATCTCACCTGGAAGGATATGTGACTTGGTCTATCAGCGAGCCCTGTGACATGTACGGTCGCTGGGGGATGTAGAACATGATCGGTCGGCTGGTGCAGTGGCCGGTGTCTTATATCTAACTAGTCATATATCTAGAGTACTATATCTCACCTGGAAGGATATGTGACTTGGTCTATCAGCGAGCCCTGTGACATGTACGGTCGCTGGGGGATGTAGAACATGATCGGTCGGCTGGTGCAGTGGCCGGTGTCTTATATCTAACTAGTCATATATCTAGAGTACTATATCTCACCTGGAAGGATATGTGACTTGGTCTATCAGCGAGCCCTGTGACATGTACGGTCGCTGGGGGATGTAGAACATGATCGGTCGGCTGGTGCAGTGGCCGGTGTCTTATATCTAACTAGTCATATATCTAGAGTACTATATCTCACCTGGAAGGATATGTGACTTGGTCTATCAGCGAGCCCTGTGACATGTACGGTCGCTGGGGGATGTAGAACATGATCGGTCGGCTGGTGCAGTGCCCGGTGTCTTATATCTAACTAGTCATATATCTAGAGTACTATATCTCACCTGGAAGGATATGTGACTTGGTCTATCAGCGAGCCCTGTGACATGTACGGTCGCTGGGGGATGTAGAACATGATCGGTCGGCTGGTGCAGTGGCCGGTGTCGGTGTAGGAGGACTCGTCGGAGCAGTGCGCGCACGAGCACGGTCTGGGGACCTGCAGCTCGCCGCCGAACACGGGCCACAAGCCGGAGATTATGCGGAACAGACTGGAAAGGAAAAACAAAGTGAGAGATTAAAAGTAAAATGAAACTAAAATGATCGGCTTGATAGGATATGACATATGACAAATACTTCTAACGTTCCGGGATAAATGCATTATATTGGACACTTTGTTTAGTATATCGTACTGAAAAATTTTCAGTATTGGACTAATATGCTGAAAAACGAGAAAAAGAAATCGACCTGCTATACTAAATCAGTTAGCTGATAGTGAATTTGCCGGGGACTCCATTACTAACTCGCCTCATTCCCAACTCACCCCAATAGCTTACCTGGATTTCCCGCTTCCACTAGGTCCGACAATGAGCAAGTATGTTCCCGGTGAGATGTCCAGATTCATCCCACTTACTACCACGTCGTAGACCGAGGTAACTATAGGCACAAACTCACTAGCCCAGCGTCCAAGTGATCTCATTCCCTTCTCGCCTCATTCCCAACTCACCCCAACAGCTTACCTGGATTTCCCGCAACCATTAGGCCCGACAATGAGCAAGTGTGTTCCCGGTGAGATGTCCAGGTTCACCCCAGAAGCTACCACATCGCACGCCGGGGTCACTATGGGCACGTTTCGCAAGTGGATTGACTGGTCGTTCGTGTATACTACTTTTCCTGTGGACAACAAATTTTAACTGAGCACCTATTTTCTTTGTCATCGTTCGCTAGCTTACAAGAACAGACAATTCTATATAAAAAAAATATTACATTTTGTTTAAATTTAAAAAAATAACGATTTCATTTGCTCTAAAGCAGAAGAAACAAAGTTGGTTCCACTTTAGCATATTTGATCCAAATACGGTTAAAAATGGCAGAAGATACCGTAGTTTAATTTGCTATGCAATGTTGCAGTAATCTTCAGATTGTGCACTATCGGCATGTTACATTGGTACACACTGTTGATTTCACTAGGTCTAATCACAAATTAGAAAGTAATAAATATCCCTGGACGAGACACACAGCGCCATCTAGCCCTAAACTAAGCAAAGCTTGTACTATGGGAACTAGACAACTGATATAATACTTATATACTTTTTTTTTTGTAAATAAATACATATTATACATAGAAAACACCCAGACTTAACACAAATATTTGAAAATTTACTTTACAAATATTTGTGTCCAGTGGGAATCGAACCCACGACCCTTGGCGTAGAAGGCAGGTGTACTATCCACTACGCCATCGGGACAGTCTATAGTTTATAGAAGGTTCACACGATCCTATGCAGGATTTTTGCAATTGTCACTTGTTACATAGCCAGGGTTGCTATTGTCAAAAGTCTCAAAGTATAAAGAATGTCATGTAGTAAGAATATCATGGTGGTTTACGTTGCCCCCTTTCGGCGGCACTGGTCTGTTGTCCTTGAAGGTGACCTTGAACCCGCCGGGCTGCCCGCCGGGCTGTACGTGGACCACTATTGGACCGTCGCTGATCTTACAGTTCCTTACCTTGCGGCACTGGTCTGTTGTCCTTGAAGGTGACCTTGAACCCGCCGGGCTGCACGTGGACCGCTGTTGGACCATCGTTGATCTGACTGTTCCTTACCTTGCGGCACTGGTCGGTTGTCCTTGAAGGTGACCTTGAACCCGCCGGGCTGCACGTGGACCGCTGTTGGAACATCGTTGATCTGACTGTTCCTTACCTTGCGGCACTGGTCGGTTGTCCTTGAAGGTGACCTTGAACCCGCCGGGCTGCACGTGGACCGCTGTTGGAACATCGTTGATCTGACTGTTCCTTACCTTGCGGCACTGGTCGGTTGTCCTTGAAGGTGACCTTGAACCCGCCGGGCTGCACGTGGACCGCTGTTGGAACATCGTTGATCTGACTGTTCCTTACCTTGCGGCACTGGTCTGTTGTCCTTGAAGGTGACCTTGAACCCGCCGGGCTGTCCGCCGGGCTGCACGTGGACCGCGCGCACACACTGCCCGCTCGCCACCTCACCGAACACAGTCAACATGTCGGACACCCGCGTCGCGTACCCGGCTAGCGTTACGATTTCCTGGGAACAAACATTGTCGATAAAATGGGCGTCTTTGAAGCATTCAATTAATGTTAAATCAACGTCAGCATTCACAGATCCCTACAAGAAACTTTATACCGGAAGTAACAAAAAGGGTATAACCAGCCGAAAAGAGGTCAAGGTATTCATGAAACTGAACAACTTTTCCCTTTTCGAAATCAGACAAAAAAATTGGACCTTCCGTACAAAATCGCCGATGAGATGATTGATTTACTATGGGAGATAACTTTTTAATTATGTTTCGCCACATGTTCCATAGGAAATTTGTTCAGTTTCATGAATACCTTCACCTCTTTTCGGCTGGTTATACCCTATTTGTTACTCCCTGTATACTTAAAATATGCTGATGCAAGAAATATTTAAAATAAATTAAATTTTAAAATTTCGCATTGCATATCTATGTATAAAACACCGCACTCGCTCGCAATAGGCATGATCAAACGAAAAATAAAAGAATACATTTCTATAACTATCCGCTGTCTAAGTAAACATGCATAAACAAACATTCTAAGGTATAAACCTCTATGTAGAGATACAACGAGTTATATTTTATTAAGATGCTTAACTTCTAGCTAAAGTTTGTACACTTGAATTATAAGTTGGTCCCGGCTGCTGTCTATGATGGCGGTCGTTACACAACCATGTCAGACAGAGGCCTGCTACTTGCAGTAGGCGGTTGAAAAATTCTGACACCAGGGTTCATCGGGTCGTTGAACGACTCGGTGTCCCACACGAAAAGAAGAAGTACCCAAGAAATCTTGAGTCATCGTACAATCCGATGACATTTAATGAAAACCAAAAAAATCCTTATAGGTAGCTAATTCTAAGACACAGCATCAGAAGCCGAGAAAGTCCACTGCTGGACATGGGTCTTTCTTTACCAGGGCAAGTTTACCAAGCACGCTAAGCAACAAACTAAATATACAAGTAAAATTCGCTTTGCTGAATAAGAAAACATAGCGTAGTGAATGCCGATTTATTAACACAGTTTCGCTTTCAGCAGAGTTCAATATTCAACCAAATTCAAAAATGATCCTTGTGGAGCTACAACTTTTCAAATTCCATATGCACACACAGCCCATTTGAATCGGTTCCAAATTAAGCATTCAATTTAATTCATAATCCATTTCGAATTCACACTATTGTGTACTTTTAGTAATATCGCTTCACATAATATGATTGTCAATGTTATTGACAAACAGTAAGTATACTGGGTGAAATTTTACTAGCGAAAACTCAGAACCGCTGATAGATAAGGAGCAACTTTCCCTTAGGAACATAGGAAGAAAAACGAAAAATAATTTGGACCTCCTATTCAAAATTGCCGGTCAGCTTTGAGTTATTATGGGAGGTCCACATTTTTTTTTATATTTCGTCCTATGTTTCTTTGTGAAAGTTGTTCTAAGTTTCCGATATCGGTCACCAGTGAAATTTCACCCTATTGTTTAGTAAAATTATACTTACTTTATAACTAGACATGAGTCGTTCGATGGCGTCAGCCGCAGAGTTCAGTAGGTTTCTCGATGTTGTCATGTATTCAGTTCTTTCGCTCACACCGTCCTCTGATGATCCTGCAAACGTGAAAATGAATTCAGTATTGAATAAGTCTTGAACAAAAACCTAATTATTAAAAAACAAATACTCATTTTAGGTATTGAACCGGGTCTATCGCGATTTTTTAACCTTTACCTTTACAGCCACAATAGTCCACTACTGGACATGGGCCTCCCCCGTATTGGGGGGTATTGCCATACTCACCACGCTTGGCAGGCGGATTGGCGAGCGCAGTGCAAGATGTTTAAATTCACAGGGAGCGCTGCTGCCCATTCCCTAGATAAATATCCCTTAGTCGCTTTTTACGACACCCACGGGTAGAAATGGGGTGATGCTATTCTAAGCCGACATCACACGGGGGATAATATTTAGGTAAACAATTGACCCGGTTTAATACCTAAAATATGTGAAAAGAAACAATCGCAAGAGCTTAAAAAGTTCTATAGCAAATACAGGACGCAGAATTTTTTTTTTACTCTACATACGACTCGTGATATGAAATATAATTAAGATACAAGCTAAATTACTTTTTTAATTGCATGATGAAAAAGTCTTCCTCTCTCCCAATATTGTTGTGCCCAACAGGGTCCATGTAATAAGCGCCTTACAAACTGTATTTTCTACCACCTATATGTAACACATGGTATGCAATAAACATTTGAGTATTGAGTATTGAGTATTAATATGAATAGTTATTGATGCTGCGTTTCTATTTGTTGGCGACGGTCGCAAGCTAAATGTCGCTCGTTTGAAGGCAAAGTGTTGCTGGTCTGTAAGAGCCCAAGTACAGAACATTGTGCCTTACCTCCTTTCTTCCCGGTGAGGATGGGTAGTGCCAACATGACCATGCCGGTGCCCGACCACACGTACTTCATACAGAACTGCTCCAACATGATGTACCACAGCTTCGCTTTGAACACGCTCGTCATCTGACTAACTAACTAACTAACCTCCTTTCTTCCCGGTGAGGATGGGTAGTGCCAACATGACCATGCCGGTGCCCGACCACACGTACTTCATACAGAACTGCTCCAACATGATGTACCACAGCTTCGCTTTGAACACGCTCGTCATCTGACTAACTAACTAACTAACCTCCTTTCTTCCCGGTGAGGATGGGTAGTGCCAACATGACCATGCCGGTGCCCGACCACACGTACTTCATACAGAACTGCTCCAACATGATGTACCACAGCTTCGCTTTGAACACGCTCGTCATCTGACTAACTAACTAACTAACCTCCTTTCTTCCCGGTGAGGATGGGTAGTGCCAACATGACCATGCCGGTGCCCGACCACACGTACTTCATACAGAACTGCTCCAACATGATGTACCACAGCTTGGCTTTGAACACGCTCGTCACCTGACTAACTAACTAACTAACCTCCTTTCTTCCCGGTGAGGATGGGTAGTGCCAACATGACCATGCCGGTGCCGGACCACACGTACTTCATACAGAACTGCTCCAACATGATGTACCACAGCTTCGCTTTGAACACGCTTGTCATCTGACTAACTAACTAACTAATTAACTAACCTCCTTTCTTCCCGGTGAGGATGGGTAGTGCCAACATGACCATGCCGGTGCCGGACCACACGTACTTCATACAGAACTGCTCCAACATGATGTACCACAGCTTGGCTTTGAACACGCTCGTCACCTGACTAACTAACTAACTAACCTCCTTTCTTCCCAGTGAGGATGGGTAGTGCCAACATGACCATGCCGGTGCCGGACCACACGTACTTCATACAGAACTGCTCCAACATGATGTACCACAGCTTGGCTTTGAACACGCTCGTCATCTGACTAACTAACTAACCTCCTTTCTTCCCGGTGAGGATGGGTAGTGCCAACATGACCATGCCGGTGCCAGACCACACGTACTTCATACAGAACTGCTCCAACATGATGTACCACAGCTTGGCTTTGAACACGCTCGTCATCTGGGCAGTCAGCTGTTGGTACGCGGATTGGAGCTGGTCGTGTTCCACCTTGAAAGCAAAAACAAGATATTAATATACATATAGCCATTATTACGTACGAACTGAGTACGAATTCCGTTATGCCTCGATGGATGATTGCTCGATAGTGTCCGTTGGGTGCTTATGATCACAGTCTATTATCTTATTGTCCCCCATAGATCACAGTTTAATGCATTGTTACCCCTATAGATCACAGTTTATTGCCGTTTCCACCATAGATCACAGTTTATTTCTTTGTGTCACTCATAGATCAGTTTATTACCGTGTATCCCCCATAGATCAATGTTTATTACCTTGTATATTACCTTGTATATTACCTGCACACTGTATATTACCTTGTGTCCCCCACAGATAGCCGTTTATAACCTTGTGTCCCCCATAGATTAAAGTTTATTTCTTTGTGCACTCATAGATCAGTTTATTACCGTGTATCCCCCATAGCACACTGTATATTACCTTGTGTCCCCCACAGATAGCTATTTATAACCTTATGTCCCCCATAGATTACAGTTTATTACCTTGTGCCCCCCATAGGTAACTGTTTATTTATGACCTTGTATCCCCCATAGCTCAATGTTTATTACCTTGTATCCCCCATAGCACACTGTCTATTACCTTGTGTCCCCCAAAGATCACTGTTTATTACCTTGTGTCCCCCATAGATTACAGTTTATTACCTTGTGCCCCCCATAGTTAACTGTTTATTTATAACCTTGTTTCTCCCATAGATCACAGTTTGTTACCCCAATTTTCCCCATAGATTACAGTTTATTACCTTGTGCCCCCCATAGGTAACTGCTTATTTATAACCTTGTTTCCCCCATAGATCACAGTTTGTTACCCCAGTTTCCCCCATACATCACAGTTTATTACCTTGTGCCCCCCATAGATCACTATTCCTTACCTTGTGTCCTCCATAGAAGGCGACTTCTTCAGCGTGCGCAATGAGCCTGGAGTGCACGTGTCTCAGGTTGGCCTTCATTCGAGCTTCTTCCCCGGCCAAGGCTCCGAACCGAGGCGAAAGTAGGCGCAGGATAGACCAGTTATGCAGATTACTTATGTCCCCCATAGATTACTGTTTATTGCCCTGTCTTCCCCATAGATCACAGTTTACTACCTTGTGTCCCCTATAGATCGCTGTTTATACAAATCACTGTTTATTACCTTGTGTCCTCCATAGAAGGCGACTTCTTCAGCGTGCGCAATTAGCCTGGAGTGCACGTGTCTCAGGTTTGCCTTCATACGAGCTTCTTCCCCGGCCAAGGCTCCGAACCGTGGCAAAAGCAGGCGCAGGATCTGACCAGTTATGCAGATCACTTATGCTCCCCATAGGTTACTGTCTTTTGCCCTGTTGTCCCCACAGATCACAGTTCATTACCCCAGTTTCCACCATGGATCACTGTTTTCCCCTTGTGTCCCCCATAGATCACCTTATGTCCCCCATATATCACAGTTTATTACCCTGTTTCCCCCATAGATCACAGTTTATTACCTTGTGCCCCCATAGTTTACTATTCCTTACCTTGTGTCCTCCATAGAAGGCGACTTCTTCAGCGTGCGCAATGAGCCTGGAGTGCACGTGTCTCAGGTTGGCCTTCATTCGGGCTTCTTCCCCGGCCAAGGCTCCGAACCGTGGCGAAAGCAGACGCAGAATCTGACCAGTTATGCAGATCACTATGAACGAGAAACTTGGTCCTGGAAATATAAATGATTGGTAAGTTTCTTGGCTGTTTTTGCAGATAATGTTTATAAAAAGATGCCTATACAACAGAACAAGCTATAGATAGGTACATTTGATGCAAGAATTGTTATAGTTTCTTTAGTATCTTTAAGTTAAAACAAAAGAACTTGCTTGGAGCGCTAATTCATGTGCGGGAATGTCGCTCCAATATTTTGTTGTATTGTACTATATTTTGATGCAAATTACATCAACCTAAATATATAAGGAATCAACTTATAGCTACTGTTTTTCATACAAATACTACAGTTGATATCTTAAATGGGTAGGTAGGTTCTGAGTATTTGTATGTAAACCAGCAAAAGTTGGTCCCTTGAATAGGCTGGTTGATGTGTTGGCGTCAGGGACCGTACTGGTAAAACTTACATACGTATGGGTTTGCTTTCCCTATTCGAATCTCGCCAAAACCCATTCGCAATGCTTTAAAAGCGCTATGATGTGGTATGAAAGGGATTTGTCTTTCAAAAAAAGCTGTATATGTGTCATTAAATTTTTATCCTTTTTCTCTATTTGGAGATCTTCTTAGTAATATCGTATAGCACTTACCAATAAATATATTTCCCTTCATTCTGCTGGAGTAGCTGGCGAGTGTGAGTACTATGAGGAGCAAGTCGAAGCACGGTTTTGTGAGAGAACTGTATAGATGGGCTACTGATTGAGCAAATACGGATACGTCTTCCGTCAATCTGGAAATAGGAAAGTTTGATTCAGTATTTATTCTTGAAAGCAACACATAACATGAAATAATAGTTTGATCGCCTATAGAAAGGAAGAAAAATCTTGTTAACTCATGTACAGTCAGTCCTTCTTATAAAGTCATACTTCGTCTCCATTGTCACTACCATGTATTGTACACACTCATATATACTTTTTAGCTTTTGACACAAAAATCCAAATTATTTATTTATTTTTTATACTATATTGCACATTGTAGGTACAAAAGGTGGGCCTAAGCCACGCGGCATTCTGTACGGGCCAACCAGAGTAAAAAGTAGAAGCCATTTCTCACCTGTGATCAGCGTTTTCGATCCTAGCGTCCAAGTTTCCGACCCTGTAGTACGTCTGGTTCTTGAAGTAAAGTTCGTACGCGTGATTAACCAGCCTGGTTCTGAAGGCCAGCGCGAGGCGACCCTCCAAGTATCTGATCATGGAGTTTATGAAGGTGGCCGGCACGGCTATGCCGAACCATTGGATGAGTAGCGCCGCGAACGCTTTCATGTCTTTTTGGACTATGTGTTTCACTGGAAACAGAGAGACGAGTTTTGTATGTAGATGTAGGTAAAAATGACGGGTAAGGCTGTGTATACAATGGCGCCCCGCGCGCCGTTTCCCCAATTTGTGATACAATGCCGTAAATCTCACTAAAAACTGCAAGCAGTATTGATGATTTATGAATCTTGAAGAACGTCCTCACTTTTTATGTTACCAGCATTATTCTTTAACTAGCATACGAACGGTATAATTTCGGTTTAAAATTGTCTTTTTTTGTATACCACCATCAATTTCAACTTAAAATTGATGGTTTGACTTTCAACGTGAAATTGATGGTGTTACGCAAAAAAAGACAATTTGTAAGTAGTTTCTCTTTTTGTATCAATGAAAATGAAATTATGCAAAAATGTTGTAGAGAAAAGACACCGAGTATCTGACATTTCAAGAACATGGCAGGCAGGAAACAGATGATAATCTTGGCTAGAAAATATCAGCTTACCTATTGCGCCTTCCAGGGAGGCCACGTATATGGATAGAAAGGTCCTAGAGAAGAGGCACATAGTGTGCGCGGTGAGTAGCGCGACCTCGTGACTGCGGAACCCTGGCACCATAATCTTGGCCAACTGGATCAGCTGACGGACGAACTCCCAGTTAAGGCCCGGCACGTTCTTCTCCTCGATTGACAGTGTCTCGTCTGCATCTTCCTGTAAGGGGAGATATTCTTAAGTTTCTTAGACGGAAACTACTATTATCATGTATTTTTGTGTTGTGTTTGCATTGTATATTTTATTTATGGCTCTAAATTATCTTTGTTTGTGAATCTTTCAACAAGAAATTAACAAATAATTTCCAACAATTAGGTTCCGACTTGCCGTGGTCAACAGCTTGCAATTTGCCATTATTCAACTTGCCAACTGCTTGCAACTTGCCATTCTTTGTTACACTATTGTTTACAATACTTACAATATTTTGTTTGTTGTCGGTGTCCACCTCCCCGCGGCACAAAGCGCACTGTGCGGTGCCGCACCGCCCGCCACACGCCTCCGCTTTGCCGTTGCCAACTGCTTGCAACTTGCCATTCTTATAAACCATTGTTTACAATACTTACAATATTCTGTTTGTTGTCGGTGTCCACCTCTCTCAGCCACACGGCTCCGCTTTGCCGTTGCCAACTGCTTGCAATTTGCCACACTATTGTTTATAATACTTACAATATTCTGTTTGTTGTCGGTGTCCACCTCCCCGCGGCACAAAGCGCACTGTGCGGTGCCGCACCGCCCGCCACACGCCTCCGCTTTGCCGTTGCCAACTGCTTGCAACTTGCCATTCTTATAAACCATTGTTTACAATACTTACAATATTCTGTTTGTTGTCGGTGTCCACCTCTCTCAGCCACACGGCTCCGCTTTGCCGTTGCCAACTGCTTGCAACTTGCCATTCTTATACACTATTGTTTGTAATACTTACAATATTTTGTTTGTTGTCGGTGTCCACCTCCCCGCGGCACAAGGCGCACTGTGCGGTGCCGCACCGCCCGCCACACGGCTCCGCTTTGCCGTTGCCAACTGCTTGCAATTTGCCATTCTTATAAACTATTGTTTGTAATACTTACAATGTTCTGTTTGTTGTCGGTGTCCACCTCAACGCGACACAAGGCTCCTACTTGCCGTTGACAACTGCTTGCAACTTGCCATTCTTATGAACTATTGTTTGTAATACTTACAATATTCTGTTTGTTGTCGGTGTTCACCTCCCCGCGACACACGGCTCTGACATGCCGTTGCCAACTGCTTACAATTTGTCATTATTATGCACTATTGTTTTTTTATAATACTTACAATATTCTGTTTGTTGTCGGTGTCCACCTCCCCGCGGCACAAAGCGCACTGTGCGGTGCCGCACCGCCCGCCACACGGCTCCGCTTTGCCGTTGCCAACTGCTTGCAACTTGCCATTCTTATAAACCATTGTTTACAATACTTACAATATTCTGTTTGTTGTCGGTGTCCACCTCTCTCAGCCACACGGCTCCGCTTTGCCGTTGCCAACTGCTTGCAATTTGCCACACTATTGTTTATAATACTTACAATATTCTGTTTGTTGTCGGTGTCCACCTCCCCGCGGCACAAAGCGCACTGTGCGGTGCCGCACCGCCCGCCACACGGCTCCGCTTTGCCGTTGCCAACTGCTTGCAACTTGCCATTCTTATAAACCATTGTTTACAATACTTACAATATTCTGTTTGTTGTCGGTGTCCACCTCTCTCAGCCACACGGCTCCGCTTTGCCGTTGCCAACTGCTTGCAACTTGCCATTCTTATACACTATTGTTTGTAATACTTACAATATTTTGTTTGTTGTCGGTGTCCACCTCCCCGCGGCACAAGGCGCACTGTGCGGTGCCGCACCGCCCGCCACACGGCTCCGCTTTGCCGTTGCCAACTGCTTGCAATTTGCCATTCTTATAAACTATTGTTTGTAATACTTACAATGTTCTGTTTGTTGTCGGTGTCCACCTCAACGCGACACAAGGCTCCTACTTGCCGTTGACAACTGCTTGCAACTTGCCATTCTTATGAACTATTGTTTGTAATACTTACAATATTCTGTTTGTTGTCGGTGTTCACCTCCCCGCGACACACGGCTCTGACATGCCGTTGCCAACTGCTTACAATTTGTCATTATTATGCACTATTGTTTATTTATAATACTTACAATATTCTGTTTGTTGTCGGTGTCCACCTCCCCGCGGCACAAAGCGCACTGTGCGGTGCCGCACCGCCCGCCACACGGCTCCGCTTTGCCGTTGCCAACTGCTTGCAATTTGCCATTCTTATAAACTATTGTTTGTAATACTTACAATATTTTGTTTGTTGTCGGTGTCCACCTCCCCGCGACACACGGCTCTGACATGCCGTTGCCAACTGCTTACAATTTGTCATTATTATGCACTATTGTTTATTTATAATACTTACAATATTCTGTTTGTTGTCGGTGTCCACCTCCCCGCGGCACAAAGCGCACTGTGCGGTGCCGCACCGCCCGCCACACGGCTCCGCTTTGCCGTTGCCAACTGCTTGCAACTTGCCATTCTTATACACTATTGTTTGTAATACTTACAATATTTTGTTTGTTGTCGGTGTCCACCTCCCCGCGGCACAAGGCGCACTGTGCGGTGCCGCACCGCCCGCCACACGGCTCCGCTTTGCCGTTGCCAACTGCTTGCAATTTGCCATTCTTATAAACTATTGTTTGTAATACTTACAATGTTCTGTTTGTTGTCGGTGTCCACCTCAACGCGACACAAGGCTCCTACTTGCCGTTGACAACTGCTTGCAACTTGCCATTCTTATGAACTATTGTTTGTAATACTTACAATATTCTGTTTGTTGTCGGTGTTCACCTCCCCGCGACACACGGCTCTGACATGCCGTTGCCAACTGCTTACAATTTGTCATTATTATGCACTATTGTTTATTTATAATACTTACAATATTCTGTTTGTTGTCGGTGTCCACCTCCCCGCGGCACAAAGCGCACTGTGCGGTGCCGCACCGCCCGCCACACGGCTCCGCTTTGCCGTTGCCAACTGCTTGCAATTTGCCATTCTTATAAACTATTGTTTGTAATACTTACAATATTCTGTTTGTTGTCGGTGTCCACCTCCCCGCGGCACAAAGCGCACTGTGCGGTGCCGCACCGCCCGCCACACGGCTCCGCTTTGCCGTTGCCAACTGCTTGCAACTTGCCATTGTTTGTTACACTATTGTTCATAATACTTACAATGTTCTGTTTGTTGTCGGTGTCCACCTCACCGCGGCACAAGGCGCACTGTGCGGTGCCGCACCGCCCGCCACACGGCTCCGCTTTGCAGTTACCAACTGCTTGCAACTTGCTATTCTTTGTTACACTATTGTTTGTAATACTTACAATGTTTTGTTTGTTGTCGGTGTCCACCTCCCCGCGACATAAAGCGCACTGTGCGGTGCCGCACCGCCCGCCACACGGCTCCGCTTTGCCGTTGCCAAATGCTTGCAACTTGCCATTCTTTGTTACACTATTGTTTATAATACTTACAATATTTTGTTTGTTGTCGGTGTCCACCTCCCCGCCCGCCACACGGCTCCGCTTTGCCGTTGCCAACTGCTTGCAACTTGCCATTCTTATAAACGATTGTTTATAATACTTACAATATTCTGTTTGTTGTCGGTGTCCACCTCCCCGCGGCACAAAGCGCACTGTGCGGTGCCGCACCGCCCGCCACACGGCTCCGCTTTGCCGTTGACTGCTTGCAACTTGCCATTCTTATAAACTATTGTTTGTAATACTTACAATATTTTGTTTGTTATCTGTGTCCACCTCCCCGCGGCACAAAGCGCACTGTGCGGTGCCGCACCGCCCGCCACACGGCTCCGCTTTGCCGTTACCAACTGCTTGCACTTGCCACACTATTGTTTATAATACTTACAATGTTTTGTTTGTTGTCGGTGTCCACCTCCCCGCGGCACAAGGCGCACTGTGCGGTGCCGCACCGCCCGCCACACGGCTCCGCTTTGCCGTTGCCAACTGCTTGCAATTTGCCATTCTTATAAACTATTGTTTGTAATACTTACAATGTTCTGTTTGTTGTCGGTGTCCACCTCAACGCGACACAAGGCTCCTACTTGCCGTTGACAACTGCTTGCAACTTGCCATTCTTATGAACTATTGTTTGTAATACTTACAATATTCTGTTTGTTGTCGGTGTTCACCTCCCCGCGACACACGGCTCTGACATGCCGTTGCCAACTGCTTACAATTTGTCATTATTATGCACTATTGTTTATTTATAATACTTACAATATTCTGTTTGTTGTCGGTGTCCACCTCCCGCGGCACAAAGCGCACTGTGCGGTGCCGCACCGCCCGCCACACGGCTCCGCTTTGCCGTTGCCAACTGCTTGCAATTTGCCATTCTTATAAACTATTGTTTGTAATACTTACAATATTTTGTTTGTTGTCGGTGTCCACCTCCCCGCGACACACGGCTCTGACATGCCGTTGCCAACTGCTTACAATTTGTCATTATTATGCACTATTGTTTATTTATAATACTTACAATATTCTGTTTGTTGTCGGTGTCCACCTCCCCGCGGCACAAAGCGCACTGTGCGGTGCCGCACCGCCCGCCACACGGCTCCGCTTTGCCGTTGCCAACTGCTTGCAACTTGCCATTCTTATACACTATTGTTTGTAATACTTACAATATTTTGTTTGTTGTCGGTGTCCACCTCCCCGCGGCACAAGGCGCACTGTGCGGTGCCGCACCGCCCGCCACACGGCTCCGCTTTGCCGTTGCCAACTGCTTGCAATTTGCCATTCTTATAAACTATTGTTTGTAATACTTACAATGTTCTGTTTGTTGTCGGTGTCCACCTCAACGCGACACAAGGCTCCTACTTGCCGTTGACAACTGCTTGCAACTTGCCATTCTTATGAACTATTGTTTGTAATACTTACAATATTCTGTTTGTTGTCGGTGTTCACCTCCCCGCGACACACGGCTCTGACATGCCGTTGCCAACTGCTTACAATTTGTCATTATTATGCACTATTGTTTATTTATAATACTTACAATATTCTGTTTGTTGTCGGTGTCCACCTCCCGCGGCACAAAGCGCACTGTGCGGTGCCGCACCGCCCGCCACACGGCTCCGCTTTGCCGTTGCCAACTGCTTGCAATTTGCCATTCTTATAAACTATTGTTTGTAATACTTACAATATTCTGTTTGTTGTCGGTGTCCACCTCCCGCGGCACAAAGCGCACTGTGCGGTGCCGCACCGCCCGCCACACGGCTCCGCTTTGCCGTTGCCAACTGCTTGCAACTTGCCATTGTTTGTTACACTATTGTTCATAATACTTACAATGTTCTGTTTGTTGTCGGTGTCCACCTCACCGCGGCACAAGGCGCACTGTGCGGTGCCGCACCGCCCGCCACACGGCTCCGCTTTGCAGTTACCAACTGCTTGCAACTTGCTATTCTTTGTTACACTATTGTTTGTAATACTTACAATGTTTTGTTTGTTGTCGGTGTCCACCTCCCCGCGACATAAAGCGCACTGTGCGGTGCCGCACCGCCCGCCACACGGCTCCGCTTTGCCGTTGCCAAATGCTTGCAACTTGCCATTCTTTGTTACACTATTGTTTATAATACTTACAATATTTTGTTTGTTGTCGGTGTCCACCTCCCCGCCCGCCACACGGCTCCGCTTTGCCGTTGCCAACTGCTTGCAACTTGCCATTCTTATAAACGATTGTTTATAATACTTACAATATTCTGTTTGTTGTCGGTGTCCACCTCCCCGCGGCACAAAGCGCACTGTGCGGTGCCGCACCGCCCGCCACACGGCTCCGCTTTGCCGTTGACTGCTTGCAACTTGCCATTCTTATAAACTATTGTTTGTAATACTTACAATATTTTGTTTGTTATCTGTGTCCACCTCCCCGCGGCACAAAGCGCACTGTGCGGTGCCGCACCGCCCGCCACACGGCTCCGCTTTGCCGTTACCAACTGCTTGCACTTGCCACACTATTGTTTATAATACTTACAATGTTCTGTTTGTTGTCGGTGTCCACCTCCCCGCGGCACAGGGCGCACTGTGCGGTGCCGCACCGCCCACCACACGGCTCCGCTTTGCCGTTGCCAACTGCTTGCAATTTGCCATTCTTTGCCACCTGCAATACAAAAAGCAGTTCTTTGGTAAGTAAATATTCACAAGTAGCTGGGTTTGATGGAAGTAAGAATAGGTAAATGTAAGGCCACCTATTTTTTTCCTGTGGCTAATAAAGACCCAATATTAGAGGAATTTATTCACGAATAGTTACTTAGATATACCTAATGATTTTGTTATAATAGTAATAATTAAATAAAAATATAATATTTATGCCATGCTACAATATTAAAGAAAAACTGATAGCTTAGAAAAGCTTATGATTACGGGCAAAGTAGAGGGAAAACGATCACGCGGGCGGTCTCCAACACGCTGGTCAGATCAAATAAAGAATCTTACGGGCCTGTCTATCAACACAGCTTTAAAACATGCCGAAGACAGAGACACATGGAGGAATATTATAAAGAACCTGAAAGAAGGGAATCTATGCAGACACGACCTTCAGTAATGAAGAAACGACTTAGAAGACAATATTAAAATGTTATTACCTATAATGGCTTTGTTAATTTTCAGTGTAATGTCTTTTTGATCATCATAATTACTGCTATTAATTTACATACACGTGCTTTGATAGCCAATGTGGTAATAGGTAAGGAAAACTCTAGATATCATTAGAAATTGCAAATAATTACTACGCAACTAATTAAAATTTTAAGTCATTATGTTTAGAAATGTTTGAATTTTATTTCTGTTGATAAAATCGTTTGTATGAATTTGAAAATCAATTACCTTCCAACTTAACAGAGACTTTTAATGTATGTGGTTCCAAACATTTTTTTTATTTATTACATTTTATAGCAAATAAAGCGCACACAAAATGTAACTCACCTTATAATTGTTGTTGTTGTGACAAGGGGGAGTTTGTTTCTTTTCTCTGGTTCCATACAGCGCACACGCAGCCAAGGCCACGCCCACTCCGACGCCAACAGCCAATGAGGGCTGCAGATTCACCCGCGAGGCCTGCTCGCGGATCTTTGACAGTATCGCTGGCATTTTGAATTTGGAATTCCTTACTTTTTAAATTAAATATTTGACATTGATTTGATTGTTATTGATTTAATTAAGCTTAAACTAGTTGTAGAGATCTTTAGGTAAACGTATAGAAAATCACAGATATATGGAACTCAGGGTTGATTTACAGTGTTCGTTTTTTTAAATTGAGTTAAAGGTACTATGTTGAAGCGCCACGTTGTTTCTCGTCCATTTTTCTGAAACAAAGAAATAATATTCGTTAGAATAAAGATCATTAAATTAATATAAAACAAGTACCTAAAACTAAAATGTCTAATTAAACGATATTTAAATAGCTACATAAGTTTTTTTTTTGTTAAGATTATATCTCCTAACTTGACGTTTTCTCTCCATAAAAACCCAATGTAAAAAACTCAAAGTTAGGTAACAAGTCAGGTATTATGTAAGTGCTAAAAAACATGTTAGTTAGCAGTCGCTTAGCAGCTTAGCCTAGGAAATTTTAGAACTTTAAGACATACTTTTTCGACTTTTTTCTGCTATTTTACCTACCTACATTAATTATCACAAAATGCGAATTATTATTTAATTAATTCAAAATATTCAAATGATTCACATCATAAGTGTAAAAAACCTTATACAGCTTCAAGGTCGACAAAAAAAATTAAATTGCTATTATACAGCTATCATGCATATTTAATATCGCATAATAAACTAGTTTCTAGAATATGGTGTCATATACAGACAGATTTGCGTAAATTGGTCGCACGTGATCGTTTGAGACGACTAACCTGTTGAACTGTGCCAGTTTACTTGCATGTACTAGTATTTTTTTCCTTATTGATATACAATTTTGGAAATTATGGCAAAAAATTCAAGATTTTCAAACAAATTCGAATCAAAACTTTTATTTCCAAGTAGATTCACAAAGAATACTTTTAGAATGTCAAAAGCTTAAATAGAAAGCAACTGTAAGGTTGTAATGCAGTGAAGATTATTTTTACTTACTGGAAAATGATCTTGCAATAAAATTGATTCTTACAAATTGAAGTAGGTATTCTTGCTATGATTGGTGACTATACCTAATATCTTTAAAAAAATTACCTAAGGTAAACTAATTTTTAGTGCTTGTTGCCTGGGATCACTAGACAGAAACGTTTTTTGGTCCCAATAAAAAAAGAAGGTTGAGTATGGTTGATCTAGGCACTATTTCTTCAATCAATATATTTCATAGTAATACGTGCCTACCTATGTACAACCTGACCCGACGAACCGGTGTCAACTTAGCGTTTCTTTGGACGTCATTTCATAATACAAGACAAAGCATTTACGAGTATATTATATACAAGTTTTTGTAAACATGCAAATTTTTAGGAATACAACAAAAAATTTATGGCGTCAAATGACGTCCTATGCTAATAAGTTGATTAATAGAACAGGTTTATATTATGTTGCCATCGGATCACTCTGCGGTATCATCCGCTGCTATCCGTTTTGAAGCCACGTACTACGCGGATCCGGAAATTATAGATCTCCAGCAAAAAAATCTGTTTATCATACATAAACAATCGCTTACGTGTTGGATGTCAGATATGTAGGTAGGCTATTGGAATAGGTTTTCGTGGAAACGTGGTTCAACGCAAAACCCAATATCTTGCATTGCTCCATGATTGGGGTCACGAGCCTGCCTGCCAAGCAGGTGGTGAATATAGCAAACACCCCTCGATAGGGGAAGGCACATGTTAAGCAGTGGACTACTTAGTGTTACTGCTCATGTATTGTTAATTATTGTTTAGTAAACGACTGACCTTGTTGTTTTTAAGTCGAGGCTTACAGAGTTTTCACGTTTCAAAAAACTACTACGGACTCCCGATGATGGTGCACTTATTGCATCGAAACGTCGCGACTTCAAACACCAAGGTCGGTTGTTTACTACATAAAATGTGAGTTATCCCAAAGTAATATTTGGAACAAAAATCCCTTATCATATTAACCTCAAAAATCAAATACTTAGGTCAGAAATATCTGTTATCTAAACATTCTCATTTCATCTTCTCATTCGCATAATACGTACCTATACGAGAAAGTTGAAAACATGTAACAAACCAGTTGTGATGTGAGCTGTGCAGAAAATCATGCATGAGAAATGTTGGTTTTGCAAATTAGGTAATAATACATGTCATTCTTCCTAAACTATACTCTGTTCACGATAACGAGCTAGTAAACTATATCGAGTTATTTATTTGAATTTTGAAGGAGGTTGATCTTCCACAATTAAAGGAATTGATTTTTAGAAAAAAAATCTTTGCCTTGGAATAGCATCACATCTTTTTACCAATAGGTGCCGAAAAGGCGATTTAGAGCCTTATCTATCACACAAGCGGTTTGCGAGCGGATGAATCGGACTCTAAAGGGTGAATCAGACAGGATTTAGAAACAATCGGTTTTTATACCTGTTGGGATATCGTACCAACAAAGATATCCTTGAACCGGCAATAAGATTTCATGGCATTTTCCCATAAATGTATCAGGAAACAATGTGTGTGAAACTGGCTTTATTAACTGCATCTTCCATGAATCACAATTAATCGCTAATAGTCCCTTGTCATGAATATTGACTTTTTCTACTCGAGTATCACATATTTTTTCTTCAGACGCACTATTAAGTTAATCGCCATAAATTATTACCATGCTTCCTAGATTTCTCAATGTATCTCTGTTTATATATGAAGCAGTACAATGGTATGACGACATCACCTTGACTTTTGATCTTCTGCCTTTTACAATGTGTAAAAATTCTTCTGGAAACAACGAGTTTTTGTCGTCGCAGTCCTTCGGCGCCAGGAACAATCATTCTCATATCATCTGCCATATTGGCTTAAACAATAAAGACATTGGTTGTCATCTTGTCATTGAAATCGGTTTGGGTTTATTTCGTGCAAATAAATAAGCTCCAACAAAAGCATATAGTAATTTAGTTACTTTACTACGGAAGAGCATTTCTTTCTGATATTTTGACGTTATGTATCTTGGACGAATTTCTTATCTTAAACCTATTCCTAGACTTCAAAGTTAGTCGAATAGAAATAGTACATTACGTCACAGGCCGAGTATATAGCAATTTCTGGTCGAGTGGCATTGGACTTCTAAAGTAAACGAGACCAGAAATTGTTATACCGGCCGAGGTTCGTATAGTGCTTTTCTCCAATTTGCAAGGAAACATAAATAATATTTAATCGTGACAAAATTGACACTTCGTAACTTCTAAAGTTCGCAAAGCGCATGCGCTGGTTTTGGTTACGTTCCGTTTCATAAAGAATGCGCGGGAAATTCACATTCAGCCTTCAAACTTCAAACAAATTGTGTTCCATAAAACACCTAAACACGAAAGTGTGAAGTTTAAGAACCCTTTTATTACCGGCCTAGGCCGGCAATTTCTATTACAGTCCTCTGCGCCTTGACTACATAAATGAGCCCATTGACGTATTCTTTTTTTAAAGTAATGAAGCCATTTCCGAGCAAATTGGAGAAAAATATATTTATGTTTAATAATCATTTGTTGTTAACGTTTTAGTTGAGATCAATTTACCCCAATTGCCCCAATATGAATCTTTCATAATATTACATTTTCTGATGATTTCTTCCAATAAATGAGAGTTGTGCTTAGCCCTGCTCTTTATAATGTTCCTTAATTACTTACTTACCCGTCTTTCATCACATCTGTATATTTCCTATGTTTAATATAAAATATATCTTATTATTCACTATATGCGTGCAGAGCACAGTATAATAGGACAATGGGGTTATGAAACCTTGCCTTATAATCGTTTGTTTTGACTATAGTGGCGTGTGTAGCTCTAATTATACGGCTGAAGGGTATAATGAAATGTCCTTTGGCACGATTAATCTTTAGGTTACTGAGATGGATTTTCGAAGTGGGGCCACCTGGATTTTTTCTGCAGGTGGGGGGAGGGGGGATTTTAAAATTCAGTTTCAATATTTTATTTGAGCGATTTAGTTTATAGTCATGTTTGGTATCATTTTCGAATAAATCATATGTCAAAAAGTGAATTCCGTAATAAAATTTGGGTCATTACATATTAAAATTCAATTTTTTTTCTAAATTAAAATCAAGAATAGGTGATCAAAAGATAATCAAATATCAACGCACAGATAACCTAGGAACTTGAATTATTGCGCAAAGGATGTCAAAATAGTGCAAAAGAGCTATAAGAAATAATTTTCATAAAAACTCATCCCTAAAAGGGGTAAAACAGGGGATGAAAGTTTGTAGGTAACTTTTTATTCCTTTGATAAATGTCGCTGAAATTTTGTTCAGTTATTATACATCGCAAACTATGATATAAATGTATTTTATTTTTTTGTAATTCGCCCCCTAAATGGGTAAAATAGGGGATGACATTTTGTATGAAACCCTAAAGAAACTGGACTATTTTACTGTAAAAAATTACAATAAAAATTGAGGTGGCCCCACTTCTTAAATGGCTCCATGCGCCTTTAGGACCAATCCTTTCGAAAGGAAATCTTGTGATAAGCATCAGCCGTATTTTCCGATTTTCACCGGTGTACACACCCAACTACTAGGTATTGTGTTTAATTATGTCCACCATTGCGTTATTCATGTTATGGAAAACTAGAGCTCCTTGTAGATGCCTAGCACAGGCGTTTATGAGGACTTATATCAAGCTTTAGGATGGTATTCTAATCTAAAGTTCTACATAAAGTTATAAAAAACTACAGCGGTATCCGAATGGGTACGTGGATGGCGGAAATCAATCCCTTGACAATTTTTACCAATCTGCATACCGCGTTTACCCTACCCACGTATCGCGCCTGTTCTGCTCAGATTTGAATAGGGTTTTAATAGGAAAAACAACTTATAAAAACTAAACTATTACGAGCTTAGGTAAAACAGTGTAAACAAAAGTGATAATATTTACAAAATGTCTATCACATCCGACCAATGGCGAAAATATGGCAAAGCTAGTGCAAATGAGGGAAATTATATAAGGTCCTATTAAATTCACTGCAAATATTTTAGGTGCAGATCAAATAAAATATAAGCATGTCATCATCTTCCTGCCCTTATCCCAATTGCTTGGGGTCGGCGCAACACGTTTTGCTAAACACAAAATCGTGCTGCAATGGATTCGGCTTAATTTTACGACCGGCCGCCTACCAGACGTCAACCCTCATTGGGAATGCTTCTGTGGTGGATTAACCGCCAAATATAAGCATGTACTAGGCAAATTTTTAAAGAAATCTACACGCTAGTTTTCGAAAAAACTGCATTTAACTAAAAAAGAACAAAACGAAAAAAGTTCACCCTGTTTGTCCTAGAAACACACACTTCGGTGAATTTAAATTACGCGCTATAATAAAGGTGCTGTGATTGGTTGGTTATTAGTGTGCGTGCCGTGTAAGTGAATCCTGTCTACATGGCGAAACGTCAGTCGGGTCAGTCAAAGGGTGTTCACAAAATTAATTAAAAAGTTTGTTCGAAAATGAAAATAAAAATCTAGCGTATAGATTTTTTTTAAAATGCTTTAGATGTTTTTCTTATACATATTTACGCATGCCCTTAAAATATTTGCAGTGAATTTAATAGGACCTTATAGATAAAAGTAGTCACTTAATTAATATAAGTGGCTAAATCAGAAGTTGTTACTTGCTTTTGCATGCAACGTATGAGGAGATCAAAGGCAATGTTTAAAAGTAAAGTTGCTCGGACCATTATACCTCCATAGAAAAGTCAAGATATTTTTCAATCTTTGCATTTACTTCGAAATTATTTGTGTAATAATAAGGCACAAAACGACACATGGGTACTCTTTATCGGTACCCAGTAGTAATGATGGCCATATTTGGTAAATTATACATTCTAGGATAATCTCGCGATGATATTTGCAAAATTTATGTCAATGTCAGCTCGGTATAATGTAATGCTAAAGATATGATCGTTGGACCGGTTAGTCAAGGACGCTTCGAATAGAAAATTGTTCTAATACCATGTAATATGTTTCTCTACATATATCCTATCTAGGACAAGACCCGTGTGGTGCCGGCAGAGCAGAATAGCACCACCCCCTCTCTTCCCGTGGGAAGGGTCGTAAGAGGCGACCGAGGGATAAAACCTACTCAAACAGCCAGGGCCAACCGTATGGTGGCGGTTGGTCCACCACAAAAGCATTCCCAAGGAGGGTTGACGTCTGGTAGGCGGCCGGTCGTAGAATTCAGCTAAATCCTTTTGCAACACGATTTTGAGTTCAACGAAACGTGTTGCGCCGACCCCAAGTAATTGGGATAAAGGCTGGAAGATGATGAATGATGATCCTATCTAGGACAAGAGTAAATAATTTGCATAATCCTTAGACGCTGGACATAAGTAAGTGCCTATCCTATATTTTATAAATTAAAAGTGATAAGTCTGATTGCTTCGAATATCGTGAGCATTAATATAATACTTATAAAAATACATTCACAAATCAAATTCTACGTAGGAAATAACTAAATTCAATATGCTCTTTTAAGTTGCAAGGTCGTTAGACTGCTCTTTGTCCCACTCGAATAAGAAGAAGAAGGTGTAACTTAGTAGATGCCTTTAAAATGCTAATAACTAAATATAAAGGTTTCCATTATGTAAAATCATATTCCATAATACATCATGAATTCACAGAAGGTATAAGTCAAAAACACACATAAGAGCATGAAAAAATATCCATTGTTCACTCAAATAAATAAAAACTAGTTTCCCAAAACATTAGCAAAAAACATTAGGCATAAATTAAGTTCTTATGGAAAAATATCAGTAACATAGTTGAAAAAACACTAGATTCACCACCAAAACTGAAAATAAAAACGTGATACATATGTAGCTACGTAATTACCTTGACAATATGAACGCAATGAGCCTATTGGAAAAATCACAAATCGCGATTAAAATCAATCGTAATTACGGTCAATCCAAATTTGAATTGATTTCCGAAATTGTTCTAGAACACTACTAACTCTTTTTATGTCGCTACTCGTAAATTATGTTGTTGACGAACAACAGGTAAAGCCTCCAACACAAACAGGTAATTACTGAATTTCTAATGCCAATGGGATTGCCCACATATTATTTACCGAGAACTCTATAGATCGCCATTAATGAATATACAACAACAATAAATACATGAAT
Source organism: Phthorimaea operculella (assembly GCA_024500475.1). Classification (NCBI taxonomy): domain Eukaryota; kingdom Metazoa; phylum Arthropoda; class Insecta; order Lepidoptera; family Gelechiidae; genus Phthorimaea; species Phthorimaea operculella. The sequence goes on along the minus strand of JANFCV010000051.1, from coordinate 899,283 downwards.
AAAATCAATATTTATCATCATTGCCCAGATCAATGCTATTTTGTCTGATTAGTTATTTATTACCTTTTACGGTAGGTCAGTGATCAATCAGTGATTACATTTACGAAGTATAATTTTAGTTGCCAAGTCTAGAATAACGCAAATCTAATCTTTAGTAATCACGGTGCATCAGTCATGCAATCGCAATCAAGATACATACATATAGCTTCACCTTATAGAACAGAATCAAAACAATCATCAGCGGTTTGAACGGTAGCTCTTCGGTATACTTAGTTACCTAGTACATTATGGTTCAAACAAATATTGCTTGTGCAGTTTATAATTAACGAGAAGAAAATTGAGTGTATTAATATTTTGTCTAATCCGCTGTCACTAAGATGAGTTCAGAATTGGACTGTTTTTCTCAAACTCCATATTTGCATCAGTAGAATACTTAATTAGTCATTTTTTCAATGCTATAAGGTGCATTAACTGCTTAAACTAACTAAGGCACTCTTTACATTGAAATATTTTTAGAGTAACAAGCAATCATTATCAACAATAGAATGACTTGACAACATAAACATCGGAGCCAAACGTGAGCCCTGCGGTAGCCCGCACGTGTTCGTACTTTACAAAGCCTCCTTGACCCTGGGGTGACTCAGACGTCTTAAGCCGGCATCGTCCTCAAAAAGGATGACAAACGAAAAGGAAAACTTATTAAGAAACCATTACAGACGCATCGGGAAGCATGGTGCACACAATCAAAGGCCTTTGTCAAGTCAACATTGGTGACTATTAAGCTTTATTAGTCCGAGTTCGTAATCTGTGTTGAATTAATGACATGAACTATTGAGTAGCAGTTATATTTTTTAAATATAACCCGGAAAAGATAAAATTAATAGCAAATTCAGGATAATATTTTACAACATTTACGACGTTTATGATGATTATGTAAGTAGTAATCATGTTAGTTTTATGTATTTAATCACTTTGAGATGTGATGTCTGGCATGACGTATGGAAATTGCTGGAAATTCTCAAGGATTGGCATGCCATAATATCCAAAGTTATCTAGGGACATAATTTGATTCATATTGCAATAAAACTTTATTTTTATGGTTATACCTCCATAAACGATCTAATATGTGTTTAATTGAATTAACTAAAAGGGTTAATAATGATATTATAAAGAAGTTATTCATATAATTGCTAATACGATATATAAAACGATACCTACTAGAATAGTAAGGAGGGAAACGAAGCAAGGATAAATAAATAAGGTACATTTTGCAGCAAGAAAATATTCCTTCGGGAAAAACAACAAAGCATAATATTACGGAAAACCATTCGCTTCTCACCATGATATTCCCCATTAATTCGATTAAATTACATAAAAAAATATCAAGTACTCAAAGTCAATACTTTAGTCATCTTTTTCAACGATACCTACATGTAAACTTAAAAAACCTGAAATAAAATATAGGTACCTAATACATATCATAGTAGAAAACACAAAAAGTATCACTTGAGTATCGCTTTTGCAGATAAGGATCTGCAGGACATTGAAAAGTATTCTTAGTCAGAAGAGGAAAGAATGTAGGAAGGACAATGTCACAGGACTTCCGCTAAGATAACCAACTAACAAAAAACAATATCAAGTACAGGATATGTATTGTATGAGATGAATTAAAGAGTATCAAACCACTTAATAGTCTACCAGGATTTCTAGATTCTAGAATGGATTCAGAAAAGATATAAGGTCCGGCTCTGGTCACGGACTTAAACCTGATGTACTAGAACTTGCATGTCAGAACAATACCACACTCAAAGAGAGCAAAAGACAAGGAGGCTATTAAGAGTAATAATAACAAATAATTGCAGCTCAGGTGTCACCGTGTCTTGTGTTGTATCTTAAATTGCTATAATGTACCAGGTCAAAGTCATAGTGATTTTGTTGTAAAACATTGTATGAGTCACCCTCACATGGATTAAAAAGTGCTTTAGAATAGTATGGAAAATTTTACGATGCAAAAAGGCGTACTTTACGTGTAGGACACCCAGGCGACAAACGACCCGACGTCTAGTGTCAGAAGTTTCTTACCGCCTACGACAACAAGAATACCTACAAACAAACACAGACGCCGGGACCAACACGGCTTTACACTCAACGCAGTCCAAGATGGACCAAAATAGACGAAATAATCTGAAGATACATTGTATGATTTACAACGATGATATTGAATTCAATGCACACATACCTGCGAACACAAGTTGTATGCATCAACAAAAGAACGGGGTCATTGCCGTAAGTGCATTGCGGTGAGTGATGGTGATTTTTTGTGTTGAAGATGATACAAAAATTGCAAATAATACACTCACCTGACCAATTGTCGGAGTCGATGAACTTAGATACACGAGGAAGACTAAAATGCCTTTTCAAACATTTGTAAGAATTCGCAGAGTAAACTTAAAAAGGTACCTACTTTTGAGTGTGTACGAATACAATTTATGCAATTGCTTTATCTTGAGGATGTTTCCAGTACTTAAAAAGAATTTTATACTGCAAAGAATTTGCTATTAAAATTTGCCTTATTTATGGCCTTTGTCCGGCAGTGGAACACAGAGCAGGCTACATAAATAAATGGTCTTTTCGATTAAAAATAGGCCACTCAATTAAACCACTCTTCTTTTATCTTTAGCTTCATAAAGTTATAATATAAATCATATTTTAGTATAAAGATTTTCCTCTGTACGTGTTTCCATTAAAAAACCAATATTTTTATTCTCTAGGGTTCATCTTATACATTAATGTCTGTATTGACCTTTGAAAAGTTCAGGTAAAATGTATATATTGTAACAAAAAATGTACTAAGGGCCTTTATTGTAAAATAATTCGTGTCTTTATTGAGTTTTTGCTGCTATTGTATGACACACTTGCTGTTTATCATCAAGTGAATGACATTAATATCATTATGACTGAGTGTTAACGCTTTTTGTAGAATCTGCTTTTGTCCTCATAACTACGAATCTTTTAATCTTACCAGAGTTGACAACTTTTTATGGTAGGTAGGTTTCAATGATATTATGTGGGTTATTTTCTAGTAACACTACCTACGTACGTGCCCATACTGAGCACGGGAGTTTACTGGCCAAATCGGCTGCAACAGCCACCTACGAGCGCATCAGCGGCGACTTGATTATGGGTAGAAGTGGTCGCCATGGCTGAAATCGGTAAGAGAGATCCAATGGGAATTGGCAAGTACCAAATTAGTCACCAGAAACTAAAGACTAGATCCGTTTCGTAAATTTCTGTTAGAGATAAATACATACATCATTGGCGTACCCATATATTTTCTAAAAGCAGAATAAAGTGCAAGTAGGCATTAAGTGGAAAATGAGCACCTAAAACTCTATCAAATATCAGAATAAAAACTGGGTAAATGAAACTTTATTGAATCGAACAAAGACGATAGTTGTATGAATCACAGTAGTTCTATTTATAAACGCAAACTCTTCAAAAGTAAATATAACACGGCATAATACATAACACATGTTACAGCAAAAAGTAGCTGTACTTATAGAAAACCGCATTGCCTACATAACATATTCTACATGTTGCAGGCAAAGTGCAGAGTACAGAGTAGACAGTGCAACAGACTTTCTGTGAAATACTATGATCCCGTAGTTTGAACGAGTAAAGATTTTCAAAAGACCTAACCACGAAAAAGTTTGTCACTCGTTAAATGTATGTCTAGCGTATTTTTATGAAGTTTAATTTTAAACACGAATTCATCGCGTTTTTTACTTTTTTGTGGTAAGGCCCATATTGTCAGAGGACTCGAAGACTAGATAGAATAAAAAATATACATATTTTAAACATGTTTATCAAAAATATGTATATTTTAGATTTCTGTAAGAAATGTTATCGCTTGAACTATTTAGTAAGGATTACTCGTAGCTGTTTAAGTACTCGTAAATATTTGATGAAGTATCTATGCACCGGTAGATACCAGAGTTCCAAGCATACTATGAATTGACTAAAATGCATACAATGCCGGTCCCATAAGAACATAAATTCAACGAGTAGTATATTCACCTTGAATTTTAGATTGCGAAACTACGCCAGTGGTAGCCGAAACACGTTTTCGGTCTAGAATATTCCGAAGACGAGATATTTTAGCGCAGCTTTATAAATCGTACTTTTTGTTGTAAAAAAGAAAAACAAGTTACTTGTTCAGTTCAAGTATGGTATCAGATACTAAAAATGTATTCCAGTTTAGTTTATTCTTACTATTGTAGAGCTTTTTGTTGCAATTGAAAATGTTTTGTGATACTTCATAAATGTAAGATAGTAAAATATTTAAGGTAAAAGTAAATTAACCGGCCAAAAGGCAATGCTTCATATTAACAAGCTGAATTGCATTTATTTATGAGTTATTATAGGGACTGCTAGTTTTTCACCAAAGAAAAAAAATATAGCATAATATAGACCATAAATTATAATAAATAACCAATAGCCTTGACCTAAAGCATGTTACAACAGACCATTTAAATACTACATTAGCCAGAACCGGTCAAGTTTGATTAAAAGAGCGACTTAACTATAATAAATTATAGCATGATGAAAACATAAATTATAATGTGTGGATTAACCAACAGAATATGTATTTATTTTAAAGAAAAATATGCAAAACAGAAAACACATCGAAGTAGTTCTTTCGAGGGTGTAACATACTTATGTAGGTAGACCAAAGCAAAAAAAATACGCTACACAAGCAGAGAAAAGAAAACGTGCCAAAACATAAATAGTGAAATAAATAAGCTTCACATATTAACTTAATCAACAGTTTTTGTCATAAATATTTAATTGAAAACGGACGATCATAGAGAAAAACATCAAATGAATATTTGAACAACATCCGCATTGCCTATTGTACATAACGGCTTGTATCTAAACCTACTTTAAAAGGTTTAAACCAATAATGCTAGTACAATAAAAAAGTTAAAGGTAAATAAACGAATCAAGGTTATGAGTACATCTAATAAGTACCTCTTCGCAAGAAAAATGGTGCCGTGATCACACTTTCTCTCGAAACTGTGCTTGTAATTTTACCCTTTCTTTTTTACACTTGACAAGTTTTTAATAAAATATGTCAAGCGTTTTATTTGTATTGTAATCGTAGTAAGTAAGTAGCTATCCAAAGTTTTATTTTATGAATAGAGTTACTGCACAGTACTGTCGTAGCCGACCTCTTTCTGTACACAGGCAAGATTAGATATATTATGTTTGACTAGGTCTTAGGATTTTGTATGGAACAGCTGTTTTTATCGTGATTTCACAGATGTAAAAATTATGCATATAGGTGTCTGGAATCACCAGTTCGAATAAATGCCCGCTTGCCGGTAACACCCGATACACCTGTCTAGGTTTCTTAAACCATTTTTTTCTTTTTCATCATATTAGTCATATCGTCGGTACCTCTTGAAAAGGTCCCGGCCACAAAGGAAGACCTAAAAATGCCAGTACAATTGCTAATCAAGGATCAAACTAGACAAAGCCAGTAGGCCAGAGTTCTCACACGTTACCACCTCGCGTGATACAAACCGACAGACAATCTTTTTAATGCCCGTGTCATTAAAGTTCGCATAGTACGTATCAAGCTGCTATTATGTTGGATAGCTTGTGTGTTTGAGATCACGTATCAAATCATTGCTCGCTACTGGGTGCGACAGGTTTTGTTTTTCATACTTTATGGTATAGTAAATAATAAAACGGTTTTATAAGCGAGTGCCGTGTGATGCCGGCTAAGAATACAATCACCCAGATTCTACCCGTGGGTGTCAAAAAGTTATTAAAGAATAATCATCCAGAGAACGGGCAACAGCGTTCCTTGTCAATGCAACATTTTGAACTGCGCTCGCCAATCTGCTTGGCAAAAAAGTCACTGATCAGCGATTTTGTATGGGAGGTCCAAGTTCCATGGGGAAAGTTCAGTTTCATGAGCACTTTAACCTGCTTTCGGCTTGGTATACCTGTTTTAGTATGTACTAGAAATGGGCTAATGCTATTCTAATACGGCATCGCGCCAACGGTCAAATCTCCGATCACACACCGCTTAATGAAGGGTTTCTTTAGTCTAAAAAAACCATCGAGTTGCCGCCAGGTATAACAGATATTTAAGTATTTAGATACAATACACTATTATCTCTGTTTGTTTGACTTTGACCAACGTCCGGTACATCGTTAAAGGATAAGACAACATCAGGACAAGCCCTTCCTAAGGAGAACTTCTCGACGTCATAACATGAATCGCTATTTTGCTACGTTATGATGGTGGTAAATCCCGACTGCAAAAATAAGTGACACAATAATACCATTTGTGTAGAACTATAAAGTGCTTCGGAGGAAAATATTGTGTAGCAAAACTTTACCTACATTGTCGTGCGTGTGGTGTTGGCTTAGAATAACATCACCCCATATCTTTCAAGCGTGTCTCATAAAAAGCGACAGGGCCCTTTTCCTGTCATGCGTATTTTCGCACGCGCGCGGATCTGGTCCGCATGCGGGCCGCACGCATCTTATCTTTTGATACATGTTTTTCCTATCATGCGGCTAGCACGCGCGCGGAACGCGGATTGGCTGCGGGGGCGCAGAAACGAAATCCCTGTCCTGCGTGTGACCAGGAGCGTGCTATCATCCGCATGCGGACCAGATCCGCGCGCGTGCGAAAATACGCATGACAGGAGATTTGACATGTGTTGCAATTTTAGACCACAGGCTGACAACTGGTAACTTGATGATACACAGTCTCCTGTACACCGCATCTGACAAAAGTTCTACTTTTTTCAGATGCCGTGTACCCCGCAAGGGATATTGGCGTGATATATGTGTGTGTGCATGCAAAACTTTACACAAAAGGTTGAACAAACATCGAGTCATTTGGTAAACAAGGTTATTCGTCAACCCAAAGTAGAGGTGTCAAGTTTTGTTATTAAATTCTTCGAAGTGTTGACAGGTAGTAGCTAAACTTTTATACAATACTTACCTACATCACAAAATAGAGAATTTACAGAAGGCTTACTCGACCCTATTTCGGATTTTCGCGATTGTCACTTGTTAATAGCTAGGGTTGCTACTGTCAAAAATCTCAAAGTATAAGGCTTCAAAATCTAAAGAAAGTGAGTAAACGTAAACATCGTCGCTAGTACTGAGTGAGCCATCTGTAAAGGCACCCCGCACGCTGTTCCCCTAATTTGTGCCAACATAACCAGCGCATCAACTTTCTCAGTATTACCTATACCTAGGTATTAATCTTAGATATCACACGTTTAATAGAGCTTGAAGACTGTAAGTAGGTTTATAAGTAATCAGAAAATCTGATCCGATAGGAAATGAGCGTGATAATATCCATCAGGTGATTTCTTTCATTACATTAATTCCTTTTACTAAATCATAATTTGACGAGCATTACTGATTACTTAGTTGAAATTATGAAAGATCAGCCTTGGGTAGTAGGCAGACCTTGAAATAAGGTAGTTTTGAAACCACCTAGACTGGTTATTTCGCAACATAGCCGGCGCGAGTGGATACGAACACGTAAATAAATGCGATTCTTGTGAATTATTTATGAGAGTTAATATGAAATTGTTAGGTAGGTATATGGATTGATAAAAGCCTTAGAGAACAGTTAAATAAATATCACGTGATATCATTATAAAACCCCGCGCCTTACAGTTGGCTCACTTAGTACTAGCGAAGATTTTGGCGCTTAATGGCTTTAATTGGAATCTCAGGGTCAGGGGAACTCAAGGTCATATTTCTTGGATTAAAATTGGCTCTGGATCATATGACGTTGTATCAGATTTTACTGTTTTGATATTCTTCTACTTTGAGATTTTTGGCAGAAGCAAACCTGGCTATGTAACAATTGACAGTCGCGAAAATCCTAAATAGGGTCGAGTGAACCTTTTGTGTATCATTATTATCCAGATCCTGCGACAGGAAATTCATGTTAGTCGCTACAATGACTCGTTCATGTCCCACATTCTACGATCTATGATGGAAAGGATTTTGAAGAGTTGCCTAGATATCTAACCTAGTAGTAGCGAAAGGTCCATAAATGGCAATTCCCATCGGCTTACCTGTCAAAAATTTACAAATCTAGGCTCTCACATCAATCTACTTTTATTTAGTACGTTAACACCTACATTTTTGCTCCGGCCTACAATCGCTTAGAATGCCACCCTTCGCCACTGGTACCTAGTATTACACAGCTTACCCGGAGATATACAAGACTAAAGTCAAAATTTAAATGGTTTATACGCAGCGGTAGGTATCTGAATCAACCCCCCGTTCTGCGAATTTCGTAGTCCGGGCCACCCAGTGAATAGAAAAAAGTTGATGTTGTGTGTTTAAAGCTCGTATGATTTTTTGAAACGGTTCCAGTTGAAGAAGATTTACCGTATGGAAGAGTATCGATTATTTTTGTGTGATAGAGCTGCTTTCGAAATGTTATCTTTAAAATCTAAATATAGTCAAGTAAGACCACTACTAGCAAACCACTAGTCAGCCGATTGTTAAACAAATACAAATCAGGTGATGACTATTTGCATGTTCACTCTGTAATCAAAGCTCTACCAGCGCATTTTGGTGGCATTTCGGTATTAAACGCTTCACTCACGTGAATCGAAAATTATGTCGAAAACGTGACTTTTAGCGAAAAACCCGGAGGGTCAATATATTTGTACTTGATGTTTGTGTTTCGTTTGCAGGCTGTTAAGTTAAGGTCTATAACTTAAATGAAATAAAGACTCAAATACTACCTATCTACAACCAAGAAATATCAATGTTTCTTTCAAATTGACCTTTCTTCTTGCCACCTTGAACCATGTCATGAGGTCAAAATATTGTGATCTTTGACCGTACTCCTGTTACAACACTTTACTGACCTACAATACGTGCCCAGGTGAGAAGATATCATAAGGAAAACTTGTCACAATTTAAATTCTTAAGAAATACGACAAAAGCATTTTATATGCCACTTTAATTTACCTTCACGAGGTCTTGTGCGAGCGTACTTATTACATCCTTCCGTTTTAGTTCTGTCACTTGAATGAACATTTATATGAAAAGTTTTATTTTATACCGATGCTCGATTGGGACTCTTAAACTATGGTTGACTTTAATATTTGTAAAAATCCATACACAAAATATGAGCATCGTCAATACGAAGTTAAAATCATTTTGCCTCGTAAACATTTTTTTCATGATGCGTAGAACAATGAAAGGTCAACTTAAGGTCATAGGTATATTTTTAATTTTCTTTTAGTTCTTCACTAGAAAAGCCTTCTTCGTAACGTAACAGATATTAGTATTAGTTAGTTGGTATTGTAAACATCGCACGCACCCGACAATATTTTTTAAGTGCTAAATGATCATACAGAATTTCACATCGACACTTTCTATTATTATATTTGGCTTGCATCTTTCTCTCTTGAGTGAAAGTTGATAAGCCACTTTTTAGGCATCATGCAATACAAAAACTCCGTGAATGCAGCATGACTGACGATTTTTGGTAACTATGTGATTTTGCGAATAAGATAGCTTAACAGTGCGCAAAACTTATGAATCATAGGTTCAAATCAGAAAGTGCATGGTGTTTCGCATGCATGTTGGAAAATATGTAGTTTAATTCATGATAAAATATTTCTTAGGCAACGCATTTTTTATATAGGTAGATAGATGGGTAAGGAAACAAAAAGAAATACATTTCAATAAGATTTTCTAAAAATAGAAGTGTATTGGTGGACAATTAATATTAAGGGACTCAAGATAAATTGACAACAAAGAGTAAAGTAAAAACCCAATAGATACATACACAAAAACGGATGTGACTACAAGAAGTCGTAAAATCTTTGACAATGTTGTCAATCTCCTTTGACAAGGCAACCTCAAATGTCAAAGTCGAAAGAAACATATTTTGCCATAACTTTTAAAGAAAAAGATGTTTTTGTGATTGTAAACAAGAAAAACTTTGGGTATGTGTATGCTACTTGAATTTATAAATAGCGGGTTATGGATTTGAAATATAAATAACCTTACAAATAAAATTAAAAGTAAGTACTTAAAACAGTTCGCTAGCAAATTATACTATACATGATTCTGTTTAATTATCCATATCTTATTTTAAGCCAGACATTATACTTATTAAGATAATCATTCTAGACTTTAGAACAAAGATACAAAACAAGAACTCACCAATAAACAGTCCCTTGCAAAAAAGTAATTATCTTGACGTCACACACAAGCCACACGTCTAATACCACGGTAATACGATTATGTCAGTTTATCACATAAGTAGACGATAACTGTTAATCGAACGAATCAATTCGATATTTAAATTACAAATATCGAATTGTGTCGAGTGCGCGTCCAACCCTCACGGAGGCTTGGCAGCTACTGAGCGTAACTGGCAACTATAGATACGTGATATGGTTAGATGTAAAGAAAAATAATGATCAACACGTCATAATTTGTTCCTTTTTCATTCTGAGATCAATTAGTATTTTGCTACGATGTTTAGCAGTAGCTTTTGTGTTTATTGGCATATTGTGTACAAAATAATACTTGACTGACTAGTATTAAACACTGTAGTGGGTGGAAAAAGACTGAAATAAGAATGTTCACCTATGCCTATATTTTTGCAATAATTTATTATAAACTTACAAATTAAGAATAGGTTTATAAATTCGTTACATTTGTATTGCACCAATTCAGAATACTATGTCGTAATTAAATATAGAAAAATCCTAACAAAAACTTTGAACGAAATAAAATATCGCGTGACGTTCAAAGATAATAAATAATCTTATTCTACACCCGGAACTATCCAGATATTACTAATTAATGCGTAAAAGTAATGTACTAATCTCAGAAGATTAAATTAATCCATTCTATTTCTATTTCTATTTCAGCCTATTGCAGTCCACTGCTGGACGTAGGCCTCCCCCAGGGAACGCCATAAGGCACGATCTCCCGTTTTTGCCATCCAGTCGCTACCAGCCGCCTTTTTTAAGTCATCGGTCCATCTGGCCGGAGGGCGTCCAACGCTACGCTTGCCGAGGCGTGGTCTCCACTCGAGAACCCGCTTACTCCACCGTCCGTCGGTTCTACGACAAATGTGGCCAGCCCACTGCCACTTCAGCTTGCTACACTTCCAGACTATGTCCGTCACTTTGGTCTTTTTTCGGATGGCCTCATTCCGGACTTTATCCATTATAGAGATACCAAGCATAGACCTTTCCATGGCTCTCTGAGTGACATGTAGCCGGTGGGCCAGTTTTACTGTCAAGTTCCACGTCTCGGCTCCGTAGGTCATGACTGGTAGGACGCATTGATCGAACACCTTGGTCTTGAGGCATTGTGGCAAAGATGATTCGAGGATATGACGCAGCTTTCCAAATGCTACCCAGCCAAGCTGCACTCTTCTGGTGATTTCAGCCTCAAAGTTGTCTCTTCCCATCTGCAAAGTTTGCCCAAGGTACACATATTTCTGGACAACTTCAAGGACTACACCTTCGACGGAGACCGGCTCGGGGACTATGTGTTGATTGAACATGACCTTCGTCTTATCCAAGTTCATCCCAAGTCCAACACGTCTCGAGGCAGAGTTAAGACTAGATAGCATTTTTTGCAGGTCCTGCAGCGATTCGGCCATTATGACTATGTCGTCGGCAAAGCGGAGATGCGTGAGACTTTCGCCGTTGACGTTGATGCCCAGTCCATCCCACTGTAGAGTTTTGAAGACATCCTCCAATGCGTTGGTGAAGAGTTTCGGGGATATAACGTCACCCTGTCTTACACCACGGAGCAGTTGGATGGGTCTTGTATTATGGTTTTGTACTTGAACGGACATCGTAGCCATTTGATAAAGGCTTCTCAGCACCTCCACATACCGCCAGTCGACTTGACACCGCTGCAAGGACTCCAAAACAGCCCATGTTTCGATAGAGTCGAAGGCTTTTTCGTAGTCCACAAAAGCCATACACAGTGGTTGGTTGTACTCCTCTGTCTTCTGTATAACCTGCCTTACAGTATGGATGTGGTCCACGGTACTGAAGCCCTTACGAAACCCGGCCTGTTCCGGTGGCTGAAAGGCGTCAAATCTTGATGCCAGACGATTCGTGACGACTCGAGAACAGCTTATAGACGTGGCTCAGAAGTGTGATCGGCCTATAGTTTTTGAGAAGCGTTTTGTCTCCTTTTTTGAAAAACAATGCCACTACACCTCTGCTCCACGCCTTCGGGGTTGTCCCATTGGCGATTACAGAGTTGAAAAGCCTTTTCAGCTCCTCAAGGACAGGTTTTCCACCGGCCTTAAGTAGCTCAGAGGCCACTCCGTCTTCCCCGGGAGCCTTCCCATTCTTAAGCTGTCTGAGAGCCGCCCCAATTTCGTCTATATCTACGTCCGGGAGATCTTCTGTAAAGTGGCGGGAGAGAGGAGCTCTTGGGTCTGGGGTCGCATCAGGTGGAGGCTTTTTCGCATGCGAGGCATACAGACTTCCATAGAAGTCCTCAATTTCAGCGAGAATCTCTGGAACCGATGTGACAGTTACACCATTCGAGGTAGTTAGCTTTGCCAGATGACTCCTTCCCAGTGTCTTGGTAAAAACTTTCGAACCTCGGTTTTTCTCAATCGCCTCCTTAACGAGTCGAGTGTTATAGCTTCGGAGGTCGCGTCTTACCATACTTCGGATCTTTTTGTTAAGTGACTGGGGATCTGGCAATGCATCCTCTGGTGTTTCCCGTCTAATTCGCATCAGTTCCAGGGCCTCGCTTGAAAGTTTGGACTTCTTATCTGTTCGCCTTTTACGAAAATGCTTCGTCCCCACTTCGCGAACAGCCTCGACTATGCCCTCTAGGTCCTCATCAACGTTTGTCGGGGTCTCCAGGGCAGCGAATCGATTTTTCAGTTCAAGTTGGAACTCCTCATGTCCGGCTTGGGGCAGATTGGGACGGAGAACTTGCTTCACCATGCGGTTTCTTTCTAGCTTGAAGTTGATATTTAGGGTGCCTCTTACTAGTCGGTGATCACTTCCGGTATTGAACCTACTGATCACTGAGACATCCCTAAATATATGCCGTTTATCCGTCATGATGAAGTCGATCTCGTTCTTCGTCCTGCCGTCAGGGCTCTTCCAGGTCCACTTCCGTTGGGGCTTTTTCTGATAAAAGGTGTTCATACAGAACAGCCCCTGCCTGCTAAGGAAGTTGACTAGCATTTGGCCCCTCTGGTTTCTGCTCCGTAGCCATGTGGTCCCAAGCTTGATTCGCCGTGCTCCTGTCCCACTTTAGCGTTGAGGTCCCCCATGACAACAGTGAAGTGGGTCTTAGTGGTTTGGTGTATGGCCTTCGACACGTCGTCGTATAGGGCCTCCACCTCTTCATCTGAGCTGCTCGAAGTCGGCGCATATACCTGTACGACCTTGAGAGAGTACCTCTCGGTCAGCTTCAGTACGAGGTACGCTACCCTGTTCGAGACGCTGCTGATCTCCTTCACGTTGTCACAGAGAGCCTTATTGACAAGGAACCCTACGCCACCCTGGGATTGTGCGCCCTTCCTGAAGTAGAATAGGTGACCTGATTCTAGGGCTATCGTGTCCTCCCCCTCTCTTCGGACTTCTGACAACCCAAGAACATGCCACCGTATCTTATCTAATTCTACCTCAAGAATTTGGAGACTTTCGTCCAGCCGCAGACTGCGTCCATTATACGTCGCCAGGGTCAGTTTATGGCAGCCGTCGTCCGTAGCCCGGGGATTCTTCGCACCCCCTGCCCTACTATTACCCGGGCCGCTACCGTAGCCCGGGGTAGTAAGGCGGCCGGGAACTAGGGGCCGTTTCTTTATCGACCTATCCATGGAGGGTTTTGCCCATAGTCACCACGCTGGGCAGGCGGGTTGGTGACCGCAGTGTGTGTTTGTGGACTATGTTGTCAACACGGGAGGCGCTGCTGCCCACCTCCCGGAAGCCCTTTATCGCCTCTTACGATACCCACGGGCAGATTTGGGGTGGTGAAATTCTACTCTGCCGACACCACACGGCTTACTAATCTCAGAAGATTAAATTAATCCATAGATAGATACTAATATTTTACTAAATGTGAATGTGTGTTTGTATCGATTTTATGCTCAACTGTACTGTTTTTGAATCTGATACTGCAAATTCTGCAGCCTATAAATGTCACAGTAGGTTAATATTATTACGTTTACGTACGGCTCAGCAAACCTAAACCACCATTATTCCAAATCTGTTTGGGTTGCGCAACGTTTCGTTAGAGTACAAAACCATGCAAAAGTATTTGGCAATGTTTTATGCCCGGCCGCCTGTGTTCGATACCATGTATCCGAACATACGATCTCTCTTCCGGTGTAAGAACGATTCTACCCAGACAATGTAATTTACATTAATTCGAATAAACTGTGAAAACATTACTTTCATGGCTTTAATTTATGTCTAAACACCTCGTAGTAGACATAAATTGGTCCTTCGAGAGGAGTATAACCAGTGGACAATATAGTTCCGGTGGACAAAACAACGGTGTTGTTACTTCGTGGTGCCCATACCTACCCTGTTACGCAACGGTGAAGAAGAACAGCTGCTGTTAAAATATCCAAGAAAGTGCAGGATAATAGTGCAGTGTAAACCCTCAAAAAACAATAATCAGCATCAAGTTCGTGCCATATCCAACTGACGTGCTTTAAATTGAAGGTTTTGTATCTATGCTGTGTTGCTGCGCTTTATGAAGTTAAATCGACGTTTCAACAAAGTGAACATTTCATTTCTCTCATCATCAGTAACGCATTATTTGTGCCCGGCTTTAAATTCTTGAAACAAGCTTCAAGAACGTCGCAGTAACCTACAAATTTTGTGAGTAGACATTGTGTGTAGTGTGTGATCCTGCGATACCTACCTCAGAAGCTGCGAAATACCTGTGAAGGTGAAAGGGTCATCGTGTTCGTCATTTCCGCTATTCCAAGGCTTTGCGCTAATAATCGTATACTTGCATTGCCATGTTGTGTATCCGAACGCAAGACCGTCACTTGACAGCCAGAGGTAGCCAATAGCGTTTGACTTGATCGCTGGAACCGACCGGAGACGAGCGAGTATTGCCGACATAATCCGAACAACACCCGCCCCCGCCTCCCCCCGCACCGTCCGTCGTTACCTGTGACCCGCCGCCATACATACGTTGTCGCCACAGACTGTTTTGTTTTATATTTTACCGACGCCATTTTCAACGCCGTTCTGAATACGTTTATTTTATTCGCAATATTTTGAAGTAGTCTGCTTCGGGTGCATATTAATCAACAAAAGGTGGCACTCATTGTTATAAAGGTGTTTAGTACCTATTGAGCGGTAAGCAGAAGCCTGTTGCATCAAATGTTGTTTCGTTTTGGTTCCTAGTGTTATTCCATTGTTTTTATCGGTTCTTGTTTTCTTTCTTTCTGCAGCCTTGTGTTTTCGAAATGGCAGAAGCCGAAGCAATTGCTCGACTTATAAGTGACCGAGGTTATACAAAGTCATGTATGACTCGAATGGAGAAGTATTGTGTTTCCGAGGAGTTTGCCAAGGCCACGCTTGAGACATTGGTAAATAAGCGCGAGCGCACAACGCAGGTCTTTCTCGAATACGAAAAACTGAACAAAGACATCCTGTTCAGAAAGCCTGATGACCAGGAGAACTATGAGGAATACGAAAGTAAGTATTTAAAGTGTTTAGCGTTACTGGATAGCGAGATACGTAAACGTCACAAAAAACCAAACAGCTCAGAATCGACTGAGGTCTCATTTAAAAAATTGCCTCCTATCGACATCAAGTCATTTGATGGTAAGAATATTGAGGATTTCATCCCCTTCATAAACATTTTCAAGGCAGTTTTCCATTCTGATCCAAATATTACCGCATGTCAAAATTGTACTATTTGCGCTCCTATCTGCAAGGTGAGGCTTTTGACATAATTAAGCACCTATCGCTTACCAATGAGAATTACTTATCAGCTATTGAGTTACTTGAAAAACGATACAACAACGTTCCTATGATTGTTAACCATCACATAGCATGCTTGCTCGACTTACCAGCCTTTGCTAAATGTACCTCACAAAACCTTAGGACTTTTGTATCTCGGGTAAATCAACACACAGCGGCTCTAAAAAATTTGTCCCTGCCTGTGGAACATTGGGATGCCCTTTTAGTAAATATTTTGTCTAGGAAGGTTGATGCATATACTAACAGAGGCTTTCATTTAGAACGAGATGAAAAGGATTTGCCAAAATTGTCAGAATTTATTGATTTTATAGAAAAACGAGCTGTTGCCATGGAGAACTCGACTGGTGAGAAGCTGCCTTCAGCCGCCCCTGCGTCAGAGAAAATAAAGTCCGGCAAGGCTAGTTTCCTGTCAACAAACAAGGAATCTACCTGTAAGTATTGCCAACAATCACACAGACTTCATGAATGTGCTCAATTCAAGTTGATGACAGATCAGGATAGATACATTTTTCTAAACAATAATCAATTATGTATTTTATGCATGGGGGCACATAGTGGAAAATGCACACTGCGCCGCTTGTCTTGCAAGACCTGTCGAGAAACATAATACTTTGGTGCATAATGCTTTACAAGGAAATATTAGTTGTTTTTCAACCTCTACTGAATCTGACAATGGGGTCGTAAAAGTGTCTAATAATAACTCTGTCAATACTCACACTCACAGTGGGGTTGTAATGACTAACATATCGCAAGCAAATGATAAGCTTTTGCCCACTGCTGTAGTACGACTAATCGATAAAAATGGCAAATTTATTTATGCTCGTGCACTTTTGGATTCATGTAGCCAGGAATCATTTATCACCCAAGATTTGGCCAACAAAATTAACTGTCAAATGTCCAAAACCAATAGGATTGTGGCAGGAATAGGAGGAGGCACCAACAGTGTCAAAGAAATGGCAGATTTTGACATATACTCTGCTATAAATGATTTTCATTTGGGGGCCTCATGTGCTGTGGTAAAAAACATCACATGCAATTTACCTCAACATTCTTTTAAAATAGATAGGCGAAACATTCCCTCATATGTAAAGTTAGCTGACCCAAACTTTAATCAGACCGGTGAAATATCCTTACTATTAGATTGTCATTGCTTTTTCCAGGTTCTTCAGAGGGAGAAGTTGCTATTAACACCGACTGGACCTTACCTGGTCAACACTAATTTTGGATATATTGTTGCTGGAAATTTACCAGTTTCTGCGGGCAAAGTTTTGGTCTCTAACTTATGTGTAACAATCAGAGGTAACCCTTTTAATAATTTTTGTCAAGAACAGTCACCATTTCATAAAAATCAAAGTATCACAGAAAGTAGCTTACATAATGACAAAGTTACTGAGGAAACTATTGGCAAAACCATTTCCAATTTTTGGGAGTGTGAAAAGGTCCCTAATGTTTATAAGGAGGGTACCACTGAACATCAATTAGCAGAAGAAAGTTTTCAACAATCTGTCAAGTTGATAAACAAAAGATTTTCAGTGGCACTGCCCTTAAAACTTGAGTTAGAGCAGGTTCAGTTAGGAGAATCTTTCAACTGTGCTTTGCCCAGATTCCTCAACCTTGAAAAGCGTTTTGCTAAAGACGAAACTTTGCGTCAAGCTTACACAAAATTTATGCACGATTATGTAAATCAAGGTCATGCAAAATACCACGATATCTCACAATATGACCTTAGGGCAGGGAACGTGTGTTTCATACCACATCACCCCGTTTTTAATCCCAACAGTAAAACTACACCGGTTAGGTCAGTTTTTGATGCAAGTATGAAAACGTCTAACAACCTATGCTTAAATGATATAATGTTAAATGGACCTACAGTCCAGAATGAGCTTTTTTGATATCCTCACCTTGTTTAGGACTTTTAAATATGTGCTGCTTTGTGATGTCAAGTCTATGTATCGCTGCATATTAGTGGATGAAAAATATCGTTGCTTGCAAAATATACTTTGGCGAGATTCCCCCTGCACAACCTATTCAATGTCTTCAGCTGCAAACGGTCACTTATGGCTTAAAGAGTTCTGCGTTTTTGGCAACACGCTGCATGATTGAGCTTGCTGAAAGGTATGAAGATGAGTGTCCATTGGCTTCTTTCGTTTTAAAATATTCTAGTTATGTCGATGACATCCAGTGCGGCAGCAATAATTTGGCGGAGCTTGCAGAGACAAAGCGACAACTAATAAAACTAATGGACAAAGCTAGCTTTTCCTTGCATAAATGGTGTTCGAATCATAAGGATATGTTAAATGACATTCCTGTTGAAACTCATCAATTGAGTAGTAAGGAATTTGATAAAATAAACACTTATGTAAAGACGCTAGGCCTTTCATATGATGTATCTACTGACACGCTACAAATGAAATGTCCATTTACTCAAGGAAAGGATAGTTTCACTAAGAGGAAATGCTCAGTTTCATTAGTAAATTTTTCGATCCGTTAGGGCTTGTCGGTCCAGTCTTAGTGCAGGCGAAACATTTGATGCAACAAGCTTGGTTTATAGATTTGAATTGGGATGATGTGTTACCCGAGCATCTGAATAAAAAAATGGTTGACTTTACGAACAGTTTGATAGATATGTCTTATATTTCTGTACCACGAAATATTAATGTACCAGAATCTATCAAAATGGAGCTTGTGGGTTATGCTGATGCTTCAAATATTGCTCACGGATGTTGTTTGTATTTGAGAGTTATCAGTCCCGATGGTGATGTAACTGTCAATTTGTTATGTTCCAAATCTCGAATCAATCCCAAAGATAAATCGTTAACTGTACCAAGACTAGAATTAAATAGCGCTGTTTTGTTAGCCATGTTAGCAAGGAGGGTCCAGAATACGTTAACACTTAAATACGACAATGTAAAAACATTTTTATACTTGGACTCAAAGATTGTTTTAGCTTGGTTAAATATTGAACCAGTAAAACTGACTGTTTATGTAGCTAATCGTGTAGAAAAAATTAAGCAATTGTGTAATAATTTTCAATGGAACTATGTAAACACAAATGAAAACCCAGCAGATTGCTTATCACGAGGTATTGAGCCTCAGCAGCTAAAAGGAAATTTATTGTGGTTTCATGGTCCTCGCTATTTGCAAAGTGTAGAATATGAGCATGGCAGTCAAGAAAATAATATTTCTGAAATAGAACTTCCGGAAATTAAGAAGTCTTCACTTACACTCACTACATGCCAAGCTGTAAAAAATGACTTTCATGACTTTATAGAAAAATATTCGGACCTGGAAAAAACTGTAAGAGTGATGAGTTACGTAAAGCGATTTGTTCATAATTGTAAAAGCAAAGCTATAGACCGAAAGTCAGGGCATTTGTGTCCAGAAGAGTTGACTTCTGCACTGCATGATTTGATTCGGTGTGATCAAAGGAAACATTTTAAAGAAGAATACAAACGTATAGAGTCGAATAATCAATCAAAGTCAAGTTTAAGCAATCTCAATCCATTTGTTGATGGGTGCGGTCTTCTCCGGGTGACTGGGCGTTTGCAAAATGCGAATTTGACATTTAATCAGCAACATCCAATCATATTGCCCAAAGGCTCAGCTTTGACAAAATTGATAATTAACAGGGAGCATTTAAGATTAAATCATGCTGGTCAAAAGTTAACTCTGAGTAGTTTAAATGACAAATATTGGATTGTTAATGCTAACAGGAAATCAAATCAGTCTTGCATAAATGTGTGCGCTGTTTTAGGTTGAAAGCTAAAGTCGCAAATCAATTGATGGGCAGTCTGCCGATTGATAGAGTTAATCTTTCCAGGCCATTTCAGATTGTAGGCACAGATTATGCGGGGCCCTTTTATGTAAAGCAAACTAGAGTAAGAAAACCCGTTATTACGAAGGCATATATTGTTATGTTTATATGCTTTGTAACAAAGGCTATTCATATTGAATTAGCTTCAGATATGACAACTAACACATTTCTGGGATGTTTAAAACGGTTTATAGGCCGTAGAAATAGACCTTCAAAAATCTACTGTGACAATGCCAGTTATTATAAGGGTGCTAATAATGTGTTAAAAGAGCTGTACGACTCGCTGAATTCCACAGAACACCAAAATGAAATAATAAATTTCAGTAATAAGGAAAGGATTTCATTCCATTTTATACCCTCATATTCACCTGTATTTGGTGGTCTGTGGGAAGCAGGAATTAAAAGTATTAACTATCATTCGAACCAGTGTAATGAAAATATGCCCACTTCCTATTGATTATAGTTAGTCAGAGCCCAGACTCTATTTTAGATTAAGATTAGATTAACCAGAGTTAACTAAGAATAAGACTTTGCTTTCATTTGGGAGCTCTAATAGTTCTTTAGACATAATTGTGTTAAGGTTTTTTTTGTTATTAATTTCTTACTTTACATAAAACTTCAAAAGTAACTTATAAATTAGGTTTAAATAAAACAACGTTGTACTTTGCCATAAGTAGGTAACTATATTTTTTGTGTTTATAGAGTACAGGAAATGTCTTGTAATTTTTTTCATAAAGTTAATTTATACTTAAAGGATATTAGTATCTGCCTACGGTATATATTTCAAGTTTGTCTTGTATTTGGTTATACTTATATATAGATAGTGTATGCCCTACCATTATATTTTGGCTGTGGCCCGAGCATGTTCGATACCATGTATCCGAACATACGATCTCTCTTCCGGTGTAAGAACGATTCTACCCAGACAATGTAATTTACATTAATTCGAATAAACTGTGAAAACATTACTTTCATGGCTTTAATTTATGTCTAAACACCTCGTAGTAGACAGCCTGCCCGACGTCAACCCTCTTTGGGAATGCCGGTAACACCGATACCATACCATGCGGTTGACCATAGTCGACAGATATTCAGTCGAGATCAAAAACTCTACGTCGTCGCCTTTACGAAACACCCTGAGTGGACTAGGGGTGGCAGTATTCTTAGCCGATACAACACGGCCGAATTTTTGTATGCCACAAATACAAAAACTGGCAAATAAATTATGTACTTACAATAAATAGGTATCCCCTAAAAAACTAGCATAATTTGTGTAATAACGTTGCTTGGAGGAAAAGGAAGACATACCTAGGTTAAGTAAAGTAGGTACCTATGTCGATATTTCTGCACCAACTTAATTTCCCCTGTCTAACTAGATTAAAACCAGACGTCATAATATTATTAGTGTATCGATAGCCCTGAGGCGGTCGGGAAAAACATGCTGATTTTCGCCGTAAAAGTTGATAAAATATTTATAGGTGAAATACCGTAGCTACTGACGGAGTTTATGTAAATGTAATTATACTGATAATGTGATTATGTGTATAGTAAGTATCCTTACTATATCTGTATATAAAGTATGTCTTTATTTCGTGCTGGTTGTCCTACCTACACCGTTTTTCGGAGGTAATGGAATTCTTCACGTTGTCCTAAGTAGGACAACGTGAACAATTTTTCATTATTCAATTCAATTCAAAACATTTATTTCAGAAAATGTCCATATGTGGTTAGTAAGAAAATAACAAGGTCATGATTACTTAAACACTAATGTTAGTAAAAAATAATCAATAGGTACATATAACAAATTATTATTAGTTCCTGACAGTGTGCACCGTCATCCACCGCTGCAACAAGGGAGAGGTCCACCTATCTTCAAACACAGTCAGGATACTGTTGGTGCTGCCGCGTAAGCGAGATAGCATGGAGGCACAGCGCTTTCTCATGATAGCTGCAAAGCCATCAGTTTGCGCCTCCGCAAACATCCCCGACGCACTGCATCGCCACGGCAACCCCAGCAGCACCCTGAATGCATTATTGTATTGTACTCGCAGGTCGCTGTATGCCCGCTGCGTAAAGTTGACCCACAGGCTGCACGTGTAGAAGGACTGACAGTAAGCTTTAAATAGCGTTATTTTTACTGGCTTCGTACACCGTGCAAACCTTCGGGCCAACATATTACAACGTACAGCCAGCGACCTGCGCTCCCTCTCAATATCGCAGTTATCCTTTAAATCCTCGGTGACCCAATGACCCAGGTACTTAAATTTGTTTACCCTTGTTAGGGGTGATCCGCACAGTGAGACTCCAGGCACATTGTTATAAGAGAGTGAACCAGATCTAAAAATCATCATCTCACTCTTTTGGCGTTGTACCTGAGTCCATGAGCCACCGCGTAGGATTCACAAACTGCAAGCAACTTTCTAAGGGCACCAATAGATGGGCTCAGCAACACCATATCATCGGCATAGCTTATGTTATTAATACATACGCCGTCCACATGACACCCAATATTAGTGTTGCTGAGCTCACAAATTAGCCGGTTCATATACAGGTTGAAGAGCCGAGGCGAGCTCAACCCCTGCCTCACCCCGCACTCCAACCTGTACACGTCCGAGTAAGAGCCTGCCCACCTCACACTGTTCCTTTGATTGCTGTACCAAAACGAAACATTGACGATATCTCAGGAGGCAGAGTAGTGTCGTGTTGTAGTTTTTGCCAAAGTATATCATACGATACCAGATCGAATGCCTTTGACAAGTCCAAAAACAGGCAAAACAGGCGTTTTTCTTGCCGTATAATACTGGACAGTTTGCTTGAGGCAGAAAATAGCACTTTCTGTGGATAATCCAGGCCTAAAGCCGAATTGGGCATCATGTAGATCCAGATGTTTAGCCAGGTTCTTATCAAGCAAACTATCCAATACTTTCGCTATTATAGTAGTTAGCGATATGGGCCTATAGTTGGACAAGTCAGAGGCATCGCCGGTCTTATTTTTAATAACAGGGACGACTATAGTATGCATAAGGTCGTCAGGCAAGTAACTATGACTTATACATAAATTAAAAACATTGCCAGTACTCTAGGTAGATGTACTCCCGCATACTTTAAGTGCTCGATGCTGAGACCGTCGTGACCTGGAGATTTACCTTTTACCATTTTATTTATAACAGAGGCCACCTCCTTAGCAGAGAACCTCGTGGAACATTCTCCAGTACCGGTGGTCCCAGCATCGACACCCTCCGTCTTACACGACAGTGGCGATTCTACCTTAAAATGCTCCTTAAAAAGATTAGCAATAGTGGTCGGTTCATGCTCGCCAGCAACACTCACCGGCAGGCTCGACTTTGGGTTCAGGTTATTGGTAGACTTCCAAAACTTTCCAAATTCTTTCTTCGAATGACTTTTTGCTATCAAGTCCATTTTAATTTGTTGCTGGTTATCTTGACAGAATTTCAATTTAGATTTAAAAAGCCTCCGGGAGCTACACATGTTATTGTATATATAACCGCTCATTGGTTTTCCGTACCAAAGCCATGTTTGATAGCAAAATCGAGCCTGCGCGTGCGCAGCACTGACGTGCTTGTTCCAACCGGTGACATATTTACGCTTCTTAATTAGGTCAGGGCCGATGTAGGTATTTTCTGCTTATGGAAACGATGCTGCAAAACAAGAAAAACATCTCAACCTCCCTAACAAAATTTCCGATCAGCTCACTTGCTCTGTACGGAAACTCGAAGTTTTTTTGCTTTAGCATTGTTCATCAGGATGATGGCTTGAACAACGTATGCAGTTTAATGCTGTATTTTCTCCGCAGCTCGCTACATTTTTACCACAACGTTTTGATTACCTATAGTCAAGTAGTTATATGTAAACGAAAATCAATGAAATATACAATTTTCTCCAAGGCACGACTATCTGACACCATTAATTATATTAAAATGATTGTGAGAACCAAGTCTTCGAAGTAAATTTCTCTGTAATAATGTAAATTACAGGTAACTAATATAAATGCGAAAGTGGGTTAGTCAGTCTGTCCTTCTACATCATCACAAAGAGAAAGCAACGATGTAAAGATAATTTTGCACACTGAGGACGCATCGCATGTAGAGGTATTACATTACCATGATAAATATGACAGTTTAGTGAGAAAACCAACTATCTTTGCGTTTTCTTCAGATAACAAAGACATTTTGGGAATTTCGCACAGCAGAAACAAATGGATTCAATAAGCGTATTTTCGAAATATTAATCCTCAAAGTGGCGAAAAACACCATAGGCTAAGTCGGAAACGCTGACAAAATTGTACAGCTAATCAGACAAAGTTTATGGCTGCGTGTAACGCCGTCTGGACGTCGGATTAGTTTCTTCAAAATACGTCAATTGAGAAAAAGCATTGTTTTGCTCTACCCTTTGTTTAGAATTCCTATTATGTTCTTAGAGAGTGGGAAGCTGCTCTAAAAAGTTTTTGATTTAAAAAATAAATACAAATGTAACAAAACCGACAGCACCTAGCATACCACCTTAAAATAAAAATATATGAATTCGCCGAAGCATACATATGAAAAAAGGCACACAAACAATCGCAAAAGCATAGTAGAGGCTAGATAAACAGATAAAATAAAATGTTGGGTAGTATTGTCGAAATAGAGAAGAGTTCTTAACCAATTAAGGAACCCTACTATGAAAAATAATAATACAACGAAAAAATCTACGGAACACGTTAAAACACAACCAATTTTTACATCGGACACCTGTATAGGTAGTAACAAATACTATTGATAATGTTTTTTTTTTCGAACTGTGAACGATTGTTCTGTCACGTAACATTTATGCCATTGTACTTAATCTTGTATTGACGTAGGTACATTGTTTGAAAACTGCCGTAAATCTTATTATAGGAGCGACCACTGGAATACAAACTAGTCCTACTGTTGGGCCACCGTGAGATTATAACAGTGGTCTATCTATGAAAGATATCATAATGAAAAGTTAATAAGATTGATATAAAATTTTGTCGTAATTCAGAGGTAGGATGGAACTACAGACCCAACGTAATATAATTTGTATCAAGAATTCAGGACTCCTATTTAAGATAGTCCCTAAACCTATTAAAAAAACGTCGAATTGATACTTACCTAATAGTTTTAGAGATATTATTGTGTGTGGATAAGATAGGTACAAATATACATTCTCAAATTCCGCAATCACGACCCCGAAGATAATTCCTGAAGTTAATACAAAAACAAAGTACCTACGATCTCAAATTTTTCACATTTGTTCATATTTCTGAGAATATCACATTGGTACGAATTTGAAATTCATTGATATGCTATAGGTAGTTGTTGAAATATATCTTGTACCTAGTAAGTAATTCATAATACTTCGGTATCTACTTATGACGTCAGATGCGTCAGAGTGACGCGCGAAACTCGTCATACCTACTTATTCCCATAAAAAGAGCACGCACAGGAAATGTGGGTTTGTGTTTCTTTTTGGCTTTTTAAGTAAGTAGCTACCTAGTACTGCTGCCACTTTTGCTGAGAAAATATTACCTACATTCCTGTCGCGTTTTGGTATTTTGGACTAAATAATTTATTTTCCTAGTAATTATAATATTACATCTGTTTGAATAGAAAAATAAGTAGAAGTGTTTGCAATATTTTGCTATTCGTACATTACTTATGCTTCTAAAAGTACGCATAAATTCGTGACTCGTCTTCAGCGACGTTCAGATTAAGATATTATCTTCGAACTAGTTTTTCACTTAATCGACCAAGGTAGATTTGATAAATGGGTAACTAAAGCTGCTGTTGTTCGTACCTTCATCAGACTAGAACCTTCTTTTTCCAACGCCCAGTCGATATGAATGACCGTTCTCACACTTTACTATTGGGAATAAATTGTTT
Organism: Phthorimaea operculella; assembly: GCA_024500475.1. Taxonomy (NCBI): domain Eukaryota; kingdom Metazoa; phylum Arthropoda; class Insecta; order Lepidoptera; family Gelechiidae; genus Phthorimaea; species Phthorimaea operculella. The sequence continues at coordinate 873,535 of JANFCV010000051.1, read as the reverse complement.
CGCACATTCTAATCAGTTCTTATTATTACCTAGTCTTATTAAGATTCTTTGAGCAAAGGCAATAAAAATCGAATGCTGATGAATTAACCATTAGAAGGTTTGAACGATCTATGTTCATTTAGAGGTCAAATTTTATTATTTGGGATTGTTAAGATGGGTGACCGCTCAGATGACCGTCATTGGTTTGTAGGTACTTACGTACATTAAAGCTCAGGCAATTTTACATTGCAAACTCATTCAGACAGAAAAGTCAGTTTGAAATATCACTAAGTACTATTTTTTATGATAATTAAAGACTTATTTATTAGTAGACCTTTATTTCATTTTGCTAAGTCTCTCTGGTCTGTGGTTCCGACGAACTAAGAATATTGCCATATAGTCGGGGAATTCTGGAAATTCAATGTATGGCGCCAGTTAAAGCACGCCTTTACAGCAATTTTTTTTTGCGATTAGATACCTATAAGCATGTTGTTTGAAACCTTAAAAGCGGAGACCCTCCGCACGTCCGCATCACCCCCATTTTCTTTGAAATGTGTCAAAAATTATAAACTTTCCGGATTTATGAGTTAACTATAATATGTAGTTACAAAAAAAGTACATTTTTTTATTGTAACTCTTACGGTTTTCAAGATAAAACGATTTATATAAAAAAAAACCTTTTCCTGGAAAATCTATGAATGGCGCCCGTTGAAGCACGCCTTTACAGCAATTTTTTTTGCGATTAGATACCTATAAGCCTGTTGTTTGAAACCTTAAAAGCGGAGACCCTCCGCCTGTCCGCATCACCCCCATTTTCTTTGAAATGTGTCAAAAATTATAAACTTTACGGATTTATGAGTTAATTATAATTTATAATAGTTACAAAAAAAAGTGTCAAAGGACAAAATTATCCGTATTTAATTTGCTACTTAAATGTAATAATTTTTTTTATTGTAACTCTAACGGTTTTCAAGATAAAACGATTAATATTTAAAAAAAACCTTTTCCTGGAAAATCAATGTATTGCGGCACTTGAAGCACGCCTTTACAGCAACTTTTTTTTGTGGTTAGATACAAGTAAGTAAGCTGATTGAAACCTTAAAAGCGGAGACCCTCCGCCCGTCCGCATCACCCCCATTTTCTTTGAAATGTGTCAAAAATTATAAACTTTCCGGATTTATGAGTTAACTATAATAGTTACAAAAAAAGTGTCAAGGGACAAATTAATCTCTAGTAAATTTGCTACTTAAATGTAAAACATTTTTTTATTGTAACTCTTACGGTTTTCAAGATAATACGAATGATATTTTAAAAATACCCTTTTTCCGGGAAAAGTTTTTTTAAAAATATAAATCGTTTTATCTTGAAAACCGTAAGAGCTACAATAAAAAAATGTTTTACATTTAAGTAGCAAATTTAATACGGAATATTTTGTCGTTTGATACTTTTTTTGTAACTATTATAGTTAACTCATAAATCCGTAAAGTGTATAATTTTTGACACATTTCAAAGAAAATGGGGGTGATGCGGACGGGCGGAGGGTCTCCGCTTTTAAGGTTTCAAACAACATACTTATAGGTATCTAATCGCAAAAAAAAATTGCTGTAAAGGCGTGCTTCAACTGGCGCCATACATTGAATTTCCAGAATTCCCCGACTAATATCAAAGGTAATTGTTACCTACATGTGGAATGCATATTTCATTATTATACAACTCAAACAACTAAATAAAAGACCACTTTCCATGGTCATTCTCGGCCTTTTTAGAAGCCTTTTATGAATGAAAAACCAGTGTAGTTTTTAACAAAAGAACAGTTAACTTTTAACTGTTTTCGGTAAGTGACTAGCCACTTATTTATTTGTTAGTGGCCAGTGTCGTGGAAAATAACTGTTATGGTCATTATCACAAAAGGTTCACGACTTTCTCTTAGTGAATGGTCGAATAGAGTTCCAGTACTTTGAAAATATTTAAATAAAATCCTATTCAAATCCGCGTGATGCCAGTTAGCATCACCCATTCACCCCTTTACGTGAAAAGCGACTAAAGGACAAGTAGATGTGTTAAAATACAAAGAACCCGACTGCGGTAATTTTAAAGTAGGTACTACTTTAAATTTACCGCAGAATTTTGCTGTAAAAATCTGCCATCTTGAATCTATAACTTTTTAATATAGCCGCAGTGTCACTCGCGCTGCTGAGACGAATCTAACGACACCTCATTGTCAAAATCCAACTATTCGTTTTGGCTGTAGCCCGTGAAAAAAATTCTTGTCCACATACATACATTATACATACATACTCTCGAAAAACATAACCCTCCTTCTGAGGTAGTCGGGTAATAAAATCCTATTCAAATCCGCGTGAATCCAGTTAGCATCACCCATTCACCCCTTTACGTGAAAAGCGGCTAAAGGATAAATACATGGAACAGCGTTCCCTGTGAATCCAGCACCGAGCACTGCGGTCACTAATCCGCTTACCGAGCGTGGTGATTATGGATACCTACCCCAGGAACGAGCCAATTTTCAACAGTGGACTGTTTTATTTATTTTATTTAACAGTAAACTGTTAAATAAAATAGCCGTGTGGTGCCGGCAGAGTAGAATAGCACTACCCCTTCTCTTCCCGTGGGGGTCGTAAGAGGCGACCGAGGGATAAACCCGACCCAAACAGCCAGGGCCAACCGTATGGTGGTAGTTAATCCACCACAACAGCATTCCCAAGGAGGGTTGACGACTGGTAGGCGCCCGGTCGTAAAATTAAGCCAAATCCTTTGCAACACGATTTTGTGTTCAACAAAACGTGTTGCGCCGACCCCAAGTAATTGGGATAAGGGCAGGAAGATGATGATACATGCATAATATATCAATTCTTGCGGGGTTTGTAATAGATTTTCGGATAGTGTTAGTTTATACAAATACACAGTCTTTTCAGTCTTACCTAGGTATAAACAATGCGTGCTGTGGAAAAAACGAACCGATAACCAATATTTAAAACCACTACTAAGGAAGTAGTAACAAACTATATCCGTCCTTTAAAAATCTGATCCAAGCGATCCATTCTCAAAATAAACTTTTGAGAAATAAAGTATTTTTAAACAGTGCAACATTTCACTTCCTGTTGTAGACAGACAGACAGGATACAAATACAGGTCCCTATCTAAAGAATACAGTTGACTGCAATTCCGGAAATAAAATCTCTCAACTAAATTTAGCGCAGTCACTTTCCATCAAATATGTTTGAATTTAAATATATCAATAGGTTTCTAGCCATTTCTTATCAATTTAGTCGCCATTGTGTTAACCATCGCCTTATTTTGACAGATAACGCGCATTTTACATCAAGTTACAAGACGATTGTAGTCGTGACCATCTCCTGTCCTTTCTAAACATATTGGAAGGAATAAGACAGCGCTAATTTAAGGCAAATTAAGAGAATTTATTACCCGAATTGCAGCCAATATTTTAACACAAATACATTTTGATATTTCTACCAGTTAAGTTTTACTTAATTACACACTTATCAAGGTAACCTTAGTGCCTTGAGTGAAGTTAAAAATCAACAAAACTATTATAACAGCTACCTTAAACCCACTTATTAAAAAGTACTTAGTAAATTACTGTTTGTTTTGTATTAATGCGTTGGATACTTGTAGTGTTAATAGGTGTATCCGAAGTATTTGCATGTTTTGTTTGTGCGTGTATAGTATTAATGTTTTAATTCTTATCCAAATGTGTAAGAAAAACAATTATCTTCAACATGTTATTGTTTTGATCTTAGTAGAACCTTTGTCGAAAACAGTTACTCAAATGATATAAGTAAATATCTACAATCCCACCAAAACATAAATGTAAAAATGAAGGCCAAGTTCTTTTGCCTAAAAAAAGAGTTGATGTCTAAATTAAAGCCAAGATTTATCATAATTACAACCATTATAGGTATTTATTCTGTCTCCTACCTATACACCTAGGGTGTCAAATAAGTAATCCGTAATCCTGGATGTAGTATATTGACAAAATAGGATAAAAACATTATTTCAACAAAGACAAAACATATTATAAAATCTCTTGTAAGTTGGGTTGACAGACATTCATAGTTCATCCAATTTTGTATCCAAGAACTACGATGTAAACATGTTAAAATGTTTTTGTTGGTTTATTAGAATTTCATAACTACCTATATAAGAGCAAAAATTGTAAAATCGGGATCTCATCTCGGAACGGCTCCAACGATTTTCCGATATTTTGTTTTAGGGCTTTTCGGGGGTGATAAATTGATCTAGATAGGTTTCATTGTACAAAAATCGTAGCTTCACTCTTTTTTTGGAGTTTCTTATAAACTAACAACGCTATATGTTAAAACCGAGAAATCTCGGTGAACCAGGTACAATTTATGGGATCAAAATTACATAAACTGCTTTTTCATAGTTACCGTATCGGTAGGTGAATCAAGCAGCTACCTACAATACAATACGGATCTAATGGACTTTACCACACGGCCTGAAGCGTATTATCAATGAACTGATAAAAGATGGACGTTGAACCATGATAATGATAATAGTAAATAATAATGCTGTTTACTACCACAGATTAGTGCATTGGCCAAGCTAATTTATTGCCTTAGTTTTCACTGTCTGTATTTTTTCTCTATATCTACTTACGTGCAGTAACCTGCAGAAATATCTGCCTCCCGTGGTCGAGTACAGGGGACAGGTATTTCTTTAGGTAACTGTACTATACTATCGCCAGCAGATCAACCTACCCATTTAAGAACCAACTTAACTTGTTTTTTATGCATATAGATAGGTACTAAAGTAGGTCCTTCAGGCGACAATACAAATATAATACAAAGGCGTTTTAGCAAGTGCGCAAAGCTTATGAAAAGTATTCTGTACCTAAACCTACACATTTTGTCCTTCCTACATAATATATTTCAAAGAAAACTTGAAAGATTTCGGTGATATTTTTCATGCTGGTTTAATAGGAGTTGTCTAAGATTGCGGTCGTAATAAATATTGCATCAGAAAAGTGCCTTCTCAATAGTTCTAAAATACAGAAAATTAAACCTAGCACAGCCTAGATTCAATATGCTTCCAACTAGTCAAATACCTTCTAAAATACTGTCAATTACAACCTAGATTCAATATGTTTCTCCCCTGTTCTCATTTGTCGAGTGTATCTGGCACATCACTCTCTCAATGGCCCACTAAGTACACAATGTACCACCGAGTACCGATACTACAGCCTCAATGCCTCAATGCAGGTACAGTTGAATAACACTACGCAATGACTGTCTGTGACAAGCTGTCTTTCATAACGCCAAGGGATAAATAGGGATGGGAACACGTTATATCGATATTTCGTTGACATTCACATTATTTTTTTCCTGATGTTGGTAATTTCATCGATAATCAAGATTTATGTTAAGAAAAATTAAAATCATTTATTAATACAAAATTAAATAAAAAGAAACAATACACAATATATAATGTAATGTAAAGAATAAAACCACGCACTTGACACTTTTGAAATGGATGCACAAGTTTCTGTGAAGCACTTTACAAATTAATCGAAATAAGTAAATATCTGATCTTTTAGTAGGTACAGTTTTTAAGTAGTTTTTTGTAACAGAATCAATGAAGCAAATAATCCTATTACTAAATAGCATAACGGTTATTTTACGTAATCGTTGCCGGTTAATAAAAAAATGAGTATACATAATAGATATAGTAATTATTCAAGTAAGCCACGTATCTATCATCGACGCTATGCATAACTTAAGCTATAACTTCAGTTTCGTGTTTCGCAACTTGTAGCCAATTGATTAGATATGCTATAATTTCCATATTTTTAATTAATTGGCCTATGCAACACTAATAGTCTTATATTATGTGTTATAAGCTAGGAGCCCACTTTAGCGGCCAAACTGTTAACTATATGCATTTAAGTATTTCCTTGTTACACATTGAAAAGTTCCCTATTATCAACATAAAGCAAAGCCGCAGGCGATATAGCTAGTGTGATAAGAAAAATATCGACAATACCTACATAGATTAGTTTTGGTCCCAACACTAAAACCATCTCAACAAAACACCATGTTTCACCCAGTTTACTTAGACCCCTGACTTTTTACGTCCTAGTCCTAGTAAAAAGCAGCTAAGTAATGTGGGTTAATTGTCTATTACTATTGATAGTGATCGATATCTATTAATGGGGTGCTTGGCAATATGAAATAACTTACCCCAAAGAACACTTGTTTTAAACGGAGATAAGGATCCTACATAATGACATAAATGATGACTGGCACTCAGGGATAGAGAACATTAGAAAAGAATTTTCAAAATTGTTACAGTATATCCAGAGAACAGCTCCTAAAAATACTTAAGACATACAACAAGCGTAACATCTTTGACTAGGGTCACAGCTGACCGGTTTCATAGGATAGAAGGCATAGTGGACATAACTATGTCATCTTAGAGCGTTGACACTACACGGATTGCGCAATCCAAAGTAGGGTACTTCCAATAGGTTGACAGTTGAGGTCTACTTTGGATGAGCTAACGACTTTTGTTCGCTGTTACCTGCGTAGAATATGTAGGACAAATTGATAAATTTACTATTAGCTAGTGTACTTGGTCTACAAATGGCTTACATACTTTTCCTACCTTTTAACTTTGACATTCACAACAGTCCACTGTTGAACGTGGGCTTCAAACAGAACGGATTTTAGCCAGACTCATCATGACTGACAGGCGGATTTGCGAGCGCAGTGCAAAGTGTTTATTGCACAGGGAACAATGCTGCCATACCCCTGGATACATTCCTAAGTCACTTTTAAGACAACCACGAGCCAAAATGGGGCGACGCTATTCTAAGCCATATGGTATTTACCTACTTCAAGATTTCAACTTTTGTTGACTTATCAAGACTTCAATGCATTAGCTTTTATGTGTATGACTCCTAGCTAGGTATATAAAAATTGTTCCACCCGAGACTTTATACAGACAAATCAGAAAAGTATATTTTCTTGTGAGACGGTACTTAATCATTGTTTAACGCATGGTATCCTACGTTACGTACTATTAGTAACAAATAGGTAGGTATGTTTGTAAGTATAGGTTGCAAAGCGCATCCTCTCTTCACGGTTGCGCAGTCGGGACATCCTGAGTAAGAGTGAGTAGGCATTCTAGAATAATACTTTTCGTATTCTACTACAAACCCTTATCATTTCGTCAATTCAGTCTGTCGGTTTGTCTTAAAACTTCGCCAGTTTTGAACCGATACAAATCATATTTTCGGAGTGTCAGTTAATTATTAAAAACACTTCTTACACCACTGTATTTGGTTTCGCAATTAAAAGAAACCGGTTTCGTAAAACCTTTAAGATAGTTATTCACCAAATTCAAATCAAAACTAGTTGTTATTGTAACTATTGACTTCTAGAATGTTACCTATTGTTTATCCTAAGTAGAAAACGTTTCCTTAGTAAGTAACTAGGTATTGTTAACCGACTTAAAAAAGGAGATAATTAATTTGGCCCGTATCGTAAGTAAAATATCAACATTTCTAAATATTTGTAAAGACTATAACCTATATTGAACTTCTTAGGGCTTCTAAACACTATATTTTGTAGTTATAATGTTTGTTCTTGTACATATATGAAAATAACTGTTCACTAGGAGTTGTCTAAATAAATAAAAAATAAATAGTAAATAGTATTATCAAAATTAAATTAATAACAGCAAAGTATCAATTATTTGTAAACACTTACATGATAAAATGTCAAGACTGCATCTGAAACAATAACAAAGCATAAATTATTACACTAGTCATACTTTATCAATCAATACATACGTTGCATGGTTTAAGAGAAGCTAGCGAATTCCACAACAGATAGGTAGAGAAATGAAAAAAAACTATGTGTAATTATTTCGTTACATAGTAATAGTTATTAAGCAAGTAAATAACGTTAGGTAACTAAGTAAGTGTGATATTATAGTAACCTACTATGTACTAAAATAGGTTGATTGATACCATCAAGCATGTACTACGATTACAGTAACGATTTCATGCCTCGTGAATTGGGCACTAAAGATTGCATTTTCAAGTGAATTGTAACTTTTTATGGTGTGTTTCATATGTACCTACAGCAGGTACAAGCTACTACCTAACTCAACAGGTAACCGTAACCCTGTAAACTCTGACGCCAGGGTACATTGGGTCATTGGACGACTCAGTGTCCCACTCGAAAAGAAGTAGGACTTAACAGGACATAAAAATTGATCTCATTCTCTTATTATCATGAAAGGAAGGGAATTCGCCCCATGTAAACATACGTAGGTAGGAGTAGCATAACCCCATTTCTATGATGCGGAGTACAAAATGTTGCACTTACCTACTGGGAACGCTGCTGCCTATTCCCTTGATCTGTCCTAAGGTCTTTTACGACACTCACGAGTGGAAAGGGTGATGCCATCACGATCAAAGTTAGCACAAGTTCGACAAACTATACCTAAAAAAGCTTCTTAAACATCTGTTGACATTTCCACAACTGTATTGCCCCATAACATGACCCCGTAACTCAGCGATCTTGCGATTTGCAATGTCCCTTCACGCGTCCATATTTCGTACCTAACATGCGTTTGCGCAGGTGTTTTTACCCGACTGCCTCTGAAGGAGGGTTATGTTCTTCAAGAGTATGTATGTTTGTATGTGGGTTAAATATCTGTGAAAAAGAAATTCTGTAAACGGTTGGGCGGATCTTGACATACCTAAAGGTGTCGTTAAATTCGTCTCAGCAGCGCGAAAATTTTATAAATTCAGCATGGCAGATTTTAAACGCATAATACAACTTTGAAATTACCGCAGTCGGTTTTTTTAATGCATCTGCTTGTTGGCAACTTTTTATACCCTAATAAAACTAAACGCGTGTAAAACTTTTGAGAAACTAGTAAGCGTTTTCCTCGAGTTTCAAATCGAGGGCAGCCTTGAAAGCAACGGAACCCTAATTAGTCTAGATATGGACTTGCTACCTAGATTCTAGAGTTGTTCGGAAGTTGGGACCTAAACTAGCTAGTTGTGATATTTCGGATACATTATTCAACAGATTATAAGGAAACAGACATTATTGAAAATAGTTTTAAGATGTTTCTGTGTAAGTATCAAAGACAGATATTTCATTAATTTATTACATACATAGGCACATACATAAAATCACGCCTTTTTCCCGGAGGGGTAGGCAGAGACTACATCTTTCCACTTACTTGACATGCTACTTAGATTCTAGAGTTGTTCGGAAGTTGGGACCTAAACTAGTCAGTTGCGCTATTTCGGATACATTATTCATCAGATTATAAGGAAACAGACATTATTGAATATAGTTTCCAGATTTTTAAGATGTTTCTGAGTCAAAATCAAAAGTTTCATTTATTTATTACATACATAAAATCACTCCTGTTTCCCGGAAGGGTAAGGCAGAAACTACATCTTTCCACTTGCTACGATCCTGGCACACCTCTTTCGCTTCCTCCACATTCATCATTTTATTCATACTTGCTTGTCGTTATATGATACCTACTCTTAACCTGACCTTTCTTTAGCATGTTCCCGATTCGATCGAGGTAGGTACATTCGTCGAGGCCTTCTCCTTCCAACGTTTTCATTAATTTTACCCAGCCAGACGGTGATCGTTAAACGACCTCGGGACACGGCAGAGAAACCGGGATATCTTCTATCCCACAAGACAAGTATTCGAACGCATGGATGCAGGCATAAACAACCAAACACAACTACACTTCAACAGCACCATATTTCAATTATGTTACCCTAGCAGTAGTTACGCGTGCTAACGGTCGTTAACGTTCCGCTTACCCCCGAAAATATAATAGGATAATGGCGCGATATAGGTATGTATTATTATGTATGTAGGTACGGTGGTTGCAACGCTGCAGTGTATCAAATTCCGCAACGCTTGCAACACTGCGCCAATAACGGACGCCGCAACCCGACTTCCGCGCGAGGCAATGCAGCTTCCGTTACACGTAAACCGCCGGTATACGGGCCGCGCCACGTAGGTAGCCCGTCGAGAAAAATGGTTAAAATAGCTCTTAAAGTACCAGACCTTATGGCCATATGTACCGCAGCCGTGTAGTGCCAGCTTAGAATAGCATTACATTTCTTTTTCGCGGGTGTCCTAAAAGGCGACTGAGGGACTCGATAGCTTCATGTGTATCAGAATCTTAGGCGACAGGCTGACAACCTATCTTTACAGTAAAACATGACTTTCTGAAACAGTCCTTAAACAGTATTTGTCGAATGTGGCAATAACGACCGTATTGCCTACCCCGCAAGGGAATAAGGCCGTAATATGTGTATTTATGACGGCTGATGTTGCGCAGTGGTAGTGCGGCTGCCTGAGACGCAAAAGGTTCCGGTTTCGATTTTGGGTGGGGCACTCTAAAAGTTGACATTTATCACTTTGTGAATTTGTTCCCAGTCTGATGAGGACATTACAGGCTGTTTTTAAAACCTTTAACCTACGCCCCCTTTAAAATTCTGATAAAAACCTACTATTACACATTAGCAGGTCTTTCTTTCACTTAAATGTTCACCTACTGACACCCTGTGTACATGATGATGACATATGCAATTCAACCTACACGCAGCTAGGCAATAACCGATAAAAGCGCATATATTGCAATTGTTGACATACCACGAATAGGCTGGCTTAAGCAATTGTTAGTGTCTTGTTAGTTGAAAAGGCCACACAAACAAGTTTTGATGAAACAGCATTGATTTATCTCTAAAAGACCTATGTAATGTTTTCCTAAACAGAAGATCTGCAATATCGGTCCTATATTTCCCTTCCTTTCTTTCATTGAGATTGTGGCACCCTGGAATTCGCGTTTGTATTGTTCCTTTGTGTTTGTCCCATTCTGGATCCAAATGTGAACGTACTTGTTCCATTCTGATAGAATGATTTTGGCGAGAGATTCCCTATACATATTATTACTGTCACTTTCTAAAATACATGAAAGTTAAACCAATCTACATTCAAAAGTGAAATTAAGATTATTAAATTTCATAGAATGCTAAATTAAAAAGCAGCTTCAATTGTATGTATTTTTTTGTATAGAAAATCACAATAAGCTGTAATATAATTTTAATTTACAATAATATACTTTTCAATATAAGTCGCGTCGGTAATACGAACGCACATACCTACAATAGGCACTACGAAATATTTTCAATACACTTTTATTGTAACACGATTTTCTACAAATTATAGTACAAGTACTTTCTCGTCGGCTTTCTTAGAAAGGCGTTAAACTACTGTTTACCGAAGGCTACTTAGTGCACAACCGTAAGACTAGAAAGTGCTCTAACCAGCTTCATGTAACGTCCGACCGTGAGGTAGGTTACCTAGGTATTAGTTTTAGCGCTCAAAGTTTAAAGCATTTTCTCGTAGATAAGTGCTAAGTTCTCGTTTTGCTTTTGTTCCGTGCCCTCCCCCTCCCGGCCAGTCGACCCGTACTTACCTAGATATGTATGTAACATACTGACTGAGAGTCCTAAAATAAAATAGTCCGCTATGTTCGCATAAAAAGGTTTTAATGAAGTGTGCATGCAAGAGAAGTTGATGTCGGTACCTATGTATATTTTCGTCGGACGTCCTCGAATATTTCATAACTAATGGATTAATCAGTATGCGACCGATGATGAAATTCAATAAAAGTACAGAAATATTCACAAAATTAAGCAGCATAAGCATTGCTTATACCTAACAATTTTAAAGTATTTTACTTATACACAGGGATGATAAAACACGTATTATATTATAATAGAAATATCTAAACAAGGTCAGCTGTGGACTTGCTGCTGACTGTTGACCTTTACAAATAGGCCAGATAACATATTGTTTACATAATGTTGACCCAATCATAGTTTGGTATATTTCCGGAGAACAATCAGTCAGTGCGGCAGAGTATCTACTGGGATAATTGCAAAAAACTGTCCCGGTAGATGGAGCCCTACCACGCGATAGTGGTCAAGGAACACTTGAAAAATTCGCGGACTTGGAGTCAGCCGCTGTAGCCTAAATGGTAGAGGCTTCGCCAGTACAGGTGGCGAGTGTAGGTGGTTGAAATCCAGCCGACGACGGTGGAAAATTCTATTTGCAAGTTCTCCAAAAAATTGTATACCTAGCACGGAAAGTGTTTTAAATTTGGATATTCAATGTGGCAGAGTACTTATTCGTCATCAATCACAACGAAATGTTACGACAAGTCGAAGATAGTTTTCGGTCGTAGGTGTGCGACCATCACGATAAAAACCGGGACCCACGGTATAACGTGCTTTTCGAAGCACGAAACCTATCTCATTACAGCTATTACATGCACCGAGGCGATAGCACGGAGTGTTTCTATACCTACAGTTTACCGTTTAACCAACTTCGAAAGTTGTGTTATGCATGTAACACTCTCAGAGTTACAAAATATTTTATGTTAGTCAATTAGCGTTTGCTAAATCAAGTCTAGCTAGGTATATCTAGGTCTAGTCTATACTAGGAAGATACTAGGTCACCCCTCCATTAAAACTATCGTAATAAAATAGTTAATGTTCTTACTAGAATAAATGTTCTGTTCCGAGTAAGTACTTTCCCATGGAGTAAACGAGCTAGGTACCGAGGTCGCTTGTTTTCACAAAGGTAAATAATGTCTAAGGAAATAGGTACTATCTCTGATCATATAGGACACCGAGTCCACAGACGACCTGGGAAAACACAATGCTAAAAGCATCTTCAATATACTACAGTTAGTTTATCGAAAAAAACTGATAGAACCATAGGTAACTAAAGGCACCTACTTCAAATCTAGCCAAAATCATACATACAAAGATCACGGCTGTAAAAACGGCCATTTACACTAAGTCTGAAAACATTTTGAGTCTTTCAGAAGACCGTGTATCACCATAGTGACAAGTTTTCAACCTGTCGCCTAAAATTGCAATACACATCAACTCTCGAATCCCTTAGTCGCTTCTTACGACACCCGCGGTAAAGATATGGAGTGATGCTATTCCGGCACCACACGGCAAAGATGAAAGCAAAAAAAGATTGTCATAAATAAGAAAAATCAAATGAATACTTACAATATGACGATTGCTATATGTTATAAAATAACCTTAACCTTAACAGCCACAACAGTCCACTGCTGGACATGGGCTTCCCCCATATTGGGGGGTATTGCCATACTCACCACGCTTGGCAGGCGGATTGGCGAGCGCAGAGCAAGATGTTTAATTCACAGGGAACGCTGCTGCCCATTCCCTGGATAATTATCCCGTAGTCGCTTATTACGACACCCACGGGCAGAATTGGGGTGATGCTATTCTAGGCCGGCATCACACGGCATAAAATTATAAAATAAATGGCGCTTTAAAAAGCCAGTGCCCGTGACGAGCCCTTAAAACCTTATTTCCACGAGCAATTGAACCCCTAAAACGACAGTCAGCAGATTTCGTATTGTCAATAACCACTGTCGATTTCACAAACCGTGGTCGGAGTGAACGCCGCGGCAGTGGCCTGGTAAACGACCGGTCGAACTGGCCCCGTAAACAAACTATACGTATGCATTAAAAAACAAAAACCCTACTGCAATAGTTTCAAACGATTGTGATTTAATACAAATTATTGGCGCTTTAAAAAGTCAGTACCCATGAAAAGACCCTTAAAACCTTATTTCCACGAGCAATTGAACCCCAAAAACTACAGTCAGCAGATTTCGTATTGTCAATAATCACTGTCGATTTCACCAACCGCTGTCGGAGTGAACGCCGCGGCAGTGGCCTGGTAAACGACCGGTCTAACTGGCCCCGTAAACAAACGAAGGATGTATTAAAAAACAAAAACCCGACTGCGGTAATTTCAAAGCTATATTTAATGTTTAAAATCCACCATTTTGAATTCATGAAGTTTTAACATAGCCAGTGTCACTCGCGCAGCTGAGACGAGTCTAACGACACCTCAAATGTCAATATCCGCCTAGCCGTTTGGGCTGTAGCCCATGAAAAAAAAATCTTGTCCACATAAATACATCATTGGCCAGCGCATCTTGCAGCGCTCGTAGGTTGAAATCATCTACGACGGCCGCACCGACATACTCTTAAAAAGCATAACGCTCCTTCTGAGGCAGTCGGGTAAAAACAGGCTTCGTAAACAAACCGCGAGAATATTAGTCAAGCAAGACTTCCGAAATGTTGTAGTTTAAACACGTGACGATGAAAGTCGCGTGTGGGTGGCACGAAGGACGCAGTTCCAACACTCCCTTGGTCGGTGTGCACATAACCCTCCTTATGGGGAAGTCGGGTAAAAACAGGCTTCGTAAACCGCGAGAATATTAGTCAAGACTTCTGAAATGTTGTAGTTTAAACAGGTGACGATGAAAGTCGCGTGTGGGCGACATGAAGGACGCAGTTCCAACACTCCCAAGGTCGATTTGCACATAACCCTCCTTATGGGGGAGTCGGGTAAAAACAGGCTTCGTAAACCGCGAGAATATTAGTCAAGACTTCCGAAATGTTGTAGTTTAAACACGTGACGATGAAAGTCGCGTGTGGGTGACATGAAGGACGCAGTTCCAACACTCCCAAGGTCGGTGTGCACATAACCCTCCTTAAGGGGAAGTCGGGTAAAAACAGGCTTCGTAAACAAACCGCGAGAATATTAGTCAAGACTTCCGAAATGTTGTAGTTTTAACACGTGACGATGAAAATCGCGTGTGGGCGACATGAAGGACGTAGTTCCAACACTCCCAAGGTCGGTGTGCACATAACCCTACTTATGGGGAAGTCAGGTAAAAACAGGCTTCGCAAACAAACCGCGAGAATATTAGTCAAGACTTCCGAAATGTTGTAGTTTAAACACGCGACGATGAAAGTCGCGTGTGGGCGGCACGAAGGACGCAGTTCCAACACTCCCAAGGTCGGTGTGCTCATAACCCTCCTTATGGGGAAGTCGGGTAAAAACAGGCTTCGTAAACCGCGAGAATATTAGTCAAGACTTCCGAAATGTTATAGTTTAAACACGTGACGATGAAAGTCGCGTGTGGGCGACATGAAGGACGCAGTTCCAACACTCCCAAGGTCGATGCGCATTGCCAAATGGTTTCTTGGGGTCACCTAAGTTAGCTATTAATCACGAGAACTGAACATAATATATTACATACGTACAAACATATAGCACGCCTATATCTCTTGCGGGGTAGGCAGATCGTAAGCTGCTGTCTTCTTTTTCGAGTGGGACACCAAGTTGTCCAACGACCCGATGAACCCGGTGATAACGGTGATTTACTTACTGACTTTTACAGTATACTCAGGAAGATAAGTAAAATACTGGGTAATTTTTTAGTCAGTGCGCAAACTTTGCAGGGTGTTTCTACTCGTGATTCTGAACAACTTTTACTATGGGGCCACCTGCGAAATCGCAAAAAATAATTTGGTTGCTCCATAGAAAAATTCATACCTACTCGGCAAAAATGTATGGAACACCCAAAATTTTTTTTTAGATTTCAGTGGTGGCCCCATATTAAAAGTTGTTCAGAATCACGAGTAGAAACATCCTGCAAAGTCTGCGCACTGACTAAAAAATAACCCTGTAGATATGGCAATATTTAAAAGGAATCATTTATTCGAGCATGATATACAGAGTGACCGCTTCGAATCATCTGAACTAAATTTAGTATACCTACTAAGTCGTCTAGTTTTTTAGGTATGTTACCGGCCAAACCCGATTTTAGGATAAACTAGATTTTCCTAGGCCAAAGTAGTTTATCCTACATGCGATTGGATAAACCGGTATAGACTAGGCTAAACCGGTCCGTCCGATGGCCGATAGGAGAAACTAGTTAATCCTAGGCTGAACTAGTTGAGCCTAAAAAAACTTTTTAACAAAAAATATCACCGCCGAAAACTGAAAAGCCAAAAATAATAAGTATTGTTAGTATAGATGCTTACCTAAGACATATTTTTGGAAATATTGCCTACAATATTGGAACTCAGTAATTCTGAGTCGGCGTCGATAAATTTTACATATTTAGTAATTAACACGCTTCATTGGCATGACGCCGACTCAAAATTACTCAGTTCCAATATTGTAGGCAATATTTCCAAAAATATGTCTTAGGTAAGCATCTATACTAACAATACTTATTATTTTTGGCTTTTCAGTTTTCGGCGGTGATATTTTTGTTAAAAGTTTTTTCATAATTTTTAGTGGCTACTTTTCAAGTTAATTTACTTTCAAAATAGCAAACTGACTGTTTCTAAAGAGTTTCAAGCGGACAAAGAAACTACATGAAATATTTACAGATACCATTACCTATAAAAGTAACCTCCTTTTTTGGTGGACATCTTTGACACATGTTTGGCAGAGAGTTAACGAGCCGACGTCAGTCATGTAGGTAAACAAGTACATTACGCTTCAAATCACCATCATCTTCCTGCCCTTATCCCAATTACTTGGGGTCGGCCAATGATATTATATGTAGGTTCTGGGTCGGCGCAACACGTTTCGTTGAATACAAAATCGTGTTGCAAAAGGATTTAGCTGAATTTTATGACCGGCCGCCTACCAGACGTCAACCCTCCTTGGGAATGCTCTTGTGGTGGATTAACCGCCACCATATGGTTGGCCCTGGCTATGGGACCACCTGGGCAGTGCACCCTTTCAAACAAAAAAAGATTTTTTCAAATCGGTCCAAGCGTCTCCGAGTAATCGGTGAACATACATAAAAAAAAAAATAATAAAAGTTCGGGCTGAATTGAGAACCTCCTCCGTTTTTTTTTCGTCGGTTAATTAATAAGTACACTTCAGGATAAACTAGTTTGGCTTAGTTAAAAATTATTAAGGCTACAGTGACTTAGCTCTAGAGGGTAAAGGGTAACGTTGGATATCCTGGAGACATGGGACACTTTGGAGGCTCGAACACCCTAGAAGGTGGGCATCGGGCATCCTAAAGGCTCGGACGCCCTGGAGGGACGCCTTACAGTGTTGTAGCTCTAGATCGAGCGTAAAGGGTATAATCGTACATCCTGGAGGCATAAAACACCTGTGAGGCTCGATTACCCTGGAGGGTGTGGGGTAGCGTCAGACCTCTGAAGGCTCAGACACCTTGTAGCCCCTGACGCGAGCACTTTTAAGGTCGCTATCGGCGATAGCTCTCAGGAGCTGTCACAACACAAATGTCCCTGGTATGTGGGAGCCCAGCCCACGTCAGGCAGCGTCCGAGCTTTTATGGTGTCCGACGCTACCCCGCACCCTCCAGGGGTTCGAGCCTTACAGGTGTTTGATGCCTCCAGGGTGTACGTAGTGCCTCACTGTAGGGCGCCCCTCCAGGGTGTACGTAGAGCCTTCAGGGTGTCCGATGTCTCCAGGATATCCAATGTTACCCTTTACCCTCGAGCTAAGTCACTGTAGCCTTAATCATTTTTAACTAAGTCAAACCAGTTTATCCTGAAGTGTACTTATTAATTTTAGGCTCAACTAGTTCAGCCTAGGATTAACTAGTTTTTCCTATCGGCCATCGGACGGACCGGTTTAGCCTAGTCTATACCGGTTTATCCAATCGCATGTAGGATAAACTACTTTGGCCTAGGAAAAACTAGTTTACCCTAAAATCGGATTTGGCCGGTAACAGATACCTATCATATTACTTTTCAACTAAAAAGTAATAATAAAAAACAAGACGTCTTATTGACTTAGTACTAAATTTAGTTCAAATGATTCAGAATAACCCAACCAATCATCTCTTGAAATGCCTACATCCGATCCGCCGGACATTCTGTATTATAAGCTCCAGCATAGTTTGCAAAATGCCACATACCACGAGGTGAAATAGCAGACAAAATATGCTCGCTTGTACTGCGCATTATTGCTCCCTGTTCAGTATGGAATTCGAGTGGAAGTACAAAGAATCTAGATTTTAATACCAGCACGAGACTGCGAATACTTGGAGTTCATATTTCAACATCGAGTGAAGGTGCGGTGGCAGTGGCCGCGTACAGCATAACGACACAAAATTGAGAATTTACAGAAAGACTGCTCGCCCCTTTTTCCGATCATTTATACCTACATTACCTACACCCTACACATACTTAGGCACAATATTTACATTATAATTATAACACACAATATTACGCACTACAAAATCATTTGCACTTGCGAGCCGTAATTTTGCCGTCCGCCCGTACCGAACGCTGTTGACACTCGATCACAAGCTGGTTTGAGACGGTTTGGTTTCGCGCGTAAACGACGTACCTAGCTGTCTGTTTGAGTATAGTCACATAGTGAGATTTTCTTGTAACCGTCTTTCTGTATTGAGCATCCGCCAATACTTAGTAATAACGCCATGTCTGGTTCAACCAGCTACCAGTTTGCTAATGTTAGGTAGTGCTTCATACCCACTTCCGAAACGCTTAATCTTATACGCGAATTCCATTTCCTAGATTACCATAGCAGTGGTAGTACCCTTCTGAGCGAATAGTATTAGATTTTTGTTGACCAATCAATACAAAATTGTACATGGATATTTGAAAATAAAAAGAAGTTTTGCTTTGCCACTTACGTATGCGCGAGAGGAGGCATGCTCACCTCCGTTTTTTACCCGACGGCCGCAGGAGAGTTATGTTTTTCGAGAGTATGTATGAATTGTATATAGGGTTACATTTAATTAAATACAAATCTCTTAAGGGTTTGGTCTACTCACAAAACTGAACAACTTTAGTTAGAAACTTTTCTTCGAAACATGAAAAAAAGATTTTCCTCCCATACAAAAATGCAGAAAAAGTGTGTCACTTAGTGGGAGACCCAATATTTTTCCTATTTCGAAGAAAAGTTTCTTACAAAAGTTGTTTAGTTTTATGAGTAAAACACACCCTTAAGGGATTCGTACCTTATTGAATGTATATATATGTAGACAAGAAATTCGTTTTCACGGGCTACAGCCCAAACGGCTGGGCGGATCATGACATAAGAGGTTTTGTTAGATTCGTCTTAGCAGCGCGAGTGACACAGGCTAAATTAAAATTCATAAATTGAAGATAGCGGAGTTTTATCGCAAAATACAACTTTGAAATTACCGCAATAGGGTTTTTGATTTTAATACATCTTCTTGTTTACAGCACCTAAGCCTGGAAAAACAAACAGCTATACTACATTTTTTTGCCCCCATAATGCTACTTCTTTCGCAACTACACAGCCAAATAGAAACACTATTGACCAAAGAGTATAGTAATATATAGGGGGGTAAAGAGAGCCCTCTTGCGCCATTACTTGCCAACTAATTTTGAAGCGCCGTCCAGCGCCCTCTGTATTTTCGCCCCTATATTTATGTAACTACTAGTACCTACTTGTACTCTTTAGGACATATATATATTAATGATCTGTGCTTGTACTCTGTCTAGGTTTCTATCTACTCCGATAATCATAAATATCATCAGAATAGACGAAAATTAAAACAATAGAAATATTTAGCCATATTATTTATAATGTATAAGCTTAGGTACAATAATATTCAGAAACAAATTGTTTTAATATATCTGTTCAAATTTAATTGAAAACAAATTTTGAGGCTCCGAGGAAAATCCGATTCACTGATTTACACCATCATCATCATCATCCGATTCACTGATTTACACCAACTTCCAAATATTTGTTGTCTGTTTGGCTAAATGTTTCTCCACAAGAACATCTCACATCAGCACAGAAAGTCTGTTTTTTTGGTTACACTGTATCACTCTGCAAAAAACCTACGACACATTTGTTAAAATTATTTCTTGATACGATTTATCGTTGTCAATCTACTTAAAATTGCTTAGTTCAAGAATAATTAAGAAAAGTTTCAAAATAACGTTCACAAAATAAAAAAACAAGAAGCACACACGCCTCCGGCCATTTTCCTTTGCAGTGTTGCCATTTACGGAATCAACAAGCTACTAACAATTTGACAATAATAATAATTATGTTTTTATGTGTCCCTATAGATTTATAATAATACTACAGTCATATAGTTAGCCTTTATAAGTATTTTTTTAAATAATTTGCCTAAAATAAACAAAAAACATGAATTGTAATAAAATTTATAGACAACATTATGTTACCAAACTTTAGAATAAAAATGACATATTTTAAAAAATTGCAACACTCAATTTCCTTAGGATTCTAGCGACATCTATGAAAATAGTGATGTAATACTATCTAAAACATCTGCTAAATTAATACCGGGGAAATCACTAAGATGTCACCTCCATGTTAAGCTAGCTGTCACTTATATGGAACTGTCAGGGGCCTGCTATTGACTCAACACGATATAAAATCTTTTCATAACAAGCAGTAGTAAGTGAGACAAACAAACATGCATTCTATTCAACGGAACAACAATGGAACAAAACCGTACAATAAGAAACAAGAGAAAGGTAATCAAATTAAAAGCTGCCAACCGCGGAATAGTGGATTCACGACCTGTACAGAGTACAGACTACAGTATTACCGTTGCTTGCCAGACTAGGGATACCATAAAGCAGGAATTTTAACTGAGGGAAAATATTTTTATTGATGTTTTTTAGCTAATTGTATTTGGTTTTAAGTATTGTATTTTTATTACATTTATTCATTGTTATTATTAACATCGCTCTTATTATGTGAATAAACTGCCACTAAGAAAAGTAAAGAGTTTTGTACGAAACGCACCTCATGAAGTGCGGTCGAGCTCAGCTCCGGCGAAACACTTAAGACTTCGTATTTTAATGTACCTGAGTGTAAACAGCCAGACATTTTTTCTTGGTCAAAACAGGAAATAGTCAATGCAGTAAGAGAGTATACTACGTATACTAACTACATACCTAACTGATGGTTTAGTTCTATCCGTAGAACATTAATACAGGCACGTGATACTTAGGCTAAACTTCTAAGACTTCAAGTCTAACAATGGTATCCAGTGACCATTTTCTTTATCTAGTTTTTGGAATAAAATTATATTTTAAATCTTCTAACGATGTTTAGGGCTCCTACGTCCGCCACAGCAGCTTTTCTTACGCTACAAGTAGTTATAAGTATTGCATGCGTGTCAGTCAAGTAAACCAATATGCTAAGGTTACAGTGCCAGACGTATTACACAATGCTTCACGCATGCCGCACTCCAGAACAACGTGTAACACGCGAATGCCTAATATCACACGAGTTTGTGCTCGTTTCGATGTAAACTGTGCGAAATTGAACATTCGAAATATGAAAGGCTTCTATTTCATCCTCTGTTACCTAAGCAACTCGAGGTATCTGGGGTCACACGCGACGCGATGCGGAAGTCAATGATATGTATTATGGAAACGATGGAAAGATATTTGAAATGCTTAAAAAGAATCAAGCGCTTATTTTATCTGAAGTTAAATCCCAACAAAATAAAGCTGGTTATACACTCGAAGTATAGTCACCCTACCAAAAACAGACTTTGTGGATTTCTAGTAATATACAGCGGTCTGGGAGAAAATGAACTTTATGATTGTTCTAACTTCAAATAACATTTATTATATATCTTGCTTGTAGTAGTTATTTTGTCGTGTGATACTAACTCTGAATAGCATCACGCCATTTCTTTCCAGTCAGTTTCGCAAAAGGTGACTATGGAACGCGATTTATTGTGTTTCTGTTACAGTTTTATAACGGTGAAAACCTCATAAGATACCTATTCTGTTTGAGGTTAATAGTTAGTATTATTTTTATATTCATTCAGTGATGAAGTTTTGATCTTCAATTTGTCGATTTATTTATTTTCGTTAAACTATGTTTGATATGCAGAATATTTTGAATACGTGTTTAAATTGCATTGATTGTCAGGAGGGTAAAACAAAGTTAAAGGGTAATTGTGCAAGCTGTATCTTCTCCATTAAAGTAAAGTGTAAAAGTCAGTAGAAATTATTCGAAGGCTTCCTTGTCCTTTAATTACATATGTATGAACGTCTTCTCATTTTACTGGAATAATACCAAGATAATTATTTAAATTTAATGTTTTTAAGGCAGCTTCGTGTATGCTTCTTTTTTGTTTTAATAAGGAAATGTAAATTACCATGTTGAAGTTTAACATTCTGTAGGTGGATGATACATGTAATATCAACAGCATTTTGATTAACCATTCAAGGGATAAATTATTCCTGGCTCCTTTAAATATATACCGGGAGTAACGGAAAGGGTATAACAAGCCGAAAGGAGGTCAAGCTACTCATGAAACTGAACAACTTTCACCATGGAACATGGCTGAAATATGAAAAAAAAATTTGGACCTCCCATAGTAAATCAATTAGCTGATCGGCGATTTTGTATGGGAGGTCCAATTTTTTTTTTTCATGTATCGACCTATGTTCCATGGGGAAAGTTGTTTAGTTTCATGAGTACCTTGACCTTCTTTCGGCTTGTTATACCCTTTCTGTTACTCGCTGTATATGGAAAACTAGTACGAGTTTCATCGTCTTCCTGCCCCTACCCAAAAACACTTGAGGTCGGCGCAACATGTTTTGTTTGAACACAAAGTGATTATGCAAAAGGATTTGGCTTAATTTACGACCGGCCGCCTGCCTGACGACAACCCTCTTTGGGAATGCTATCGTAGGTGGTATGGCAAAGACATTCAGAGTCAGACAATCGTAACCATACATTGAATTCGCTATCCTAATTATTTTTGCTTCAGTGTTATGCAACCACAAAAAATTAAAAAATAAACGTTTATCCGCTTCGCTTGTGCAATAAGGATTGCTTTAGAGTGAAGGGAGTCTACTATTTTACATCATGCAAGGTTAGATTATTTGCAAAATTCGACAGATAATATTTTGACCCAGATTATAAGCGTTTTGTTTATGTGGTTCGGCAGATTAGCAGTCTGCGTCATTGCAATTCCCAATGCCAATATTAGTGTAGATCTAGAATGAATCTAGGTTCTCTTTTTTCTATGCCTGGACTGATTCCGCGGGTTCCCTGCGGCCTGCGTTTTTATCCGACTGCCTCAGGAGGGTTATGTTTTTCGACTGTATGTATGTATTTATGCATAAATTAAAATCGTTTTTACGGGCTACAGCCAAAACGGCTGGGCGGATCTTGGCAAGGGAGATGTCGTTAAATTCATTTCAGCAGCGCGAGTGACACTTAAAAATTCATACATTCAAGATGGTGGATTATTATCGCAAAATACAACTTTTTAAATTACCGCAGTCGGGTTTTAATTTTTTAATACATCTGCTTGTTTCAAAGAGTTTTATCTTATTATTTATGCAGTACCTTTGGTTATACCTACTTTCTCAAATCAAGGCAGAATTAAATTGTACAAAACGGCCTCAGAAGCAAATGTTTATTTTACAAAATCGAGTTATTTATACATAGGCAGGTACATACTTTCAAAATATTTATAAAACAAGGACGTTTCGGACGTTTAAAGATTTGGCAAGGTTTTTAAGTGAATATACCTAGTTTATAATTAAAATACATGTCAACTATACCATAGATGCCACTCTGTAAACGAACGTCCCATACTCTAGAAAAAAGAAAACTTAAAATTGTACGTTACTTCGGAAATCATAGGAATTGTAAAAATACAACATGCTATAATTACGACCAAGACAAAACCTAAGCATTAACTCTGAAAACGTTAGGCACAATCCTTCTTTGAACAATTGTGAAAATAATATATCTTGAGATAAGTTCTAGAATTTGCAAGATACGAACAAATTGTTTTGTTTTTAAGTTTTTATGATGGTTGTTACAATGAAGTGAGAATTATGTGTCTAACACAAGGATTCGAATAAATCATATTCAAAAGTTGAAAAGGTCAATCCATTGTGAGACAAGGCAATTAGGTAGGAGTCATCCTAATGGTTCAGAATAATAAAAACATACCTACCTACCTACCTACCTACCTAGAGGCAGGTATTGCAGGTAGGCAGGTTTGTATGACGTTTTTAACTTTGTATGAGTAATGTAAGATGTTGACAAAGACATAGTCAATGACTCAAGTTTTCCATTAAGAGCCATGCCAACTTTATACATTTTGCTCAATTTTCTTAGGACAAAGTGGTGGACAACTCTTATTTTATAAAACACTAGCGGCTCATTAGCGGATTCACTCGCTGCAAATCATTTTACCGGCATGTGTTATACTAACATTATAAATCTTCCTCTTGAACCACTCATTTATAGTAAAAAACCGAATTAAATTCCATTGCGTAGTTTAGGAGGAGTTAGCGAATCCCACACAAGACAGACAGACAGAGAAATGCAAAAAGCAAATTCACTTTATACTACGTATTGATAATAAGGAATATATTTATAAATGTTAGTTTAATAAAGGCGCC
The DNA here is from genome assembly GCA_024500475.1 of Phthorimaea operculella. Classification (NCBI taxonomy): domain Eukaryota; kingdom Metazoa; phylum Arthropoda; class Insecta; order Lepidoptera; family Gelechiidae; genus Phthorimaea; species Phthorimaea operculella. Next base: position 849,171 of record JANFCV010000051.1, on the reverse strand, counting down.
CCGAGCGTCGTTTCCCTAATTTATGTTATAGTCCATGGTCCATCAAGATAAGACGAATGGCAGCTGTCGAAAAGTTGTGATTCCGACCCGCTCATCTTGATTTCATGCGACTTAGATCCTGGATGGAGCCCTGGACTAGTACATGGAAAAGCTGGGAGTTTTTTTTTTAACGAACGTATATTAGATCTCTTTTAAGAGATAAGCTCGCCCTTGCAACAAATTTTGTTAAATATGTTTCTGTATATTTGATGCAATAAAGAGTATAATAATATTAGCACTGGTTAGTGCCGAGCTTACAGTTTTGACGAATATCCTAACATCATCATCATCATCACATTAGCCTATGGCGAAATCTTCAATACATAGTATGAAAATGCTGTCGTGGAATTCACTAACTCCTCCTAAACCATGCAACGGATTTAGATTCGATTTTTTTGATAGATAGGTTAATATGTAGGTATAACACATACCTACGGGGAAAATGCCTTTTTCCCGCGGGAAAACGAGCTGCACCGGATGAAACCTCTATCGGGCCCCTAGTTTACGTATATAAGAATGTTGTAATGTAACTACCTATTTAATCACAGAAATGTATTATCTTGCCTAGAAATAATAATAGGCTAGGGTATAATAATAATGATTTTTACCCTTTAAACATTGACTACATCATTGAAGTTTCGCAATAACAATGATAAGCCGAAGTTAATCCTATTTCATAGGTTAGTACATAAGCATGCTAATAATCTTCGATATCAAAAGTTATTTGATAAATGTAATGATTTTCCTACTTATCATGGTATTAACATTTCCTAGATAACCTTGATTTAGCTAGTCTTTATCACATGCTAATTCAATTATTGATAAGTATGTATTTGATTGCCAAACATACGTAATAAATTATTTAGACAATTTATTCTAGAAAAATTCTCTACTCAACACGCATTTATTTTTGTATGGTTGATAGGTATCATTATTAGAGATCTTGCAATCAGCTAGATAAAAAAAAATTGGTGTTAAAAGTGTGTTGGTTAGGTAAGGAAATAACTGAATTATTTTAAATAATTTCTTAGTAATCAAGACTACAATAAGATGACCAAGAAGTAGGGAAGATGAGGTAGGAAAACGATTTAAAATAACTTATGTAGGAGAACAACATAAGTAGTATGAAATGATTCAGTTTTTGTGTTTCTGACTGTCTGTCTCTTCCTTAAATACAAAACGGATATAATGCGGTTTTTAGGGTTTCGTAGTCTACTAGAAACCCTCATAACTTCGTCAGTTTTAGAGCTATCAACACCAAATTTGGTATGAAGATAGATCGTGTTGACCCAAATTTAGAAATGTTTTGATTTTTTTTATATCATATGTTATTTGGACCCCCTCCCATATAAGTGAAAAGAGGGCAAAAAATTATTTTCCCCCTTTGATATTAAGTAGGATATCATTGAATAGGTCTTTTAAAACTAAGGGGAGGTTTCTTTGAAACAAAGTCACCAAAATGTTTCTGCCCCGAGATATTTTCTTTTAAAGGGGGTGTTTTTGACTCATAATTTGTTCCAGCTGTAACTAGTAAAGTTTAAACGCAAATAAATAAAAAATATATGTCAAGTATAGTACTCAATCTGAAGTTACCAGGAAAACTATAACGGATACTGTACCTACCAATAAAGATTTGAGATAAATAAAAGATTTTCAATTTGCGGTTGGTAACCATACAGCTGCAAACAAACCAGCTATAAAATTAACTTTGTAATGCTGAAAAACCTGATTTCAACATTGACTACGAAACCCTATTTGTGAGCGTGTCTGACACGCTCTTAGCCGGTTTTTGTAATAGATAGCGAGATCCAAGAGGAAGGTTTATACAACTCAAACAAAAATGCCTTTTCCTGCGGGGTAATGAGTTGCAGCAGGTAAAACCTAGCCTGCTAGTACATAGATAAAAGAAGAAGGGGGAAATCTAGGTATAAATAAATTAAGTCTTTAGTCCAGCAGTTTAGGCTGTGTAATGCATTGATATTTAGTTGCTGTTTTTTAAGACTTGTTTGCTTGCTAATAAAAAGTTTGAGAGTCATTCAGAAGACTGTATATCACCATATTGACAGGTTGTCAGCCTCACGCCTAACATTGCAATACACATCAACTTTCAAATCTCTTTTCATCACTTCTTATATAGTTTTCAACACTGAAAACCCTGTGCTGCCAATGTCAACGTCAAATCAAAATTTGTTTAAAAGTTTTTGCGCGTGTATCTCATGAACTGTGATAGCAAGAGAGTTGAAATTTTCACAGGTGATGTATTTCTGTTGCCGCTATTACAAAAAATACTAAAAACCAGAATACAATAAATAGTAAGGGGGGCTCCCATACAAGAAACGTGTTTTTTTGTTGGTTTTTGTAAATAATGTTTCGGAGGCTGTTTCTCATGAACCGTGACAGTTAGATCTTTTAAATTTTCACAGATGATGTATGTTTATTGCCGCTATAACAACAAATACAAAAAAACTGGCTAAGTGCGAGTCGTACTCGCGCACAAACGATTCCGTACCATCATTTATAAAAATGACAGAAATATCATATCAGTTGCCCGACTCGCACTTGACTAGTTTTTGGTATTTGTTGTAATAGACATACATCATCTGTGAAAATTTCAACCATCTAACTATCACGGTTCACGAGAAACAGCCTTCGAAACATTATCCACAAAAATGAGCAAAAAAATGACGTTTCTTGTATGGGAGCCCCCCTTAATATTTATTGTATTCTGGTTTTTAGTATTTGTTGTTATAGCAGCAATAGACATACATCACCTGTAAAAATTTCAACTCTCTAGCTATCACGGTTCATGAGATACACGCGCAAAAACTTTTAAACAAATTTTGATTTGACGTTGACATTGGCAGCACAGGGTTTTCAGTGTTGCAAACTTGGGTGTTAACTACTCTCAAGGGACCTAACTATATATAACAAAATCGTAGTTACATGCGCGTTTGCAATGTTTGATGTCGACATTGGCCGGGCTAATAGGTATGAGGAGACTGCAGGCTAAACCACTTTATTGTCCACAAGTAAGATGGTTCTGTGCACAAAGTATAGGTATTGCTCCAAGAATTGAACCAGTGTCATATGAACCTGGAGAAAAACTATTACCTACTGCTTAAAAATTGAAGCAATTAATAACTTGACTTATTTGTGTATCTTTTTATACAATTATGACAAAAGTTGTTAGTCCTCTGTAACCTAAGTCTGCTAAGTTTAGTTCAATTATTAGGCAGGTACCTTCATTAACAATAAAGAATAAAAACAAACATGTTTCAAAACAGAACATGTGTTCCATTCCAATTATAAGACCAACAAAAGGTCAACTGGTCGACTCTTGATATCAAAACAAACAGATAGCACTTAAATACATTCAAAGATAATTTGGATCATACTAGAACAAATTCTATAGTTACATAGGATGTTAATATGTAGGTACATATCAGCTCCAACCGACCGTTTACTGGTTGTATAATTATAAAGTATACCCAATGTAACATAAGTACGATGTTGATCAGAGTTAGATAATAAAAAAAATCCCAGTACTTACCTCAGGAGATCAGGAAGTGGTCTGGTAGAATCCTAAACGATACGACGTAATTATTCAACAAAGACCTAACACTAATAGGACTTTGAGAATACAAAATGTCAGTTTAAATATTCTGCGCCGTTCACAGTTCACAAACGACGAGACGATGTAATAAATCAATTTATATAATTATTTTCTTACAATAAACAAATCAGCTGTGCGCAAAACAAACTCGATGACTGACAAAGACTGTGAGGTGCCGTCGGCGCAAGCGGGTTGGTCAATCGGAAAAATCGAAATAAAAATCAACCAATCATGGCGCTTGGTTTGACATTTGGTGTTAATGTTACCAAAGCAAAAAAATATTATTTCATAGAGTATGTTCGTTTTATAGGAACCAAAACGTAACAATTTGTTAAAACTAGGTAAACATCACGTTGCCAATAGATGGCAGCGTGACATGTTATTTATGATCAATCATGCATGAAACATATACAGGGTGTTAATTTAAATGCATGCCATAGCTTCAGGGTAGGTTTAGTATCGATAAAGGATGCCGTAAAAATATTGAAAAAAAATCCCAGTAACAAAAATTTTTTTTTTACTTGACTGTCTATTGATTCAAATGCCTATATCTCAGCCGAAATTCATTTAATCTCAAAATTGTTTAGACGAAAGTAATTGTATGGGCACTCTCTAACTAAACAACAACATTGTCAAAATTTGTTTATTAAAAAAAAGTTTTGACTAAATCCGAAAAAAAAAATTACTGTGATATTGTTCAATATTTTTTACGGCATCCTTAATCGATACTTAACCTACCCTGAAGCTATGGCACGCATTTAAATTAACACCCTGTATAAGGTCCTATTAAATTCACTGCAAATATTTTAGGGGCAGATCAAATAAAATATAAGCATGTACTAGGCAAATTTTTAAATATATCTACACGCTAGTTTTCGAGAAAGCTGCATTTAACTTAAAAAAAACGAAACGTGCACCCTGTTTGTGCTGGAAACACACACTTCGATGAATTTAAATTACGCGCCAAACGCGCCGTGCTGTGATTGGTTGGTTGTTAGTGTGCGTGCCGTGTAAGTGAATCCTGTCTACGTGGCGGAACGTCAGTCGGGTCAGTCAAAGGGTGTTCACATAATTAATTAAAAAGATTGTTGGAAAACGAAAAAAAATCTAGCGTGTAGATTCTTTTTAAAATGCCTTAGATGTTTTTCTTATACATATTTACGCATGCCCTTAAAATATTTGCAGTGAATTTAATAGGATCTTATATAAGAGCGTGCGCTGTATTGCGCGGTTATCAGCGCGAAGTTCGTTGACTGCGCGAGACACAGCGTACGCCACAAATAAGCGTTTTTGGGGTAACTGCTCCACAAGTTGGCATTGTACGCCGCCACAGACTGATTGATTAGGCATAGATTAGGTGCAAAATTTTGACAGATTATTATTTATTCCATCAAAGTGGCGCCAACGTCATCTTGCCGATAAGTATCTGCAAAAAATAATGAAATTTAAAATTAGTATTATCATGCGTGATTTCTGTCACTTACTGCCCCATCCACAAACAAGAGAAAAGTAGTATCTATCTACACAGATTGACTACCATAAACGTGGCTCGAAGGGCTATGTCGTCGTCACTTTTCTTCAAGTGACGACGCCGCCGATGAAGTGAGGCCGTGCGCTGGGCTATCCATCCGGATTATCCGTACGGACGGCCGCACGCGAAGGTAATGGTTATTCAAGTGGTGCTGATGAAATGAGTGAGTGCCAACGCTGCGTGACGCGGACGAACCGCGTAAAGTACCTCATGAAATGACTATCAATAAGTGATATTTTTATGTCCTATTTTAAATAAACTTTTTTGACTTCGATTTTTGACCGCGCGGACAATAATATAATTCGCGTCAAGCAGCTTTGAAACTGAACTTTACTTACACGAGTCCTCCCACTAGTCCTCCTCTAGTGATGATGCTGCCATCTAGTGGCAACATGAGTATGAGATGGCAGCCTGTAGATAGTCAATATGTTATGCGAGTAATAAAACAAATGGATAAAAACAAATCTCCAGGCAGTGATCTTGTACGCATGTCCGATTTAAAAGTATTAGTAGATAAAGTAAGTCCAGTGATCTCTAACCTAGTCAATTTGAGCGTACAAAATGGTCTATTTCCTAGTATGTTAAAAGAAGCTATAGTGCGTCCAATTTATAAAAAAGGAGAACACAAGGATTATAGAAACTACAGACCTATAGCTATACTGTCTAGTATTGATAAGATTATGGAAAAGTGTGTTGTTAACCGTTTGAGTACTTACTTGCAAAGCAACAATGTATTAGTTGATTGTCAACATGGATTTCAAAAAGGAAAAAGCACCAACACACTTTTGTCTCGATTCACTGACGAAATAAATGGATATCTAAATGATAAAAACTTTGTGGTTGCTGTATTCTTTGACTTCAAAAGGCGTTCGATACCCGTGAAACGGAGACCCTACTTAATGCGATGGATGAGTGTGGAGTGAGGAGCCGCTGAACAGCTGGTTCCGTGACTACCTCACTTCGCGCTCATACAGAGTTAAAGTAGGAGAGGAGTTCAGTGACGCGAGGGGGGTGACGTGCGGGGTACCGCAAGGCTCTGGATGCGGACCTGTGTGCTACTTAATGCACGTTAATAGCTTGTGCGGTGTACTACGCCATTGCTCGGCACACATGTTCGCTGACGACCTGTGTGCATTGCGCGCCGGCACTGATCTCGCGGAAACTTGTCGCCTCGTCCAGGAGGATGTGAATTCGGTAGTGAAGTGGTCTCACGACAATGGTATCGTACTCAATGCAGACAAAACTAAGTTGTTAATTATACATTCACCTTATCTACGCTTATCAGAAACAAATCCTAACATTTACACTCATAGCTTTGATTGTATACATAACAATTATATTAACTGTAACTGTAAACCAATAGAACGTATCAATTGTATAACCTATCTAGGAGTCAAAATAGATAATAATTTTTCTTGGTCTTCCCATGTAGACTTTATATGTAATAAGCTCAGATCATTGCTTGGCAGATTCTATCACTTAAGTTTCAGAGTTCCTTTAAGTACTCTGAAATGTCTATATCTTTCTCTAGTTGATTCTATTTTAAGTTATTCTCTTGACTGCTATGGATTAACATTTAAAACCAACATTCAAAAATTAGAGTCCATTCAAATCAGGTTTTTAAAGATGCTAGTAAATAAAAAGACAAAAGATAGCTGTAAAGGGGATTATAATAAATTATTCAAAATATGTAAAATTTTACCCATAAGTTTAAAACATAAATACTTGATACTTTTAAATAACCATAGTAGACGGGAGAATCTTAAACTTGTAGCTCATGACCATTGTACCAAGTCTGTATCTGTGGGCAAATATGAGGTACCCAGAGTAAATAACTACTTCGGAGATAGAATGCTTGATAAGCGTATCCCATATTTATTGAATACTTTGCCTACAGATATAAGACAAGAAACAAATAAAAACAGGTTTGCGTCCAAACTTAAGAAATATTTATTGTCTAATTTGTGACTTCATACAAAAAAATTTAACTGATTGTACTTGTACCTAACTCAAATAAGTTTTGATAATAAGTTTCTTTTGCATTTGTTTAACTTATAACTTTTGTGAGACTCGGCGATCCCACAGACAAACCCCTGAAGTGGTTTTGTGGGGCTATGTACTAGATTTAAGAATTATTGTACTTCTGATAATAAATAAATTCAAATTCAATTCAAACGGGTGTAAACTAAGTAATGATTTATTTTATGAAACGAACAGGCTCCATTAACAGTGTTGCTATTTATTTAAATCCAACCACAGACTGGCGCGAAAATTTAAATGGAGTAGAGTAGTTTATGCAACGCGACAACCAACTTTCCGAACTTATTTCCAACTTTGGCTTACTCGGGTTTTAAAAAATCCTTCAAGATAGCACCGATCGAAACCATGCACTAACATAGCATTTTCAACCTGTAGCCGACCGAGTTAGTTTCAACAGGAGGTCCACATTTTTAGGTATTTCGACCTAGATGTTAGATGTATGTTCCTTGGGGAAAGGTGTTCAGTTTCAAGGACTGGTTTATCCCTTAAAATGTTTGCAGTTGATTTAGGGTCAATAGTAGCATACCGCCTACCGCTATGTTATAATTCCGGACCTACCCTTCCTAACTAGTCGTTCGAGCAAATCCAAATCGGCGAACCAGCCTTTAGTAGGCCCTACGAGTATGTAGGTATACTTTGTTAAGAAAGGCAACAGGCAAGATGAAAATTCTTAGGCCGTGCTGGTCGTCTCGACCCGATAATCTCGCAGACTGGGGATTATAACCTGTTGCAGACATGCAAATCTTCAGGCAAACCCTGAAGTTACTTACACTAGTTTCCCTCCCCAACCTACAAATCGAATCCGGTACTTGGTAATTCTTAGGTAGGTAGGTATTACTAAAGAAAAGGGAGACGTGAGTAGGACGTACTTGGTTTCAAATAAGTACTTTTATTTTATTAGCCAAGACAAGCAGCTTGACTTGAACACCAATCTTAGATTTGCCCAGGCAATCCTTTGCTTATCTGAATCCGAGGTTTGCATGTAACTTAACGTTAACGATCGATAAGTCCTTTCGGAGTCCTCCCAGTTATCTGTTTTGTTTTGTGTTAGGCAAGTGTTAGGTAGGTTCTGTGTTCGTCACGAATTTGTTTCTAACAGTTCGTCTGCTAAAAAACTTTGTCATTTTGTTTCAAAAATAATGTTGTGATATAAAACTCTGAATCAAAAGGTCGGAAAAGTTAATTTCAAATTACCGCGTTTTACATCTCACGCCCAGTTTGACGTCACGTTTCGGGGTTCTCGATCAATCCTTACCGCACCCTACGTGTTCTAGTTCAAAAGGATTTATGTACAACGACTGTAGGCTTTGTTGAGTCTTCTGTACGTTGTGCAGAAAGTCCAAAGTCATTTGGCTTGATTTTTAGTTTTCTAAGCCGCCACCAGACTGCGCGGCAGGTGTAAACTCGGCAAGCGCAGAATCCGCCAATCACGTTCGAGGAACTTTGACGCAATTTGCAAATGGCCGTGAAAAGGACTGAGCTCGAGGGTGTATGAAAAGTTAATGTTGGAAAAATTCGTTTTAAAAACTTGCGAATAATCTTTTATTCAGTGCGGTGATATTGGAATTTTACAAAATGTGCCAAAGAGTGAGAATCCTGTCTTAATGGTCGTTTAGGAAGCGCCCAAAGACCGCTGGAGGGACTTGCGACTAGACATTGCTGACAGAAGGGTAAAGTACTTGATCAATTTCTATTCATATTTCTTTTATTTCTGTGCTTTGATGCTGTGATCGCACGTTCTATGCTTGGCACTTGATAAATTTCCACAGTAGTTGTAGAAACATTCAGGTTATCTTAGTGAAATGGATGGGTGTATGCGCCTGGCATCACCGGCCAGGTTTCGTGTCGTGAGGAACCGATTAGCGCCTCGGGGTCCGCGTTACCCGTCGAACAGCCTCGATATCACCTCCTGCGTGTCTCTGGCACAGATTTAGATCCAATTTAGAGGCAGGAAGTAACGAAATTTGTGGGAAAGTCATGCGATATGTACGTAGTATAGGTAGGTATGTAGATCTCGTACTAAGGCACGGCCCGCTCGCTTACTACACTGGAAGGACATTGATTCGTAAGGAATTTCCGCTATTTACTTTCGACAGCATTTTGGAATCTAATAATTAAAGCTTAGTAATAGCTCAATTGAAGAATTTGATGTATAGGTAAATTAATTCTCATGGCTCTTTCACAATACATTAATTAGTTAGGAATCATGGAAGCTACGATAGTAATTACGGCTGCAATCAGAACTATCCATTGTTGTTTAGATTGTACCTCCTACCTGCTTATTTTATTCTTAGGAGATGAATTGAATAAATCAAGAATGTATTTATTCTAATATCTGTATGTACAACCCACTTATTTACTATTTGGAAGATGATTTAATACAATACTGATAATATTTGAATCATCTTTTCCTTGAACTCAATTACTTTTGTATTTAGCATAATATAATATTTTCATGAACTTGCTTTTTGATAGTAATAAAATATGCTAAGTGTAAAACCAAAGATTGTGGAGGTGATCACCATTCCGCTCACATGTCTCTCAGTCATGATAACTGATAATGAGGCTATGCCAACAAAGAATAATAAATACTCCGCTCATTCAAATAATCTGCAACTCAACTTCAAAAATATTTTTAGGATTTATGAGCCTATGAGACAGTACCCCAACTCCGGTTTAGGGCCCTGCCGCATAATATTTTTTAAATATCTTATTTTAATTCTTATTGTGTTTCTTGTCTTTGTATATGTATTTTAGTTTATGAAAAAGAAAGATAATTGGGGCATGCCTGGGTGTCTAATAACCTTGTTCTAGTGACTTTATCCTTAGGCTTTATTTTTATGGGTTTCTTAGAACATACTTGTTGAACACCAGAGTTCATCATGCTTGTGTGTCTGTCTTACAAAACAAGTAGAAGTCTCAGTTCTAGATCTAAGCTATTGAGTTCTTTAAATTGCACAAAATCCTACATAAATATTTATCAGTTATCTTCCCGTCTTGATAAGAATCTCTTCAATTTTATTGCATGTGTTTTGTGTGTAATGTAACCGAAAAAATTTATGACTCTTTGTTGCCTCATATTGTGAGTTCAGCTCAAACCTTCGACTTATATGCTATTATTATTTATTAAACTTAAATGTACTGAAACAGTAAAAAAGATATTTGAATATTGCTTTAAATTATTACCTTGTATAATCACTCTAATCAGTAATCTATTTGAAAATCAGATAAAATTATTAAATTGCAATGTGACATGGCAATCAATTTGTTGGTTATACTGATATCAAATAACCAATTACTATCTATCCCAGAATTCAAGCTAATACAGTTTGTCTGGTATTATGTTACATTATGAAATGATTTTGGTTGCTAATAAAAATAGAAAGAATTAATTTTTAAATTTTTGTTTTTTTAAAAGATTATAGGAGTGGCATATGTAAGTAATAATTTTAGAAATGATTAACTATTAATTGTTGCATTAGTTATGAATAAGTAAATTATGCTATATATTGGTTAGTTCAAGAGGTTCCCAAAGTTTATCATATCCTAGCATTCTTTCAGTTTCAGTCAGCATATATGTATTTTGATGCGTAACACATTAGTTTGTTACAATAATACTTGAGAGATGATACAAAAGACATGTGAATCAAAATTCAAGGTTGTACATGTCTGTCCTAAAGAGATAATAAGCAGTAATTTTGTTATACTATTTTGAACAAGATATTTGATAAGAATTAAACCAAGAGAGAAAAGAAACTAATTAGTTTAAGTGTTAAATTGTCTGACTTTGTGAAGTTAATAGTTTAGTTACTGTAAATTTTAGCAAGTCCTGTCAAGAATACAACAAGTCAAGTTAGTCTAAATACATTCATACATCATGCCTAGAAGATGAAGAGTGTAAACGGCTGTAATAACGGCTATTTACACCACATATTACAAAAGTTTGAGTCATTCAGAAGACTGTGTATCACTTAAGTGACAGGTTGTCAGCGTGTCGCCTAAAGTTGCAATGCACATCAACTCTCAAGTCCGTATGTTGCTTCTTACAACACCTACGGGAAAGATATGTGGTGATGCTATTCTAAGTCAGCACTGCACGTTAAAGTTAATCTAACAGGTAAGTTTGCATGTTTGTGTGGTCATTGAGTTACTATTTAGTCATACATATGATCACATCCCTGAGGAAGGAAATCTGAAGGATTTTCCCTGTTTAATTTGCTGTATGTACTGCAACTTGCGTCATTCCCTCCGGTCATGTCCTACAGGAATTCCTCAGGTAACGCTTGGAGGTAATGTTTTATCATATTGTTATTAATGAATGACTAAGTGGTATTGTAAGCAGATACTCTTCCTTTATTCCACACTTTACCTACTAAGCAGAATTTTTCAAAAAGTATCATAGTCTTACATGTTTGTTTATGCTTAATTTATGTATGTGCACTTGTGTTTCTGTTTTGATTTTTATGTTTTTGAGCTTTTGTTTGTTTTCTTTTTCATTTTTGACTATATTATTTAACATCTTGCAATGTGAGATTTTTCCTGCTGTTTTATCCTTTCGTATGCTGCTTATTAAATGTATTATTTGAAAAGTAAGTTGTGACAAAGATGATTGACTGATGATGAGTATTGATGATGCTTTTCTATCCGACATGATCAGTTGAAGTCAATAATTAATTGTTCCATTTTTAATAACGACAGCCGACATGTGCATGTCTATTAATAAACCAACAGCACTAAATGCACACATGATGTGTTCTATAATTATTTCCTGCAAGTTCTAATTAGCGAAGAAAGTCGCCGTACATTCGCCTTTACCCGCAAATCAATACTTATCAATACATATTAATTAGTACGCGACTACGGGGAGTACTATTTATGTATTCTGTGGTGGGGGTAGTAAGTAGTAATTAGGCCTCTATTTAAATGCGCTATAGCGAATTGTATAAACGGTCAATCTCACGTCTAGGATAGACATCCAAACCGCCAATGTAAGTTGTATGCATGCTGCATAAAGGCGGGTATTCATTGGGAACAAATCCCCGAAACTTGGTAACGGATTCAATGTTTCTGATACAAAGTTCCCAATGAAGATGCACCCATGTTGGGAACTTTGTTCCGAAACATTGTATAAATGCATCGTCATTGTGATTTTTTGTATTTATGCAATGTTTCGGAAGTTTGTGGCACAAACCTTCCCAATAAATGCCCGTCTTAAGAACGTCGCAAAGTCCTAACTGTCAGACCTAACCTGACTGTACTCAGCAGAAAGTATCCAATTAAGGGTACTTTCTACCTATATTGGTTATCCATACTATTTTTATGAACAAGTAAAGGTTGATCTCTTGAATGGTCACTAAAGATTCAGCTTATATGATTATGCTGTGTCGATCTGTCGAAATTAGAGATGGGCCGAATTCATATTCAGTAAAGGAGTTTGTTTGTTATCTCAATAAAACAAGGAGTCACTTAAGTTGGTAGGTAGATCTCTTCGCTCGCTACCCCCGTAACTTTTCATTATAGAATAAATAATTACAAATGATAAAAAACTTCTCCACTTCTTTGCCTGACTGTACTAAATATATTTATATTTAAAAACAGATCGTCAGATGTGAGACCAAATCGCCAAATATTGGGTAAATCTGCCGAACATGACAAATTCTAATCTCTATTCAAAATTTTACCTTGTAAATCAAACCATCTGAATGGATGAAGCTCACCTCATTTGGGTAGTTTGTACGTCGAATTGTATTTAAAAAAAACAACCGGCCAAGAGCGCGTCAGACTCGCTCACAAATAGGGTTTCGTAGTCAACGTTCAAATATCAGATTTTTCAGCGTTACAAAGTTAATTTTGTTGCTAGTTGGTTTGCAGCTGTATGGTTACCAACCGCAAAAAGAAAAACTTTTATATTTCTGAAATCTGACGTGGTACAGTAACCGTTATAGTTTTCATAGTAACTTCTGATTGTAAACTATATTCCATACTTTTTTCTATTTTTTTGGGTTTATACAAGAAATTACAGCTGGAACAAATTATGGGTCAAAATCGCCCCCCTTCTAAAAGCAAATATTTCGAGACAAACATTTTAGCGACCTGATTCAAAGAAACCTCCTCTTACTTTAAAAATACCTATTAAACGATACCCTACTCAATATAACAGGAGAAAAAAAAAATATTATTGCCCCCCTTCCACTCGTATAAAAAAAAACTCGGGTCCAAAAAAAAATTTCGACACTGTCTATCAATAGCTCTAAAATTGAAGAAGATATGAGGGTGCGGCATACAGACAGACAGACTTGACGAAATGATAAGGGTTTCTAGTAGACTACGAAACCCTAAAAACACAATCTGACTACCACCAATGACATACACTCAAGCCACATTTGAACGGCGGCGTGACTTTGATGATACGGCCTTATCAGACAATCTAGTGATAAGCCTCGAAACGAGAACAAAGAACTGTTGTTTTCGGCTGGGACTCAAACCCAGTATTTACAAGTGCAGTTCCTGTAAAATAGCGGCCTGTAACATATCGGTATTTTATTTGCTAACAGCCAATCTGTTGTTCCGTAAAAAGTAGTTCTTACTATAAAATTCTACCCATCCCCCCGTTCAAATTTTCCCTCTTATGTCCCTCTTGTATTCGTCTCTCACTGCCCCATCCCCAACTCAAAGCTTCTGTATAGAGGCGCAAAACAGCTAAAGTGAGTATGACAAATGAACTAAAATACAGTTAAAATAGATGCCACGTATTTCAGATATACGATGCAGCAAGTGCCTCAAGTTCTTTTAAATATTGTTATACCGTATCGAAATAACAAGTCTTTAAGTTGCTTTGCGTGACAAATCGCAACTAAAATCGCGTGTGGAATATCTACCATAGTTCTATCACTTTTATGTGAAAATATCAATCGAACACTTGATAAAATAAAAACCTAGAGTAGTATTCACCGTTAATGGGTCTAAAGGTCTATATCTGCTAATTAGAAATGTCTATCTATCTGTCTGTATTATATCAATTTGCCAACATAATTCAATATTTTCACACATTTTGCCATCTACCAAGATGAAAATGTAGGTGTAAAGTATACAAGTAAAGTTGTAAAGTCTGCATCTAATAGAGTCTACGACTCGCAAGAGGCCCCGTAAACGTACGTTGCATGCATCAAAAAAATAAACGGTCATCGCGTGAAAGTACACTATTTTAAACTATTGCACTCGACATACGATACGACATCCACTTTTAGACCATTTTTGCCATGGGCCTCCTTTCGTGGCACGGACTCGACACAAAACATAAGTGTTTCCGTCCGACAGACAATTTTGCACGGTCTTCGCACTCTTGCGCAAACAAACATGACAAACATACTGTATTGCATGTAAAACACAATTTTGAAACCTCTTCAGTTGAGCTAGGAGTCATTTTACCTTGTCAGGGTACACCGTTCTGACTGTACTATTCAGATTTAGTTAGTAGAAAGAATAGCTGAGTGAGAAGTTAGAAAATAAATATTCGAGAAATATCTAAAGCAATAGTTTGTGAGAAATGGGAATTTTCCAAGAACTATTGATATACTCTTATCACGTAACGTACGAGAGAAGGGCATCTTATCCATCTGAAAACAATCTCTTGATAGAGTTAACTTTAAAAGCATTACCGGAGGGAATAGTCTCTTGGGTAAAGATATCGCTATTCCTGGACTAGAACAGCAATTTTCATTATCAGCGTTTGCAACAGGAGCTAGAGGGGAGCAACCGCTCATGAACCTTTCATCATGTATTTACTCAAGGTGGTTTCCGATAGCCATTTTTAACTTTTCAAGGTCACTACTACTACTACTCGTACTACTACAGCCACAAAAGTCTTTACTTGACAATAATTCTTCCTTTTCTTAAATGCTCAGTCGGGTAAAAGCCTTCGTAAGCACAATCTGCCATATCCCTATCTGTTTGTTTGTTCAGAACTTGCCCTTAAAAGTTTCATGCAAATGGTTCCATGTTTTTAGTTAGCAAATCGTATTTCTAGAGGTTTGGCTAATTGAATTAAATTTGTTTACATAAAAGAACCTCCGGCCTCTCACATTTTAAGTATTGAGCCGGGTCTATCGCGATAATATTTAGGTAAATCTGTGTCCCGACGTTTCAGCACAGTTTCATATGCTGTGGTCGCGGGTTGACTCCGGCCTCTCGTTCTGAGGGTCGAGGGTTTATCGGGTCGTCATATCAACAAACTACTACTACTAAATTGTTCCATTTCAGGGTTCAAAATATTATTGGTTCTCTCTATTGAAACCTAATCATCCAATATAGGTCGATCCGGTAATGTAATTTATTAACTTAATGGAGATACTCGTGTGGCCTGGATATAAATTAGGCTGTTAATTCGCTATCTACCCTGCAAAGGATTTAAGGTTAATATCATGTATGTAATTTCATACTAATAATCTATTGAAACCGGAAAACTTGCTAGTTGTTCAGGTTCTTAGAAACTAGCTATTATGTACGTCACATAATCGCTGTTTATACCTGGTAACTACCTGCTATTAAATTGTTACGGTAATAGGTGGAATAACAGGTTTGGTCGTCACAGATTCTCGTAGGGACGTTGATTCAGAATGATACTCGTGAATAGGCAGAAAGTTAACTGTGATGGAATAGCAAATGAAATCACGCCTATATCCCTTGCGAAGTAGGCAGCGCGTAAAAGGGTGTAAAAACGGCCATTTACACCACGTCTGACAAAAGTTTGAGAGCCATTCAGAAGACTGTGTATCACCATAGTGACAGGTTGTCACATCAACTCTCAAATCCTTAGTCGTTTCTTACATCACTCACGAGAAAGACATAAGGTGGTACTATACTAAGCCGGCATCACACAGTAATTTTAAATCCGCTTAAACGACCGACTGTGCACTTTTACTAGCGACCAGTCAAAATTAAGAATAGGACAATTTTTAGGGACTTATCTGGCCTTTGTTTGCGTACTCTGAAAATGCTAGCATATTGCCAGATAGGAACTCTATGCAATCATATTAGAGTTCTTCATATATGGCGCCAATGTGGGATCAAATCGAACCCACTAACCTTTCAATTGAAAACCCGTGTCTCAGACCAGACTAGACATCAGAGGTCAAACAACTTCTAACTAATATATACATTGCAAAGTAATACTCACTTCGCGTGCATGGCATCAATATTCCGTAGCTGTATAGATAAAGCTCGCAATGGGAAACCCCAACCCTTGGGGTTTGTATTGATCCCCGCTTGAATTAAATTGTACTATACAAAGCTCTCGTTGATACTATAGAGCCCGCGCCATGATAGTTACCCCGCGGAGAAAATTAACTAGAATTGCCCTTAATAATGTACCTTACGTCACGTGTCATAGAGAGTTGAATAGTGTAATTCCACACACATACATATCACAACTTTATACCTTGCGGGGTAGGCAAGAGCGTAAACGGCGGCCGTAAAAGTACAGTCACTATCGCCACGATTGACAAATATTTTAGGGAAAAATCGTGTATCGTCACTATGGTGACAGGTTTGTCAGCCTGTCGTTTAAAATTGTAATACATATGAAACCCTCTACACCCTCGAGTCCCTTAATCGCCTCTTACGACACCTGCGGGAATCAAACGGGGTGATGCTATTTTACGCCGGCATGACACGGTGTATAGTTCCACGTGATGAGAAATATTCTTTAGTTTAGTTAAGAGCCTTGAGCCTTACAGCGCCGCGGGGCTCCTTTCGCGAAGCAAGGCTATGCATCTCATTTCAGCTACAGATATCTATCAGCCAATAAGTATCGACGGAGTTTCAGTTGCAGAATAACAAGTCTGCTTGAAATGAATAAATTCATATACTTATTATGGATTTGGATCGTGGTTCGCTGGATGGTTGTGCAAGCCTGACTAGAATGACCACTGTATGTGTACATGACTGATTTTATTTCTTCGTTACAAAACAATACAACAAAAATATCTGTCTTTTAAAATAAACGGACACGTAGTTAATGAAGCCGATCAATACTTATGTGACTAAAGAATATGGGCTTGTCGTGACACCAGCACACATAGAATCGATCTACCTACCTATAGGTACAAAACTATTTGTACTAAACCGGGTACACTACGGCCGTTTTTTGTTGACAATTGTTGTAGATGGCTTTGTCAGCTGTCAAATATGGCCTATTCGAATGTACTGTACTTTAAAACGTTGTACGTGTAGGTACGACGACGTAACCATCACCAAGTAAATATTAGCGGGCGCCTCATACATACAGACGACAGCTACAAGGAAACGTCTCTACACTCACACAGACATATACACGTCGTCGTTTACGCGCGAATCCAAACCGTCTCAAACCGGTTACAGCAAAAGACGACGACTGGCAAGTGTAAATAAATATATTGTATTGTGTTATTAGTGTAAGTGTACCTATAATGTAAGTAATGTACCTAAGTATGTTTATCCCAGGTACCACATTTCTAAAATTCTAAAAAAAGTAGTTGTCGTTCTGTAAGTTTTCTATAATATTGTGTCTGCATTATCTTCTTCTATCGCGCCGGACACAGAGTTTTTGATCATTCGTAGCATCATGCACAAAAGACTTCTGTACGCTGTAGTCCAACTTACGCTGGTTACACAGCAAATGTATCAACGACCAACTTAGATTACGCATGACGCAAATGCCATAAACTTTCGTGAAAATAACACCTACCTACATTTACCGAAACAGTTCGCACATTCGCAGTGAAAGCCAAAACATCGTATAATTTCTCAACTTCGTTCAGAAATTACACAAGCATGAAACAAATAAAATAACTTTCTTTACAAACGTGCAACAAACAAGCATAAAATGGGAATAATATCGGTCGGTATGTGGGGGTGGTAACATCCGATGCAGGATAAAATGGAGCATATATCCTGAGAAACGGATATTGAAAGAAAATAGAAATGCAGACTTTACAGATTGTTTCTAAAAGTACCTATGTTATGTAGATTGTAGATAGTATGAGTGGATTAAAGAGTCGGTCGACCCTGATATATGATTTCTTTGAACTGGTAATTTTTCTTTGCTTCGAATAACGACCTAAGTATTATCAAATCATAGACAGCAACCGTTACAGACGGGTAAACGTTCCTTCGAAAGCACGAAATCGTCCAATCATGTGATTTTCTCGTCAATTTTGTGACAGAAATTACAGCCACTGACCTCTAACTGAATGATCAGAGTTTTCATTTTAATTCAGTTGCTGAAACAGTTTCAGCCAAACTGTAAGGGCAATCTCTCGAAATATTGTGTGCTTTCCGCCGGAAAGCGAGCAAAAACCTCCTGCGTTATCCAGACAGTGAGTCCTAAGTACCTAGATGAAGACTTTCAAACGTCCTAGTCTTACTTCATCATTACAAACTCTAAGAAACACGTGCAAGTCACTGAAAAATAAAACACGTCATCGTTTAAAGATTTCTCTGAAAGTAAACATCAATAAATTGAATTAACCTGAAACCATAAGGAAAATTGGAGATTTCTCGCTTATAAAGCCCGCTTCATCAAAACACCGCATGAAAATATACTCTTTTTGTATTGATATAATTCTAAAAATAGTTTGTTATTCCTTCTAGCTATATAGCGTCGTAGATGACAGCCGTTTACATTTTAGAAGAGATCCAAAAGCGTCATTAGTTGCTTCACGCTTATAAGTTTGTTTTGGATAGTAGGTAGTTTAGATGTTAAACCCGATTGCATGCATACTTATGTAAAATAGCGATGCCAGCGACATACTGAAATAAAACGCATCTTCACGTCTTTCGCGTCACTGAGGCAACTGACAAAGGACAAAGCTGTAAAAAGCGTTACGAAGGACCCGAAGGTCTCGTTAGGTAACACAAAGGACCTGCTCGGAAAATGAGACTCTTTCCAGTGAACTCGCTGCACAAAGAACGTTTTATATTTTTAGTATTATAAGGGCAACACGTTTCGCAATAAAACTAGTAAAGAGGCGAAACATATTTGTCTTTTGACGCCCACGAGCGCTCTGCACAAGTCAAGAGATGCCAGGCTATTCAATTCAAATCAGGATTTAATCAGGAAATCTAATGGTGATAATTTCCCATATCACCTTTGAAGTCCCCTTGGAATGCATGACTCCAGAGTTGGGAACTCAACACTATAAAACAAGATACCTCAGAAAATAGTTGTGCCAGTTCTGCCTGCGACCGGCATTTATGTGTTTATACTTACAAGGCGAAGATAAGTACCTAAGGTCGCACTAATAATAGTGTTAATGTCAAACGGTAAAGATTAGACCCCCATTATCGATTTGATACGGTCAAAGTGGATGACGCTTTCTTCGCGCTTGGTCGTCGGTCGGCATCACGTGATCGCTCAGCTTTACTGCCAGAATAGAGCGTCTTATCGGTAAGAGGTTTTCCTTAAAAATCATCCTAAACTTAGCTATTTACAATTCGGGTTGTACTATGTCCCGTTGCCGGGCACGCCTACGCAATCCGTTGCGAGATGGAATCCATATAAAACCATGCCGCGTGACATAGCCACCTAATTCGGGTTTGTTTTATTTATGACCAAAATTTCAGCACCGCCTGAAAGAAAGATCTTTTTAGCGAAAGGCGAACCGATTATAACTACATCATTTTGTTCCTGTGTAGTAGTCTTTTATAAACTTCAATGCGTAACGTTCTTTCATCTATAGTATTTCTAAACCTATTATTGTGTCTTCAGTCGGATCACGTTTCTCTCACGTCTTTCAGTCTAAACGGGCTTTGTAACGCCTTCGCCTTTACACTCATTTTCAAGCTTGCAAGTGCTTCGGAATATTCTGACGACCTCATAGATATTTATCGTGTGCCCCGATATCCCCGGTGATCGTGTCCCCTCACCGGGGACAACGTGATTTTAATAAATGAAACAACAGCTATTCCCGTTGTCCCCGGTACGCATATTCACGTTGAGGGTGGGGCAGGCTTGGGCAATATCTTACCATGTCACGCCTTGCTTGACTTTTTCAAACCTGAATTTGAAGGCGAAAATTTGACATACACGCGATTTCCGCTTTGACAACGGGAAGTAAAATCAATGCGTCTCATTGCCCCTGTGACTGAGACAAGCTCACCGGGGACAACAGGAACACACGATATTTATGAGTTGGAAGTGTGTTGGAAATGTAACGCAACCTGAAAACGCGCGTCGTTTTCCTCTATCATCTCGCAGGTTTTTGTCTCGACGACACCTTGCGTAGATAATAGGCGGTCGTTAACGCCGTCGACGAGGCGGGCCATTGTTCTCTGTAATAGGCCCGAGCGTCAGCGCGTTCCCGTGGCGCCTTAAGGTGGATCGTTTTCCATACAAAAATTAAATGGAGTTACGTCTTGAAATGAGACAAAAATATGATTAAAAATCTTGATGGGAAGTCCCGTGCTTCTATAATATTGTCGCAAAATAAAACAAATAATTTTTTAACCATCAGATTTCTCTGTAAAAACCATGTCGCCACTTTATGAACATAGATGGAGCTACTGCTGCAATAAACACGTTTAATTTTTTTGTGGAGAAAATACTAAATATTTTTTTACTATAAGCAGTTTTGCGACAAATTTACGTGTGCCTTCATCATTTCACATAAAGATTTTTTGATAAAATTGTTGTTTAGCCCATGTTTAACTCGGTTGAAGTTCAAATTTTCGTTTGTATGACGTAACGATGCGCCTTAATAAGGGCGACGCGGCGCGTCTAAGCAAGCCTTGAAGGTTCTTTTCCACAAATACTCGTTTCCACTACCTACAGAAGCAATATTTCGTTTGGCGCAAGTCGTTCTACGCGCGAGCAATGCAAGACTTATTCCGCAATGAAATCGTTTTGGGAATATGTTTCATCTTGCTCGTGCCTTTTATGATCCTGCTTGCGTTACGATAGTCGACTAACAGTGTCAAAAACTCGGGAAACATATAATTTGTACAACTGGTAGGTTCTTATTTTCTCAAGCCTGCGTAGCGTTGGCGCGGCCCTGTGGCGCGTCAGTAAAGGTGACTCTCGAAGCAAACCTTAAAGATGCGTTTCCACCATTTGATAGGCCGTGACAAAGAAACTACGACACGTAACTTGTACAACTGCTTTGTTTTATTTGAGGTGTATGAAATTAACAGCAAATATTTCAAGAGATGAAAACAGCCTATACATTGAATAACTTTAACTTAAATGTAAACAAAAACGTGAAATTTTTACTGTTAATTTTTTAACGTCATGCATACGCAGCACTAGCGACTTTTACTTATTTACGCACTAGCGATTTTTACTTTATTTACGCATTAGCGATCTGCCCGGCGGTTTAAAATGAAACTAATGAAGTCCTGTCCTCTTTCTTATCTTAGTGACGAAGTGATTTTTAAATTAGTAAGTTAATCTCTTATGTTCGTTCGTATTTCTGGGATTGTATTATCTTCTTATATTGCTAATTACTATTAATCACGTTGGTGATTACTTGATTAGATAAGCTAAAAGCCAAGAAATCAATCAAGGCGACTGAACCCTCAACAAAAGACGATTATGGCAAGATCCGCAAAATGTAGCTATTCTCCTGTATTGTACGTTATTGGCTGTCGACCAGCAAAGTTGAGCAACTTCAATTTGTACAACTCACAAGGGTCGATGCCTCTATTAATCAAACAGTGGTCGAAGTTTGGTTACATGTACCGAAACATAATAGAAAAGTTATTGGGAAACTGAAAGATGGCTCTCTTGAATATATTATTTGCTTTATCTTGAATGTCAGTGACCTGAAGCCACTTAGCAATAGCACTCCATGACTATGCAGGTTTAATAGGAAGTACCTACATCCTTAATTTTCTAGAAAAGGTCCTGTTTTTACCCGACTGCCCCAGAAGGCATTCTAAATAATTCTTGGCACACTCTACTTTAAATGTATCTTTCTACTGTACGGAAACTATAAATTCGGCGTCTAAATGGTAATATCTTTTTTACGATGTGTAAAATGTCTAAGAAAATGTAGTATGTGAAGAAAATATGCAGTAAATTATTGTAGTATGTATGAGCTCGTTCCGTGACTCATATTTATTACATAAGTTTTTATAGGTCACAAATAATAGCGCTAGAACACTATGTTTTGTATCCTTCATAACAAAATACTTTATCGTTTTACTAGGTACAATCAGTATTTGTTGGAGAGCACAGTACGTTAGATAGAAACTGATTTTAAATTTTAAATGTAGGTCAATTTATTTGGAGCCCCAGACAGAATCCAATGGACAATGCCGGTATTGGGAAAAGGTTAAATAAAAATAACGGAGGCATTGATTGTTAAAACCTGTATGCTGTGTAGAGAATACTATACCTTTAATACTCTGATACTAAAGAGTTGTTTTTTTGTTGTCTACAGGTCGGTGCGTGTAAATAGACACGCGGCGAGCGACAGGCTACAGACGGCAGACAGAGGAAGAGCATCATGAACGAATTAGATAGCCTGCGCCAGGAGGCAGAGACCCTCAAAAATGCTATCCGGGTGAGTACCGCTGGGTTATCCAGGATAAATGTCTTAAGCTTCTAGGAAGATTCCATGCGGCAGTTCAAGATCTTTACAGGCAGGACCTTCAAGAGCGTCGAAAGCAGTTGCACATTTGACTTGGAAGTTAGCAGGATACTTAGAGTTTCATTGCCGTGTGATGCCGGCCTAGAATAGCATCACCCCAATTCTACCCGTGGGTGTCGTAAAAAGCGACTAAGGGATAATTATCCAGGGAATGGCCAGCAGCGTTCCCTGTGAATTAAACATCTTGCACTGCGCTCGCCAATCCCCCTGCCAAGCGTGGTGAGTACGGCAATAGCCCCCAATACGGGGGAGGCCCATGTCCAGCAGTGGCCTGTTGTGGCTGTTAAGGTTAGAGTTTCAAGCTACTGCATCCGCCAGGCTATCAGTATTTCATAATTTCTTACAGCCGATGTGGCGCAAGGGTAGTGCGGACTGACTGCGAGTGACCTACCGAGAATCAAACAGTTTCCGGGATTGATTCTCGGTGGGTCACGCACATTTTGATATTCATCACATTGTAAATTTGTTCCCACTCTTGTTAGGATATTGCAGGCTGAAGCACCTGATTGTTCGAAAAGCAAGATAGTCCCGTGCTCCGGAGGGCACTTTAAGTCGTCGATCCCGGTCTCTGTCTATGATTACTTAGACGGCAGTCGTTACACAACCATGTTAGAGGCCTGCTCCATGCAGCAGGCGGTTTTAAAACTCCAGGGTTTATCTGGTCCTTGGGCAACTCGGTGTCCTGTCCTACACGTAGAGAAGAAGAGATAGTAAGAGAGAGAGAGTGAAAGAGAAAGAAGATTATTGACGTTTCCACTCTTATTTCAGGATGCGAGGAAGGTGGCGTGCGACACATCGCTGGCACAGGCGACGGCCAACCTGGAGCCAATCGGGCGCATCCAGATGCGCACTAGGAGGACCCTGCGCGGACACCTGGCCAAGATCTACGCCATGCATTGGGGGAGCGACTCCAGGTAGGCATGATGACGCGTGAAGACAATTTGTCTTGACTGTACTGTTAGTTATAGGCTAGAATAGAAGCTGAAATAAAGAGTTGACGTTGGGGATACAGGAAGTCTAGAAAGATCGTGCTATGCCTCCTCCGTCAGATTCGCGTTGCGCCTGCAACCATTGTGGCAAAAATGTCGTGCTGCTTCCTATGACTATACAGCCATCAACGACGGTGCGGCCGTCGTAGATCATCTTAACCCACGAGCGCTGCAACAATCATCTACATAGATGCTGTGGCCAATCATGAGAAAGATCGGGCGGTCGGGCATGGCAAATTTTGATTGCATATAGCAATGTCCATGGCCCCAGGATCCGAAGGTTCTTGCTGGTTCATAAGACGGACACCTACGATCGTATTTACCAGGATCGCTTTTCATATTTATCGTAATTAATTCTCTCTGTTTCCCCCCCCAGGAACCTGGTGTCAGCCAGTCAAGACGGCAAGCTGATCGTGTGGGACAGCCACACAACCAACAAGGTGCACGCGATCCCGCTGCGCTCCTCGTGGGTGATGACGTGTGCGTACGCGCCGTCCTGCTCTTACGTCGCGTGCGGCGGCCTCGACAACATCTGCTCCATCTATAGGTGAGAGCGAGACAGGTTTATTTTCAGTCAGCCTATAGTAGGCAACTGCTGCACTCAAGCTTCCTAGGGTACGCCACGTTGCGTGCGGCGGCCTCGATGACATCTGCTCCATCTATAGGTGAGAGCGAGACAGGTTTATTTACAGTTAGCCTATAGCAGGCAACTGCTGCACTCAAGCCTCCCCGAGGGTACGCCACGTCGCGTGCGGCGGCCTCGATAACATCTGCTCTGTCTATAGGTGAGAGCGAGACAGGTTTATTTTCATCCACATCAGCCTATAGCTGACAACTGCTGCACTCAAGCCTCCCCGGCAGCGGCAGCCTCGACAACATCTGCTCCATCTATAGGTGAGAGCGAGACAGGTTTATTTTCAGTCAGCCTGTAGCAGTCCACTGCTGCACTTAAGCCTCCCCCAGGGTACGCCACGTCGCGTGCGGCGGCCTCGACAACATCTGCTCCATCTATAGGTGAGAGC
Source organism: Phthorimaea operculella (assembly GCA_024500475.1). Taxonomy (NCBI): domain Eukaryota; kingdom Metazoa; phylum Arthropoda; class Insecta; order Lepidoptera; family Gelechiidae; genus Phthorimaea; species Phthorimaea operculella. The sequence goes on along the minus strand of JANFCV010000051.1, from coordinate 824,311 downwards.
GAGACAGGTTTATTTTCATCCACATCAGCCTGTAGCTGTCAACTGCTGCACTCAAGCCTCCCCGAGGGTACGCCACGTCGCGTGCGGCGGCTCCGATAACATCTGCTCCATCTATAGGTGAGAGCGAGACTGTTTTATTTTTATCCACATCAGCCTGTAGCTGTCAACTGCTGCACTCAAGCCTCCCCCCAGGGTACGCCACGTCGCGTGCGGCGGCCTCGATAACATCTGCTCCATCTATAGATGAGAGCGAGACAGGTCTATTTTCAGTTAGCCTATAGCAGGCAACTGCTGCACTCAAGCCTCCCCTAGGGTACGCCACGTCGCGTGCGGCGGCCTCGATAACATCTGCTCCGTCTATGGGTGAGAGCGAGACAGGTTTATTTTCATCCACATCAGCCTGCAGCAGTCCATTGCTGCACTTAAGCCCGCCACAAGGCACGATCTCCCGAGAGCGAGGCGGCATCGCTATTTTTGTTACAACAATAAATTTTGACATCCAAGGAGCTGCGTTTTATTTACCCCTTTTAAGACGGTTTTATTTTATTACAGTACGGCCGCGCCGTTTAAATAGGCTTTATTTGACAGCGGTCGAAATCGTGTTCATGATATGATCTAAGGTCTATTTTAAGTTGACATTTATTTTAGTATCGGTTTGACAGCTGTCAAATATAGCCTGTTCGAACGGCCGTACTTTATCCGACGAAAAAATACCAGGGGAGGCTCTCAATTCATCGCGAACTTTTGTGTGTATGTTCACCGATTGCTCAGATGTCTGAACCGAAATGAAAAACATATTTTTTATGCATCAGGTCTTAGCAATAAGTCCACTTCTTTTCTTGACTCATTTTAACGATTTACCTGGGCGACTCGTTACCACAACTTGTGAAATCAATTTAATATGTCGTAGTAGGTAACTATCTGTAAATAACCAAAAAATTACGCGAGAAACCCGATAAATCGGTAAAGTGAGTGAAAATAATTGCGAATGCTTTAAAAGTTACATATTTTCGTGTTTCGAGTTGATTAGCAATATCAAATTTCGCTCGACTACTATTTCATCAATTTCTGCATTTTCATTGGCTTCCATAAGCGTGCAGTTTGTTGGAAACTTGTGTAATGCCGGCTTAGAAAACTTTTCCCCAGTTTTACCCGTGGGTGTTGTAATAGGAGACTTAAGGGGTAAATTCACCCAGGGAATGAAACCTCGTGCAATGTAAAATATAGAAAGGGCGGCCCATGTCCAGCAGTGGACGGCTGTGGCAGTTGAAATATGTATTTAATGTATGCTGAGCGCTTTGTATAATGGTGGACTTTGCCCTTGTCGGTTGACACCACTTACACCGAAGGCCGGTGTCACATGAGAACCACCACCTGAAACGTTTATCTTTGCTCCGAGTGACACGATAAGAGCCTATTTAAAGATTCACAAGTCGACCTCGGCTTTTATGTCAAAGGTCTGCAAACGTATGCAATTTACTTTTTACTGTGTCTGACACGATAAGTGACTCTGCAAATAGTGGACTGAAGAAAAAGCTTGGCCTTTGAGGCACGGTATAATATGGGTGACGTGTCATGTCGACTTAGAATAGCTTACCCGTAGATATAGTGAAGGGCACTATACGACTGAATGATAAATACAGGGAATGGGCAGTAGCCTTCCCTGTGAAAACAACACATTGCAATGCGCTCACCTGTCAGACATAGAGAGGAATGTTAGGCAATTTGGGGGGTGGCCCAATTCCAGCAGTTACCTGATGATGATGATCAAATCGGATGAAGTGGGTTAGACTCAATTTTTTAGGAGAATCTAGGTATGCTTCTGCGAATATCTATAAACATAATGCGATTGCGAACTCTCAGTTATGTTATGTACGACTCCTTCCATGTGCGAAATTACTGGAAATATACTTTTCTTCAGAAAAATCAAGTCACTCAGCTTTTTTATGTTTTGTATGGATCACATTATCTGAGAAATGTGTTTTAGGAAGAAATGTCTAATGTCGTTTAATAGTTTCTAAATACTAACGTCAAAGTTCAAAATACAATTTTTAATTACATATATTACATATTTCGTTGAACCATGAAAACGAAAGTGTCTCGATATTTTTGATGAGAAGTATATTTTATTCAACTTTTGAACGACTGAACGACCGACATTCCCTAAGAATCGTCGATAAATAAAACTATAAGTCTCGCTTCCTTGTAACCATCTTAAATCGCTATCTTAGAATAGCGCAGCCACTTTCAGTTAAATTGATAAAGAAGAGAATAGTTGTTTTCACAGGCGCAGAACATATCCAAAATAGGCAACATTATTGTTGACATCCTGCTTAAATGTCATATAATATGATAGAGAGGCCGGCAGTCTTTGGGCTCGAAGAAGAAGAAGATAGAGAGGCAAACATGTTGCCGATTCGGAATATGTTCTTTATCAGCGCCAGTTATATCAAATACTATTTTTAATAAAAATCTATATGATTTCATTGTCGTTTTGCACATTTTTTAAACGCCGGTTGACTTTGACAGATAACGGTTAAAATTCGTAGAAACATGGTCAATTTAGTTGTGATCATCTCCTTTTCTTTTCTATAAAATCAAGTACTATTCTATGATAGAGATTTTAGATGGTTATAATGAATCAAGACTAATATTTCACATACACATTACGAGTTAGTGCAGTAAAAGCCCCTAGTATGATCCCCAGGGAATTGGGACATTATGCCTCTTTGACATTAGCATTTTGCGTTTTTTATTTTGCTATTTTGACAATTGGCCATCTTTTTATTGCGTTTCGCGATTATACCATCAAAAAATCAGATTATGCTAAAGAAAAAAATATGTTTTTGGGGAAAGTAGTTCAGTGTCAACTTCGCAGCAGTATATTTTTTACAATATTTATGATTTGTATATCTTATGGTTTTCTCGCGTACTGTTAATATTCGCGATGCGAATTTACTTTAGATTGTTTAAGTTCTAGGTTGCGATGCGATGCTAAGTCGCAGTTACGTAAGCGGGAGGCCAAGTTACGCTGGTCGTTTAATATCTAAGTATTGCGACCAGGGTAACTTGGCCTCCTGCTTACGTAACTGCGACTTAGCGTCAGGCAAATGGACAGGAGCCCTTATGGCACGCTTATACAACTTTGTTTCCATGTTGCAGCCTGAAGACGCGCGAAGGCAACGTGCGCGTCTCCCGCGAGCTGCCCGGCCACTCCGGATACCTGTCCTGCTGCCGCTTCCTCGACGACAACCAGATCCTCACCTCCTCGGGAGACATGACCTGGTAAGTGACAGCTGACAGGTGAAAGACTACTAGATCATTGCCTCAGCTGCTTCCACTTGGATGGGCTGCTACTTTGGTGTTGGCTGCATCCAACGGCTACACGTAACTCTGTCTCTCTCTTCGTGTGGGACACCGAGTCGTTCAACGACCCGATGAACCCTGTGAACACGTAACTTGTACAAGGACATCACTACCTGATATAATACAGTGGACGTAGTAGTAGTATAATCGTAGTAGTAGGAAGGTTTCATACAATTCAATTCAGAATACCTTTTTATCCAACCTTCATCGCATCACCAATCCAAATGTTTATCAATTATTTCTAAAACACCGCCTGCGTACCAAAAGTAAGAAACAACACGCATCCACGTCGACAATCGCATATCGTCACCTTCTTGGTAGACTTGAATTTGGTAGTGACTAGTGAGGTGACCCAGCTGTGGAATATTTACTGCTGGCCGTGGATTCTTCAATAACAGAGAGTTAACAGAAGAATCGCTCGACACTATTTAGGATTTCGTGATTATCACGCCGATTTGAATGCACGAAATAATGTTGTTCGTGGCAACCATCTTTTTAGTTACCTTGAGTTCCTCTGAGATTCCAATTCATTCCAGCAAACGTCAGTAAGAAGCGTCAAAATTTTCGAATCACTGAGAGAGCCATTTGTAAAAGCACCCCGCTTCTTCTTAATATGTGGTGACTGAGTCGACAATGTCCAACGGCTACCCTCAACCTCACAAGGTCGTCGGCCCACCTGCCAGGACGACACGGTTACAGCTTCATCGATCGACAGTTCAAAGAACGACGTCTCTCGCCCGCAGCCGTATCATGTTGCAGCCCATTGTTGTTCTCTTGTTGTGATCTAGCAATCTATGTCGGTTATCAACCTGTTATGACTGGGGCATTGTATTATTCTTTATTGTGTGCATCATATATTGTTGACACTTCTATTTAAACTATAAATAAGCTATTATGATGATAATTTTATAGTATAAAATCTAGGTCATGTCTACGATAAGGTGTCCTTCTAGTTCAAAGTGAAGGTAATGTTACGGGTAAATAAAGATGAAGGTGAAGTCTATTCAAAGGGGTGGTTAACAAAGATTCGCCTTGTGTTGTGAAGTTATAGGTAAGTGACCTGTAGTGAAAGTGAAATAAAAGTGCAGGTGCAGTGAAGGTGAGGTTTGTGTGAATTAAGATAGAAATTGAATAAGTAATAAATTGTTTTTATGGTGAAGTGCATCGTGAAGATCAAAGTGAAGGTGATATTGAATTCTATGTGAAAGTTGAATCTGCACCAATCGTGCTGGATTAAATTAGTATCACCCCATATCTTTCCTGTAGGTTTCGCAAGAAGCGACTTAAGGGATTTGAGATTTGATATGTATTGCAATTTTAGGCTACAGGCTGACAAACTGAATGACTCTCAAACTTTTGTCAGACTTGGTGTAAATGGCCATTTTTTTCAATCGTTTGCGCTCTGCCTACCCCGTATGAGATATAGGCGTGATATGTGTATGTACATGAAAGTTGAAGTGTGATGATGTGATGAACCGAAGCGAAGGTCATGGATAAGCGAACTGTCTAAAAATTATGATCTTGAGGTGACCGTATCAGTGTACGGTGGCTTAGATTGGCATCACCCAATTTCTACCCATAGGTGGTTGTAAAAATCGATAAAAGCATGATTCCAGGGAATATTTACCTACAACATTTTGCACTACCTTCGCCAGTTTTCCTGCTAAGCGTGATGAGTATGGCAACACTCCTCCAATGGGGGATGACCAGCAGTGGACTCTTGTGGCTACAGTGGTAGAAGAAGTATATTAATCGTAATGGCCACTTCTTTTTCTATTGTGTGAGACACCGAGTTAAACTAGCCGATAATTAACTCGATGTCGCCAATTCATAATTTAGTTTTCCGGAAAATCGCGTGTCTCAGGCGGTGCATATTTGATACCGAGCAGCTGTAGTTTCCCTGATAATTGACGTTTATTAAATAAACGTTTCTATTTGCAACGCTTTGATTGGAACCGAGGGGTGGATGGTTTGAATTTATTGTCGCCTGTTTTTATGTAATCGCGTGTCTTAGACGGTGCATATTTGATACTGAGGAGTAGTTTCCCTGCCTTTTTACCTTCACTAAATAAGTGTCTTTTTTCGCAACGCTGTGATTGACACCGAGGTTTAAGTAAAATTGTAAAATTTATAGCTAGTTATTGTCGCCAATTCATAATTTAAGTTTCTGTTAAATCGCGTGTCTTAGACGGCGCATATTTGATACTGAGGAGTAGTTTCCCTGCCTTTTTACCTTCACTAAATAAGTGTCTTTTTTCGCAACGCCGTGATTGACACCGAGGGTTAAGTAAAACTGCTGAATTTATGGCTAGTTATTGTCGCCAATTCATAATTTAGGTTTCTGTGAAATCGCGTGTCTCAGGCGTTGTGAAACCACAGCTGTATCAAGCTGTGGTTTCCCTGACATTTTACATTGATGAAATAAACGTTTCTTTTTTACGAGTATTTTTCATCGATCGACACAACATCAAGAAGGTTCACTCGACCCTATTTAGGATTTTCGTGATTAGACACTTGTTACATAATCAGGGTGGCTGCAACCCCTAAAAAACCTTAAATTATAAGAATATCTAAACAGCATAATCTAATACAAGAACATCATATGATACTGCGCCAATTTTATTCCAAGACATATGACGTTCGTGTCAACCATCTTCTTAGTTACCTGGAGTTCCATCGCGCGCCGTTTCCCTAATTTGTGGTTCCACTGAGATTTGAGTTATTTTATGTAGTACCACGAGTCCACGACTAACCTTGGTGTTTTTGGTGAGGCTTATAGATTCTCGACATTTCGGTGCAATAAGTGCATCATAAAATAAGAGTTGTCCTTGTTCATTTAATTATTCATTTCCCTGATTTGTGTCTACATTCACAGATCTAGTACATAAACTAAACATTTGTTTTCGGCAGCGCCCTGTGGGACATCGAGACTGGCCAGCAGTGCGGGCAGTTCACCGGGCACACCGGCGACGTGATGTCGCTGTCGCTCGCGCCCGACCAGCGCACCTTCGTCTCCGGCGCCTGCGACGCCAGCGCCAAGCTGTGGGACATCCGCGACTGCCAGTGCAAGCAGACCTTCCCGGGGCACGAGTCCGACATCAACGCGGTCACGGTGAGATTACATGAACACTCAGCTGTTTCAACCAGCGCACCTTCGTCTCCGGCGCCTGCGACGCCAGCGCCAAGCTGTGGGACATCCGCGACTGCCAGTGCAAGCAGACCTTCCCGGGGCACGAGTCCGACATCAACTACTCGAGCCATCCTAGTTCCCCGAGGAAGCTCAGCAACCCTACCAAATCACCAATGCTGTGTGATGGCTGTGTGTGTGTCTAAAAAGTCCCGACAAAAAATGAGGGCGCCACTTTGTATGAAATTGCAAATTTAAAGGACAACATCAATACATAGTATAACATGAAGTTGGTTTTTGTGTTTCTCCGTCGTAGAATTCGCTAACTTCTCCTAAACCAAGCAACGAATTTAAATGCGGTGATTTAATAGGAAAGTTTGTATGCATAACACAAACCGTGAAAATTCCTCTTATCCGCGGGAAAACAGGCTGCTTGTCATAAGCATAAATATAAGCTACCATACACGTCTCAAAGTTGTAGTTTTAGTGGAATGTCCCATTTACTTATCTGTTATCCGTTCGCAGTTCTTCCCGTCCGGCTGGGCGTTCGCGACGGGCTCGGACGACGCGACGTGCCGCATGTTCGACATCCGCGCGGACCAGGAGCTCGCGATGTACAGCCACGACAACATCATCTGCGGAATAACCAGCGTCGCCTTCTCCAAGTCCGGCCGCCTGCTGCTGGCTGGCTACGACGACTTCAACTGCAACGTGTGGGACTCCATGAAGAGCGAGCGCGCTGGTGAGACATTCTTCTCTCTCACTCACATACATAGACAGCACTACAAGTCCGGCCGCCTGCTGCTTGCTGGCTACGACGACTTCAACTGCAACGTGTGGGACTCCATGAAGAGCGAGCGCGCTGGTGAGACATTCTTCTCTCTCACTCACATACATAGACAGCACTACAAGTCCGGCCGCCTGCTGCTTGCTGGCTACGACGACTTCAACTGCAACGTGTGGGACTCCATGAAGAGCGAGCGCGCTGGTGAGACATTCTTTCTCTCACTCACATACATAGACAGCACTACAAGTCCGGCCGCCTGCTGCTTGCTGGCTACGACGACTTCAACTGCAACGTGTGGGACTCCATGAAGAGCGAGCGCGCTGGTGAGACATTCTTCTCTCTCACTCACATACATAGACAGCACTACAAGTCCGGCCGCCTGCTGCTTGCTGGCTACGACGACTTCAACTGCAACGTGTGGGACTCCATGAAGAGCGAGCGCGCTGGTGAGACATCTCTCTCTGTCACTCACACACTCCTTGTGGGGTAGACAGCGCTACAAGTCCGGCCGCTACGACGACTTCAACTGCAACGTGTGGGACTCCATGAAGAGCGAGCGCGCTGGTGAGACATCCTTCTCTCTCACTCACACACTCCTTACTGGTAGACAGCACTACAAGTCCGGCCGCCTGCTGCTGGCTGGCTACGACGACTTCAACTGCAACGTGTGGGACTCCATGAAGAGCGAGCGCGCTGGTGAGACATCCTTCTCTCTCACTCACACACTCCTTACTGGTAGACAGCACTACAAGTCCGGCCGCCTGCTGCTGGCTGGCTACGACGACTTCAACTGCAACGTGAGGGACTCCATGAAGAGCGAGCGCGCTGGTGAGACATCCTTCTCTCTCACTCACATACTCCTTGCGGAGTAGACAGCACTACAAGTCCGGCCGCCTACTGCTGGCTGGCTACGACGACTTCAACTGCAACGTGTGGGACTCCATGAAGAGCGAGCGCGCTGGTGAGATACTTACATACATCCTTGTGGGGTAGACAGAGCGTAAAAGGTTGTATAAAACGGCCACCGACACCACGTCTGACCAGTTTGAGAATCACTCAGAAGACAGTGATAGTAATAATTTGTCAGCCTTTTGCCTGAAATTGCAATACACATCAACTCATATCCCTTAGTCACTTCTCACGGCACCCACGGGGAAGATACGGGGTGATGCTATCTATGCCCGCATCTCCACCTAATAAGTAATCCCAGCATATCATTTCACCAATCTTGTTCCACTACCACTCCATGAAAAGCGAGCGTCCTGGTTAAACATCTTTCTCTGTAACTGACAAACCATTTCACCAATCCTGTTCCAACGTACACCATCAGTACAATCAAACTGGCTTCTATCGGGTATAGAAGCCAGTTTGATTGTACCACATGTTTATTGCTGTCCTTGTGGAAACTTGTTCAATTTCTTTGGCCAATCCACCCCTTGAAAGCTATTTTATTTGCACTTGTATGTATACTTGAAAACTAATTAGTAAACATTTTGTCCGCAGGTATCCTGGCTGGTCACGACAACCGCGTGTCGTGCCTCGGCGTGACCGAGAACGGCATGGCCGTCGCCACGGGCTCCTGGGACTCCTTCCTGCGCATCTGGAACTAAACAGCACCCGCCCCCACCACCCCCCCCGCTCGCGACACCACCCACCCCACGCCCAGGGGTCACGTTAGCTTCCACACGACCGATCTTAACGCGCTTTTATATACACCAATAGATAATAGTAGATATACAACTATCCTGGTTACGATCACGGCCAGTAGCGAGACGTATGTCGCTTCGATCCTAACCAAAGATAGTGACACTGAGAATTTGTTGTATGAATCTGTGAATATACATTTTTACGAAGCTAACCTAACCTCTTTGGAGTATCACGACGATGACCGCGCGGTATCGCAGACACAAGATGGCCGCCGAAATAAAATGGCGGTCAGTGGTAACTCGAGATCTAATTTCGTAATTTTATACTTTAACGTGCGTTTAAATATTGTGTGCGTGGGTGGAAATTTGGGATTTTATTTTGTTTCCGGGTGAAAACGTTCGGGCGTTTACTAAATTTTGCACTAAAAAAAATATCTTCGAAACATTTACAATTCGACAATTTAAAAACGACGTATATTCACTTACGCCCTTTCGCCTTTGAAACAGAATGAGGAACTGAATTGAACATTTTTCAATACTTAGCTTTGCTGATCTGAGTGTTTCTACAGAGTATAAAATAAACACTGCACAAAACATCCCTGTTTTACGAAGAAAATGCAAATTTTCTAAACAGGGATGATGATAGCACTCTTTGCTTTATTTATTTGAAACAAAACAAAAATATACTTGTAGATGATAATTTTCCGTTGGTTGTTTAGTATAAACTGCGCTTTGAAATAATGAAAACATAGTAAGTCCTCTTTCTTTGGGTGTCTTTTAAAAGAAAACCTTTGACCCAAAATTCGATTACCCAGCTAATCGCTTAACTTGCGGGCAATAAGGGTATGTACGCCTATTCTTACTTTGAAATATTCAAACCTCTGTCTATATTATCTAACCAACTCTTAAAGCATTTAAACTACGATACGATTGATGTAGTTTATTAAAAAAACAGTATGTCCGCCGTATGTATGTTGTGTGCGTTACTCTGATTCACGATAAAACATTTATATTAACAATAGGTATCTGATGTATTTGTAATAATGGTTAAAATTGTATTGGATTTTGGATTTTAGCGACACGACGTTGCCGTGGGCGCGCGCTGATTTTATGTTTCTGTGTAATGGTGAGTATCTCACTTTCGATGTCGTTTAGTGTATTTTTTTATCGTGTCGTTCGTATGACAGTGAATAATAGTTATAGCTAGTCTGTGGGAGAATACATCATATCGATACCTCCCGTCGCCTGTCGAAAAACATCGTATCTCAGTTCTAAATTAGTACTGGGTGCGCACACCTTATGATGTCACCGGAATGACATTGTATCTCAGTACTAAAGTAGTATTGGGTCCAGATAAAATACACTGTACAAGGAGTAACATTTTTTATTACTAGCTACCAGACAATAACATTGTGTGTACTAAATAAGTTATCCGACAGACAATATCTTATCCTTTTTTTTAGTTCCGTACTGCATTTTTTTTTTGACTTTGCATTTTTTTTTAATTTCAGAGGATAACATCGCTCCACAGTCACGAGTTCTAAAACTATTAATTAAAGAACCAAATATTATTATTAATATATCTATGTGTAATTTATTATTTAATGAGAATTTTTCGTCTAATCGGAGTTAAGTTATGATTTTAATGTGTAATACTACTTCGGATGCATGTACTCGCGTTGCCATTGAAACTGATAAGTCGAGCAAAAGCGCACAATACACGATGCGAGAAGAAATTCACAAGAATGTTTTGCATAAATTCGACGATCGCACAAGTTGGACGCACAAATATTCGTGCAATGCTTTTTATAAGCTTTGTCACTAAAATAATGGATAGTCTGTATCTTTGCTTGATTTCATCTAAGCAATGATTTTCATTGAACGCGAATACATATCGCCGAATGTATATATGTATGTTAGTTGTAGTTATTCACCCGTTTTAACTTATAAGCCGAGATTTAAAATAGAAAGATCTCTTTTGTCCGAAATTATTGTTTTTATCACCTACAATTTAAGGGTCTTTGCACGCGAGTGAACGAAAAGTGAATTTTTTGAAAATAAATAGCACTTGTTTATTGGGCTTGGAATCTAAACTATATTTTGAAAGTATTGAGTGCCATATCGCGTGAATTCAAAATATGAAATTAAAGCAACTTTATTCTCTATCGGTCGCGTGCGAAGAGGCTTAGGTTCCGACTTTCCATTGAAATGATGTTAAAAGCTAAGCTTTAAAACTAATTTAAATTTATATTCTTTGACAAAACCAATATATTGATTTCTTACTGTATAATGTTTTCTCATTGTACAAATACCCTATCACGTTTAATTTATTACAGTCTCGAAACTAAACACTTTAAAGTAATCATACTGCACAAAACATTTATTTACTTACATACACCTGCGCACAAATTACTTCACAATAAATGCCTTTTAAGTTTTTTTACAACCGTTTTAAGGTTTAATTTACTTACACGAAATCAGGTGATGAAATTATGAATATTCTGTAATATTTTTTATCGCTTAGCTTAGGTGATAAGGTGTCTTTTGGAATGAAGTTTTGATTATACAGAGTGTAAAAATCAGCACAATCTGAACAAACACTTTTTTGAAACTTAGAGCTCATGACATTGATACTCGATACCCTTGTGAATATCATTGTATCTCGATTAATTACCAAGTGACCGAGATACAATGTTATGCGATGGGATTCCTGGGATGTTTTGAATATAGTATGAAAAGTAATAAAATTCACCCGTTGTATTAGGTAATACTATTTTTACACTCTGTATCAGAGTTATATAAGACTTTCTCGATACGACCACGGTTAAAAAACAACGATTCTGTTGTGTGAATGAGCGATTGAGTATTCGGTTATAATGCTCGCCGTCATAATCATAAACCTAAAGTGTTATTGGTATGATTCGTGGTCGTATGTAAATTTTCCTTGGAAAGCAAATAATTACTTTCATCAAAACGTTTCTATTCGGACAAATATTATACTAGTTATACCTAAATAAATATCATAAGTTCAAATTCCTATACAATATTCATTAAAATTGCGCGCAAAGAAATAAAAAATAGTACTTATTTACAAATTATCACAATTTTTACCTTTTTCAATAAATCATCCATCAACATCATCGGTTTACACCAGAATACACGGAAATACCTAAATAATTGCTAAAAAATAACCGTGGTACAACAACAACTAACACACATCTTGTAAAACTGGACGCAAATCATCAGAATCGTCCCAAGAGTTCATTTACTAGGATAAGCTAGCAAATAGGTATCTAAGGGATTAATATAAAATAATAAACTAGGCATTTGTAACTTTGACATTCTGTGTTGCTACGCGTGAAATATTGGCGCAGATTGGCGCAGTTTTCTGATCTGTGGTAACACTAAAGTGTAGTTTTCTTTGCAGTATTGTATGCACAAATTATTAAAAAATATTTTCCTTCTGAGCTACCTGTTTTGGGTTGTATATCGTCTTTATCCGATAAGCCACTAACTATGTCAAAATACCTTCACGTCGTATACTAGGAGTTATTTTACGAGATCAATCAAACTTACCTGAGGTCATTTTGATGAAATACTCTGCCAACTTTATAACTATAAGACAATAAACAGCTCAAAACTGCAAGCTTTTACTTAGCGCTTTTTAATTTTTAGTCGATGGATGGTTGTCGCTATTACGTTTATATTTCATTTTATATTTAAGCCTTTACGACGTAGATAGGTATTATGTAGGTGTTTAATAATGTTAAGCAGGCACAGTTGGACAAAGCTTACATTAGACTTCAACTTCGATGCTAAAATAGACCATCCTTTCTAAAATTACTTAAAAATGGTTTGAAAAAGAAACTGAATTTATATTAACCAAAACTATCTAATTGGCTTATTATTTGGCCCAGGTTGGTCTATTTTCCTATGGAGAGTCTATGCGCAATTGTATTCCTATTGATTGATCGTTCAGACTGTATTAAATAGTGAAATTGCTTTTCAACCTTTCGTGTCAGTAAATATTCAGATGAAATTAAGATTGGCATATCAATGGATCCGCCAAAATATAAATCATTTAAGCCACCTTTGTAATCACTATAACAAAATTTGCTAATATATTTTACAGAAATCACCATCTACATTTTGTAAGCTGAAACATCACAATAAATAGTATTGTTAATAATTTATAATTATAAACAATTCACCATACCTACACTAGAATATAATTTTCTTAATTTTCTGGGGTCGTGCCGAAAGGCAATATTTGTGTACCGTGATAGAAAGGCTGGCTAATTACGTCAACGTATTCTTGTTCAAATTATAACTGAGCAAGCATATTATCTTAAGGGTGTATTCGATGTACGTAACATTTTATTCGTCCAACGTAAACGAATCGCAATCTTAAAGAAAACGTTTAAAATGACGTGCACAAATTTTCACATGCACAAAGCTTTTAAGATTTTCAACCTCAAAAAAGCTTACGTTGGACGTATAAAACAAATGGGTTTAGCTCTGGTCTGCTAGAATTATAATAGAATAAGACTTTTTTAAATGGTAAACCATTGTTTTTTCTACTATAACGGCTTCTTTTGCAATCGTTGTATGATAATGATAAAGTAACTTACCTACGTGTACAATATGAGGTAAGATAATTTTTATCAACTCCAATAAGACGAGTCTTGTGAATCTACATGCCAGAAACCGATAAAACGGCCAAAAAAATTGCTATAATGGAGTTGATAAATTTATGTCTTAGGAGACTCATTTTCATATGTATGATATTTTGTAGTTAAACTCCTGTTTGATTATTTATTATCTGACCAATTTTGTCACTTTTACATCGTATCGTCGGTAAATGGACTGCCATAGTTTAATCCGTAACTGTAATATATCTAAAATTAAGGGCGAACGCTGTGCGACCGTATAGCCCGCGCGGGAGCCCGCCTGCCTAGACGACACTGCCACAATAACTCATCCAAATTAAGTTGACTCCTCATGCCTACAGATGTATTGGTGCAAGGTGTCTATCTAGTAATAAGTACGGGTAGCATGCGTGCGCGTTTGGCGGGATCGCATCGCAGCGCTGCGCGTGTTGAGTATCGTGCGTCACACAGTGCTGCTTGTTTTATTTTGCCAAACCAGCCACGCGCATGTGAACCCGCGCGGGATACACGTAGTTTAGTAAATTTTTTGCATCCATGAACATTTGATTTGTTTATCTTATTACGTTCTGAGGTTTTGACATTTTGCGGTGGCCTAAAAGAAACAGTTATCGCAACCTTAATATCACCCGTCATCATCATGGCTCATATGTTGCATATTTTAGTACGAATGCCTCTCCCAATTGATTTCGTTCCTGATATCAATCACAAGTGGTCTGCATTTTATCACTATCTAGATGATATTCTCTTATTTCATTAAAATGAGATAATTTAGTTTTTATGAAGGCCAGATCACGACAAGAGTCCTTTTCTTGATATCGCTTAATTAAAATGTATGAATTTTCCTACGCTCAGTAATATAACGATAATTTAATATTATGTACCTTCTTTGGCATAGCCATTATATTTATCTGTTAGGTACTAATGGCACAAAATGAAAAAAACGTCGGCAAAATAATCCCCTCAGAACTTTTAAGAATATGGATGGTAAAAAATTAAAATTAATACATGTTATACGCCCTCACAATCAATATTCTCGTTTCAGAATTTATTTGACCGTCGAAAATTATAATTTAATTTTTATTTGCTAGTCCACGTCTTTGAATATGTTTATCATAATTATTATTCATAGCGGTGTAATACTAATTCAATAATGTATTGTGTAAAATATTTTTTTTAGTTATTATCAATAAATTAAAAATTTGTTTATTTTACAGATTGTTTTATTTCAATCAATATTATAAACAAAGTTCTTGCCAGACATAAAAATATTTAAGTTAAAAAGCTATTGAAACTACATGTAAAAACCTTCATGCTAGTTTTTTTATAGACACACGCAGACAGAAAACAAAGAAGTAATACAAATACTAAACAACGTCGTATCTTGCAGCACTAAATATGCCCATCTACTAAGTTACAATGTTATTAGATTTTTAAAATAATAACATTGTAACTTGATTTGCAATGTAAAAATAACAGTATTAAATAGGTATACAGTATTTTGATAAACAGCCTGTTTAATGAATGAGGTAACAATTAAATTCAGCACAAATATTTTGGAGTGTCTACAATGCATTACAAGTAGGTGGTTGGTTTAATACTTACAAAACTAAACATATTTCGTTATTTTATATGATATGTTTGCCGTGTGATATCGGCTTAGAATTCCATCACCTTTCACGTGGGTGTCGTTAGAAGCGAGTAAGGTATTTGAGAGTTGATGTGTATTGCAATTTTAGGCGACGTATGTCCATTCAGAGCAAAATGAGCAAATTTGTGCTCATTTTGATTCTTGTGCGCATTTTTGTTTTTCTCATTTTCCTTTTTGCTCTTTTTGCGTTTTGCTCATTTTAATTCATGTGCTCATTTTGCGTTTTGCTCATTTTGCTCTGAAGAGGCGTATGTAAGTTTAAAAAGTTATAAATAAAACATTGAACTTTACATACGAAGTGATTTATTGAACAATTATGAATAATGTTTATTTTTCTAAAAATTAATAATATGATCAACATGATTTGTTTATTTTTATTAGTTGAAACTAGAACATTCCCCGAAAATATTTCTACTTAAATGTAAGCTATACAGTAATTAATTAATTATTTAGTTGTTTTTATTTTAATAATATTCTGAATCTGGCCAATCCTTAATATCGGTAAACTTACTTTAATTGCTATCTTATCTTAGTTGATAGCAATAAATCTCGTAGATTAATTAACTATTAATCACAATTGCAAGTTAATCCCCGATATTCGCTATCTTTGCTGCGGTCACTAAGCTAAACATTATATGCTCACGTCAGCATATCTCGCCGCGAATTTCAGCTTTCTAGCTCCCATCGCAAAGTTGTGGCATTTTTTTTTACTTTGAACCCCCCCGCTATTGATATCTGCTCCATCGAAATATACTACCTAAGTCAAGCCACTTACTTGAATATTTAATTAGTAATGTGAACTGACGACACAATTTTATTTTTCAGTTCTCATGATGTCATCCAGATACGATAGGTACAATTTGGATACCTACACTGAAATAATGGCCCGTCGATACAAGTCTCCGAAGTTTTCAATAAACAGTGAGTTTAATCAACGTACTTGTCGTCTGTGTTGAATCAGTCTATGAAACTGATCATGATCAATTTCCCCCAAGAAATATATTCCGAACATCAGCAATTTTTTAAAATATGGATCTCCCGTACAATTTTACTCGGTCGGTCGGTTTGTTGAGGTTCCATTTTCGTTTTGTCGACCTATTTTCCTTGGGAAAACTTGTTCAGTTTCATGGACTGGTTCTTCCCCTACAATACTTACGTACCTATTTACAGTTGATTCTTTACATTCTGTAAAAAAAATAACTTAGTCGTGTACATAGCTTAGTATTTAGTAAACTGTTTTATGTTTATAATTTATAA
The DNA here is from genome assembly GCA_024500475.1 of Phthorimaea operculella. Classification (NCBI taxonomy): domain Eukaryota; kingdom Metazoa; phylum Arthropoda; class Insecta; order Lepidoptera; family Gelechiidae; genus Phthorimaea; species Phthorimaea operculella. Next base: position 807,810 of record JANFCV010000051.1, on the reverse strand, counting down.
GTTTATAATTTAAAAACCGATGCTACTGGTCAGTGCACCAGAAGAAGCATCTAGAACCCGCGACCGCGACCGTGCCGTGCCCCCATTTGTAGCATGTCGCTAACAAGCTGTTTCATTTCCGTGTTTGTTTTGTGGAAATCTTGCAAAATTTTCCATCTCAGGCTGGATTTGAACCAGCGACCTTCGCCTTCTGTACTGGCGACGCCTCTACTAACTGGGCTACAGCAGCTCACCCCTACCCTGCGAATTAAGCAAGTGTATTTTGACCACTAACGCGCGGTAGGGCTCTATCCACCGGGATAGTTTTGCAATTTCTTCCCAGCAACTAATCTATTCTTTAGATTAGAGATTGGATGTAGCTAAAGCAATGAAATACCGCGATAAATTGAATACCTTTTAAAACACTTCCCGTGTTAGGAAAACTTACAAAGTTTTCTGTGTTTGTTGCTCGTTCTCAGTCAGTCAGTAGGTACCTATAAATGTTCAGCTCTCTTTTCTGCCGGTGCGTATTATTATCTAACTGTGCCCTTTTAGTCTCTCAAACAAGTCAAGCTTCTTGACTTCTGCTGTACTTAGGTACAGATAGAGGGGTACAGATAGAGGGGGCCACAGGCGTGTATTGCTTAGAGCACGTTACGTCGTACGAACGAAAATCTGATCTTCAACCGAGACAAACATGAGCTAAACAACAATTTTAACAAAAAAACTTTATGCGAAATGATGAAGGCACACGTATATTTGCCGCAAAACTGCTCTTATGATAAAAAGATATTAAGTATTTTCTCCACAAATAAATTAAACGTGTTGATTGCAGGTTGCAACAGTAGCTCCATTTATGTTCATAAAATGGCGAAACGGTTTTTATAGAGAAATCTGATGGTTAAAAAAATATTTGTTTTATTTTGCGAAAATGTTATAGAAGCACAAGGCATTTAAAGACGTGACTCCATTTAACTTTTGTATGGAAAACGATCCACCTTAATCCACCCCTGCTACTGGTAGTACCTATTCCTACTACAGCTACTGTTTGTACGTACTTTGCTGCACTGCAGTCAGTGCAGTGCAACAAAGTAGATGGAGTCGTTATTAAAAGTTACGAGACTTTTAATAACGACTCCAATCACCATATTGTTATTCGGGCAATGGCCGTTACTTATTTCAATGAGACGGTACTGTTACGTACAACTTGTATCAGTCACAGTTCAAGTAGTTACATGCACACACACATACAAACCGTTTACTTGTTAGTTTAGGCTGCTTTGTTTTCATAATGGGAAATCAATGGTTCGATACGTCACGTATATTTATATGAATTTCACGTAAATATGTATAAAACTAGTGGAATCAGCTGAGGTGACTAATGATGGTGATATGTAGCGAGTTTGTTTACCTAACAATGTAGGTAAAGTAAAAATAATAAGTAGGTAGGTGCCTATGTGACGACCTCATGACATAGAAACGACTTCCCATACAAAGTATAGATAGGTATAGTCTGATTTTTATTCAGATAGACTAAACTGACAGCTGAGATCAGCCTTTTGTTTTTAAAATGTTGCAAGCATCAGGCTAGTGTTGTGGTTTGACTCATTCATTTTATTCATTGAACTGTTGTCTCATTATTCCTCGATGTATTTATTTTTGAAAATAAATATGCTCAATAAATACTTTCGTATTTATTACGTATCTACATACTTTATGTTACGTAAAAGAGTATACGTTATGCGTATACTTTACGTTTATACGCAAAGTTTTCGTTTAGTTTATAGAATTCAAAAATGAATAATATTGAAATTTAAAATGTAGGTACTGTTCAATAAATTCACATTAATGATATCAGACTGTTACTAGTTATGTTCTCATTAGCTTTCAAATAAAAATTTCGTCAGACAGGAAATAAATGTGAAGTTAGTTTGTTATACACATAGTAGTATGTTTGTCTTATAGGCCAATTTAATATTGAAAATTGAAATAAACTAAATTTTGTTTTCATAAAGATTCAATCACAATCTGTGAATCACATAACTTGATCATTTGGGTACAACACTATTTTTTTTATTATTTTAAAATACAAAAACGTGGCAACCCACCAAACGTCAGTTTAGTCTATCTGAATAAAAATCAGACTATACTATTATTTATTCTGTGACAAAATCACGACAGATCTTCGGATACTGGTAGGGTGCACGCAGGCCATACCTAAAATTAGGCAACTTTTTCCTGGAAACATGTCAGGAAACGTAAAAAAACAGACGACTTCCCAACTCTCATACTAAATTACGATCAGCTGACTGCAGTTTGTTGATAGGTAAATTTTCTTATGAGAAGTTGTTCAGTTTCATATTATATACCTACCATATATTTTTTTATTAAAAATACGCAATTTTAGGCGACAGTCTGACAACCTGACTCTATGGTGATACACTGCCTTTAGAATCACTCAAGTTTTTGTCAGACTTGGTATCTAAATGTCTGTTTGTTACAGCCGTTTGCGCTTTGCCCAGCCCGCAACGGATAAAGGCGTGATAAAGTATGTAGAATTGTATTGTATTGTATTGTATTGTAATAAACAATTAGTTAGTGCGGGCATACAATTAATTAGTACAGACATACTTAAGTACGTTACTTACCTAATTAAGTAATTAATGATGATAATGATTCGTATTTAGAGCAATGTCTGAAATAGAACATTAGTTGTTTTGTATTGAAAATAAGGAACCTTCAATCCCTAATAAATAAAATAAGTCAACGGACGGTCTGTAACATTGAGTTTATTTTTGTAATCGACCACACAAATATAAAGAAAAACAAAAATACTTTGTTTAGGGAAGTATCTTTTTGTGCGTCATTTCTACATCCAATGCTTGTTGCTACTTTGTTCTATAAACTGAATTTTCAGAAAGCAATCGTTGTATTCTACCTGTGTGACGCATAATACGTCGCCTTTTGATCTGTTCACAAAAAGAGATTTAGATAAAGACTTGCATAATAAAATAATCTTATTCTTATCTTAAGATTTTATACTTGCAATAAAGCATTATTTAAAAGGTAGAGAAACTAAGGAATTGCTCTAAGTATTTAATATCTAGCTACCTACTTTACTATCAACTAGCCCACCTATTTCAGGGAGCAACTTATTTATACCGAATTTAAGAATTTGTGTGAAATACTAGTATAAGTAGGTAGGTCCATTAAAAAACGAGTAGGCACCTTGCCATACGAGTATCAGGAAGTCAGAAGGAAGAAAGCACAAAATATACATTTATATGTACATTTTTTTTATTGAGCTGCCGTGTGGTGTTGGCTTAGAATAGCATCACCCCTTATATTTCCCGTGGGTGTCGTAAGAAGCGATTATGGGATTTGAGAGTTGATGTGTACCTATTGCAATTTTAGGCGACAGGCTGAAAACCTGTCACTATGGTTATACCTACACAATATACCTACATGTACCTACCTACCTACCTGCCTATGTATATATTTGTAGCTACTACAATGAAAAAAGTAAATAAATTCTGTTGGTTGCTGTAGGTAGGTACTGACTACAGTACAAACCTCTATTTTATTTTTCACTACGTCGAAATACGGACAAAATCTTGGCAGCTCACTCGAAACCATGACATTGTATTATCTCGCGCATTCGAAAACATCTGCCGCGGACTGTTGGTAGGTAATTCTCGTAATAATTTACTTACTCGCGTGATGCTGGTTTAGAAAAGCATCAACCCACGTTTTCCGGCGGGAAGCAGTACCTACGAAGCGGCTAAAGGACATGGCTTGAGAGTATACCTAAGTACCCATCTATCAAAATTTTAGGCGATAATCTGAAAACTTAAAACACTATTTATCAGAAAATTCGACAAGTGGTTAGTCGAAGGTGGTATTTTTTGTTTTTGCATTTTACCCGACTGCCTCAGAAGGAGAGTTTTAGGGCAAGATATTTGTAGTATCGTGTAGGTAGGTGAATTATGTGCCCACTTATGTAGTTGATTAAAAGACCATGACGAGAACCCTAACGTATGTATGGCACGTTCGAGGTTCGATTCCGATCCATCTTCATACCGATTTGTCACGCGCAAGTGTGATACCTAAGTAAGTATGTTAGTACCTTCCTACTGAATAATAAATAATTTATTTTATTATGTATGATGTATGTATGTTTCAATGTTTCTGCCACGATCTATATCCGTTTAACCCTATGAACTCCAAATGCCTCATTCTCTTCTTTTATAAATTCCACACATACCTACACATCGATACCTAACTTACATTTTAATACTAAATAAACTATTTCCCATTTACTAATAGACAATTTAACTAACAGGTTGGTAATTAATTTAGTTCCAAATTATATTCAGGTACTAATTATAAGTTAAGTAATCAACCTAATTAGCGTTCAAGTGAAGAGTAGTTTGATTCTAACCTTGTTTGATATTTTTTGCGGAAGAGGATCAAAATTTACCAAACATGTGTATATTTTCTTCCGTGGTCAGTGCTAAGTATGTAAATGTACGTGTAAATCGCATAGTGCTTGTGTAATATCGAAGCGGCCGGTTCCTCATCAGGCCTTCTGCCTGTGGGCAGGCATCGCAAAAACTCTATTGCCATTTCAATCTTCCAGTCTCCATTAGTCATTCATGTGTGTGTGTGTATGGCAGCCATAACTGAAAGTAATCCTTCTGGAAATATCGCCTTCCATTCGGTTGTAAACAATAATGTACCTTCTGCCTTTTGCAAAGATGATTGAAAGCGGCGAGTCAGTGAGTGCAGTCAACGCGTCGGCTGCCGCGAGCCGCGAGCCGCTTGCCGCGACGCTAACTGATCAACCGACTCATTATCAGAATTGCCGCTCTGACGATCACACGCTCCGACCAACTTCTGCACAGTCTTAAAGTACCAATCATTAGTACTTTACTTACTGATAACTAATCTTGATATTCCTAATCTATCCATCATCGTTCATTTACTTCTAGGCGGCGGCGAACGAAGTGCGCGCATTTTTTTCTACCAACTTTCTCAAATTAACGACGTTTTCTGTGATATTTTTGACATGTTATTGTGATATTTCTGTGATTGTTAGTTATTTTGTGTACGAAAATGTTCAAGATCGACGAGGAAGAGAAACCGCGCAAGTTCCCCCCTTTGTTGATACAAGTAAGTTTTGCGAAACTTTGCGAATTTTCTAGAGAGTTCTTCGGAGAAAGTTCTCGTGTTATGAAACTGTTTGCATTTGGTTTTAAATCTAGCTGAAAAAATATCCGTTTTGGTAATTTTCTAATTCTGTTTATGTGTATTGAATTTTGGTATGAGTTGCCATTTATGCGTTTATTTTTAGAAACATGAACATAAGAGAGTTGTACAGTCAAGCTTGGCTCTGGGTAACACTCGAAGGGCCATTGTAACTCGTGCGTGTGGCGTGCGGTGCTATAGGAACGTATAAAATCTAACCCGGGCTGCGCCTGACTGTACGATCTTTGAAAACAACAAAATGTAAAGCTTTATGTTGACACACATCTCTACACTTTGTTTGATACAAGATTTGATATTTTTTTCTTACTTTTGACGCATAAATAAGTGACTCTTCGATCTCAAGCAAGACTATGTAGGATAACTAAATCCTACCTAACACAAGCTTAATTGTTTTTATACTTCAAAACTCTATTGCTGAGCGCTTCATAAAAATAAACTTTTGTTAGAAAAATTATGATTATCTGTAGATGAACTTCAATTTGACTCGCTTTTGGCTCCTTGGGCATATAACGGGTTAATCTAATTTTTTCTAAATCTTTTTATAGATCTAGATATTTTTACAGGATAGTTAAATTAATAAATAAATAGGTTCCTAATTATTCTAATTAATGTACCTCATTATTATCCGACTTAATGTTCCTACCACTAACCTTACCTTACCTTCTTCTACTTTTATTTTTTATATCTACAACATATAAAGATACAAAAAATATAGAGTTTACAAAAAACAAACCTACCTGTTCATTACTAGCAAAAAAAATTGCTTGTTCGATTTCTTGAACATTCGTTTTTACCTGACATATTTCCTGTCGTAATTATAAGGGGTTGCAAGTTCCCCTACTTACAACCTCGTGCTTATAACCAGGGTTGTTGCGGATGCAGATTTTTTCACATCCGCGGATGCGGATGCGGATGCGGATTTCCGGGGACACACATCCGCGGATGCGGATGCGGATGCGGATGTGTACAAAAACTTGAGTTTTGGGAGAAAAATTTGGTAGTACGTAGGTGGAGGCATAATTCAGTTCACACAAAAGCAACACTCACTTCACTTGACGTAATTGTTACCTACGTAAACAATTACAACGCAAAAATACAATAATTAAAGCAAAATACTTGATATTAAGAAGAAAACAAACGAGCACGTTAAATCTTGTCACTACACAACACAAAAACAAAAGTGAGGCGCGGGGCTTCCCCGGCGAATAACAGACACCGAAATTAAAATGATTGATTACTTATTGGTCAATTAGCACGAACGCGCGACACGCGCCAATCGCCGGACCCACCTCTTTCTTTTTTGTCCCGACCTGCTTCACATCCGCATTCGCATCAGCTCCGCATCAATTTTTGCGGATGCGGATGCGGATGCGGATGTCTAAATTGATGCGGATGTTCCGCGTATGCGGATGCGGATGCGAATATTCGCAACATCCCTGCTTATAACATACAAATCTAACGTTCAAAACGTATAAAAATCCCTTCCAGCAGGTAAAGTCTTTTTTTTCGTGACAATTTGTATGCCGCCTCTACATTTTAGCTGAGTAAAACAGCCTAACAACCAATTTTCTAAAAGTATACTTATTATCTATTCGACGTATGTATTTATTACGTTCACTTTGTAAACTTTTGCCACAAAGCAAATATTGAAAACTAAAAATTCCAAATACTGACCTTACTAGTTCCTCTTATTTGTCAACGTTCAAAAATATGCTGTGTGGTGCCGGCTTAAAATAGCATTACCCCATCTGTTTATCACGCGTACGTATATCCCTTGCGGGGTAGGCAGAGCGTGAACGGCTGTAAAAAGCGCCCATTCACACCACGTAGGTATGACAAAAGTTTGATAATCATCTGTGCATCACCATAGACAATTTAGCCTGTCGCTTTTACAAAACACATCAACGAAAACCACGGGGAAGATATGAGGTGATGCTATTCTAGGCCGGCACCACATGTCAATTATCCTACCTACTTTGCCTACTTACCTATTCCCTATTCTGAGTTACCTACATTAGCGTTACAAAGGTTTTTTTGAACATTGCTACTGACTGCAGTAGCAAAGGTCACTGGTTGTATGTACCGATTTGGTTTTTTAATACTTACTTATTCCTGTTTTCCTCGACCGTACTAGTACTTATACTTACTATTTCTAGTTCATACATGCAGAATTGCCTTGAAATCCCGAATAAAATGATTCGCTACTGCTATCCATGGATGAAAATGGAAATTCGAATTTTCTTAATGTTGTCACTGAAAGAGTGCATTCAGACCATGAAACTGAACAACTTTCCGTAAGAAAACATTTTTGGGAGAAGTAACTATCCATAACATAACAAATGCAAACAGCTGATTTAATTTTTTGTATAAAAAAAAGTATACCGTGTTATTACAAAAAAAGTTAGACATGGTTTAAGTCGCTTGACAACGTCAAATCGTACCTATGGAAAATTATTTTAAACACTGTCTAAACTCGCGAAACTTTTTTGTAATAACACGGTATTTTTTATAATCTGAAATATTTTTAATGTGAAGTTGTTAAGAGCGCATTCAATTTTTTCTAGCAAATTTGCAAATATTGGCTTTATAAACATGCGAGTTTCTCGAAAACCGTTATGTAAAAATAATATATTACTTGAACATTTAATCAAGCATATCTTCATCTAAAAAATGTACAATGTAAATATTAACATTTTAGTTTTAAACCTGTTACAAACAGCGATATCTAAAGCGACAAAACCAAAATTCAGGAAAAGACCTCAAATCAAGCGTGAGTTTTAGAGTTTTGGATCACTGTAAAAAAATATCAATTATACAAAAAATAGAGTATATATTTGAGAACAAAGTCTACAGTGAACATTTTACAATTTTATTCAGAAATATAGAATAATACCACGTTTTTATATACGATTTTCCGCAAAATAATGCGCCATTATAACGGCTTCTGTTTGAAAAAATAACAGTAGTAAAGATTAAAAAAAAATATATGTTATTTAAGAAGATGTACTTAATCTAATTGCAGAAAAATATATTTATTTTTATTCATAATATCACTGTAAAAAATATTCAAACATCCCCATGTTTTTCGCAAAATGACGCTCCGAGAGGTCTGGCAGGGAAAATTGTATGGGCTTCGTGAAAAGCACTATAGCGGCCTTAAGTTTTATGTTCTGAATACAACTATCAGTGTTCGGAGATCTGTCCCTTACACCCTGTATGCCTAATATCCTATTACTACTTATTACGAATAACTTTTCCAATGTAACATGACTTTGCGGGTGACAAACTAAATCCGTTAAAAGACCAACTCGTAGATACAAAATTAGGCACTGTCACTGTCACCAACACATCAACCTGCTCAAAGAGACCAACTATTACCTACTGGTTTTCCGTACACATACTTTGGAAACCGGAGGTGAAGATAGGTAGGTAGATTGATGTGCTAGGGATAGTACATGAGAACCGACCACCATTGCGCTCATTCTACCAGGAGTAGGTTTTTGTCGCAGCCGTGTGATGCCGGCTTGGAATACCATCATCCACCACATATCTTTCCCGTGGGTGTCGTAAGAAGTGACTAAGGGATTCGAAAGTTGAAGTGTATTGCAAATTTAGGTGACACGCTGACAACCTGTCACTATAGTGCTACACAGTCTTCTGAATGACTCCAACTTTTGTCAGCGTGGTGTAGATAGCCGTTTTTACAGCCGTTTACGCTCTGCCTACCCCGCAAGATATATACCTCACGCCTATATAGGCGTGATATATGTATGTATGTATTTTAGTCGCAAAATAAGTAGATATCATCGATCTATCAAAATTATCTTGATCTGTGCACGTTGTTGTGTGCAAATCGATAAGATCGGTCTTATGTCACCTTTAGTTTGCGTTACCCAGCTTCCGCCTCGCAAACGATTGAATTTTCGTAATACCTAAATAGGTACTATGTGCTAAGTACCTTTTAGTCAACCAAAAAATAATATTTATTTGTAAAAGTGGTAGCGTGGTAAGTGCTTAGCCGAAAAGTAAAGGATCTGTGAAGTGATTTAAAAGATAATGTTTCCATCAGGATCAGTCAGGTAACAAGTGACAACTTTGTCTCAATATTAACTTTATGTCTTCTTCAAATCCCATTATCATATTAGACTGTGATAACATCATAATAATCAGAGTTAAAATCATCAGCTTGAGTAGGACAATGGCTTCCCCAAGGGTTCCCCCATATCATTGGTACCCACATTCTAATTTGATAGTCAACCAAATGTTTGTCATAAAACGGTAGGCAGGTACTTACATGATGGTAACTTGCCTTCCCATATAGAGGCAAGAGGAACTTATTTGGCTTTTGTCTACGAACATGAACGAAATAAATATGACTTAGGTCATGGAGGAAGTAAATTTCCACCATGCTTAGATTCACATTAAGAGAAAAATTTACGAAATTCACGGGAGTAGAGGCGGACGATACCCTACTTGTGAAACTGAAAAACTCATTAAAAGAATGGAACAAAATATTTTTTTCCATAGAACGTACGGGATCGGACGGCTCCCCGAATAAATGTATGGTGCATTCAGACCATGAAACTGAACAGCATCCTATAAGAAAATACTTAAAAGAAAACGTAAAAAATTTTGATTTCCCATAGTACCTATGCGTCAGTTGATCGTGATTTTGTATGGAAGGTCGAAGTTATTTTTTTCGTTTCCTGAATTTCTTTCCTAGGGGACGCTCCACTATCAGTATTCGGAGAGTTGTGCCTAACACAACACCCTATATAGGGTCCTACTAAATTCACTGCAATTATTTTTAGGGTATGTTCTAATCGTGAAACTGAACAACTTTTCTTGGTAAAATTCTTCTGAGATATGAAAAAGTATTTTAGACCTCCTAATCTCCCATACAATAATGTCCAAAATACGTGTTAGTTTTGACCTCCCTACACGATGATCGATCAGCTGCCTGTTTTTACTACCGGTGTAGGGCAGGGTTGTCGTGACGTGTCGTCAGTCTTAAAAATTCCATTGCACCCTGTATACGGGGTGTAAGGGATAGCTCCCCGATGACCGAACGCAACCTGCGTTCAGTCAAACACATCTTCCCATAGGAAGATAACACATAAAAAAATACCTCCCTTACAAAATTACGATTAGCAGCTGAATGCATTTTCTATAGGAAACCAAAAAAATATTTACGTCTTCTGTAATAGGTACTTTCTTATGGGAAGTAGTTCAGTTTCATGGTCTGACAGCACCCTTTTAGTATTCAGAGAGCTGCCCTCTGTATCGTGAAAGAAGTTTCCAGAGTGCATATTGTGTGATTGTTAATGATCCTTTGTCTCACCCGGTCATGTTTCATGAAACCATCAAGCCGTCATTTGTATTGGCTGAATTGTATGAATGTATGACCGTGTATAAGTACTGTATGGTTCGGTTGCTAAGTGGGCTATAGATACGTAGTATTGTATGTAGCGCGTGTATTTTCATGTCCAAAGTCTGTGCCTGCCTCATGCCTGCCATTGGCCTTTTAAGTTACCATGAAGCGCAGGTGGAAGTCACTTTGTGAAGCGGGCGATATTTGTACCAAAAGGTTGCAAATCCGCCGCGGATTCCAGCGCTAACTGAAAAAATTTTCGCCGTTTTCATATTGTTGGTCTATAGCGGTCTTTCTTTGGCTTAGCTCTGGTTTTGTTCTGATTTTCCATTCCACAACATGTATGATGATTGCTGACTGAGGTTTACGCTGTTGGTGATGAATATGATGATAATATTTCATCCTACCCGATTTCGGCTACAGCACCTGCATCAATTTGAATACCCCATGGCGGCCCATGGTGATGACGACCAGGAGCGGTGCCTCTACTGGTTTACCGGCTCATTAACTTGCCTATAAGGCTATAAGGTATCAGCTTACACAAATTTTTACTTAAATTTGTATAAGACACCAGTACAAGTAGGCTGTTGTGCTGGCGAGGCGACATTAGGTACGTAGCTACCAGTATTCAGTATTCAGTAGTTTATTGGTAAAAAATAAATTATTTTACATGTCAAATGTTCTAATAATATTTATATAATAACTATTATTAATAATATATAGGTAGGGTGCGGGAGGCAGGGCAGCTCCAGCTCTGGTCCTTGTTTAGTATAAAGAATAATTGTAATACCACTGGTATTTTGTTAGGTAGTTTGGGGTAGCAAAGCTGCAAGTGTAGGAAGGTTACCTATCTATCGAATTCGCGTATAGTGTAGTAGGCGTCAGACAGTAACTTCTTTTTTAATTTGTTTACAAACGAGCTAAATGTCTTAGTATCTTTTACGTATATCAGGCGATATTTTGTTGTATAATTTGGGCCCCATTACATGTAGGCATTTCAAATTGTTTACCACATTGTTTATTCTTAGTCTGCAATATGGAAGTCGGTATAATGGGTCAAAATGATTGAACCAATAATCTTAACGCAATGTACACCATTTGCCTGAGTTCAGGGTTCAATTGCACCCTTCAGGAAACTTCCAGACTTCGAGTTGTGGCCTCGTGTGTCAATTTAGCTGACCATTTTAATTAGAGATTGTATAACCGGCATAAATACATGGTGGATAAATCATATGTCATGCATGATCATGAATAGAGATGTGCTCTGTACTACCTGGTTCATTACAGAATGGGATTATAAATGGCGGCATAGTGTCGTGGTTTCTCACACGCACTAAAGCTACACACTACACAAGGTGTTCATGCTTTCTTTTGCCATCCCACTAAAGAAACCTCCGCTATTTATAGAGCCAGTCCCGATATCGCTAAAATAAAAAGTTACCTTACTCTTTGCTAATATCCAAATATAAACTGGTCTGATAAGTAGACGGTACCTACCTAACTACTTATTAAACTAACGAAACAAAGTGATTGGTAATTTTGTTATTATTAGCATGTCTATTGTCATGTCGTGGTTTTTTACTTGTTTTTATCCTTGGCACTGGTCAGCGACCCTATAATTTTGGCCATCTCCATCTCGTTGAGTGATTTCAAGTTTCCACCCACCTTTCTACGTACTATAGATATGTACCTACCTATCTATCTTTCATGTCTAGGTGGGTAGGTACCAGTAGGTACCTAGGACGTCACCATCCCGTCATTGGTAAATCGTCTGCCAAGAGATAGGTACTATCAGCAGCAACCCGATTCACCCATTAAGGTACATCTACTGGCTGCCAGTATAGGTAGGTTATCTATTGCAATAGTCATGGAAGGTTTTCTAGATAGCAGGTACTTATCCTGTGAAATCTGTAGTTGAGTTTATACCCGACTGCCTCAAAAGGAGGGTTTGAATGTATGTGGGTATGTAGGCATGTAGACAAAAAATTCGTTTTCACGAGTTACAGTCAAAACGATTGGCGGATCTTGACATGTGGGATGTCGTTAGATTTGTCTCAGCAGCGCGAATGATACTGGCTATTAAAAGTATTTAAAAAATCATAAATTCAAGATATACATAATAGGTACTTTGAAATTACTGCAGTCGGGTTTTTGTTTTTTATTAATACATTAGCTTGTTTAATACATTCGTTGTGTTTTTCACGCTTTTAGAAATTCATACAATTCTATAGCGCTAGCCAATACTTATGTACTTTGTGCCTGAACATCCAAACTATTTTTTCATGAGTAGCTAGACTAGCTAGAAGAAATATGGACGCAAGTATTTGAAACGTGCGAAGCGACAAACTGTTTCCGCCTGGAATGTTTAATTTCAATATCCTGTATATATAGAAACAGACGAAAAATGAGTCCAAAACTTGTAAAACAGCGATAGGTATGTTTAACATAAACAGCAACATGAGTTACCTGCTTGAATTTAGGGGGTTAATTCAGGTATGGTTTTCTGTTTACTAGTAGTTATACCGGGAGTAACGGAAAGGGTATAACAAGCCGAAAGGAGGTCAAAGTACTCATGAAACTGAACAACTTTCCCCATGGAACATGGGTCGAAATAAGAAAAAATAAATTTGACCTCCCATAGTAAATCGGCGATAGATGATCGGCGATTTTGTATGGCAGGAGCAATTTTTTTTTTCATATTTCGCCCCATGTTCTATGGGGAAAGTTGTTCAATTTCTTGAGTACCTTGACCTCCTTTCGGCTTGTTATACCCTTTCCGTTATTCCCGGTATACCTACCTAAATAAATCCCTGTTCTAACTTAAGCGGAAGCAGCGCGGTACGTGGATGAGTTGGTTACACGGTATCCTGATTGGTAAAAACATAAATAAAAAATCTGAGGCAGTCGTGTAAAAGTTGCCAAGCGTTTGAGTTCCGCTACCCACGTACCTAGGTATCTACCCATCGGGATACCGCTGCAGTTTGAATTAAGGTTTAAATAGAGATGTGAGATGTGCAGTTCGAATAACTTGGATTATCTAGGTACCTACCTATGACGTCAAAGATTTTTTGCCATAGATAACCCTGAGCTCGCAAATATTTTTATCTACCTACGCTTCCTGGTATTTTTCTTAAATATGGATCAGTTATCTCTCGTGACGTGATAGATCTACACTACAGATATTTCGTGCAATCTATCAGCTACTTGTCGTAAATATCACACATTATAACAATACCTATAGATCGTGTTGTCATGCTGTAAGCAGTTGCCAAGGTGGCGAGAAACAGCAACACACGTTGTAGGTAGTTACATACGTAACGTATTTATTGTATTTTGTTCTTTGCGTATACTTATTTCATACATTTCAACGACCTCCTAAATAGGGACACATAGGGATTGCAATACCGTTATAATACCGGGATCCCGAAATTCCGAGCTCCCGCAAAATTCTGAATTCTCGATCCCGCTAATACCGGAATTGAAATTATTTAATTCCACTTGTGTTGTCCCTAATAAATCTAAATCAACATACGTTATAGATTATAATCACCAATTAAGAATTCTTCAATTTACTCTAATTACAACCGTTTAGTAAAATTAATGAAGATTAACTACTCTTTAATTAACAATAGGTATAGCCTCACACGTGTCATATTTTTTATCTTTAATAGTTTAATTATTGTTGATGATTGTAGATATACCTATTATCACTATTGATTTGCATGATGACGATAACGCTAATATGTGTTCATCATTTTCTTTTTGCTAAAATTAGTAAGTGCGCTCAGCACCAGCAAGAACACTAGAACTTAGTATAGTCAGTATAGTAACTTTAGTTTCTACATTACCTACGTATTTTATGTTTCACTTACCTTATTAATATTAATTTTGGATCAAGATTTTGATAGTTTTTTCGGTAGGTATTTACAAATATTACAATGACATATATATTCTGTCAGTTTGTGCCTGGCTTATTATGCGCAGCGAAATATTGCTAAAAAAATTAGCTTAGAAAATACGAAACGAATGAAATCATCAGGATTAGATTACACAATCTGTATCTCGTGGTTGACATTGTTCATACGTATTTACTTTACTTATCAGTAGCTTATCCAATGTAATCTTAACAGTAGAGTGCAACATAACCTCTTTTGTCTACAAGTCGGTTAAGGTTGATAGCACTTGAAATACGTAAATTCATATTTGATTAAACGTACCATGTTCTCTTTAAGTATTATTATTATTAAAGTCATTTAAAGAAAAAGGCTCTACCTACACTAAATAAAAAACGCCTATTATTGTAGGTATTTAAATAAACTTTTGTCAATAGTATGTACATTGTACCTACTTCTTATTTGTACCTATTTCTTGCTTTCTCGTTATTTATCGTATTTTTAATTGGGTTTTCAGTAGCCATTATATCTTGCAGATGCTTAGATTACAAGATAATTATAATATAATCTGGCCTTCAGATATGCCTAACATTGAGTGTTATGTATTAGTATTGCTCAGATAATACCGCGTGTTATCCTAATGATAACATTTAGGATGCTTTTTTTTGTAACTAACACTATTGTTTGTCATCCTCATGCTTTTCAATAAGAAATTAAGCATACCATTCTTTTGATTACCTTCATTTCACAGCTTGTTTTTTTAAATTAGGTATATTGACACGCATTTTCATGGTCTTTATTCAGAGGAATTGATATTGTTCCGCTTTTCCAACAGATGGGGCAATATGCCAAAACACTCGTTTCACATTGAGTTTTATTGAGCACGAGCTTGGCTAAGATGTGAATCATGCCATGCCATGAAAATAAATACAAAAAGTAATGAAAACGCTAATTACTGGTTAAGAGGGTACATTGTTTTACTAGGACAGTTATTCAGAATAACAGTGACAAATGACTGTTAAACTTAATAACTAACTGTTAACATTTGTCATAGGAGTAATGTTTTGAATAGAAAATGATTTGCGCAAGGCAGATAAATGCAAATAGTTCTGTAGAAACAGGGACATAAATATGAACTCTGCTGTTTTTATTTTGTTTTCATAACGGTTATTCTTATTTTTTCAGTCGTTTGTCACCGGTGGCGTGTCACTTAACATAGTGGGCCATGGCTGCGTCATAGGTTTGGCTGCAGTACTGATACCCAGTTTAAGAAAACCGGAATCCACCATACATGCTACTACAGCTGAAGAATCATGGATAGGTAAGTCATATACTTAAACCAACTGCATAACAGTAGGCTTATTTGGGTGGTTACTAAAGGTACTGGTATTTTACCGGTATATCCGTAAATAGATCAAAATATATGAGCAATAATTTATGGTGCGTAACCGTTACATAAATGTGCCAAACAAAAACTAGTGAGTCTGTCCTTTTTACCTCTTTATATATACAGGTGTCAGTTGGAACCTGTTGGAACTCACAATTCATTTACATTCGCTGTAAATCTAGCTAAGTTAACAGCCTTTGTGTCGGAAGAAAAATGTTTATCCGTTTTTAACATCAACATTCAACATCCATTATGTAGCTCGGGTATATGATGGCTCTTAAATAACTGAAGTTGTTGAGACTAAATGGCCAATATTTTAACAAACAAGTCTTTGATCAGATATGAACTTCAATCAACTGTACACTGACCTGAATAGAATGAATAAATTGAGTTATTTTATTCAACTAATCCATAAAGGCTTATTTTTTTATAAAACTTATAGTAATTATTACATAAAAAGATACCTAATTAAAAATTGAAGGACACACCAAATTCCATAATAGGTTTGTCTCAGGGTCTATCCGCATAAGACTCATAGCTGTATTTATACTGTTTTTAATGTTGTTTCAATTTAAACTAACTTTATGTTTTTGCTCATTCCAGCCTCAATTATTGGTTTCGCCCTCATCCTGGGAAACATCATCATCACACCCACCATGGACGTCCTCGGTAGGAAGAGATCCCATCTACTGACTATTTTACCAAACATGATTGGCTGGATCATGCTGCTTCTGGTCAACAATGTTGCTGGTCTCATCACCGCCAGGTTTCTTCAAGGAGTCGCTATGGGAATGCTTGGGCCGCTAGGATCAATCATCATTGGAGAAACAAGCGACCCTAAATACAGAGGAGTATTCCTCACAGGTGTATCTTTGTCTTTAACTACGGGTGTTCTTCTGTCACACTCATTAGGAACGTACTTTACCTGGCAACAGACAGCTTTGATTTGTATGTTTATAACATTCACTAGTTTAATATTAATTATATTCAGTCCAGAATCACCGTCATGGTTGATAGCTAAGGGTAGATATGATAAAGCAAGGGATACTTTTATTTTGTTAAGAGGAAATGGTTTGGAGCAAATGAATGAGTTTGAAAGTATGTTGATGGCTCAAAAGATGATCAGAAAGGAGAGCCTTGGGGATCAAAAGCAAACCCTTGGAATGAAAATTAATCGCTTTTGCTCCTATTTTAAATCAGCTGGGCGAAAACCGGAATTTTATAAACCTATTATAATTATGTTCCTAACTTACATGATGTTCCAGTTCGCTGGTATTAACGTGATAAGTTCCTACGCCATTGATATTATCGAACAAGTGGTCGATAAAAATGCCAATTCCGAATTTTGGATGGTTGCATTAGATTTAGAACGATTAGTCTGTAATATTCTTGCCGTGTTCTGCATGAAGACAATGAAACGAAGAGTTCTATTATTTTCATGTGGAGGTTTATGTATTTTAAGTTACTTAGGCAAAGCGGCGTACGTATACGCCAAGCAAAGTCAGCTCATTAACACTGAAGGTTTACAATGGCTTCCCATAACATTAATTGGTATTTACATGTTCTCACTTACCATAGGTATTTCTTCAGTTACTTTTGCTATATCCGGAGAAATCTTTCCATTAGAATACCGAGGTTTAGGTGGTGGTTTAGGCATCTTAGGACTCTCATTAAACTTTTTCATAGCTGTAAAATGTTTCCCCATGCTGAACGTTGCCATAGGTCTACCATTTACATATTGTATTTATGCTGCTATAGTGACGGTATGCCTAACAGTGATTTGGTTCATGTTGCCAGAAACCAAAGATAGGACTCTTCAAGATATTGAGGATGAGTTCCGAGGGTTGTCCCCTGCAGACATGAAGAGTGCCAGACCATTGAATGCAAATGCAAGTATAGCTGAAATGAGAAGGGCTAGTTCACATATTCTGTATTAGTATGCGTTTCTTTGTGTGCCTGTGTTGTGTCTTACATACTACATGGTGGTCAGTGTGTTGAACGGCTTAATGTTGGACGATTTGCTTGTGGGTCGCGTGTTGTGTTGTTGGATGGTTTGCGAGCACATTGTAGTTTGTTGTTTGTTTGACGAAAGATGGATCTTTTGTGTGGGATTTAAATATTGTCCGTTTAAATTGGAATAGCTGATGATGACGGTTTATTTACAGGTGATAGTAAAAATGTGGCAGAATTCACAGAAATAGGCTCAATAATTAAGAACAATCGAAGATTTAGTCACATTTAACATTAGATACTGGAAATAATTTATCTTTTTACTTACTTATATATTTAAATAGGACAAAGAAATAATATTTGTAGTTTCAAAAGTGCCTATTTTCCACAGAAGCCATGAATACCTTGGTAAGTTAGATTTAAAAGTACCAAGACTTATGTGAAAGGTGCTCCTACAAATCGTGCTGTTAATTAATGTGACAAATAGTCAAAATACCGACATTAGTCATTCATTGATCCTAATCCTCCAAAAGCAGAGTATAAATTGCTATTCTATTATTTAGATAAACCTCTTTGACACCTAGTGGCAGTCCCTACTGCCAAAGTGTAATGAAATGAATATTGTGGCACATATTTTTTTTAAATAACTAATATAACGATGTACTTAGCTGTACGTGAGAAATGTACCTACTTAAAACAATAATCTAAGTCTGAAACAGAATTACTTACTGTCTAATTTTAATGTGAGGCAATATTTTTCGTGTTCTACAAAATAATTACAAATCAACAGTATTTTAAAATTATAGATGTATGTGTAAAATTATAGTGCACAGGTAGTAAGCGTCTATTTAAAACATTTATTTACTAGTATATTTTATAGTATATATATTATTTATTATTATCTATGGATATTTCATTGTGTAATAATAGTCAGTCTGATGCTGATATTTTCAATTCTTGCTCGTCTAGTTTCTCTAGTTGTGATGACAGCTTTCACAGTCTTCCTCTCCCTTTAGGTGAAAGACTTGAGTCAACTTTCTCGGATGTACGTAAAAATTTTAATGTTGTACATATCAACGCCCAGAGCATCCCAGCTCATTATAATGATATGCTTCTGTCGCTAGATAACAAGAATATCGATGCGATTCTGGTATCCGAGACTTGGCTGAATCCTTCACTTCCCTCGACTTCTTATTCTATTCCTGGTTTTGTCCTTATCCGTAATGACCGTGGCAGTGTCAACAACGGTGGTGGGGTAGCCATTTATATTCGTGCTCATATTCCCTTTACAGTCCTTGATAAGTCTCCTCAGCCGCCCCTTAAGGGTACGGCTGAACACCTCTTTATCGAAATTTCCTTTCTCATACTAAACTTCTTCTGGGTGTATATTATAATCCCCATCTTTCCAATGATTACTATGATTCCTTTGAACATTTGATTGAAGATTTCTGTCCTACCTACAGTCATTCTATAATTTTGGGTGACTTTAATACGTGTCTTTTAAAAAATGACTATCGAGCTAAGAAGCTTCTCTCCTTAGTTCAGTCTTGTAATTTGTATATTCCCCCATTAAATTCAACGCACCACGTACCAAACTGCATACCTACCCTTCTTGACCTGATATTAGTCTCCTCGCGTGATCACGTAGTTAAGCATGGTCAGTTTACTGCTGATGAGTTTTCTTACCATGACTTATTATACCTGTCGTACCGTATACGACCACCCAAATCGAAACCACGAACACTACTATTACGAAATTTCTCAGCAATGGATGTAGGTAAACTGCGTGAGGATGCCAGTGCAATTGATTGGTCGGCTTTAGATAGGCTCGACTCCGTTGATGACCAGTTAGCACTGTTGAACTCCAACCTGATCGACTTATATGATCGTCATGCACCGGTTCGTCCTGTTCGGGTAAAACATCTCCCTGCACCTTGGTTAACTGACGATATTAGAAAACAAATGTTGAAAAAGACACGTGCTAAAACTAGGTATAAAATGGATTCTTCTAACAAAAATCGCGATAAATTTCGAGAGGTCAGAAATCGCTGCAATACAAAGATCAGAGATTTGCAGCGGCGCCATATTCATCAATCTGTTGAAAATGGTGACCCAAGTAAGGTCTGGTCTTTCCTCAACAAATTAGGAGTTGGCAAATCACGTACTCATATTTCTGCGAATAATATTGACGTGGACTCCCTTATCAAACACTTTTCTTCTTCCGCTGAAATAGATAGCGCTACCAAACTTAGTACTTTAAACCATTTGTCTACTTTGCCAACTCCTACTTTTCCTTCTTTCGTTTTCACCCAGTCACCGCTTGTGATGTTATGAAGAACATACAAGCCATTTCTTCGAATGCCGTTGGTAGTGACTGCATTAGCCGTGCTATGATTGTTCCTCTCCTTGATATCCTTTCCCCAGTCATCGCTATCATCCTAAACAAATCCTTATCCTCAGGTGTTTTTCCAACCGTTTGGAAGGAGGCACAAATCATTCCTTTACCTAAAAAACCTAAACCTAGTTCTCCGTCTGACTACCGTCCCATCTCTATCCTTCCGTTTCTTTCCAAGGTCCTTGAAAGGTTAGTTCATCAACAGCTCACTACTTTCCTAACTACAAACAACTTGTTGAACTCCTTTCAATCCGGTTTCCGCCCCGGTCATAGCACGACTACTGCGTTAGTCAATATCTCCGACGACATTCGACTAGGAATGGAACATCAAAATTTGACAGTGTTGACGTTGCTGGATTTCAGCAACGCTTTCAATACTGTGGACTTCGATATTCTTCTTGCCATTTTGCGTTCTCATAATATATCTCCGGCGGTGACTGGTTGGTTTCAGAGTTACCTGTACGGGCGTCGACAGCGCATACGCATTGAAGATACCTTCTCTCCGTGGTGCAATACAACTGCCGGCGTTCCGCAGGGTGGCGTCCTGTCACCTCTTCTCTTTTCTATCTTCATAAATTCTATTACACTTCCACTTACTTCTTCCTATCATTTGTATGCTGATGACCTCCAAATTTATACGCAAGCACCACTCTCTGGCCTCCCAGGCGCGATTGATCAAACCAACAGAGACCTCAAGAGCATTGCCGACTGGAGTCGTTCATATGGTCTGATGGTAAATCCTACCAAGACTCAGACTATTATAATTGGTAGTCAGTGGTACGTGGACAGAATCGATTACGCGTCGTTACCACAGATTACTTTTAATGGCACTCCAATTCCTTTCAGTCCCAAGGTAAAAAATCTGGGCGTCATTTTTGACGAAAGCTTAACCTGGCGACCTCATGTTTCGGAAATTAGCAGAAAGGTGTTTGCTGCGTATGGTTCACTTAAGAGACTCAAAAACCTTTTACCAACTAAAACTAAAATTTCATTGGCACATTCTCTTCTTCTACCAATACTGGATTATGCAGACGTTTGTTTTCCTGATCTAACTGTTGAACTGCTGAATAAGCTCGAACGTCTGCAGAATCTATGTATCAGGTTTATTTTCGGTCTGCGAAAGTATGACCATGTCTCCTCTCACCGGTCCCAACTTCAGTGGTTACCTATATCCCGTAGAAGGGACTGTCACATCCTTTCCCTTCTTTACTCCGTCCTTTCCAATCCTAATGCTCCTCCCTATCTTAAAGATCGCTTCACCTTTCACTCGGCAACTCTGACACGCAATCTGCGTGCCAGTAACAGCCTTAAGATCAACCTTCCTCCACACAAGACGGAATTCTTTGCAAACTCTTTCACAGTGCGAGCAATCAAGCTGTGGAATTCTTTGCCTGAGGATATCCGTCGGGCTCCTTCCCTCGAAACCTTTAAGGACCGAACCAGGAAATTCTATCTATCTAATTTAAGTAGTAGTGTAGTATAATATCTCCTAGTTTAAGTATTCCATCTACATTGTCATCTATTATCTTTCTTTCTTCTTTCCTACTTCGTATATCGCATTATCCTCGCTTCCATAGTATACCGGGAGTAACAGAAAGGGTATTACAAGCGGAAAGGAGGTGAAGGTACTCATGAAACTGAACAACTTTCCCCATGGAACATATGTCGAAATATGGGGGTTGGTCCTATATAGTCCTAAAATCATAATGACTATATCGTATCTTGACCACGTATCATATCGACTAAATATCAATCAGTCCATATCTCAAAATGCACAAGTCATAACATTGACTAGATCGTAAAGGGACTAAATAGGAAAACGACCAAGTCGCAAAATGACTAGTATAATCAAGTACAAAAGTTTTACAAGGTTCTTCAGTAACTTTTACTAGCGTCATATTTTTTACCAAAACTTGTCATGTTATATTGGACTGAAGTAAGGCTCTTTTTGTGTTGGGAAGCGTTAAACATTTATTTATTACCGATTAGATATTATGCTTGTTTGACGTTTTTAGACAACTTGTATTTTCCACCGTATGTTAAATATTTTGAACCTGTGACTTTCAGCATCTGTACTGCCGACGTCTCTGCCAACTGGACTACCGGGGCTTAATCTTAGCCTGCGAAATTAAGCAAGTATATCTTGG
This sequence comes from Phthorimaea operculella, assembly GCA_024500475.1. Classification (NCBI taxonomy): domain Eukaryota; kingdom Metazoa; phylum Arthropoda; class Insecta; order Lepidoptera; family Gelechiidae; genus Phthorimaea; species Phthorimaea operculella. The sequence continues at coordinate 785,420 of JANFCV010000051.1, read as the reverse complement.
TAACTAATGCGTGACAGGGTTCCATCTACTGGGATATTTGTAGAACTAATTCATTCCTTACAGTATAAATTAGGTATTAGTATTTTGAAGTAGCCAAAGCAAATGAAAGCCTGCGATGAATAATAGATATAAACTTTGTAATTCTCCGGATTCGAACCAGGGACCTCCGGATCCTGCCTAAGCCCAACTCTCAGAACTCGAATAAAACCTCTTTAGAATTAAATAAAGCATGGCCACTAAAGTACGCACACTATGTCAAATGAAATTCTGTAAAACAAATGAATACCGTTTTTTTCTTGCGTGTCTTGAATTCCTTGTGGGCGTACATTTTTGAGCGTTGAATTAAACTTAGCAAATTAATAGGTTGTCGGATAAAGATGTCTACAGAAAGTAGCGGCAGTGAAGAGCTAATTTTTATAAAAAATAATAAAAATAAACCAGCAGTGCTTTGTAACGGATTTAGATACAACTGGGTATCTGACAATAAAAACGGAAATTCGTTTTGGAGATGTTGTAAGCGCCTCGAATGTAGCGCATCAATCACATTAAATGAATCTAAGACCACTATAGTGCGAAAGAGCGACCACATGTGTAAAGAAGATTACATCAAGATGAGCAGGGACATCGTAGTACAGGAAGCGAAAGAAAAGTATGTAACAGCATGGCGGCAGTCAAAAAAATTTACGAGAAAGTGGTAGTGAAATGCCAGAATGAAAACAAGTATTGTGAGCATCTTCCATCGTTCAAGTCTATTAAAGACACTCTTCACAGATGCCGAAAGAAGTTTTTGGAGGTTAGCTGTACAGAATTTGGAAGGACCATAGATGTAGAAATCCCAAAAATGATTAAATGTGACTTTTAGTCTGCGAATGCGAAATCGACGCAGATAAGAAAATAATCTTGTTTTCGTCTCTTGTGTCCAGAAAGGCAATGAAAAGGTGCGTCTTACAGAACAAAATGTGTTTCGGTGACGGAACTTTTGGAGTTGTTCCTAAACCTTTTTTCCAGCTATTTACCATATTTGCGGATGTAAATAGTTGCGTCAGTACAACTAACGTCCTACCGATGATTTACGCGCTACTGCCTGACAAGACAGAAGCAACATATCTAACACTGTTCACGGCAATTCGTGACATTTTGGGGATAGAGATAAAAATTTACAAATGTGACTATGAGTTGGCCCAGATCAATGCCTTCAGAACCGTTTTTCCTCATGCAAAATTTCAGGCTGCTATTTCCACTATACTCGTGCTATATGGCGAAAAGCTGAGGAAATAGGGTTGACAACAACACAAGAGGGAAAAACATTAACGAGAATGACAGCAAACTTGCCTCTGCTTCCAACATCGCAAATACGCGAGGGATGGCAGTCCATTCTGAGTAATAATTTTGAAAATAATGATGCTATGAGAGAATTCAAAACATACTTTGAAAAACAATGGATGAGGCAGCCAGAACTAATCGCTTGCTGTAGAGAACGGCACAGAACAACGAATATGCTGGAAGCATGGCACCGGCGCATGAGTGTCCGCATGGCAAGAAAGCCAACATTAATATTGTTTCTGTATCGATTGAGGAAAGAAGCACGTTACCAGGACTTGAAAATAAAAGGTTCTATAGGTAAAGCTGCCAATAGGACTAAAAAAGGCGTATCTTTTGAAAAAATACAAGCAAGAAATGCAAAAGTTGAATCGCCATGAAATCTCCACTTATGAATTCATAAACAACATGTCGGAAATAAAGTTTAGGTTAAATCTGTAAAATTTAGGTTAAGTATAAATAAAAATAAGAAATAAATTACATTGTTGATGTTAATCTTAATAGTTTTTATTATAACCTAAGTAGCATATTAGAACCAGTTCAGATAAATAGTTCCATTCCATACATTGCACACACATTAGAATGGTTTTGGGAATTCAGCAAAATCATTGTACCTATGGCGGCACTTAAAGACAATATATAACGCAATTTGTTTTTGTGTTTAGATACCTTAAAGTAGGTATGATGTTGTTCAATGCCTAAAAAGAAGAGACCCTCCCCCGTCCGCCACCACCCTTTTAACTTTTTTAAGTGTCGCCGTACATTGATTTTCCAGAATTTTCCAAAACTAGAATACCAGAATTTGTTTGCAACTGTACCTAAAGAAAAACAAAACACAATGTAGTCATTTTGCGACCTAGTCAGTTTACTATGAAGACTAGTTACTATTAAGTCAATGAACGACCTGGACTGATAGCTATTCGGTCCAATGGCTATTTAGGTATTTTAAGTCACTGGTCATTCTGAGAATAAGAATAGTTTATGTATAGGTATGTATTAGTTTATAAATATTTAGTATGTATTATGCACATTATATTGCCGTTGCGCGTATCTATGTATTTTGGTGTATAATATTTTATGTAGTATATGTAGGGGCTTGCACTATCCCGCTTTCAAGACTGCACTTTCCATATCACCCAAAGGTTGCCTGGAAGAGAATGCTACTTTAGCATTAAGGCCGCCTTATTGTACTGTGTTCTCTGTACCTGTTTTTCTGTTTTTCTTGTAATATTGTTTTTTATGTGCAATAAAAGTATATTATTATTATTATAGATGGCTGTTACTTACAAAATATAGCGATTGTTGCGATTTATCAGTATTTTGTATTGTACTATGACGTCGGTTCAAATAGATACCGTAGTCAATTATGTTTTAACTTTATTAGGTGATCGTAAGTAAAAACAAAGCTATTTTTATAGTGTTAGATATATCAAAATTTGTTTAACTAGATACTAAATTAGTATTAATCTGTAAGTACGTACTTTACTTATACGAAGATACCTTATAGAATAGGTTACGTTTGATATAAAATACCGGTTTTCATATCGGTATTACTCAACAAAATAATTTACTGTAGGAACCATTTTTTAGAAACAGTTGAACTACACTTAGTTTTTGTACGGAAGTACAAAATAAATTTTAAGAATGTACTGTATTCCTGCCTACACCACAGGAGAGCGCTATAAACTATTCTATGTTCATCTATGTATTTTGTTTTGTACGTAATTAGGTACAGTGCTTTTCTTTATTATGGTATTCTATTCAAGAGGCAATGTCTTTAAAATCTTATCATTAAGTACCTACCTATGTAAAAAAAATGATTAGTGTAATAAAGTAACGAATTGATATTGGAAAAAAGTTCAGATGTTTAATGTAACCTTTATTTGCTAACATTTTCGATTGTCAGGCGCCATCCTTCGAATTTATTAGTATAATTATTTATTTTATTCTCAAATAAAACAATTTGGAAACATTTTGTAATTTTATTTAGAATTCATATTATGAGTATTCTTATAAATCACAGCATTATGATGGAGGAAAGGAATAGGAATTATAATATCACAGTCGTGAGCTAACGTCTTAACTAAGAATCTCATCTCTTTTTTTCGTGATGTTCTCTGATACATTTACTATTAAGTACGTAGGCTTTAATTCCAAATATATGTCCTATTTACTGAAAGATCTACCATACTATAATTAGGTAGGTACATTCTTTTATGAGCATATTAACGAGCAAAATACTACCTATAAAACATGTATATTTATTTAATAATATTTTATCTATTATAGCAATGCTTATGCAAAGCTGCAGAATGTATCCTATCTCTTTTTTTTCTGTTCAACCACCTTCTACATTTTGCATTTCCAGCATTCTGCCCGTTTCACTTTTGTCCTTAATCTTATCTTCGGTGATTCCTTTAAAGTGGCATTCAATTTCATAGAGAGTTTTGCCTTTGGTCTCAGGAAGCAGGAAGTACAAAAAACCGCCACAGATTGCTATACCGATTGCGTATACAAAGAAGGTACCTTCCACACCTATTTGTCTGAACGACATCGGTGCAGTCTTAACAATAACAAAGAACATTATGGAAAGGAACATCCCAGATATACCACTACCGACGTTCCTGTACGCCAAAGGAAAGACTTCACCCGCTATAGCCCATGGTACAGGCAGAATACCTGCAGTCTTCCCAAAAATGTACGTTAAAAGTGGTATTGTAGGCAGCCACTTATATTCTTCGGGGATGTAGCCGGAGTTTTTCAAAAATAACAATAGTGATACCATAAATAACGAAATAATGGTAACAAATATACCAAAAAATAATACTTGTCGTCTAGTAAACTTATTAAGTATGAAGCAAGCTAGAACAGCCGTTGCAAACCTTACTCCATCTACGAGAAGCATACTAGTATTATTATCTATAGCACCTCCTGTGACTTCTTTCATAATCATTACTGTATACGAGGGAATGACCGTCATCCCTGAAATTTGGAAAAGCACAAACATAAACATCATGATTAGTGTTGGTTTATAAAACTCAGGCTTTTTAAACATTTGTTTAGTACTCCTCCATTTACTTTGACCCAAACTTTTGAGATCGACGGGCTTGTTCCTTTGACTGTTTAACAATATTTCCAATTCCTTTTCGGATTCATCTGTACATCCTCTAAGCCACCGGAAAGATTTCGTACATTTGCTATAGTCACCTTTTGAGGCTAGATAAGGTGGTGTTTCTGGTGTCAATGATATTAGAAGGAGAGATAAAGCGTACACGCTTCCACAGGCTAATGCAGCTGTCCTCCAATATAAAACGGTTCCAAAGACATGAGCTACTAACATTCCACAGGCGAAGGAGAATGCTATACTTCCTAAGAAAAGCCCTCGGTGCTTAGGTGCTGAGTATTCTGCAATAGAAACAGGTGCAGCCGCTGCTTGGAGACCCATTCCAAAACCCTGAAAAGAAAGAAAATGTGCAGTTTGAGTAGGTAAATTTCAAGTAAAGAGGTGAGGTTAGTAAGGTATGCAAACATTTTTGTGCACATAGTAACTTACTTTACGAAATCAATATACCTAGTAAAATCAATTTGTGATTTGATGATTTTATTTTATTTTATTTTACTTTACTATGCTAACAAACACAAATAGGTATAGGTAAGTGGTTTGTATCAGTCTTCAGTTGGCTGCATGAATCTGTTAATACAGTTCAATTGATGCACAAGCAAAATAGTCTAAGCTCCCATTGACAAAGTCTTACCTCATAAGTCTACCGATTGAAAGTATGCTATAACGATAGATCATGTTTAGGAAGTCATAACATTGTATGGGTGGCCATCCGAAATCCTGGCAGTTTTTTTTACCTGACTTAAAAAAAATATTTTATTTCCAAAATTTACATCACACAGCTTTACCGTTCGAAACGTATACCCTTCTAAAGAGACACCTTTGGCGATGAGAACCCGCTTAGGTTGCCAGCTCCAACATTGGCAGTTTCCATGGTCAGCCACTTTTTACAGGCTAAAAAATGAACTCGCTTATCTCATCTGGCTACCCATTGAAATTAATATAGGTTGATAGTCCCAGGGATGTCATTGATGATTATATAAGGTTGCCTGTTATCAGCCTGGCAGTATCCTTGAAAATCTCATTTAAAAAATTTGAGGCGGCTTATCAGAGATACCGTTGTGATGATAACAGGCAACCCTATATATTCATCAATGGCATTCCAAGGGCTATCGATTTGTGGTAATTTCATTTCGTAATAAGTGACTTTATTTTTTGGCCTCTAAAATGTGGCTGACCACGGAAACTGCCGGTGTTGGAGATGGCAACCCTAGCGGGTTCTCATCGCCAAAGGTGTCTCTTTAGACGGGTATACGTTTCGAACGGTAAAGCGATGTGATGTAAATTTTGGAAATAAAATAAGTTCTTTAAGTCGGATACAAAAAAATCTGCCTGGATTTCGGATGGCCACCCATACAATGTTATGACCTCCTAAACATGATCTATCGTTATAGCATACTTTCAACCGGTAGACTTATGAGGTAAGACTTCGTCAATGGGAGCTTAGTCTAAAACATTCGCGTGAGATAAATTGCAATACTTACAATAATAATATTTTAGCTCAATCATAATACTTATTCATAATAGCATATACTTTATACTTAGGTACTGCAATGGTCTCATATATATTACTCGTAACTTATTTAAGATCAAAACTATTTCAAAGCTATTATTTAACCCAGTATTACACAATATGCAATTAATAGATAATCAGTCTGCTAGTCCTATTAATTTTGCCTGAGATACAGTATAATTACTTTCGAGACCAACATTATTTATAATATCAACGTAACTTATCTGTATTGATTGATCGATATTAGATATTTGCGGCACAAGGTAGTTTAGTAGGTAGTTGGGTAAGGTAGAGGGTTTAGTGAATGATACCTACTGATTTGTTTGCATTCTTCAAAAGTATGCTCCAACCTGCTTTGTGTCTACATATATTGATATATGTTTTTTATGTCTAATAATCTCCGTTATTATATAGGTACGATTACATTTAATTAAGTACAAGTACAAATCTCTTGAGGGTATAATCTACACACTAAACTGAACAACTTTTGTTTGAAATATGAAAAAAATATTTGGAGCTCGCATACAAAAATGTTTAAAAAGTATGTCAGTTAGTATGGGAAGTCCAATTTCTTTTTCATATTTCGAAGAAAAGTTTCAAACAAAAGTTGTTCCGTTTTGTGGGTAGATTTCAACCTTAAGAGATTATTTTGTACTTAATTAAATGTAACCTTATAATATATAAAGTTTTGAATACCTGAATAAATCGGCTTGATATTGTTATTAAGTCAAACCGGTATTCATAATTATTTATTAGTCCCATCACTAACCTGTAAAAAGCGGCTGGCGAGTAAAATGGTGGGATCCTTAGCGATAGCACACAGCACCCATCCTAGCATGGTCGGTAGCGTGCTCAACTGGTTCGTAAGCTTCCTACCTAGACGCTGCAGGCTGAACGGGGCTACCAGAATCCCGGAGATCAGAGCTAGGCCCAATACTGAGGCTGGAATGTAAAAAAATATATATTGAGTTGCGCCATCATTTGAAGCCTCAATCCTAAGATAACTTAAAGCCTTTTTAAATATATCAGACAGATTATATCGTATTTCAGTCGTGTGTTGTTGTCCTTGTCTGCCATCCCAGCCATACAATGCTTTCGTCAGTTACCTAACGTTAGTTTAATGGTTACAAGTTATATGCATTTTACGTATGAAATTCGCAATCTTTCAATCCCGAAATCCCGCTCGGGATCCCGCTCAAATTACGACCGGGATCAGTGCCGCTAAAAACATGCGGGATCCCGGTATTGCATTCTCTAGCTAAAATTCGGTGGTTGACGTCCGGACACATTCTTTGATAGCTAACGTAAATATTTTCCTATATAAGAATGCTAAAGTTAAGTAAAGTACAATAATAATCTTATTACGTTACTCCTTGGTACAAATAATAACCAAAAATTACTACCTAGGTATGTTTTTTAAATATACCACGTTATTATGGATTATGATTGCGTGTTCTACTCGTTAGCTGTCCAGTCATACATTTAGGATTATAAGTTAGCTTAGCCTAGATATAGGTACCTAAGCTTTGATCTTTTGAGACATAGATGGATTGAACCTTGAGGTAATGAGACAGGGAGGACATCGCCTCGAATTCTATTTCATTGGTTAACACTTGTAAGATAATCATTTCTTTTTATTTCTACTATTTAGTACGTATTTGTTCTAAGAAGTCTACTTATTTTTTGTTATTCTATTGCACGTTTTTTCCACTACTAACAATACATCTAATGTGACCACTTATTTTACCATCCTATAATTTTAACATAATGGTTCAAATTGGGTAAATACGTGAGTATTTTTAGAAAATTGTTCCTTGTTAGCAACTATTGCATGTATAGGGTACAGTTAGGTAGTTTATGTTATCTATCATTTTTTGCAAGCTACTTTAAACATTATCAATCACAAGGTCGTATGATTTTCATGAGAATATGAAACTGACCGTCCCTACATGGCTTGTGAGTGACTGGCGTCCTGTTAATGAACACAAATTAGTTTAAATTGCTCTATTTGCTACAAGCAAATTAATACTCCTATTTGTTAGGTACACCTAATTGTTGGGAAAATATAAAGCTCGGCTAAAGTTTAATTAATTTTACATTTGCTATACATCCATGTGAGTGATGCCGGCTTATAAAGTCATCATACCATATCTTTCCCGTGGGTGTCGTAAGAGGCGAGGAAAAATTCATCCATCCCTGGATGAATTTCGCAATCGCATGCCGTGTGATGCCGGCTTAGAATAGCATCACCCCAATTCTACCCGTGGGTGTCGTAAAAAGCGACTAAGGGATACTTATCCAGGGAATGGGCAGCAGCGTTCCCTGTCAATGCAACATCATGCACTGCGCTCGCCAATCCGCCTGCCAAGCGTGGTGAGTATGGCAATACCCCCCGATAGGGGGAGGCCATGGGTCCAGCAGTGGACTGTTGTGGCTGTTATGGTATTGCAACATCTTGCATTGCGCTCACCAACCCGCCTGCCAAGCGTGGTGAGTATGGCAAATACCCCCCCTACTTGGGGGAGGCCCATGTTCAGCAGTGGACTTTATTGTGGCTGTTATTATGATGATTCCTGTTTTGGGGCAGGTATGATAAGCAGATGCCTCAGATGAGATATGTTTTTACAATATCCCTACACTTTATTGAAGATGTCTTACCGATCCAAGACTCGTGTTCCTCAGTGAGACGCAGCGCGGAGTCCGGCAGACGCAGTTGCTCGATCAGCACGCCAGGGTACGCTATGTTCGCGCCGGTACCGATCATGTACATCACTATGCCGCTGATCGTTAGCAGCTGATATAGTCTTACCGATCCAAGACTCGTGTTCCTCAGTGAGACGCAGCGCGGAGTCCGGCAGACGCAGTTGCTCGATCAGCACGCCAGGGTACGCTATGTTCGCGCCGGTACCGATCATGTACATCACTATGCCGCTGATGATTGCTAGAAATGTGGAAGTCTTACTGATCCAAGACTCGTGTTCCTCAGTGAGACGCAGCGCGGAGTCCGGCAGACGCAGTTGCTCGATCAGCACGCCAGGGTACGCTATGTTCGCGCCGGTACCGATCATGTACATCACTATGCCGCTGATAATCGCTAGTAGTTGAAATGTGGAAGTCTTACCGATCCAAGACTCGTGTTCCTCAGTGAGACGCAGCGCGGAGTCCGGCAGACGCAGTTGCTCGATCAGCACGCCAGGGTACGCTATGTTCGCGCCGGTACCGATCATGTACATCACTATTCCGCAGCAGCTGAAACGTGGAAGTCTTACCGATCCAAGACTCGTGTTCCTCAGTGAGACGCAGCGCGGAGTCCGGCAGACGCAGTTGCTCGATCAGCACGCCAGGGTACGCTATGTTCGCGCCGGTACCGATCATGTACATCACTATGCCGCTGATGATCGCTAGAAATGTGGAAGTCTTACCGATCCAAGACTCGTGTTCCTCAGTGAGACGCAGCGCGGAGTCCGGCAGACGCAGTTGCTCGATCAGCACGCCAGGGTACGCTATGTTCGCGCCGGTACCGATCATGTACATCACTATGCCGCTGGTCGCCAGCAGCTGAAATGTGGAAGTCTTACCGATCCAAGACTCGTGTTCCTAAGTGAGACGCAGCGCGGAGTCCGGCAGACGCAGTTGCTCGATCAGCACGCCAGGGTACGCTATGTTCGCGCCGGTACCGACCATGTACATCACTATTCCGCAGCAGCTGAAACGTGGAAGTCTTACCGATCCAAGACTCGTGTTCCTCAGTGAGACGCAGCGCGGAGTCCGGCAGACGCAGTTGCTCGATCAGCACGCCAGGGTACGCTATGTTCGCGCCGGTACCGATCATGTACATCACTATACCGCAGCAGCTGAAATGTGGAAGTCTTACCGATCCAAGACTCGTGTTCCTCAGTGAGACGCAGCGCGGAGTCCGGCAGGCGCAGTTGCTCGATCAGCACGCCAGGGTACGCTATGTTCGCGCCGGTACCGATCATGTACATCACTATGCCGCTGGTCGCTAGCAGCTGCAATGTGGAAGTCTTACCAATCCAAGACTCGTGTTCCTCAGTGAGACGCAGCGCGGAGTCCGGCAGACGCAGTTGCTCGATCAGCACGCCAGGGTACGCTATGTTCGCGCCGGTACCGATCATGTACATCACTATGCCGCTGGTCGCTATAGTACCGTCATTCGAATAGGCCATTTTTGATAGCTGTCAAAATCATGTTAATGCTAAGACGTAAGGTCTATTTTTCTTTGTTGACATGTTTTCTAGTACGGGTTTGACAGCTGTCAAATATGGCCTATTCGAATGACGGTAATACAGCAGCTGAAATGTGGAAGTCTTACCGATCCAAGACTCGTGTTCCTCAGTGAGACGCAGCGCGGAGTCCGGCAGACGCAGTTGCTCGATCAGCACGCCAGGGTACGCTATGTTCGCGCCGGTACCAATCACGTACATCACTATGCCGCTGATAGCTAGCAGCTGAAATGTGGAAGTCTTACCGATCCAAGACTCGTGTTCCTCAGTGAGACGCAGCGCGGAGTCCGGCAGACGCAGTTGCTCGATCAGCACGCCAGGGTACGCTATGTTCGCGCCGGTACCGATCATGTACATCACTATGCCGCTGATTGCCAGCAACTGAAATGTGGAAGTCTTACCGATCCAAGACTCGTGTTCCTCAGTGAGACGCAGCGCGGAGTCCGGCAGACGCAGTTGCTCGATCAGCACGCCAGGGTACGCTATGTTCGCGCCGGTACCGATCATGTACATCACTATGCCGCTGATTGCCAGCAACTGAAATGTGGAAGTCTTACCGATCCAAGACTCGTGTTCCTCAGTGAGACGCAGCGCGGAGTCCGGCAGACGCAGTTGCTCGATCAGCACGCCAGGGTACGCTATGTTCGCGCCGGTACCGATCATGTACATCACTATGCCGCTGATTGCCAGCAGCTGAAATAAGGAAGTCTTACCGATCCAAGACTCGTGTAATGTGGAAGTCTTACCGATCCAAGACTCATGTTCCTCAGTGAGACGCAGCGCGGAGTCCGGCAGACGCAGTTGCTCGATCAGCACGCCAGGGTACGCTATGTTCGCGCCGGTACCGATCATGTACATCACTATGCCGCTGATCGCCAGCAGCTGAAATGTGGAAGCTTTGAGTATAAGTAAAAGTATAAGCAAGCTATAGAGTGCGCATTAGGCCTTGCAACGTACTGTCAAAGCTTAAGCATTTGCTCCCTAGATACAGACGTCAGAAAGTATGAGAAGTTATAGAGGTTTAGTAGTGCTGTCACTGGCGTTTTGCTACTGACAGACAGAGAGGTAGCGCTCAGACTACTGCTGACAGTTCTAACTTTTTTGGCGCACTCTATAGCTTGCTTATATATACTCTAAGTGTGGAAGTCTTACCGATCCAAGACTCGTGTTCCTCAGTGAGACGCAGCGCGGAGTCCGGCAGACGCAGTTGCTCGATCAGCACGCCAGGGTACGCTATGTTCGCGCCGGTACCGATCATGTACATCACTATGCCGCTGATGATCGCTAGCAGCTGAAATGTGGAAGTCTTACCGATCCAAGACTCGTGTTCCTCAGTGAGACGCAGCGCGGAGTCCGGCAGACGCAGTTGCTCGATCAGCACGCCAGGGTACGCTATGTTCGCGCCGGTACCGATCATGTACATCACTATTCCGCTTATCGCTAGTAGCTGAAACGTGAAAAATATCTGTGTTTATATAACAAAAATTACAGGTTTTTAGATATTGTATATCGGGATTGAAATATAATGCCTACCCGGTATAATTACCTACTCTACTGTACCTACATATGACATTTATGTCATTGGACAGGACATGTCATAACGATGACTAGGGCTTTCGAATACCGGTCATTTCCAATACCGGTATTGAATACCGGATCATTTTCTTCAATACCGGGATCCCGGTATTACGGTATTGGAACATTTCTTTCGCAGGACGTGAATCATAAAAAAAGTAAGTAATGATTTATGCAACTTTTATTACAATTAGCAATAAAAAAAAATGTTCACTGGAGACGATACTATGGTGATTTACAGACCGCTGACGGGCCATACTAGCTGGGTACAGAATTTCAAATTAGTGCAAATTACTGTTAGATACGAACAAAGACTTACGTAAATTTTTATGTAAATTATAAATAAATAAAGGGATTTATGAAAATTTTTAATCCAAAACACATCAAAATTATCAATACCGGGGTATTAGATTTTCAACACCGATGAAAAGATTTCAAAAATGTCCGGGATCCCGGTATTGGCTAATACCGGTATGCCGGTGTTGGAAGCTCTAACTATGACGTTGCACCTATTTGTAAATAAAAGCCACTTCATTCAGCTCAGACATGGAGTCTCACCTTCGGAAAAACCAAAGGATAAAACTCAAACCTATTTTTCAAATGTTCTTCATCAAAAGCGCCAATAGCTGCCTTTTTCTTTACATTTTTTTTTTATCTATCATCAAATATAATAAAACTAGCCTTCGGGCAGAGGCATGAGTCCAGTGTCCAGCAGTGGTCTGTTGAATGAAAGAGCCTGTTTTGTTGTTTGGGTGGTTTTAATACAAAAATCCTTACTTGTCTTAAAAACGGCGAACATTTCTGCTGAGGCGCCGGGTTCTTCAATTCCGTCATGGCTCCTTGTGGATTTCTTCAGATTGTTCATGAACAGCGATATTTCATTACAAGTTAATGAAAAATATTAACAAATTGAGGGCCTATTTCAGTGACCGTGTTTACGCTTGAAGTGGACCTAATTCCATAAGAATCTAATTCCTTTAACCAGTTAATTTAGTTATTCACGTGCCGTTGATTCTGAAAGGAAATAGAAATGTACCGTGTTACTACAGTTTAGACACGTGCAAGTAAAATTACGCTACTACTACGGTATCAATTGAGGATAATGATAATTTTATGAAAAACGTATCCACACCGCAATAATAAGTGTCAAAAACCGGCCAAGAGCGTGTCAGACACGCTCACAAATAGGGTTTCGTGGTCAACGTTTAAATATCAGGTTTTTCAGCGTTACAAAGTTAATTTTGATGCTGGTTTGTTTGCAGCTGTACGGTTACCAACCGCAAATAGAAAATCTTTTATTTTTCTGAAACCTGTAGTGGTACAGTATCCGTTATAGTTTTCATAGTAACTTCAGATTGTAAACTATATTCCATATCTTTTTCTATTTTTTTGGGTTTACACTGAAGTTACAGCTGGAATAAATTATGGGTCTAAAACGCCCCTTTTAAAAGCAGGAAAACATTTCATATAATTTTTTCTCATCATTTCTATATTTGGGTTAAAAAACACGATCTATCTTCTCACTAAATTTCATGTCGATAGCTCTAACTAAGATATGAGGGCGCGGCATCCAGACAGAAAGAGACAGACAGACTTGAGGAAATGATAAGGGTTTCTCGTAGACTACGAAACCCTAAAAAAGGGTATCCTTAGTTCCTAAAACGATCTGTCCTACCAGAATACTTAAAAATATTTTCTTTCTCCTTCTATTACTAGACAAGGCTAGACCCTCCTATTAGGTACCTACCTACTCCTTACACTAGGCAAGTCACATGACTTGGCTAAACTTTCCAAACGTTGCACAATGGTCGTGTGAGGTGGCTTTAACGTGTGACGGAAGATCAAGGTCTACCCGTGAATAATTTATTAGCTAAACAAGTCAAGCTGGAACTAGAATTACTTCTGGCTTCAAAGAAGGTGTGCGACTTGGTCAAAATTTATCACAAGCTAATACCTATCTTGTGATTTCTGAATACTTCCGTTTTTATTTCATCAAAATCGGTCTAGTATTCCTTGTCTAAAAATCAACTATGCTTTTTCTATGACACGTGGCACGATTCTTCTTCTCACGTCAATTGATGGCGAGAATTAAGCATTGGTTGAATGTAATATTATTGCCGCCATAAAAACATACAAATTTCCCATGCTACCAACATGACGCCATAGGAACTATAAGATGAATGAAACGCACTCTATACGGTCAGTAATTTCCGTCTTACCAGCAGTAGTACTTTCACGTTATCTTGATTTTCTGGTTTTGAGGAAAGATTTACTTCCTGCATTGAGTGACACGGAGAAGAAATCAAGGTGAATTTAATTAAAGTAGGTAATCTGTCACGCCGTGTGTTAGCCGGTTCCTACTTCCTAGGTCTAGACCCGGGAACATAATCTAGTTTAATTAAAGTCAGAAGTAGGTAAATAGGCTGCACAACTTGCATGTTGTAATTTAGCAAAAACTGGTATACCGACTTTACAGGGGAGTAACAATTCAGCCTCCAACTTGATATCTAATAACTGATTTTGATCAAAATTGGTCTCGAGTCAGTCACACATTTTTCATGTAAACATATACACCTATAAGTACCTTAGAATAGGATTTAAAGGTCAGGTAGGTATTTACTCTTCATAACAAGCAGATGTATTAAAAACAAAAAGCCGACTGCGGTTATTGTAAAGTTGTATTTTGCAATAAAAAACCGCCATCTTGAATAATTTATAATTATTTTATGTAGCCCGCTAAGACGAATCTAACGTTCTTAGAATCTAACGACATCTCACATATCTGACATATCAAGATAGGTACGCTCAGTCGTTTGGGCTGTAGAGCTGTTGTAGCCCGTGAAAACAAATCTTGTGATACATACATATTACATAATCTCGGAAAACATTACCTACCTACCCTTCTGAGGCAGGCGGGAAAAAAGGTTAACTTATTTTGGCATAAGGAAAAAATATACCTGAGTTTTCCACTACAGGAAAAAAATCATCGTCTATACACAGTACCTTACCTACTTTATGCAAAACACGAATTATACTTAATTTGCTGATTATCCTCTAAAATACTTTGTCCTTGGTACATACAATGATACAAACCTGCATACTAGGTACTTCAGTTTTTGCACTAGTCCATTATCCATCATCACTTCTATGAAAATTTTTAGTAATTTAGCATCATGTGTATAAAAACATTTTAAGTAAAAAATCATACGTGTGTTCACAAAGAGGTAGGTAATAGTAGGTAGGTAACCCATTATTTTTCTCTGATGGATGTAACATTCAGGACTGAAAGAAGACTGCGTGACAATATTTTTTTACATGTCAATGGTCAATGTGCCAGCGGTGCCAGCTCTGCAACTGTCTACCTACCACCCTTCTGTCATATAAAGTGCACTGTAGAGTGTAGCTCTGTGTCTAGCTGTGTAGGCAATAAACGCTAGTTTATATATACAGGGAGTAACAGAAAGGGTATAACAAGCCGAAAGGAGGTCAAGGTACTCATGAAACTGAACAACTTTCCCCATAGAACATGGGTCGAAATATGAAAAAAAAATTTGTTCCTCCCATAGTAAATCAATTAGCTGATCGGCGATTTTGTATGGGAGGTCCAAATTTTTTTTCGTATTTCGACCCATGTTCCATGGGGAAAGTTGTTCAGTTTCATGAGTACCTTGACCTCCTTTCGGCTTGTTATACCCTTTCCGTTACTCCCGGTATAAGTCTATGGTAGGCAACGAATGTAGATTATGTAGATTAGGACAGCTGACAGCTGAGTATACATTCAACACAAATGGGTAAGCATTTTGATAACGTCAGAGCATGAGGTCAAAATAAAGACCGAGCGCGGCGGCGTGGTAGTGCGCCGTCAACGTGACAGCGTCGTTCATAGTAAGTGGTATGGTAAACGAAAAAGTTTATGTACTGTATTATTTATAACTATCCTACTAATATTATAAAGGCGGATGTTTGTGTGTGTGTTTGTTACGACATCACGCTAAAACGGCTGATTAGATTGACATGAAATTTTGCACAAATATAGAAAGAGTATCTAGAATATTTTTACCACGGGAAAATGTCTTATTCCTATGGGATCACGCCTATTCCAATATTTCCAATATTTTTGCAAAGGTGGCGTGACTGAACCGATTCGCGTTTTAAATGTTTACGCCGAAAACTAACAGCGACATCTCTTGGCGGGTATTGCTTTTTTCCCGCGGAAAAAAGGTTGCAGCGGGTGAAACCACTGACGGGCAGCTAGTAAATTATAAGTTTAATCCGAGGTTTAATCACTTGAAAAAAAAGGGATACCTACCTACCTACTGACATATTTAAGCTGACATTGGCAGCTTTATAGATTTTCTTCTGTTCTTTTCCTTATTCAGCGTCATATAGGTCTAATACCCATAGACTTATATATGTTACCGGCCAAACCCGATTTTAGGATTAACTAATTTTTCCTAGGCAAAAGTAGTTTATCCTACATGCGATTGGATAAACCGGTATAGACTAGGCTAAACCGGTCCGTCCGATGGCCGATAGGAGAAACTAGTTAATCCTAGGCTGAACTAGTTAAGCCTAAAATTAATAAATACGCTTCAGGATAAACGGGTTTGGCTTACTTAAAAATGATTAAGGCTACAGTGACGCAGCTCTAGAGGGTAGAGGGTAACGTCGGACATCCTAGAGACATCGGACGCCCTGGAGTGGAGACTCGTACACCCTAGAGGGTGGGGTGTAGCATAGGGCATCCCGAAGGCTCGTACGCCCTGAAGAGACGCCCTACAGTGATGTAGCTCTAGATAGAGCGTAAAGGGTATAAATAATCGCACACCTGTGAGATTCGATTGCCCTGGAGGGTGCGGGGTAGCGTTGTAGGCCCTGATGTGAGCACTAGCAACGTCGCTGTCGGCGATAGCTCTCACGAGCTGTCACATGACAGGTGTCGCAGGTCTGTGGGAGCCCAGCCCATGGCAGGCACCGTCCGAGCATTTAGGGTGTCCGACGTTACCCCGCATCCTCCAGGGTGCTCGAGCTTTACAGGTGTTTGATGCCTCCAGGGTGTACGTAGTGCCTCACTGTAGGGCGTCCTTCCAGGGCCTCCGAGCCTTCAGGGTGTCCAATGCTACACCCCACCCTCTAGGGAGTTCGAGTTTCCAGGGTGTCCGATGTCTCCAGGATGTTCGACGATACCCTTTGTCCTCTAGAGCTACGTCACTGTATCCTTAACTATTTTTAACTAAGCCATACCAGTTTATCCTGAAGGGTACTTATAAATTTTAGGCTCAACTAGTTTAGCCTAGGATTAACTAGTTTCTCCTATCGGCCAAGGGACGGACCGGTTTAGCCTAGTCTATACCGGTTTATCCAACTGCATGTAGGATAAACTACTTTGGCCTAGGATAAACTAGTTTATCCTAAAATCGGGTTTGGCCGGTAACATATATATAAACTAGCGTTTATAATACCTACAAAAATAACAGAATAACTAAAACTACCTAAGCAAGCACAAAAACCTTCCCATTTCCGGTAAGCCCATTTTATTCAAAAACCTATTGAACAAATGAACATACAAATCACGCACGTGTATTGCAGGTATAATATAGTATAAGTATGGAATTAGAACCAACGTAGTACCTAATAATAAGTAACCTATACCAATACTTGATATTATTGAGATTGTGTATGTATGTGTTGCCCTTAAATGAAGTAAAAAAAAACTATTCGCACAGCAAATAATGGTTTAGCACATAAATCAAAACATTTACCGATAAGGCGGACTACTCAGGACGGAATCACAAATTCGGTTCACTGTTTAAAATTCCTAATAAATAAGTAGGTGCAGCAAGTTACTATAATTAATTACTTATAATTTTCACTGGAAAACCATCACAAATATAAATATTTCAGCTAAATACACAAAAAAGTTTCTTTTCTACGAGTTTTCATTCAGAAATTGAATTATTTTAAAGTTTTATAGAGTTCGAAAAATTTAAAGTAGGGTGACTATGTGTGCCGGTCGCGACGCGCGGACTTCAACTGACAGCGAAATGTGCAAAACGGGTCTTCGTGTTACATGACATGACCCCTGCCTGCCTGACTAACTTTTTGCAAATCTGACTGATTAAAAGTCATAATAATAGGTATAAGGGAAAGGAACAAAAACACGAGGAATTTGACTGGGACTAGAGTCCATATGGGAAGCGTTTTTCGCTGTGATATTGGTCCACAATTTATGTATTCGATTTTGAACAGTGATTTCTACCTATTGTGTGTGCCAACCACGTGGTGCGTACCAACACAGCTGTCCTTTTTGTGGTAATCTTATGATGCTCATGATTTAATTAGAATCTCAAGAGAGGCATCAATTTGTAGGGCTAAAATTATCCGATATTATGATGTAATTATGATGTAAATTATAAATGTTTGTTTATTAAATGTATAAGTAGAAGGTTATGTAAATCTAAATAGATACATTCATTATACGACTTCATGTACAGGGTGTCCTACAATTAATATCAACGGTATGTTTCCACATCTTAATGTTGTTCACATTTTTAACTTAACATGAGCCATTTAGGTTATGATAATTAATAATAAGTTTTATTAGTCCTACCTAAGCCTTCTTTAATGAATACATTTCTTCCATCCAGTCAACACACATGTACCTAAAGAGCAAAGAGAAAGCAAATTCAAACTAAATATTCTACCACAAAAAGATTGCCACATGCATACCTACATGTTAAGTCAAGGTCCGTCTGTATGTTTATCAAATATAAAAGGTCACTCGTAATATTATAGTTTCGTAACAAACTCGAATATTCTTATTATTGTTTTTAAGTCCCAATTGTTATAACTCGATTTTTATAACTGTGCGTTTCGAGCTGTCAAACTTTGTATGGGTTTTGACAGTTCAAGTGTCAAATCGTATAGAAAGTTTGACAGCTCCAAACGCACAGTTATAAAAATCGAGTTATATAATAACACATTTGGCGTGCGAAAAGTCCGAAAGCTGAAAATTTACCAGAGCCATAACATATGAACATCTGGAGTTCATGCCTTATTTCATAGGATAATAAGTTACAAATAAAAAAGGTCTCCGATTTTAGACATTTATTTTACCCTCACTCACATTATAAACAAACGTCAGTGTTACAAACACATAACTTTCCTCTTTCACTTATACAAAATAAAATATATGTTAAATATTTCAAAGATAGTATGTTATTTGCAATCTCATCGCCTGAATAAATATGTGATTTTATAATTGTAGTAAAAATAAATAAATAAGAACTAATAAAAAAACCATAATAATAAAAATAACGTATGCATATTTGTCCTATTGAAACTGATTTCAAATATTATTTAAAACAAATGAAATTTATAGTTTATGTACTATATGTTTAGTACAGTACCTACTTAATTACCTAAATATTTATTATCTGATCAAGTGCACATTAAACTATAATTAATCAAGAATTTATTGAAATAAATAAATTAGAAATAAGTATGACTAGAAAATAGACTAAACTGTTACGGTGTTACTTAAATTGATAAAAAACAACAAATTAAGTGTTTTGGTAAACATAATAAAAAATAATTATTAGTTAATTTGGATAATAAATTAAGGGTATAGTGAAATGCTTCGTGACAAAGGAATTTTAAGGTTGTTTTTTTTTTTTTGGACAGTCTTTCCGTAATTTGGTTTGGTTTCCATTTCGGTAAGCATTATTTTTTTATGTTTCCAAATAGCATAATACTGCAACAATGATGTGGTTTCTTGAAGGATACGTGAAAACGAAATACTACTTAATTATGTAATAAAGGTTAAACCTAAGTACTTAATCATTAATGTTGATTATAAACTTCGCTATTATATATTATTTATCTGTTTATTTTTTCATATATCTGTGTTTTAAACTGACAACTTCTTCAAACATTGACATCCGCCATTATTGAGCGAAATATGTTGAACATGCCCAAAGGTAGCTTACAATGGTAGGTATATAAAAATTCTGCACGGAATACGACGTATTGATTGAAGAAGTCGCCAATATAAAGCTTATCCTTATTCGTTAATTTAAATTATAAATAATATTTATTTTAAAAATCGGAGTACGGTACTGCGGAGGGCACGGCCACTCTGCCAACACCGTCAAGCGCCACAGGCCTGTAAAAGTTTGACATTTCTCCCCAACCGCGCGGCGCCACGTTGAAGTTCGGTCCTTGGACTAAAGGTAGCCTAGGGCTTACTGGTGCTGCATAGACATCATTCAGCTTTGTAGGTGCGAGAGGCACTGGAATTTCAGTGTTGCGAACGGTAATGGTTGGGGGAGAAACAGGGAACGGCTCCATCTTTGGCAATGGGCTATTTTTGAGCGCTGACTTCGGGTAGGTTTTCTGATTGCGAAGGCTTGACGGTGGGCGGTAAGGCGTGTCGTGGTTAGCCACTGGCGTTGGAGTTGAACACATGTTTGATGTGTTGCGGCCTGGAACATAAAAAGGTTAATGTTTAAAATCCACAGTTAAACATAGAATTGTGAATTGCGCCCAGTTCCGTACCGATAAAATACATATAAATGAAATTAGTCCGAATTAAAGTTAAGTAATTTTATTTTTAATACCAAAAAATACCGCTATCTTGTTTGTTATCTTCTTATTGTTATTTTAAAACATACATATGACAAATTACAATAAATTCAACTCCTATGATTTACAGCAAGCAGACAATGAACAGTGCACCGGCAACTGTTTGCTATAAATATTGCTATAAATAAAACTGTCGGCGCTCTGGCTGCAAACCAAACTGTCGATCCAACAAAATTTTGAAATTAAATATAGGGACACCCTGAATGCCGTGTAACGTAAAAAATAATTATGTTTTCAAAAGTCTTGCTTATACAATTGGTAACTTATACAGTATAGTTATATTACTGACTTTAGCGACTATATTTTGATCTTCATGGAGAAAAAGAAACTAAATAATGCGTAATTAAATCGCTAGCGCAATCAAGTCGCAAAAAAGCAAGAAATCGTCATATAACAATAATTCGCCTGAGCATGTACAATTTAAACAAAAAATCAATCATTTGAAAACCTACAGCAAATAAATATCTAGTATGGCAAACATTTGCAAAAACTATATCCAAATCTGAGTAGGTAAGTTAGGAATTAGTAGGCCCTATTAAACCTGGCGAAACCGGTGCGATACGTCGGTACGTGGTATTCTGATTGGCACAAACTTTCAAGCGATTGAGTTCTACTATCCACGTAGTACCTATACCTGATGTTTGAATAGTCCCTTTGGAAAGGTACGCTCACTTTTACCATCAGCTTATAGGAAGTCATATCCACACACGTGGAAAAGAACGAGAGATCCGTGAGTCGCCGAGCAACAAAGTCACATGTGTAACCGAGGTGTTAGGCTTACCTCGTCCCTCGTGCACCCACTTGACGGAGCGCTTCTTCCTGTTGATGTACATGCTCTGGCCGCGGCTGGTGTGGTTGGACTGGTCGCTCAGGGACTTGGAGATCGCTCGCGCCAGGTCCATCTGCTCCTTCACCGTCGGGTGAACGCCGGGCACGTAGAACGCTGACGACGCGAATGTTTTCTCTGCAAACAAAGTGCCGGGTTCAACAACGCCCAAGCCTTCTTGGGTTTAAGGCCGCTATAGAGCTTTTCACGAAGCCCATACAATTTTCCCTGCCAGACCTCTCGGAGCGTCATTTTGCGAAAAACATGGGGATGTTTGAATATTTTTTACAGTGATATTATGAATAAAAATAAATATATTTTTCTGCAATTAGATTAAGTACATCTTCTTAAATAACATATATTTTTTTTAAATCTTTACTACTGTTATTTTTTCATACAGAAGCCGTTATAATGGCGCATTATTTTGCAAAAAATCGTATATAAAAACGTGGTATTATTCTATATTTCTGAATAAAATTGTAAAATGTTCACTGTAGACTTTGTTCTCAAATATATACTCTATTTTTTTGTATAATTGATATTTTTTTACAGTGGACCAAAACTCTAAAACTCACGCTTGATTTGAGGTCTTTTCCTGAATTTTGGTTTTGTCGCTTTAGATATCGCTGTTTGTAACAGGTTTAAAACTAAAATGTTAATATTTACATTGTACATTTTTTAGATGAAAATATGCTTGATTAAATGTTCAAGTAACATGTTATTTTTACATAACGGTTTTCGAGAAACTCGCATGTTTATAAAGCCAATATTTGCAAATTTGCTAGAAAAAATTGAATGCGGTCTTAACTAGCCAGATATATCTGAAAAATCTTTAAGTACCTATAAATTTTAAAAATTATAAGCTCTTCTTGAGTCTTACACAAACTTAATAGTCTGAGATACGTTATAATTTGTTTATTTAATTATTTATTTATTTATTGATTAAACGTCAGTTTTATTTAACCTACACTTTGGAGTTTGTTTGGACGCACGGATTTTAGTTTTATCATAATTTGCTTACTGAGAAGATGGAACTGTATTGAAAATAGTCAGAGATATAAATTAAAAATTTATTTGTTTATCTTTTGTTTATTTGAAATTGCAGTCACGATTTTACGATACAATCAACAGAAGCTCAATAGCGCGTCAAAAATCAAAATACACGCTAAATCATATCATACGAAGTGAGTGACCAGCATTTTTTAATTACGATTTTTCTTTTGTAGCAACCTGTATTAAAAAACGTACGGCCGTTATTCGAATAGGCCATATTTGACAGTTCTCAAAAAGACATAAGACTTATTTATTGACATGTTTTCTAGTATAGTTTTGACAGCTGTCAAATGTGGCTTATTCGATCGAACGGTCGTACCTTAGTGAATACATTAAATATAATCTATGCTTTAAAACTTACCAAACTTCTTGTCCTTTTTGATGAGATGCTCTTCAGCATCAGGCGCTGGAGTGAAGATCTTGTTCAGGTCAATCTCCTTGTCGCCCACCAGGATTGGCTTGTTCTCCATGTCTTCCTGGAAACCCAGTTCAGTGTAAAGCAAATTTATTTGACTAGTTTTGACTTGTAAAAGCAAAATTCATATGAATATGTGGACTCATAAATTTTGCTTTTCATAGCTCTGTGTCGGAGAGCACCGTAAAATGTAATTTCATAATGTTTCAAATAAATCATTTAAACATGTAGGTACCTACTTAGGCAATCTAGATAATTATATTATGTACAAGCTCATGTAGGTAAACTAAATTTATGTGTATGAAAATTTTACATTCATATTTACACAAAATGTCATAACATAACTGAAAGCTGGCAGTAAATTCTTTACATATTTATTACTGAAAAGGAAGTAAATAGGTATTACGATATGTAAAGCTAATTAATTACTAAATAGAAATAACGTTAGTCACAATTTATTATACTAGAAAAACTTACATTAAATTAAAGTTAATCAGAAAGTGTTAAAAGCAAAACAATTGAATCAATTAAATTTAACTGTGAGAAATAAATAATTATGCTCAAGTTTATTAAATAAATAATATAGCGTTAAACGTGTGATAGAACTTAAAATTATAATGTTCCTAAATGAAATAAGTTATTTAAATTTTCAATAATTTAATGATGACAATATTTACATTTGTAATGTTTTGTAACTAGTGACTCCATGATTTTGAAATTTTTGGGACATTTTCACAATTCGTACCAGTTGCTGCAAAGTTGTTCCATTTGCCGGTACCTCCACATCGTTCTGTGTGATATAATAATTTGATTTTAATATGTTTTTTTTATGTACAGTTGCCGCAATGTTAATGAAATAAGAAATTAAATTCTGTTACGTAATACGACTTTAAAAAGAATAATATACTATAATTTATTACTTTTGCCGAGATTAATCAATTTAAGTTAACAAAAATTAGATAATTTTAGTTTCATTCGGAACTTGAAGGTATAAATCAGCTTCTGATTTTATTTCAATAGTTCCTTTAATTTCTAAAGCATTCTAAGTAGGTACACCATCAACATAAATGTTGTTGATATGGTTTGGTTACTTTAATCTACTTATTTTATGTATAGTGTGATAGGTACTTTCATAAAGCAGCGATGAAGAAAAATAGTCCAGAAGATAATCTATAGGAAATAAAATTACCTAAATAGGAATATTAAATCTATAGTGCTGAAGGTAAGATCGAAATTTCAATGAACCTTCAACTTTCATTTGACTTTTCTTCATACATTTAATAGCAAATTTGGCGTACATCCAAGACCTCAGGCGTTGCAAAACTATAGCAACTTTACTCTACATTGCAGATTTGAGACGCAAACACCACTTGTTTCGTCTCACAAGGCGAGCATTGGTCGAAAAGCTATTTTAGACGCGACTGGCGCGAGTGCTTGGCATGAACGTTCGATCCGCGAATGTTTACGAGCAACAACAATATTTCTGTGAAACCGGGCCAATTTGTCTGACAGGGAACTGCTGTCCGCCATTTTGAGAACTACGAGTACGTTGTAGTTAATTGCGTTTAGAAGTTCTTGGTAAGAGCCTAAGAACCTTTTTAAACACCTTTACAATTTAAAACTGCGTTAATATTCATGCTGAGAAAAGAAGAGTATCATAGGAACACCACAATTTTCCATGTATGACGTAAATCCTAGTCATACAAGGAAAGTAAATCTATGTATCTAATATTTTGACAGAAATTATACATACATTGAAATTGCTTCTCAGGTAAAGGAAAGCTAATATTAATGTCATGTCAGTCCATTAATACATTTATAGGTATATACTTTCCATTATAATGTGCTGAAGGAGTATTCTTATAAATAAGCTATAGATACGTAAAGCACGTCAAGAATATTAAGAGCAGTTTCAAATCTTAGGATGTCCTAAAAACCAAAACTGATGGGATCGACGAGTGACATTCTTAGGTTGTTGGCTCAAAAATAGAGCGGCCAAGACCACAGCATCTGTGGACAAGCGGGTTCGATGCCCGGACGTCATCATTGAGATGCTAGGTCAACAATCTAGGTTGATCTGAAATCGGACGAGCTTTGTAAATCTGCACTTTTTCGAGAGTGTCACTCAATTTCTGATCTAAAAGAAGCAGATATTTTATGCAGCAGCCACAAAGAGATTTAAGTCAGAAAATCTTAAATTGGCAATTTTATCAAAGCTGCGCCGTAAGTGAATTGAAAATTATCTAGATTTTCCAGATGGTGTTTTACTGCGCAGCACAGTTTCAGAGTAGCAAATCATTTTATAGTCTGTTTACGTGTTCTATTCTTAAAAACTTGTTTGTTTAAAACGAAGAGTATGTCTAATACGAATCCATTAAAATATTGATAGTTTGATGCATTTTATGTTGAATGAATTAAATTACCTGTTAGAAACCAAATAATGTCCTATCCCTACTTACTTTTTCGAAATGTATACATATGAATAAGATAATATAATCATAATGTACCTTATCTCTAAAGTTATAAGTATATATTTTATTAAATTTAGGACTTTGACTGGTTTGGTAGATTTTCATGAAGGTGGTCATCTCGGACATTTGTTGTTCTATTTCACTCTATGTGGTTTGGTTTTAATCTATAAAAAATATTTCAAGCGTTCGCCTTCGACGAAACTTTACTTCTTACAAAGTTACCTACTGACTCATATTTACGGGTTTTGTACCTACATGAATTTAAATCTGATGAGTTCAATGAGTTACTCATAGTTCAATGACTGATGTCTAGTCTAAAATTTTAATTTATATTCTGTTTAGTAGTCCATCGCCCACATCCATTCAATCTTTTTTAGGATCAGCATGATTGATTGACAATTTCATTTTTAGATCAATATAATTATTATTTATCACTACATCAAACTGTTCTGAACGCGATTCACATAAGTAGGTAAATTAATATACCACAAGGAAACGTATACAATTTAGTTATTAATGTTATTATACATGTTTAAAAAAATACAGGAAGTTCTACCGTATAATAAAACTCTAATTAGAATAGACAGACTGTTATAAAATGATCTTGGAAGGGAATTGAAATAAGTTAGCACCACGTGAGTTTTCTTTGAAATACGATATCTTGTATATATGAGACTGGCAATTAAGGCAAACCTCTGCTGCCAAATCCTTCCAGAATTAGTAGCACCATGGAGATAAAGTGGGTTAATCGGTCTGTTCGTTCTATGTATGGCTGAACCTAATCTCTTAACTGATTTCATTTTCGTTATATTTTAAGTAACATTGCTGTTCAGAGTGCATTTTTTTGCAGTCATGAGTTATTTTCTTGTTTATGTCAATAAGCTACATAGTCAAGTTAAAAATGACTGCTCAAAGGCCTACTATTTATCCAGAGAAAGTATTCGATTTTAAAGCTAGTAAGTAAATAAAAGGTTTTTTTTTAATCCAACAATGCCATGAAAAGATAATAATTACTCGAACTTCTCTCTCATTTTGTGCATCATTAGTTGTCGTATCAGCGAAGTGTATAAAAAAATGTCGTCGCAAAATCTATGCGAATGCTACATTGTTCGTTAGTCTAATAAATGCATTGTTAAAGTCCATAAAATCAACTAACTTCTAATTTTTCCTGTTAGGAAACTAGCAACTACAGTGAATCTTTACGACAGACTGTATTTTTTTTCTTTGAGCTCTACATTCCTTGTTCTCTTACATCGACCGATCGATGTCAATTACCTACATTTAAAAATTCTTTAGTTTTGTCTAATGTTCTAAAAGCTAAGCTTCTTGTGTCTGGATTTTAGCCAGAAATCACTAGTTACCTACATGTGTAACACTTATTTTCATCTAGCCAGAACTAAAAAGTTATGCCAGTTCTTCAACCATCTAAAATACTTAGTAGTATGACGACAACTTAAACGATCTCACTTCACTGTGCAAAATATTTAAAAAAATAACTATGATTATAACATAATTAAAGAGTATAATATCGTAATAAATGTAAGCAAGCTACATATAAATAAAGTTGTATACTTAAATAATATTTTACATATGTGGCCAAATACACTCCCTTGTAGCACACCGATCGATGTTGTTAGAAGCCTCTCTTACAACTAGAAAAGCAATGACTTACCCAACTTACAGGGAACAATTTATAACTGAGATTTGTGAGGAATTCCTTCTTTTGTGGGTCAAACATATCTGAAGGCTTGAAACCCCTTTTCGTCAGCAGCTCACTGTTCTTGTTCGAAGAGCGCTGGACATCCCCGTAGCTATCTTGATGAACTATTCTGTCGTTTATTTTGTATAAACTCGACATATTTTTCGAAGAATAAAAGTTTTCGCTCATTGTCATCATTTTGACTACCCGACTCTTTTACTTTTTATTTAACACCTTTTTCAGTCTTTTTTACAGTTTCTGGTCAGTTCGATTGGTTTCAGATGTGACACTGTAAATAAACGTTTGTTTGAGGTTATACTAAAATAATTTCAAAAGTTGATCGGTGGACCCATTCAACTCCAGAGATATTTAGCAGTCGCGAAACAGATCCAAGGTAACACTGTAAAATGAAAAGTGATTCACATAAATGTGGGAGGAAATGCGCATACGATGACGTACTTCTTACCAATTGTAGTGAAAAATCTTGGGACTGGAAAATACTAATCTCAACCCAATGTACAGGACGAGGAGACTCAATTTACTATACCAACTTTATCAAACCAGTAATAACTTTCAGTTTCAGTTGGTAGGTAAACGTGAGTGATTTTGTTTATGAAATGGGGAATGTGGAGGAACAAGTATTAGTCATTAGAGATTTTCTTTGAACTTTTGATTCATAACATCTTTGTACATTTTTCCCAGTAATAACAATAATAACAATAACTAAAAAAGACAAGATACATCGTATATTCAAGAATATTTAGCGTTGTTAAGAGTTAAGAAGAAAATACAGTACCTAAACAGAAATAGTCACCCGGAAAAAGAAATTAAATGTCAGAAACTACTCATCAAAAGAAAAACAAAACAAGAAAAAACAATATGGCGGCGGCGTGTCACCCACGCTTTGACCTAACTTCGTTGTAAATTGAAATAAGTAAACATAATCCACAAAATTATCAGTCACTGATGATAGTAAATCACTTTATTAAGTTACTAATATTAAAGAAGAAAAAAAATTATCGATGATAAACACCGTTATTTTTTGGGCGGCGTTCAAAAGTAGCGCTTGCGACGCGAGGCGAGTTCGTACTAACTAAAATAAGTTCTGAAATACCGTTGCATAATACGTAGAAAAGCTCTCTTGGCTAGTGTGACCAGATTGGCATAGAAATATATAATACCTAAATAGGTTTTTTATACTGTATGTACGTAGGTAGGTAGGTATTGTATAAAAGTAGCAAAGGGAAGGCAAAGTGCAGTTCATCACATCTAATACCTTTGTTTATATATTTTTTTAATAAGTGTCTTTAACTTTGATAAATGATTGCCTAAATGCGCTCAGTAGATTGAGTCGGTGTACTTGTAAAAATGTGGCAATCAAACATGATCCGGAAACGGCGCATCTTCATACATCTGACAGTTACCCAATTATTTTAAAAAATGTTCCTCGAGCTGTCAACATTCATAGTTTGGAGTACACATTTCAAATAAATATATTAATATTATACAAATTATGGCAAGTTTTTATGACGGTGTCTTTGGATAGTGATTTGATTAGTGCTCGATATACCGAGTGCAATGATTCAATCATTTAACTAAAAACTTTTAAATTTACTTAGCCTAAAAAAATTGGAGATAGATAGGCATTTTTATTAGGCTATTAAAAGCGAAGTCTATCTAAAAATATTACCTACTTATTAACAAAGTGTAAAAGGAATGATATAAAAGTTGTATAAAAGACAAATGAATATTACAAGGACGTTATCGTATGTTTTTTTTTAATTTAGTTAGGTATCTTTGTACCTAGACAATTTCCGATTCTATCTCACTAAAAGCACGCATCATGGTCACCCTACTCGTACGCCCGCTGCCAAGCTAATTCGGGCCTGTCCAGTTTCAACATCAGTGCTACATGTACAACGATTATTATTTACAATTTCTGATCAGAACCTTGGCTGTGTAACCTTCAGGAATGAGGAGGATAGAATAATGTAGGAACCAGTATGAACTGAATGGATTCCGGATTTAAAATACTCGATACCAACTTCCATTCAACGCGCGATGCAAAGGCGATGCACTGGTAAAGCTTCAATGGGTCGAAAATTGATTTAGTTTTGTTTTTACTTTTCATACAGTGTAGATTTTTCAGCTGAAGTGATGTTGGCGCTACCCTCGGTCGAGATCGCCGCACACTGAAAAAAACCGACCAAGAGCGTGAGACTATTTTGTAGTCAACGTAACGTTACTATCAAAATACAAATGAAATATCCAATTCTGAATTAAGATACAAAGTTAAAGAAGATAATAATGCATGGTACAAATTATGGCCCTATAAAAGAAAATATCTCTGAGAAACCTTGCCGTAGTTTAAGAATAGGGTAAGGTGGGGCACTATGAAACAAAAAAGTTAAAATGCTTCGTATCTCGTGAACCGTTAATTGTATCGAATCAAATTTGATACCAAAATAATTAATCAGTATTTAACTGTCCTTATAAAAAAAAACGAAAACATCATAAAACTTTCTGGAATGTAAATATAAATGATATTTAAGTGAGATCGGGAACTTGTTGCACAGTGCCCCGTATCTGGGGTACAGTGAAACATACTATGGGGTACTATGAAACGGCACAATTTCTGTGTAGGAACCTTTGATCTTTTATTTAATAAATTTAATTAACGTCGTAATAATCAACTTATGCTATGTAAAAAAGAAGTATATTATCAATCTTCTCTTTGTTTTATTTCATATTTCTCAAAATATGTTAGTTATACAGTGAAACTAATGGAACACGCTGTAAATTTTTAGTCTTTTTCATAATATTTTCTTTATTTAATTACCAAAAACATATGTTTTCGATTAATATTCCGGAAAAGTACAAATCTACATGTGATTTTGTACTTTTTACAATTTTTATATGATGAGTATCAATAAAAGTCGTGTTTCATAGTGCCCCGTTTCATTGTGCCCCATACCATCCGTAAAAAATAAAATGTTCATTATTTAGTTATCGTTTTTTTTAAAGTTAATTTTGATACGTAAAATTATTCCCTAATAAACCCAAATTAACATGATAAAAAGTATTCTAAACTGGAATTATAGCATCAGGAATGATATCGAAAAGATTTAAGATTTTCTTTTTTACTTTAGTGACCTAAAATCATTTTTTTGCGAATTACTTTGAAACTATTTATGAAATCCGAAAATGACAACAGTCCAAACATGGCGGTCAATTAGGCGGACATTACAGTAAAAAAGCATAATTAAAATTATAAAAGGAGACATAGATAAATCCACTGTTTCACAGTGCCCCGCGTGTCATGGATCCCCACTTGACCCTACCTAACTACCTACCTTTTTAACGATACCCTACCACAAGGTAAGTATTGGCTAGCGCAATCTATTTTGTGACCCTACTCAATAAAGCAATTGAATAAATATTTCTAGGTAATTAAATTATTTATGTCGACATTTCTTTCTGTAGGGTCAATCACAGACAGACTTGACGAAATGATAAGGGTTTATAATAGAGTACCTAACCCTAAATAAAAAATGAAATCCACCCAAAAGCATTTTAAATGTAATACCTACCTACCTACCTATTGTATGAAATGATGCCGATTAAGAATAGTAGCATCGCAGAAGGTAACTAGGTAGGTAGGTACCTACCTACTTATTGCTATTGCTGCTAGCTGATGGTAGATATAGGATATACTAAGGGGTGAATCAGTTCATGAAACTGAACCACTTTCTCAAAGAGCCTTATTTATTAAATTAGAGGTTTGGGAGCGGATGCTCAATGACTTCGTTGCGGACGTGCGGCGGATACGCAAACTTTTCTTTATTTGTACCTACCAATTTATAATAATAGGTACGTAACATATCAAAAATTAGAAAAAAAAAATATAGGTATTTTGCGCGATGGAAACGTTGAGAATCCGCTGCGGCCGCGCGGAAAACCCAGCACGAAATATTGAACAAGAGCGTGTCAGACACGCCCACAAATAGGGTTTCGTGGTCAACGTTTGAATATCAGGTTATTCAGCGTTACAAAGTAAATTTTGTTGTTGGTTTGTTTGCAGCTGTATGATTACCAACCGCAAATAGAAAAACTTTTATTTTTCTGTAATTTCTCGTGGTACAGTAGGTATCCGTTATAGTTTTCATGGTAACTTCAAATTGAGAAGTATATTCCATAATTTTTTAAATTTTTTCGTTTATACTTTAGGAGTTACAGCTGGAACAAATTATGGCTCAACAATGCCCCTTTTAAAAGCAAATATCTCGAGACAAAAACATTTTAGTGACTTTGATTCTAAGAAACCTCCCCTTAGTTTTAAAAGACCTATTCAACGATACCCTACTCAATATTACAGAAGAAAATTTTTATTGCCCCCCCTTTCATTTGTATGGGAGGGGGTCCAAAAAACTTTTAAAATAATTTTTTCTCAACATTTCTAAATTTGGGTCAACACGATCTATCTTCACACCAAATTTGATGTCGATAGCTCTAAAACTGACGGAGTTATGAGGGCGCGGCATACAGACAGACAGACAGACTTACCGAAACTATAAGGGTTTCTAGTAGACTACGAAACCCTAAAAAGGCCTTCCCGAATAAACTTTAATTTTATATGGGAGAGCCAAAACTAACATAATGTTTTTGAGGAAAGTTCTTCAGAGTTTCATGCACCATCATGCAATAGATAGAATCGAGCAAAAACAGCAGTTCGCACGAAGCACGGTGTGGCTAAAAGCAGTAGGTAAGTACCTAAATTCAACATTTTGAGAATTCAACTTTTTGAGAATTTCAACATTTTGTTCCGGAAGGAAAATATTGGTGCACCGAGGTGACCGAAATACTCTCTGTCATCTTTCTATGACGAGGCAAACAATCTGTTAGACGAAATAGACGAAAGGACGAAAATACAGAACCTACATAAATACCATTGAAATAATGATTGATGTGATGGATGACGTACAATAAATATTTATGAACACTAAAAAATAATATTAATTGAGGATTTTTATTAAAATGCTGAAGTACCTAGTTTGAGTATTGAGTCCGTTTCCAGATCCTGGAATCTCTTCACTTTTTTCATAATTTTAGTGAATTTTTATAACATTGTGAAATTTTTCCCGTTCGCATCAATGATACTATATGTAGGTTCTAGGTTGTAGATACGCGCAAAAAGTTGTTCCTTCAAATTGGTCTCCGTGAGACCAATGTGACAGTCTTGTGTCAGTCAGGCTTTGGTCAGGCAGGCTATGAGCTGTTCAAGCGAATTTCACGGAACAACTTTTTTGTAAGTACAAGCAGTATGGAGATACCGTGTCCAGTGGCGGACTAAGGTAGGGGCGGGGGGGTGGTCCGCCCCGGGCAGCAAGTCCCGGGGGGGCATCAAAATGGCCTCCGGAGGTGGCAATTTTTAAGCTCCAAGGACCGAATCGTAATTAAAGTTATTTACGATTTGATCACAGGAGTTAAAGTTCGAAGGCTGTTTTGTTGCCCCCAGGACTTGAATTGTAAATAAAGCTTTTTACGATTTGATCAAAGGAATTTGGAGGCTATTTTGATGCCCCCCAGTACTTTTAGAGTACGAAGGCTGTTTCGTTGCCCCCAGGAATTTAATTGTTAATAAAGTTTTTATCGATTAGATCAAAGGTGTTCAGAGGCTATTTTGTTGCCCCCCAGGACTTGGATCGTAAATAAAGTTATTTACGATTTGATCAAAGGAGTTCGGAGGCCATTTTGATGCCCCCAGTATTTGATAGCAGCCGCTGCTTGGGCAGGCTTATTTAAAAACATTATTAGATTAAGTGACACGGCGTATCTCCTCGCTGCTTGTCTTTTTAACGCGAAATATCGAGCTCGTTTCTTTCGCTAACAACGTGCGTGACCCTCATGTCTTTTTAACGCGCAATGTCGAGCACGCTTCGATAGCAAACACCGTGTGTCTTCTCTCATGCCTTTTTAACGCGGATGGTCTAGCACGCTTCGCTCACAAAACGTGTAGTCATGGTGCAGCACGGTGTGTCTCCTCGCATGTCTTTTTTAACGCGAAATGTCGAGCTCGCTTCGCTCGTATATATAACTAGTAGTGATAGTAAAGCACAGTGTGCCTTTTTAATGCGAAATAACTAGCTCGCTTCGCTCGCATAACGTGCATAGTGATGGCGCAGAACGGTGTGTCTCCTCGCATTCCTTTTTAACGCAAAATTTCGAGCTCGCTTCGCTCGCATAACGTGTAGTGATAGTACAGCACGGTGTGTCTCTTCGCATGCCTTTTTAACGCGAAATGTCGAGCTCGCTTCGCTCGCATAACGAGTAGTGATGGTGCGGTGGTGGTAGGTACCTACGGTGTGTCTCCTCACATGCATTTTTAACGTGAAAAGTCGAGCTCGCTTAGCTCGCAATACGTATAGTATTAGTGTGGCGAATGGTGAAGCGTGGTTTTTCTCTTGTTTCCCTTTGCTCGTAATGCATATTCTGCCTGAGTGGTGCAGTGCTGATCACCCCCCCCCCCCTCCCCCCCACGATCCGAAGCTGTATACGCCACTGTACCTACCTAAATACCAATAATGAAGTTCTTTAAAAAGGGTTTTACATTAAGAACATTTTCTGTCGCTGGGGGGCATCCGACGGCTTGACCGCCCCGGGCATCCGACGGGGTTAGTCCGCCACTGACCGTGTCTATTGGTTCGCATGGACATTCTCTGCCGCCGAGCCTTATATAGTTCGAAAAAAAGATGATTCCGTGCTTCGGAGTGCACGATTTAACCGTGTCGGTCCCGATTGAATGATTACTAATAAATATGTATCGGTTTTATCGAAATCGAAAGTTATAAAATCATTACCTAATGTAGCTTTACCTTCTTGTCTTATTTTACAATAAGTAAGTACCTACCTACCTACCTAAAACCACAACTAAAAACGAGTAGGTAAACAACTCTTAAACAAACCCTGACGTGACCAAAACAAGTATCAGTTAATGAAAACAGAATTAAAAACACTAGCAACCAAATTTTCAGAAATTTTCTAAAATGATTGAAATTCAACTTCCCGCCACAATAATCTTCGTTCCCGCGCGCAAACGACAGCTTGGTGGTAAGTACTGATTTGGTACTGATGCACGGTGGTGGTCGGTGGATACTCGCAGTAATAGGGTTCTATTTTTAGAGCTTCGTAGTTTACTTGAAACCTCAAAAATAGAAAAAAAATTACCAAATGTTTTTTGGACCCCCTCTCTCTCATACAAGTGAAAGTAGGTAAAACAAAAAAAAATACAGCTGCAAACAAACCACCAACAAAATTAATTTTGTTACGCTTTAAAACCTGATAAGTATTTAAAACGTTGACTACGACCATTTGTGACCAACCCTATTTGTAAGCGTGTCTGACACGCTCTTGGCCGGTTTTTATCTTTTGGGTACGGCACCCTAAAAAAGCAGTAAGTTTATACTACTACTACAGACAGCCCTACAAGAGTCCATTGCTGGACAGTAAGTTTATGCCTAATTAGAATCCTTTCTTCCTCCAAACTTTGGCTCAGTTCATATTCGCGCTAAATGCCGCCAGTACTTCGGCACACGGCGAGCAACATACATAGCGCCACTGCAGTTGTGTATTGTAGCGACCTCTAGTAGTTTTCGTAGTTCTTATCGTTTTGGCTACTCGGCAATAGATGGCACTTTTTATTACAAAGGCTAGTACACACTAAATACGAGTGCAGCACGCGTTACGCCAGTCACGCTCGGTTGTGTGTTGTGTGGTGTGCCACGACCTTTGCGGAAAATGTTTTCCACATGTTTTCCGTGTGTTTTCCACACAGGTTTTCCATGATGAGCCGAAGTCGAAGTAAAAAGGTATAAATAACAAGCCGAAAGGAGGATCTTATTAATGAAACTGAACAACAACTTTCCACTCACCCCTAGAAAAAAAATTTGGACCTTGCATACAAACGTTTTTTATACCGGGAGTAACAAAAGGGATATTACAAGCCGAAAGGAGGTGAAGGTACTCATGAAACTGAACAATTCTCCCCATGGAACATGGGTGGAAATATGAAAAAAATATTTGGGCCTCCTATAGTAAATCAGTCAGCTGATCGGCGATTTTGTATGGGATGTCCAAATTTTCTTTTTCATATTTCGACCCATGTTCCATGGGGAATGTTGCCCAGTTTCACGAGTACCTTCACCTCCTTTCGGCTTGTTATGCCCTTTTTGTTACTCCCTGTATTTCGAACTACGTTTAATGAGGAAAGTAGTGCCGTGCCGTTTCATATCTATTCCTTTAGGGGCATAATGTCCATTTTACAAAATGTCTAGTGGTGAAAAAATGTTCGCTTTCATGGTCTGATCGCTAATTGTACTTGTGCAAACTGGTAATTTAATTTTCAAGTCAGATAATCTTCAAACTGGACATTTTAATGGACATTATGCACCTAGACCTAACCTAACATCCAGTTTGTGGTGTAAAAAATTCAACTGCAAATGTTCCTTACGGAAAATCATTGAGATTTTTTACACCTGTATGTAGACAGCTAGGGTACTTTGGTTTTGAATCATTAAATACCTAACAAAATGAAACAAGGAAATAGATAGTTATTTTACCATTTATTTTAACAAATAAAATAAATTGGTAATGGAATTTGTTGAACTAAATCAGTCTTTAGCTGTACACCAACATAAAATCTTGCATACAATTTAAATAATTAAAAATATAGGCGGAACTAAAAATTAGTTTAATCTACTTCTTCCATGCGTGATGCATCATCAGCATCACCCTCTAGAGGTGGGACGTCACCGGCGCTCGCCTCCTCAATCTGAATAGGCTCATCTTCATCAATGCCAAGACCCAGCTTGATCATTCTGTAGATCCTAGAGGCATGTACTTGGGGCTCGTCAAGGGTGAAACCAGAGGACAGCAGAGCAGTCTCGTACAGGAGGATGACCAAGTCTTTGACAGCTTTGTCATTCTTGTCAGCTTCTGCCTTCTGTCTGAGGGTCTCAATGATGGAATGGTCTGGGTTGATCTCAAGGTGCTTCTTCGCTGCCATGTAGCCCATTGTGGAGGTGTCGCGGAGAGCCTGGGCCTTCATGATACGCTCCATGTTTGCTGACCAACCATACTGTGCGGTGACAATGCAGCAAGGTGACTCTACTAGACGGTTGGATACAACAACCTTCTCAACCTTGTTGTCCAGGATGTTCTTCATCACCTTGCAGAGATTCTCGAACTTGACTTTGTCTTCCTCACGCTTCTTCTTTTCCTCTTCATCCTCAGGGAGCTCCAGACCTTCCTTTGTGACGGAGACGAGGGTCTTGCCATCGTATTCCCTCATTTGTTGTACCACATACTCATCAATTGGCTCTGTCATGTAGACAACCTCAAAGCCACGTTTCTTAACTCGCTCAACAAAGGATGAGTTGGCTACTTGGTCACGGTTTTCACCAGTGATGTAGTAGATGTGTTTCTGGTTCTCCTTCATGCGGGAGACATAGTCCTTCAGGGAGCAGTTCTCATCTCCTGAGGCTGATGTGTTGAAGCGGAGCAAGTCGGCCAGTTTGGACCTGTTCTGTGTGTCTTCATGGATACCAAGTTTCAGGTTCTTAGAGAATTGTTCATAGAACTTCTTGTAGTTTTCTTTGTCTTCAGCTAATTCTTCAAATAATTCTAAGCATTTCTTAACTAAGTTCTTCCTGATGACCTTCAGGATTTTGTTCTGTTGGAGCATCTCACGGGAAATGTTGAGTGGCAGGTCCTCAGAGTCGACCACTCCCTTCATGAAGTTCAGGTACTCGGGGATGAGGTCCTCGCAGTTGTCCATGATGAATACTCTGCGGACATACAGTTTGATGTTGTTCTTGCGCTTCTTGTTCTCAAACAGGTCGAAGGGTGCTCTGCGGGGTACGAAGAGTAGGGCGCGGAATTCCAGTTGACCTTCAACTGAGAAGTGTTTGACGGCGAGGTGGTCCTCCCAGTCGTTGGTCAAGCTCTTGTAGAAGTCTCCGTACTCCTCCTGTGTGATGTCATCAGCATTGCGGGTCCAGATTGGCTTGGTCTTGTTAAGTTCTTCATCTTCTTGGTACTTTTCTTTGATGGTCTTCTTCTTTTTCTTCTTGTCCTTGCTGTCTTCATCCTCATCCTCTCCTACATCCTCGATCTTGGGCTTGTCCTCATCCTTGGCCTCGTCTTCCTTCTTCTCCTCCTCGGCTTCATCATCAGACAGCTCCTTCTCGCGTTCTTTCTCCACGACCAGCTTGATCGGGTAGCCGATGAACTGCGAGTGCTTCTTGACGATTTCCTTGATTTTGCTCTCTTCCAAGTACTCAGTCAGGTCTTCCTTGATGTGCAGGATGATCTTGGTTCCGCGGCCTAGTGGCTCGCCGTGGTCGGGGCGGACGGTGAACGATCCTCCGGCAGACGATTCCCACATGTACTGCTCATCGTCGTTGTGTTTCGAGACCACGGTGACTCTGTCGGCGACCAGGTAGCACGAGTAGAAACCCACACCGAACTGACCGATCATACTAATGTCAGCGCCAGCCTGCAGAGCCTCCATGAACGCCTTCGTACCGGATTTTGCGATCGTACCCAAGTTGTTCACCAAATCGGCCTTTGTCATACCGATACCGGTGTCAATTAAGGTTAGGGTTCCCTCGCTCTTGTTCGGGATGATTTTGATGTACAACTCCTTACCGCTGTCCAGTTTTGAAGGGTCTGTGAGGGATTCATACCGGATCTTGTCGAGGGCGTCTGAGGAGTTGGATATCAGCTCACGGAGGAAGATCTCTTTGTTGGAGTAGAATGTGTTGATGATCAGGGACATAAGCTGAGCAATCTCAGCCTGGAACGCGAAGGTTTCCACCTCGCCCGAACTTGTCTGCATCTCTTCTGGCATTTTGATAACTTTTCTTCACAAATTCACACAGTAATCGCAGGTTAAATCGCTTGTAGCACGTGTAAAAAGAAGTCGCAATGACTCGCGTGTTATTCTCTCTTGGTAAATTTTACTTCTGACGCGCCGCGAACTGTCAGATAGCTTATATAGACTGCAAGAAGGGGCGACATCTATATATGAATAGAAATTTCCAGAGTTGGCGCGCTACTCGCCAGTGGTTTTGTACTTTCGGTTTAAGTTTTTAATTTGTCTGTGTTGATCTTTTCTAGAGATTTCGTTATGTTGCGTTTTTGGATTCCAATCCTTCGTTACTTACTTTTCAATGTAATTTAATATTTTAAAAATGTACTTTTAATAGAATTATAGCATTACATATAATTAGAACGTACTACTTAATAAGCGGTAGCCAACGACACAACACTACACTTATGTTATGTATGAGTTATTATGACCTACACAATAGGCCCGCCAGACCTGGGGCTAATACCTAAACTTAAACTTTTTATAGTATTTTTCGATAGACGAAGCAATGCAATATATTTAACCATGTCGGAGGCCTGCTACTAGTACTTACCTACTAGGCAGTCACTGTTAGACGTCTCAGAGTCCCACACCACACTAAAATAAATAAGAAGAATAACACACATCCATATCCTGACATCGAATCAATTAAATCTCATCTCCAAATCAAGTGAACATACATTTTCCTTTATTCATAATCATTTCATTAATCACAACAATTTCACATTATTGAAACGAACCATGAAAAAATGTTTAGAACAACAGACTAACCTTTGAAATGTTTTCTACTCGACACAAGATGTCACTACCATCCAACGTGAGAAATAATCTGGAACCTTCCAGAATGTTCTACAAAAACAAGCTAAATCGACGATTATTACATGATTGTTTTACCCAAAACTTATTTTTTATCTTTAAATAATTAAATAACTGTAATTTGAGTCAACCAAAGGAAATGTTTCATTCAGAAAAGTAATAAAATAATGTCTTCTGAAATTCCTTCTAGAACATTCGTGCCTTTTCCCATGTGTTGTTCGGCTTTTGCCCGCCTATGGCGCTGAGTGTATCCGGTAGTTTATAGAATTATGTTCCGGCAAGTGGTGTTTGTAGGGCTGTCGACTATTGATTTTCTTGGTGCATTTGTTTGAATGACCGTGCGAACTTCCAGAAAATACGATGAAATGCATAGAAACTCGTATTTCGTCAATGAAACTGAAGGATTATTTTAATACAATGATTACAACAGTAATATTATTTGACTTTTTAAACTAATTTATTTGTGTTTTCATTCATGAATTTGATTTCAAAGTTTTTTTGCCTTTGCCGGTTGGCCGGTTGGCCACTTAGATGAGGTGCGGTGTGCGGTTACGATGCCTGAGGTTCTATTCATTTCATAAAATAATAATCTACCTAGGGGGGTTCATTATTCTGCTTTATAGGAATACTAATGAAATATGTAGGTAGGTAGGTCAAGGTATCTAGGTAGAGCTTCTTTACTTCGGAGGGCACGTCAAACTAAACTTTCTGACTAGGTACCTATGCCTGCCAGGCTGTGCTGGTTGGTAGGTTTTACTAGGTAGATCGGTCATTTGAGGTAAATTCCTACCTAACTGCCTACCTACTTGAGTACCTACGTATCTATCTACCTTCCTTCCATATTTTGGGTAAAATGCATACAGCTACCTAAATATCAATGACCTCCCGAACTACCTAGGTATGGTACCTATCTATACCTTGCATAAACACGTGTGGACTAAAATAAAACCATTCGGACTAAGTAGGTAGGTATTTCTTTTGTCTTCAGGGTTGCCAGATGATTATTATTTTTTCTCGTACCAAGGTTGCTAAAAATCTCGTAATTTCAACAGAAATCTCGTAAAAGCATAAATTTAAAGAAACTTAAGGAAACGTTATAATTTTATGCTTTTTACTGCACTATGTAACTTGGGTAAGCATGTTCTTTGCGCTTGGAGCTGTTAAATTCAAAACGAAACAATATAAAATCATATTTTTTATTATTATATTCGACATCAGGGATAGTAGTAAAATCATCATTATTTTTACCGTATAGCTTTTCAGCTGTCATTCTAGCGTACATTTCATTTGATGCTTCAAAATTTACGCAATTACCCTTACGATTTGGGCTTTTACCGCTTTCAGAAGCCAAAAATGTACCATTTACAGTGTCTATAATAAGAATTGTTAAAATCTCGTAAAAAACGGTACGAGATTTGTGTTAATCTTGAATCTCGTACAGACACTCTAAATCTCGTAATGTTACGAGATTTCTCGTACGTCTGGCAACCCTGTTTGTCTTCGTTTCGTCTTTTCCAGCAATAAATAATGGAGGGAATGAATTAAATGAGAGGTAAGGTAGGTAGGTACACACCTCACGCCACGCCACGCCTTTTATCTCATAGACGTACCTACCTACGGGTTAGGCAGATCGTAAACGGCTGTGAAAAAGTAGTTAGGTACTTACATATTAGGTAGGTATCTATCCTAGTTTTCTTCTTTTTTTTTGAATTGAATTTATTTATTATCAAAAATACAATAATTCTTAAATCTAATTAATACATAGCCCCACAAAACCACTTTAGGGGTTTGTCTGTGGAATCGCCGAGTCTCACAAAAGTTAAAGATAAACATTTAACATTTAGTCACAATCAGATCAAAATAAGTACTTAAAGTTACCTACTTATTTACTTACCTACCTACCTAATTACCTAGGTACTAACTAGCTATGTGCCTAAGTAGGTACAATCATACCTACATAATGCTTAAAGATTTCGTCATCTATTGTATGACTATCCTAAACCTAGGTACCTACTGATATGATAATCTGAATCATACATTTTGTATTCATTCATACAATATTCTTCTACGATACGTACTAAGTATGTACATTTTCAACTCGCTAGAAATCGCCATAGAAATCGCTAAACCTAATTTAGGTCAAAGCGTTATTTGCGCGTTTTCTGCATAGTAGCGACACCACTCAGTGAATCGCGAAACTGTATGTATGTACATGTTAACTCTGCACCTGGCGCCGATGAAGTCAAAGTCATTACGGTGCAAAAAAAAGTGAAAGTTTACTAACTATTAATTAAAAATGAACAAAAATGAATTAATTGTTCAGTTTTAATTAATAGTTAGTAAACTTTCACTTTTTTTCGCACCGTAATGACTTTGACTTCATCGGCGCCAGGTGCAGAGTTAATTCGCACGGGTTGTATGAACTTGTCATATTCTTGCACACATACAAAAGTTAGTACCGCTACTCGCTGCAAGATAGCGCTACTGGTTCGAAATGTCCAGTATTTTCTCGACCCTTCTCGTTATCGTACTTTGTAATATAAAAGCGAGTAGAGCTGCGCAGTCAGCGTATTGTATCAAACAAGCGATCGTGAGCGTTTACGCGAAGCACAAGCGAGTTTCCTAAGCGATTTTCCTGCGAGTTTTCTGCATTATCTATCTGCTGAGCGAGTTTTCTACAATATCTGCTGAGTTTTCGTCTGTTACTTGAACAATGGCTCTGCTACCGTATTTACTCGACGATATTCGTCCTCGCCGCCTAACCGACCAACTATTCGGCCTGACTCTGTCTCCGGATGACTTTTTGACCGACGTTTTCGACCGGCCTGCTTTGCAAGTCCGTCGCTACATGCGCCCTTGGAGAAACCTTGCCGCCGTGGCCAAGGACGTCGGCTCCACCATCAAAACCGACAAAGACAAATTCCAAGTCAACTTAGACGTGCAACACT
Source organism: Phthorimaea operculella (assembly GCA_024500475.1). Taxonomy (NCBI): domain Eukaryota; kingdom Metazoa; phylum Arthropoda; class Insecta; order Lepidoptera; family Gelechiidae; genus Phthorimaea; species Phthorimaea operculella. Next base: position 743,849 of record JANFCV010000051.1, on the reverse strand, counting down.
TTTCGCCGGAAGAGATCTGCGTGAAAACTACCGACGGCTATGTCGTGATTGAAGGGAAACACGAAGAACGGAAAGATGAGCACGGTTTCGTGTCGAGGCAGTTCAAACGTCGCTACGCTTTGCCGGAAGATTGCAACCCTGAGACCGTGGAGTCGAGACTGTCATCTGATGGTGTTCTAACTGTCACAGCGCCGAGGGCTTCTTCTGGCAAGGACGAGAGGGTGATCCCTATAACCCACACCGGCCCCGTCAGACGTAAGGCGGTTGAGGACTCTCAGGAAATGAACGGAGACGCTGAACCGGAAGAAAAATCACCGCAGAAGAAAAAGAGGCGTTAAATATTGGATTTTAGTTTAATTTGCATTTATTATTAAGTAGCTACTTAATTAATGATTACTTATAATTTTGTTAGTTCCTTAAGTATACTTGATTCCAATTGTTAAGACTGATCTTCGAGTACCTAAATAAAAGTACAATTTTGATTTAATACTGGTGTTTTGTTTTATTGCATTAACTACTTAACTATTGAAGAAGGTAGGTAGGTACTACCACCAAATCCACCCACCCATTTAATGGATCAACTTACTGGTTTTAATACAAATATTTACTAACAAAACCAGAGTTGGTCCCCTAAAATAGGTAGGTGGATTTTGCTCACCGGATCGCTGAACGACTTGGTGTCCTACTCGAAGAAGAAGCGGGTGATAGTATACCTACCTATCGGTCTTCAACTTCAACTTTTTTCTGTTGGCTTTTCGTAAGAACAACTGTATGAAAAATAAGTGGGTTAATCCAATAGGTTGATGTGCAGCTGATACAAATTCTTGGAAAAAATTAAACCGACTTCAAAGTAGGTAGAGTATCATCATTTACCTACTAACACTTGTTTAACTGAAAAGATGGCTCCCATACTACAACTATCAAATCTAACTATTTTTATTCTATTTTTGGTGACTTTACATTTTTAAAACTCTTGCAATTTATTTTCTTTTGTTTGTATGACTTTCACTCAATATAAATAAAAGACTTGAACGGATTTTTTATCGTTCAAGTCTTTTATTTTTAACTCTTGCAATTATTTTTATTTAAGTAATTGTTTTCTTGAAAGAGCTGTGTTTATCTTTAAAATATTTTTTTTATTTTATATTTCTAGCGAGACATTTTCTTTTTCTGTCTTAGATCTTTTAATAATTTTTATGATTTGGTGGTTATTATTACAAAAATAGTTTCTTGAAATCGATTTCCGTTTTTATACAGGAACCTCTGAGAAGAAATAATTAACTGGCACACACATCAAGGCATCTATAATAGGTACCTATTTGTAGGTGTGTAAAAAACCGTGCTTAATTAATGATTTACTTATAATTTTGTTAGTTCCTTAAGTATACTTGATTCCAATTGTTAAGACTGATCTTCAAGTACCTAAATAAAAGTACAGTTTGATTTAATACTGGTGTTTTGTTTTATTGCATTAACTACTTAACTATTGAAGAAGGTAGGTAGGTACTACCACCAAATCCACCCACCCATTTAATGGATCAACTTACTGGTTTTAATACAAATATTTACTAACAAAACCAGTATAAGTTGGTCCCCTAAAATAGGTAGGTGGATTTTGCTCACCGGATCGCTGAACGACTTGGTGTCCTACTCGAAGAAGAAGCGGGTGATAGTATACCTACCTATCGGTCTTCAACTTCAACTTTTTTCTGTTGGCTTTTCGTAAGAACAACTGTATGAAAAATAAGTGGGTTAATCCAATAGGTTGATGTGCAGCTGATACAAATTCTTGGAAAAAATTAAACCGACTTCAAAGTAGGTAGAGTATCATCATTTACCTACTAACACTTGTTTAACTGAAAAGATGGCTCCCATACTACGACTATCAAATCTTACTATTTTTATTCTATTTTTTGGTGACTTTACATTTTTAAAACTCTTGCAATTTATTTTCTTTTGTTTGTATGACTTTCACTCAATATAAATAAAAGACTTGAACGGATTTTTTATCGTTCAAGTCTTTTATTTTTAACTCTTGCAATTATTTTTATTTAAGTAATTGTTTTCTTGAAAGAGCTGTGTTTATCTTTAAAATATTTTTTTTATTTTATATTTCTAGCGAGACATTTTCTTTTTCTGTCTTAGATCTTTTAATAATTTTTATGATTTGGTGGTTATTATTACAAAAATAGTTCCTTGAAATCGATTTCCGTTTTTATACAGGAACCTCTGAGAAGAAATAATTTTAAAAAGAATACCTAAATTAACTTTTATTCTTTTTTCTATTTTAATTTATGTTATTATTTATATTTTGATTTAGGGGTAAAAAAGGCGGTATAATAGTAAGAATTCATAAAAAAATACTTGTTAATGACGTAACGTGTGCGTCGTCGCGGTCGGCGCAGTTCTAAACATGACATAAATAAAATAGCTTATTTACTAATATATATCACGTGCAACCTTGGCAACAGATGTGCATCGTTAGTTGCAGTAAAATTAATTTATTTTAGGTATGTCTCTGAACGAGTTATTTTTAGCATCATTGTACACTCAAGAGGATTTTCAAATATATTTGTAGGTATTTTTGTATTGATTATAATTATATAATAAAGTTTACTTTGTTGCCTGGCAATCACTTCATACTTACTAAGCCTTAACTGGCACACACATCAAGGCATCTATAATAGGTACCTATTTGTAGGTGTGTAAAAAACCGTTTTCATTAAAAGGGATGCCCCATATTTTATAAGTACTTACCTATTTTTTCACAATATCACGTATGAAAGCTAGCTCGCTACCTATTTCATATCGCCATGGTAAGTTGTAAATTCTGGTTTTATAAAACGACCCCTTTTCAAAAACTAATTGGAAGTTCCTGGCAGAGTACAGATCATTCTGTGCAATTTTTAGGTGAAACTGAACAACGTTTTTATACAAAACAAAGAACATAAAATATGTAAAATAATTGACCCACGTACACTTTTTCTACATTTTTCTATGACAGGTCTAAGGTTTTTTTTTAATAATAATTCTGCATTTGTGTCTTGAGGACACATTTATACTGAATTAAAAATGACCTTATAATTATATGGGGTAACCTACAAAACCAAACATTAACGTCTACAGACAAAATTCAAATTCTCTATTTACCTTGCCCTAATGAAGTGCGCTCTAAGAAATCTTTTATAGTAAATGTTTTAGGGCGATATTTACTAATAATAAAAATTACATATTATAAAAATAAATATGTTATTAATAATAATATAAACATACACACACACACATTTCTAGTAACTTTGTAAAAAATATAAGAAATCTTGCTTTGTTATTTAATTACATATAACTTTCAAGTCAAGGTAAGTAACTCCAAAACTAGAAAAAATCGTAGAACATGCATGATTATTATACCTCTCAGTGTATTTAAATTATTCGTCACTGGCGGGTCCACCATGTATTTAAGAAATGTAAGTAAGTATATGTTTTATGTCATCATTGAATAGTACACAAATCTTATTACCTAATTAAATATACCTACTTATAATCAACTGTTTTAACCTACATAAACCTTTCAGTTTCACTCATTATCGTTAAAGTAAAAACTAATGCTTCTAGAATGTAACTAGCTACCAATGCAATGACTAATAGCTAAGCAATTACTGGTTCAAAGCTCCCTATAAACTAGATTTTTCCATCTCGCATAAGGCAGACGAATCATTTTCTGCCTACGCACCCTACTTTATTATTTTTACCGCTTGTTTACTGTAGAATAGAACCGAAGACGCAACCTCTCTGGATATTTCGTCGGTTGGTTGACTCATCTTATAAGTTATTACCTATCGAACATAGGTTACCACCTAAGCGAAAATGTAGTTCATTAAATAGTTCTTTATTTGAAAAAGTAAGTTTATCTGAAAAAGATCTGCTCTATGGGATTATATTATTATTATTAAACTACTTTCAAGATATTATTACAGCTTCAAAGGTTTCAAGATGTACCACATAATGCACATGTTTACATTTTTGTTACTTAGGTATTATCATTATCATTCCTATTTTAACTGTCATTGTTGTAAAGCCAGCCTCATTTTAGTATGAATCTTTCGAGAAACGACCACCCCAACCCAACATATAAAACTGTTACATCAGACAAGGGTGGAAATTTCTAGCGCTACCATTTCCATTGCATTCTATGGTAAGGTAAACAGCCCGTTACTCGTGGTTGTAAACAAGGGTTATCCATCTCTTTCTTTCTTTACATGCACGTGCATATACCCTATTCTTTTTCGCAGGACGGGACAGACAGATCATTCAGGTACTTTCTAGTGCGCTCTTCATAGTGTGGCCAAGTGCAAATTTTTCCCACCACCCAGCTAATTCCGAGGCATTGCACACAAAAAAATATATTGAGTAAATAACATAGAGAATAATCATTCTTATATTTTATGGCAACCTGTAATATCAAAAATAAATATGAATAATTTATATCGCAGAAATCACGAGTTTTTTAAAGGTTCACTAGCAAAGCAATAGCTAAGTATAATAGGGACTCGTAGATTTAACAAATATGAATGTTTAAAAAATATATTATTTTCTTTATGAACCTACTGAAAATTACTAGTCTATAAAACTGTACAACTCAATAAATTACATAAAGTTAATCACTTTGACGTCACGATATTTTAAATTAAAAAATATACTAACCCCATATTCTTTTTTGTTATATCATAATTATTTGTAAAACAGTTACCTATTATTAAATAAAATTGTTAAATGATTCATTACACTTGTAAATTAGAAATTATATTTAATATACCTTAATATATAACAAACAATAATCATTCATTTAATATAATGATACCACAACGATTAATGTAAACTGAAGCAACAATACTGTAATGATAATATTAATAATATAATATGTAGTCAAGTCAATAACACATTATTATTTTAAGCAGTCATAATAATGAAATATAAATAAAAACCTCCCGTCGACAAATAAACCGTGTATAATAAATAAGACAAATTATTTAATCTCCCATCTTTGCTGGTAATTTTTGTACGCTGGCAGCCCGATCCATTACTAACGACATTTGACTATTCTAGGTCGCGCGCTGCCATTGGCTAGCGAGCACGTGCGTTCTGGAGAATTCCGTGACCCGTGCACACTGATTGGTCGCCACTCGCGTGTGGAAGAACATTCTGGAACCTTATTGGTGGAGTATATAAGCCAGCCGAAGCGCGCGGGAAAGCAGAATATTTTGAAATACGAAAGAAAGCAGACGCGAGTTCGGAAATATCCGAAGCAGTTTACTTCGAGTGAAATTATTTTACGAGTGAAATTTTGAAGAGTTCAAGAAAAAATACACAATGCCAGCTGTAGGAATTGATCTTGGAACCACCTACTCCTGCGTCGGGGTTTGGCAGCATGGGAACGTGGAAATTATCGCCAACGACCAAGGAAACAGAACAACACCTTCATACGTCGCTTTTACTGACACCGAACGACTCATCGGCGATGCAGCAAAGAACCAGGTAGCGTTGAACCCCAACAACACTGTTTTTGACGCAAAACGACTTATTGGAAGGAAATTCGACGACCCGAAGATCCAAGCTGACATGAAACATTGGCCATTTAAAGTCATCAACGATTGTGGCAAACCGAAGATCCAGGTTGAATTCAAAGGAGAAGTGAAAAAGTTTGCCCCTGAGGAAATCAGCAGCATGGTTTTGACGAAGATGAAGGAAACCGCCGAAGCCTACTTGGGATCTACAGTGAGGGATGCTGTCATCACAGTTCCAGCTTACTTTAACGACTCCCAACGCCAAGCCACAAAGGATGCTGGAGCGATTGCAGGATTGAACGTCCTCCGTATCATCAACGAGCCTACCGCCGCCGCTCTCGCCTATGGCTTAGATAAGAACTTGAAAGGTGAGCGAAATGTACTAATCTTCGACCTCGGCGGTGGGACATTCGACGTCTCAATTCTGTCCATCGACGAAGGCTCTTTGTTCGAAGTCAAATCGACTGCCGGAGACACGCACTTGGGTGGAGAGGATTTCGATAACAGATTGGTGAATCATCTGGCCGAGGAATTCAAAAGGAAGTACAAGAAAGATCTGAGGGCGAACCCACGCGCATTAAGACGCCTCCGCACGGCCGCTGAGCGCGCTAAGCGCACTTTGTCATCGAGCACGGAAGCTACTATCGAAATAGATGCGCTATACGAAGGCATTGACTACTACACACGCGTGTCACGAGCTAGATTTGAAGAGCTATGCTCAGATCTCTTCAGAGGCACTCTTGAGCCTGTTGAAAAAGCTCTCAAAGATGCTAAGATGGACAAAGGACAAATCCACGACGTAGTTTTAGTAGGTGGATCAACACGCATTCCAAAAGTTCAAAATCTCCTCCAGAACTTCTTCTGCGGTAAAAAGCTGAACCTTTCAATCAACCCTGACGAGGCCGTTGCTTATGGTGCTGCGGTTCAGGCTGCCATCCTGTCTGGAGAAAGTGACTCGAAGATCCAAGACGTTCTACTCGTCGACGTTGCTCCTCTGTCTCTAGGTATTGAAACCGCTGGTGGAGTGATGACGAAGATCATCGAACGTAACTCGAAGATTCCTTGCAAACAATCGCAGACATTCACAACTTACTCCGACAACCAGCCAGCGGTAACCATCCAAGTCTACGAAGGTGAACGTGCTATGACCAAAGACAACAACTTACTCGGCACGTTTGATCTTACTGGCATTCCACCTGCACCCAGAGGAGTACCTAAAATCGACGTCACCTTCGATCTAGACGCCAACGGTATTCTGAACGTTTCGGCTAAAGAAAACAGTACTGGCAGAAGCAAGAACATCGTCATCAAGAACGACAAGGGCCGCCTGTCGCAAGCTGAGATTGACCGAATGCTTTCCGAAGCTGAGAAGTACAAAGAGGAAGACGAGAAGCAGAGACAGAGGGTTGCAGCAAGAAACCAGCTCGAGGGCTACATTTTCAGCGTAAAACAAGCCTTGGATGACGCTGGAGACAAACTCAGCGAATCTGACAAGGAAACTGCCAGACGAGAATGTGATGACGCGCTGAAATGGCTGGACAACAACACCTTAGCTGACCAAGAAGAATATGAACACAAACTTAAAGATCTCCAGAGAATATGCTCTCCAGTGATGACCAAGATGCACGGAGGAGCGGGCGGCAACGCAGGTGGCCCGGGAGGATACCAACAGCAGAGAAACGATGGACCTACCGTGGAGGAAGTTGACTAAAAAATCCACGCTAACTTAGGCTTGATTTAAATTTTTTAACATTAATTTGCCATGTGATATTAGTTAATTCAATAGTACTTAACTTATTTCTGGCCAGCAGATGATCATATGTTGGATTTGGTTTTAATTTAATAAAGATCAGTATTATTTTTGCTAATTTTGTGTTTTCTTTCGGTAACAATAAAATATAGTAGGTATACCGGTATACCTAAGTACACTACTCGTACCTACCTAAATACACGAGAAAAACAACACACATAGAACATAATTAAAGAATAAACTTACATATTTTTTGCCTCATCTATAGTTACATAATATTGTGCGAATGATTAGCCAGCAATATACGGGAAATTGGGTAGGCAAGGTACTATCGCCAGTAAATCCACCTACCCATTTAAGGGACCAACTTGTACTGGTTTTTCATACTAATACTTATAAAAACCAGTATAAGTTGTTGTTCCCTTAAATGGTAGATGGATTTGCTGGTGAAAGTACTTGACTGGATAATAAATAAAACTCCAAATAGGTACTTATGCTTATTTTTTTATATGTAAACTAGCTGGTGCCCGCGAACTTCGTTTCGCCAAGGGAAGTTTATGAGCCGACAGAAGCGGCACATCATGCAAAACAACTTTTTCAATACAGAAATTTTCTTATCTCTTAAAGTTTTGCCGAGCTCTATGTGTGCCGTCAGAAAGGCAGACGGACAGGCCCTCCAGTGCTGATTAAGATTCTCTCTAATCATAAAATATGATCAAGACGTTTATCTTCCACCATACCACACATCAAAAAATATCGCAATCTTTTGCGTGATTCATGCACATTTAGGTTTACCACACAGACTTCTTCATCTTCCTTGCACCTTCTTATTTTGGGTGGTCTTCTAATTTTTAGGCGCCATAAGGTTGTTTCTGGGGTTGTCGGGTCAGGTAGGTCTTCTTTTTTCGTGAGGTCAGTCATACACACTAACAGATTACATTGTCAAATGTAGGAAGTGTGATGTTGATATTGATATTGATATTGATTGTTAGCTGGTCCCCGCGAACTACGTGTCGTTTCGTTCCTTATACCTACATTGAAAAATACAATTTTCCACACCAACGTCTTAAAAATGGTATCCATCACGCTAATTATGTATTAATTGTTGGAACCATATTTCTAAAACCGTAGACGCATTGCCAGCAGATGCCAGCAGAAGCGTTCCGTCAAGCTGAACAACTTTTGCTTTGGAGCCATTTCAATATCTCTTTTAGTTTAGCTGAGCTTCTAGTGGTGTTCCTGGTGGTCTATATAAGCTACTCCAAACTTTCGATGTCTTTCCGCCAGCAGAAGCGTCCCATCAAGCTAAACAACTTTTGCTTTGGAGTCATATCTGTATCTCCTATAGTTTACCTGTACTCCTGTTGGTGGTTTACATCAGGTACTCCAAACTTCCGATGTCTCATCGCCAGCAGAAGCGTTCTATCAAGCTGCACAACTTTTGCTTTGGAGTCATATCTCTATCTCCTATAGTTTACTTGGGCTCCTCTTGGTGAACCTGTTGGTCTACATAGGTACTCCAACTTTCGATGTCTATTTGCCAACAAAAGCGTCCCATCAAGCTTAACAACTTTTACTTTGGAGTCATATCTGTTTCTCCTATAGTTTACCTGGGCTCTTGTAGGAGCAACTGGTGATCTACATCAGGTACTCTAAACCTTCGATGTCTATTCGCCAGCAGAAGCGTCCCATCAAGCTGAACAATTGTTGTCATGGAGTCATATCTGTATCTCCTTTAGTTTACCTGGGCTGCTGTTGGTGCACCTGGTGGTCTACATCAGGTACTCCAAACCTTGGATGTCTATTCGCCAGCAGAAGCGTCCTATCGAGCCGAACAACTTTTGCTTTGGAGTCATATCTCTATCTCCTATAGTTTACCTGGGCTCCTGTTGGTGCACCTGGTGGTCTACATCAGGTGCTCCAAACTTTGGATGTCTATTCGCCAGCAGAAGCGTCCTATCAAACCGAATAACTTTTGTATTGGAGTCATATATCTATATCATATAGTTTAGCCAGGCTCCTAATGGTGCTTCTGGTGGTCTACATCTGGTACTCCAGACCCTAGAGTGGTAAAATGTATCCTAGATGTTGACCCGACTTATAAGGTATTACGACACAAAATTTGGTTAAAATCCGTCCAGTAGTTTATCTGTGAAAGATGGACAAACAAACAGACAAACAGACAGACAAACAGACAGACAAACAGACAGACAAACAGACAAAATTTTTTTTATCGATTGTTCTGAGATCTGTATCCTGAGCACAATTGAAAGTAAAAATCCTTTTTTTAAACTATCCCATGTACAGAATTGGTTTCGTTTCTGTTTTATTATATGTATAGATTATTAGTCGTAAATCATCATTTAAATTCTCAACATAAAATTGTTTTTATAAGTAGCTCATTTGACCTGCCAGTCAAGTCAATACAGTACCCAACTAGTTGTAAAATTGTAGTTTTATGAAACAACACCTACTATTTACCTACCTATTCTACGCACCTAGCGCACTTTATAAAAGTTATAATTATTATTACCTTTGTAATGTTACAATAATTTATTTATTCTACCCTTATTATTACTTATACCAATATATGTGATGTTAGTTGCCTGCGTTTTGGAAGTCGGTTAAATATTCAACGCCTGTCGTTACGAGTCGCGCGTACGTAAGACCCGGTCGTGAATGACTCATTCAATCGCGAGTCACGTCTACATTCCTTGCAGGGTAGCAGTATATCAACGGGCCTTGCAATCGCCGCATTGGTCGCGTTGAACAGGTAAGAATACTTTCCGAAGCAACTATAGAATGCAGTGTCTTTTCATGACCATAAATTGAAACAAATACTTAGTACAAATAGGACAGAATAGTTTTTAAGTATGAATATAATAAAATTATTCTCATAGCTTTGGTAAATAAGACGTTTTAGTGCCATCTGTGGTCGAGTAGAAATACTATTTAGTGTAGTGCAACAAGCAGACGCCAGGGTGCGCGCAGCAAGAAATCCATGAACCCAACCCAACAGAACCCAACCGACGACCGACCGCCTGTCACCTAGTTTCTTTTTGCATTGGTTATAGTTAAAGTCTTATAGAGGGCGCTGAGAAAAAATTTATATTGCAATCGTATGGACTAAATTTTTTACCGATTGCATTAGAAGGAGGATTATGTTTTTCGACAGTATGTATGTATTTGGACAGAAAATGCTTTGTCCAATCGGCTGGGCCGATCTATGAGGTGATTCGCCTCAGTACTGCAAGTGAGCTATGGCGCAAGTGACACTGGCTATCTTCGTTTGCGGTTAGGTTTATTAGTCAGGTCAGACGTTATCCTACACTAATCCACCCATCACAAATTCAAGTAATAGAAAGTGTGATACGAGAGGTGACAAGTCGTTCGGTACGTGGAATCTGATCACTTTTACAAAAAGTGGCCAAGAGCGTGTCAGACACGCCCACAAATAGGGTTTCGTAAGCAACGTTTAAATATCAGGTTTTCATTTCAGCTTTACAAAGTTAATTTTTCTGAGTCTAGTGGTACAGTATCCGTTATAGTTTTCATGGTAACTTTAGATTGTAAACTATACTCCATATTTTTTTCAAAACATTTAGCGTTTATACTTTACTAGCAGCCCGCCCAGCGGTTTCACCCGCTGCTACTTACCTGTTTTCCCGTAGAAATTGGATCTTTGCCCGTAGTAAAAAGTCCATTACTCCGATCCATCAGAGGTAAATGTGCGAGCAGAAGCGGCCCGCCATGCTGAATAACTTTTACTTTGAAGCCATTACCGTATCTCTTATTGTTTATATGGGATGCTGGTGGTCTACATCAGGTACTCCAGACCCTCGTAACCATGTGCCAGCAGAAGCGGCCCGTCATGCTGAATAACTTACTTTGAGGCTTTTACCGTATCTCTTATAGTTTAGATGGGATGCTGGTGGTCTTCATCAGGTACTCCAGATCCTCGATGACCATGTGCCAGCAGAAGCGGCCCGTCATGGTGAACAACTTTTTCTATGAAGCCATGACCGTATCTTTTATAGTTTATATGGGATGCTGGTGGTCTTCATCAGGTAAGTACTCGTACTCCAGATCCTCGAGGGCTGACAAAAAGTAGTCCATGTCCATCTTTACTATGCTAGTAATATCAGTGCCAAATTTCGCGAAGATCGGTAACGCGGTTTGGCTTATTTGGGTAATATCCGCTGTATTTCCCGCTTTTCCTGCTGCTAACCGTTTCCCCGTGGAAATGAGGAATTTTCCCGTGGTAAAAAGTAGCCCATGTTACTCAGGAATGTTGTAGCTTTCTAATGGTGAAAGAATTTTCGAAATCGGTCCTGTAGTTTCGGAGTTTATCGATTACATACATACAAAAAAACAAACAAAAAAACAAACAAAGTTTTCCTCTTTATTATATTAGTGTAGATTAGAAGTTACAGCTGGAACAAACGCCGCCCCTTACAAAAGCTAAAATCTCGAGGCAGAAACATTTTAGCGACTTTGTTTCAAGATAACCTCTCCTTAGTTTTAAAAGACCTATTCAACGATACCCCACTCAATATTAAAGGAGAAATAAAATTTAATTTTGCCCCCCTTTCACTTGTATGGGTCCTAAAAACATTTGAAATATTTTTCTCATCTTTTCTATATTTGGGTCAACACGATCCATCTTTTCAAAAAATTTCATGTCGATATGGCTCTTAAACTGACGAAGATATAAGGGCGAGGCATACAGACAGACAGACTTGACGAAATGATAAAGGTTTCTAGTAGACTAGGAAACCCTAAAAATGCGCCTCCATCGTCTGGACTCACCACTCGTATGTAACACAATCCATGCACCTAACGAAGTATCTTTAGGTTGATTTAGACATTCATAACATTAGGGAATCGTCGCGCGGGGCGCCTATTCATAGCATATTATATAATGTGAGAATTGATTTATGTAGAGCAGTGTTTTTCAAACTGTGGGTCGCGACCCCTAGGGGGGTCGCGGAGCCTTCCTAGGGGGGTCGCCAGCAAAAGCTAAGAGTCAAGGCAAAACCTCAGGTCGGATAAAATTCGGGAAAACTCTTTGTTTTTCAAAACGTACTGCTATTTTATGCAATATGCAGCGTTGTATACGTATTTTACCTGTTTGTAGTGTGAAAAGTCGAGCTCGCTTCGCTCGCGATACGTGCACCTTTCTGCTTGTTTTATACTCATGGCTAGTGTTAATGCTCCTAACTTGATTTTAAGGTAAAAAGTCGAGCTCGCTTCGCTCGCGATACGTGTATTTTTCAACCTGTTTTTCACTAACTTTCAAGCTTTTGCCCACGTTTTTAGCGTAAAAATTCTCGCTCGCTTCGCTCGCGATATTTACGGCTGGCTGGGGCTTATATTTGCCTGAAAATTTCAGACTACCCAGAAAAATATCCAAAGAATGCGCACTATTGCGCACAACGCTTGTAGTTTTTTTGTATTCGCCATTGATTAAATGAATTACTAATTTTATGTTCCTATGATGACCGAACAGGGGGGTCGCCATTGATTTTTTGCCTTGAAAGGGGTCGCGTATCCAAAAAGTTTGAAAAACACTGATGTAGAGTAACAGACTTCAAAATACAAAATAGAGTTTTGGTCCCCCTTTTGTCTTACAGACCAGTGACATCATCATGTCCGCTGTCCCTCCTGAGTGACTTCTCTTGTATGAGAGTGATTGTAATGGGCACCTTACTATGAGGGAATTCGAATTTTAACTGACTGCCTCAGGAGGGTTATGTTTCAATTAAGAGAATGTATGTATGAATTTATGTATGTATGTAGACGGTAGTAGACAAGAAATTCGTTTTTACGAGCTACAGCTCAAACGGATCTTGACATGTGAGGTGTCATTAGATTCGTCTCAGCCCTTTAGCAAGTGAAACTAGCTGATGCATCGCAAAATACAACTTTGAAATTTCCACAGTCGGGTTTTTGTTTTTTAATACATCTGCTTGGCATACTGATAAAGTTGCAAGTGTTTCAATTGAATAAAACAAGTTGGCTATTATTTTATGATATACATATTTATTTATAAATTATGCGGTCACATGATATAAATTAATGTATGTACAATTAATACAGTTAAATATAAAAATAATATTACAGAATTTGGTCTGCGGCGATCGTCGAAAGGGTACATTGTGGTGGCAACAAAATACCCCATAGAGGGTCACCATGTTAAATCTGACCTTATTATTGTAACATTAATTAAAACAAGCTTTAAATTTTAAATAAGCTGCTTTTGAAACCTGTTAGACGATGACGATAAAAAAAGAAAATATTAACGATAAATAAATAAGTTAACATTTAACAGTGACTAGAGAGTTTCGTCCAAGCGACATCTCGTAGGCATTCGATAGGGTGTAACACTTAACGATACTTAATAAATTAATAAATAATTTAAAATATAAATAAAAAAAACTCCTTTACACACTTAGACATCCGAATTGTATAAAAAAGTCGTATTTCGTGCTCAATATTCAAATCATTCCACTCGTATAGGGTTGTGTACCGCAAGGCAGTACGCCGGGTCCGCTATTGTTTATGTTAGACGTCGACGACGTTGAGATAGAAGGCGGCGAGGGCGTCTCCCTTGGAGCCGACGGCGCGCGCCTGGTACTGGCCGGCGTCGTCGCCGCTGGTGGACGCGATCTGCAGCTTGTAGCGCGACGTGCCCTCCATCGTGAATCGGTAGCGCGGCGACGTCTCGTCGATCGGCTTGCCGTCCTTCAACCACTGAAGCTGGAGTGGTGGCTGTGGGGGAAAGGCTTGGTTGCATTATTTGTCGTTAACAAGACACTTCATCGATTCCCAACTTTATTATGATTGGAAGACCAGACAAAACGTATTGGAATAAATAAGCTTTTGCAACTGACCTTATCCAGTTCAGCGAAGAACGTGGCGGGCTCTTGCGCGTTGACTGTAACGGAAGCGGGGTAGGCAGTGTACTGCGGCGCGGCGGTCACCTCCCCGGGCACGTTGACGAACAGCGAGACGTATGAACAATGAAATTAGCTTTTGCAACTGACCTTATCCAGTTCAGCGAAGAACGTGGCCGGCTCCTGCGCGTTGACTGTGACGGAAGCGGGGTAGGCAGTGTACTGCGGCGCGGCGGTCACCTCCCCGGGCACGTTGACGAACAGCGAGCACGACGAGAACGACTCGCCGGCATCGTTGAACACCTGACATAAGATAAGATAAATATTTATTGATCAAAAGAGAAACATACATTACAATTTTAGAGAACAAACAGATTTGACACACTTTTGTCAAAGGAATAGGCTCAGCCTATGATGACACGCGTCGTGAAGACAATTTAAAGTATCTATTGTGATTAAAAACGTGAAAAATAAAACAGTGATTTGTGTATGTGTATGTAATACGCAAAAAAATATGATTGTGATGCAATATTGTGCTTATTGGGGAGCTTCACTCATTATAGGTTTTAATGTGTATGTATTTTTTTCCGTATGATGCCTGCTCATAATTGCCCCAATTCTACCCGTGCGTGTCGTAAAAAGCGACTAAGGGATAATCATCCAGGGAATGGGCAACAGCGTTATCTGTCAATTCAATCAACATCTTGCACTGCGCTCGCAAATCCGCCTGCCAAGCGTGGTGAGTATGGCATTACCCCCCGACAGGGGGAGGCCCATGTCCAGCAGTGGACTGTTGTGGCTGTTATGGTTATGGTATTTTTATATGCATGGTTCCTCACCTCGCACGTGTAGACGCCGGCGTCCTCGGGGAAGATCTCGGCGATGGTCAGCTTGTGGATGTTCTCCTCGCTCGAGTACTGGACGGTTTGATCTCCTTGGCGAGCTTTACTTACATTTGTGTATGTATTGTTATATGCACGCTTGCTCACCTCGCACGTGTAGACGCCGGCGTCCTCGGGGAAGATCTCGGCGATGGTCAGCTTGTGGATGTTCTCCTCGCTCGAGTACTGGACGGTTTGATCTCCTTGGCGAGCTTTACTTACATTTGTGTATGTATTGTTATATGCACGCTTGCTCACCTCGCACGTGTAGACACCGGCGTCCTCGGGGAAGATCTCGGCGATGGTCAGCTTGTGGATGTTCGCCTCGCTCGAGTAATGGAAGTCTTTGGACGGTTTGACCTCCTTGGGGAGTTTACTCATTATAGACTTGTGTATGTATTGTTATATGCACGCTTGCTCACCTCGCACGTGTAGACGCCGGCGTCCTCGGGGAAGATCTCGGCGATGGTCAGCTTGTGGATGTTTGCCTCGCTCGAGTACTGGAAGTCTTTGGACGGTTTGATCTCCTTGTTGTTGTGCAGCCAGACGACGTCGAAGCGTTCGGCGCCGGTTACCCTGCAAATTGTCATTGGCGTTAGAACATACATACATACTACATCATGCCTCTTTCCCGGAGGGGTAGGCAGAGACTACATCCTTCCACTTGCTACGATCCTGACACACCTCTTTCGCTTCTTCAACGTTCATCAATCTTTTCATGCACGCTCGTCGGTTTAGGTACGTCCGTCTAGGATTTTCCCTTCCAACGTTCCCATCCATAATCGTCACATACTTGTGCCCAAACCATTGGCGTTAGAAAAAAATAGAGCAAAATCTTTCGTATCGTGTTTTTAATCAAGTTTGCTCAGCCCATTATTCATCAAAGGTTAGAAAAATATAGAGCAAAATCTTTCGTATCGTGTTTTTAATCAAGTTTGCTCAGCCCATTATTCATCAAAGGTCTTTGCTAAGAATACTGCCACCCCTGGTTCACTCAGGGTGTTTCGTAAAAGGCCACGTAGAGTTCTTGACCTCGACTGAATATCTGTCGACTATGGTCAACCGTATGGTGGCGGTGATACCACCTACAAAAGCATTCCCAAAGAGGATTGACGTCAGGCAGGCGGCCGGTCATAAAACATAGCCAAATCCTTTTGCTGCATGTTTTCGTATTCTAACAAATCATGTTGCGCCAACCCCAATTGATTTAGGATAAGGGCAGGAAGATGATGATGATGTATAGTTTACCTGCAGCTGAGCGTGACCGCGTCTCCATCGGTGACGGTCTGTGAAATGGCGTGGTCTACTATCCTAGGCGGTTTGTCGCCGGTCTTCGTGGCGGTGGCTGCGGTGTGTGCGTCCATGGCTGCAAACGAACAAAGTTGTAAAAAATACACACAGGGTGTACGAGAAGTATTACAGATTACACAGACAGTCATTATACAGTTGGCTCGTCATGATTTCGACAAGACTTGATTCATGTCCAGAGTATTTATAGAGAGGCTAAAGTTCATCGTGCAGGTTCATTGCTGAGGCAAGAGCGTCAGCACTAAGAGTGAAGATTATATCAACTGGATGACGAGCGATGGTGTTCAATCTGACTTATACGATCCTCAAGCAATGGACTAGCGTGGTAAAGTCAACCATCCAAAACAAGTACCTACAAGTCAGAGACGTGCGAAGTTGCGACGGTTAAACCGTTTCCATATAAAATGTATTATACAGTTGAGCCAAAGCTATGCATGTGAGACGCGCCTCGCATCGATGACGACTGACGATCACTTGTCTGACAGATGTCACCTTACTTCTCACGTCTACTTTTGCACCTTATGATTCTTCTTTTCGAATGGGACACCGAGTCATCTAAAAACTCGATGAACCCTGGGGTCAGAGTTTTTAACAGCCTTATGATGATACTCACGTTTGACGGTGACCTTGCAGACGGTCTGGCACTCGCCCTGGCTGTTGATGGCCTTGAGCGAGTACTCGCCCTCGTCCTCGGGGAAGACTTCGCTGATCGCCAGCGACGCCACGCCGTTCTTGTACTTCAGGTCTACAACCTATAGACAATTATCAACACATTAGAATTTGGAATCAAGTGTGCGAATTCTAAACTAATGCGCCTGTGTCGTATGTGGAGCAAATATAAATATTCCTGAGAAGGCTATACCGGGAGTAACACAAAGCGGCTATACCGGGAGTAACAAGCCGACGAGAGGTCCAGGCTCATGGAACTGAACATCTATCTTTCTCCATAGCACATGTGTGTGATGTCATCAACAATATTGGGAATTGAGAAATGAAGGATTACCTCGGAGGAATGCAGCGGCTTGCCGTTCTTGAACCACTCGACCCTGGGGTCGGGATCTCCCCTGACTGCGCAGGACAGCAACAACGCTCCTCCGTTATACTGCAGTAGGCTAGTACTGAACCCTTACCTCGGAGGAATGCAGTGGCTTGCCGTTCTTGAACCACTCGACCCTGGGGTCGGGATCTCCCCTGACTGCGCAGGACAGCAACAACGCTCCTCCGTTATACTGCAGTAGGCTAGTACTGAACCCTTACCTCGGAGGAATGCAGTGGCTTGCCGTTCTTGAACCACTCGACCCTGGGGTCGGGATCTCCCCTGACTGCGCAGGACAGCAACAACGCTCCTCCGTTATACTGCAGTAGGCTAGTACTGAACCCTTACCTCGGAGGAATGCAGTGGCTTGCCGTTCTTGAACCACTCGACCCTGGGGTCGGGGTCTCCCCTGACTGCGCAGGACAGCAGCAATGTTCCTCCGTCACGTTATACTGCAGTAGGCTAGTACTGAACACTTACCTCGGAGGAATGCAGTGGCTTGCCGTTCTTGAACCACTCGACCCTGGGGTCGGGGTCTCCCCTGACTGCGCAGGACAGCAGCAGCGCCCCACCGTCACGATATACTGCAGTAGGCTGGTACTGAACACTTACCTCGGAGGAATGCAGCGGCTTGCCGTTCTTGAACCACTCGACCCTGGGGTCGGGGTCTCCCCTGACTGCGCAGGACAGCAGCAGCGCCCCACCGTCACGATATACTGCAGTAGGCTGGTACTGAACACTTACCTCGGAGGAATGCAGCGGCTTGCCGTTCTTGAACCACTCGACCCTGGGGTCGGGGTCTCCCTGACTGCGCAGGACAGCAGCAGCGCCCACCGTCACGATATACTGCAGTAGGCTGGTACTGAACACTTACCTCGGAGGAATGCAGCGGCTTGCCGTTCTTGAACCACTCGACCCTGGGGTCGGGGTCTCCCCTGACTGCGCAGGACAGCAGCAGCGCCCCACCGTCACGATATACTGCAGTAGGCTGGTACTGAACACTTACCTCGGAGGAATGCAGCGGCTTGCCGTTCTTGAACCACTCGACCCTGGGGTCGGGGTCTCCCCTGACTGCGCAGGACAGCAGCAGCGCCCCACCGTCACGATATACTGCAGTAGGCTGGTACTGAACACTTACCTCGGAGGAATGCAGCGGCTTGCCGTTCTTGAACCACTCGACCCTGGGGTCGGGGTCTCCCTGACTGCGCAGGACAGCAGCAGCGCCCCACCGTCACGATATACTGCAGTAGGCTGGTACTGAACACTTACCTCGGAGGAATGCAGCGGCTTGCCGTTCTTGAACCACTCGACCCTGGGGTCGGGGTCTCCCCTGACTGCGCAGGACAGCAACAACGCTCCTCCGTTATACTGCAGTAGGCTAGTACTGAACCCTTACCTCGGAGGAATGCAGTGGCTTGCCGTTCTTGAACCACTCGACCCTGGGGTCGGGATCTCCCCTGACTGCGCAGGACAGCAACAACGCTCCTCCGTTATACTGCAGTAGGCTAGTACTGAACCCTTACCTCGGAGGAATGCAGTGGCTTGCCGTTCTTGAACCACTCGACCCTGGGGTCGGGATCTCCCCTGACTGCGCAGGACAGCAACAACGCTCCTCCGTTATACTGCAGTAGGCTAGTACTGAACCCTTACCTCGGAGGAATGCAGTGGCTTGCCGTTCTTGAACCACTCGACCCTGGGGTCGGATCTCCCCTGACTGCGCAGGACAGCAACAACGCTCCTCCGTTATACTGCAGTAGGCTAGTACTGAACCCTTACCTCGGAGGAATGCAGTGGCTTGCCGTTCTTGAACCACTCGACCCTGGGGTCGGGATCTCCCCTGACTGCGCAGGACAGCAACAACGCTCCTCCGTTATACTGCAGTAGGCTAGTACTGAACCCTTACCTCGGAGGAATGCAGTGGCTTGCCGTTCTTGAACCACTCGACCCTGGGGTCGGGGTCTCCCCTGACTGCGCAGGACAGCAGCAATGTTCCTCCGTCACGTTATACTGCAGTAGGCTAGTACTGAACACTTACCTCGGAGGAATGCAGTGGCTTGCCGTTCTTGAACCACTCGACCCTGGGGTCGGGGTCTCCCCTGACTGCGCAGGACAGCAGCAGCGCCCCACCGTCACGATATACTGCAGTAGGCTGGTACTGAACACTTACCTCGGAGGAATGCAGCGGCTTGCCGTTCTTGAACCACTCGACCCTGGGGTCGGGGTCTCCCCTGACTGCGCAGGACAGAAGCAACGCTCCTCCGTCACGCGCGGCCAACACGTCGGGCAGCGCGCGCGCGAACGATGGCTTGCACATTGTCTTGTCTGACGCCGGTACTGCGGAAAGTAAATGTGCATATGATTAATATACAAGATTTTAATGATAATCTGTCCGAGCCGATTTCGGCTTCAGCGACTGCTGGACAGACTCTCAACAACTGGCGTCTCGTTGGTTGTATGGCTGCGTATGCCGACACTTAGCATAGATTACGTAAAATGATGATATTGAAAATGGCTCTTTTTCCCCAATTGCTTTCCTCTCACAAAAGAGTAAAAGATGGAGAGCGAAATCACCCCGGAACAAAACCACAGCAAGCTCTTTTGGTGATAAACTCCAGGGAAAATCCAGACCTTGCCAAAAGTTTTCCTTTGTTCTCAATAGTTCGATTGAGTAGGTAGTACGCAACCTATCCCGTTTGGGAATAGTCACAAAAGTTATCATATGGATAATATTGGGTATTGTTTCAAAATTTGGAACTGTGAACTGTAGAAAAAAATTTTGAACTGTGGAAATAAAATAGTTGCTAATGCAGCTATGGCATAGCAGGTATGCTACCAATACAGGAGAGGTCGATATGCTATTGATACTCACGGACTAGTTCCTTGGTATGGCTTCTAGATCTAGACGCGGACTCGGAGTCGAGCTTGGCGCCGTAGCCCGTAGCCTTCTTCTTGCTGGCGTCTACTGACGATTGCGGAGAGAACTTCGGCCGGAGCGCCGGGCCCTTCGCTGGCGGGTCGATTGTGACCTGCAAACGGCACTTGTTACAAACTAGAACTGAGGCCCGCGACCATGACTGATGCAACTCAGTCGAAACGTTGGGTTCCAGGTAAATCGCTTATTTTCCTAAAAAACTATCGCGTTTAGACCCGGTAAAGTAACTATTATGTGTGAAAGTAATCGCAAGAGCTTAAGAAATTATAGATTTGAAGGAATAAGTCAGGTAAGTGGACAATAAGTCAAAAGGGAATTGATTACTTATCATAATCGTATGAAAGAGTTGAAGGAAAAGCCTTGTGCTTGTAAATATAGCGCAGTACTTTAGTGTCTGATTTTTGAAAGTTCTGTCTGGTCTGTTGTAGAGGGCTGGTCTTATAAACTATTTATCCTGGGATTGCATGTTCTTATGCGTTCTTTTTATTGTATATCCATCCATAATAAACAACACAGGAGATTCCAACGGGTGATTTTTCCAATTCGAATGAAGTCCAAGTTTAAAGTCTTTTGCTGCCTAGCTATAAAAAGTTCAAGTTACCTTAGTCTTAGTAATGATTGGAGGTGGTGCTGGTTTGATTGGTTTCTCGATGTATTTCCTGTCGCCGGAGTAGAGGAAGTTGTGCGCCATCTGAGCTTGTTCAGGGCTCACTACCTCGCCTGGAAAAATATATTGACTTTACAGTGCTCGTTCTAAAATAAAAAGTAGTATACAGATAACATACAGACTGTCCACTTATCATGCCTCTTGCATTACATGTGCGGTACAACGTCCACCGGTATTGCTAATATTTTATAGCAACATGTAACACGGTCGTAACTTGTTTAGTGTATAGTAGGCATTATATTTCACCAAGAGGAGTCTGGCTGGCTTGGTTTAGCGACCTGTTTATTGACAAATAAAATACAATATAGCCGGCACCAATGGTTTAACTTAGCGTGCCTTCCAAAGCGCCAAGGTTATTAGCCAATCAAAGTACATCGCAGCGTACAAAACTGTTGCAAACATGCATTGACAACAAATTTGATTGATTTCGATAATTTTCGACTTTATTTCCAACATATTATTTTCTTTGAAACCATCACCTTACTTTCTATGGTAAGGTGTCCACAATAAAAATAAATCGTACACAGAAACTTCATAGATTTGGATCCAAGTTTTAAATCTTTTGAAAAGCGACTAGGAAGTTTTGTCCTAGTTTGGATAGAATGGAATGGATAATATTATTTATTTGTGGTTGACGTGAATTAAAAAATCAATCAGTGATAAAAATGTGGTTTATCTAACTACCTTCGCCGGAACCTGTAAAAGTTTAAACAAATGTTATTCTACTCCACCACCAACAAATCTATATTAGGGGTTTAGTTTAAAATGGCACTACTGAAATGCTTTAACATTCGTGACTCAAAATAATTCTTAATATAATATAATTCATATCAAAGTATAGGTTTTTCGTTCAAAATCAAACGGATTACTTACTAATTATCTTGAATCACGAATAATGATAAAAGTAAATAAATAAACTACTAGATACGCGTCTAAATACTTTCGTGCAAAAGGTGTTTTTAAATAAATAGGTATATAACACTGTAAGTGAGTATTATGAGAAAAATATAAATTGCTACTATTTTATTTCTACTATATCATGCATGGTTTGGTAGGTACACTCAATAAAATAAACGGTTCAATAAGGTTCAAAGGTTCGATATTGTTAAATCTTTATCCCCAGGAATGAGGCATCAGAAGAAACAGGAATATTGAATTTGCTATTACAAACTTATCCTTGAGTAAAGCTGCTCTTCTCCTGCTCAATTATGCATAGCAATATTTTTCGCCAATAGTTTTGGGCTAATGTCATTTGTTAAGGCGCTTCAAATGTTCAGATGAATCGAACAAAGAAGAAAGAAGTTTAGTGTTTCAACGCTGCCTACCTTCAACGATGACGACACATGAGGTTTCATCAGTGCCGTGTACGTTTGTGGCGATGCAGGAGTATTTGCCCGAATCCTCCGGTCGGCAGTCAATGATCTCCATGGTGACCACTCCGTCGGAGTGCGTCATCGAGTAGTCATGCTTCGATAGCTCCTTTCTGTCCTTGTACCTGTTAGAATGATAAGATGCCAAATAAGTTTCAAAATTTGCAAAACATTTATGTAGGATCTAAGTGTGGGACACAAGAAAATACCATCGAGTTTTTACAGTTGATGGTCTCAGTGAGACAACAGAACTTGCGCACTCCAATCACTCCTGCCAGAACAGCAAAGCTTCTCCCCGTTGCGTTTGCTTCCAATTACGAGTTTCCCGCTAAGACTCGCTCCTGCGAAGCTTCCTAAGGAAGCTCCTGCCAGAACGAGAATAGCAAACATCTCTCCCATTCTTTTGCTAACAATATAACATAAGGCGCTTCAAATGCACTCACCATTTGACGGTAGGCGTGGGCTTTCCACTGAGACAGCAGAGCAG
Source organism: Phthorimaea operculella (assembly GCA_024500475.1). Taxonomy (NCBI): domain Eukaryota; kingdom Metazoa; phylum Arthropoda; class Insecta; order Lepidoptera; family Gelechiidae; genus Phthorimaea; species Phthorimaea operculella. The sequence continues at coordinate 720,961 of JANFCV010000051.1, read as the reverse complement.
CTTGCAGGTGTCGCGCGCCTGCATGACACGCGGCCGCAGCTGGAACGTGAATACCGGCGCCGTCTCGCTAGTCTCCTGCCAGAACGTGTAAGGCAACGCCTCGCGGCGTCGCGGCGCTTCCGGTAGGTGTTGGCGTTGGACTTTAGGCACCGCTGTAAGAAGAAAGAATAAGTGAAATACAGGGCTAAAAACCAAGCACTTACTGGCTAACAAATGATAGCATAACAATCTCAAAACCGGGGATTTCGCAGTGCCAGCATCCTATAGTAGGTCACAATCCGCCAAATGAAAACCGGTTATTGTAGATTTATGGGCGTTGTAGTGTAGACAGTGAAAGGTTATGAATAAATTCTAGATTTTTCTGGAAATAAGTAGGTCTTGTTTCTGTCAAAGTGGCAATATTATTAAAATGAATGAATACCTGAAAGTTCAGCAGCTTGTTTCAACTATTGCACACTTTATTTCAATTTGATTACACAGCACTTTAGATTTTTTTTTATTTTGATTCTATAAAAATTACACGCACAATTAATCTGTCCGTTCACTAATCAGTGACCACTGACTAATACTGTAGACTATGTGCAACCTTTGGATCAAATTAAAACCTAGATCGATGCCAATGAACCTAGGTTTAGATCTAAAATAGCTCGGCCTTAGCAATAAGAGAACAAAGCAACTATCTGGCAGGTTAATAGACGCGTCGTACTGATGACATATTTGTATGTCAAATGGTTAGCATGCGTTAATTATACGAATGAATCAATCATATTTATTGAATAATATCTACTCTTATTTTTAGTTCTGGGCTTAGGTCGTGGGATATCATGTTACTTTCTAACAATATCTTGCTCCTTCTAGGTCTAAATGTAGTGTAGGCAGATAATAGCCTATTTTATTAACTCTCAAAATTACGATTCAGAAATTTAGCCAACTACGGTAAACCGAATAGATTTTCCCAGGCGAGTAATCCACGGACACGTTCTTCTACCAGTTTCTGTCACAGGGGATACCAATATTGCAGCCTACCGGGCTGCACCCAGTAGGCGGTTGAAAAACTCTGACACCAGGGTTCATCGAGTCGTTTGACGACTTGGTGTCCCACTCGAAGAAGAAGAAGAAGAAGAATATTACAGCAGACTTTAGGCATAAGGGCTCTTATCTTTTGACTGTGGGTTATACGGTCCTGATTGAGCTACGGTTTTGTTTGTTAATTCTCCTGCTTTCGTTTCGAGTTTGCCTGTAGACGTAAAACTGATATTGAAATGAGACTTACGTTGCACGTTGAGGAAGACGACCTCCTCTCTGAACCCGTAGTGGTTCTCTGCTCTGATGATGTACTCTCCTCTGTCCTCCAGCTTGGCGCGGTTGATGATGAAGTAGTAGTCGTCGCCAGCGTATCTGTTGGGAAAGTAAAAGGCATTTAGAAATAAATTTTTTTTTTTTTGTTAGACAGCATAGTTGGTAAGGGTTTTGACCTCGAATGATTAACAGAAGCTACTCTATGACAATAAACACTGCAGAGAGCTGTCCCAAATCGTCGTTAACCAGCAGCTTTGCCAGAGAGAAGAAATCGTGCATCTGGTCTTGTCGTGTCGGCCATACAAGAAACTAGGTCTGGCTTTAGAATATTTGACTGTGGTAAGGTTTTTGAGGCATTGTAAACAGACTTTATAAACTTGAGCGGGAGATTCACACGTGATTGACAATTGACCTCCAAAGCCCTGTGAAGAATAGGACAGAATAAGCTCGCTCACCTCTTCATGAACTTGACGGACTGTCTGAGCTCGTGGTTGTTGTGGCTCCATGTGACAGTGGGCGTGGCCACTGCAATGATCCTGCAGTACAGTTTGACAGACTGGCCCTCGTAGCAGAACGCCGACTGGGGCTTGATCACGAACCGCGGCGCCGCTTGTCTGCGGTCTGCAGGAAACAACCAGGTAAATCAGTACACGATACAAAAGATGTACCTACAAAGATAGATGCCTTGAAGAAAAATAAGTTGCTGTAAAAAAATAGCTGAAAGGATCAACCAGAAGTTTTAAGGCTTAAATTTTTGATTATTGTAAAAGTACATTTATCAGTATTTTTAGGATATAACACACTAGTTAATCAATCATCTACTAACAAACCAAATATATGAGTTTTAGAAGACCAGCTACAAATAAATAAGTACCAGAAAGACGCCAACTACGAATTAGAGTCCCAGGAACTCTGCTCCAGGATTTGTTGTTAAAAACCATCTACAGTTAGAAACCGACCTCTACAAATATACTGAAGAGATTTTCCGCCAATTTAAGACAGAATATTTTTTAGTAAAAGCCGTAGATAAACGTCCCAGGAACTCTGCTCCAGGATTTGTTGTTAAAACCATCTACAGTTAGAAACCGACCTCTACAAATATACTCAAGACATTTTCCGCCAATTTAAGACAGAATATTTTTTAGTAAAAGCCGTAGATAAACGTCCCAGGAAGTCTGCTCCAGGATTTGTTGTTAAAAACCATCTACAGTTAGAAACTGACCTCTACAAATATACTCAAAAGATTTTCCGCCAATTTAAGACAGAATATTTTTTAGTAAAAGCCGTACATAAACGTCCTAGGAACTCTGCTCCAGGATTTGTTGTTAAAAACCATCTACAGTTAGAAACCGACCTCTACAAATATACTCAAGAGATTTTCCGCCAATTTAAGACAGAATATTTTTTTAGTAAAAGCCGTAGATAAACGTCCCAGGAAGTCTGCTCCAGGATTTGTTGTTAAAAACCATCTACAGTTAGAAAACGACCTCTACAAATAAAAATTAAAATTTTCCGCCAATTTTGGACAGAATGTTTTTTAGTAAAAGCCGTAGATAAACGTCCCAGGTGTCTGCTCCAGGATTGGCTGTTAAACGAGTTAAAGTTTGTACGCCAGTCCACAAGTCTCACCGAAGTGTCCGTCGTAGATCTTCCATTTCTCGATGAGCAGTTTTCTCAGCGAGCTGTACTCGCTCAGCCGGCCGATGGGCAGCGCGAACGACGACCAGTTCTGCAAGATAAGCTATGGTTAACACGAGTTTTTAATATGAAGATGAACAATTTCACTAAATTAAATAATCTAATCTAATTCAACGAGAATTTGCATTGATGTCAACTACACACAGCCTATGAAGCCGGAAGGCCAGTGGTTTTTGATTTCAGCCCTCGGATTTCGCGTATCGATGCTGGCAATGTGGGTAAGAGGCATCAGGCGTTTTAATTTATGGATGATTCGGACAAAATTTTGAAAGGTGAGATAAGTTAGTTGGCAACTGGCCCGCAAAATCTTGCAGTTATGCTGACAACCTCATTAAAAACAGGTTCATATATTGTCTTGCCTTGGAGGTATATGATCGTTTTGCTAGACGTCGATAAAAACGGGTTCATATATGTCTTGCGGATGGAGGTTTATGACTGTTTTGCGTTTCGCGCCCTGTCTCTTCTAAAAGTAGTCTTTCAACCTGTATATTCTATGGGCTATTTGGGTACATGATATGGGTGTATTCTTACCTCGTATCGTTCCCGTAGTCTGTTGCGCATCTTCTCGTAGCGTCTCGCCTCGATGGTGGCGGTGCGGGAGGCGGTCGCGTCGCCGGCCAGCCACTTGTGCATCAGGCACTCGTGGGCGGTCAGACGTTTTCTAGGGAAGAATGGGATGGTTAGAACTGTATTTTTATAAAGTGAATATAAAATAGCTTAGCCATAGTGATTTGCTAGGGAGATAAGCTTGTTCAGTGTTTTGAACAAACCAGGTTTGAAGCTTTCATAAAGCTAGAACCCTACCACAGAAGGTCTTCGTTGAACTCCTAAGATCAGGCCTCCACGTCTGTACCTTTCGCTCTCACACACAAGACGTAATAACTCTCTCTCTGATAATGCCTTTGTTACTTATTCCTTGCTCTTGACCAGCAGTCTGCGGATGAAGTCCTTGGCATCATCCGACACTGGCTGGAAGGCTTCCTCGTCGAACTCCCAGTCGCAGGCCTTCACGTCCATCCCTTTCACTCTAACGCACAATACCACTAATAGCACCGTCTCACTCAAACTGCTCCTATACTTACTCCTTGCTCTTGACCAGCAGTCTGCGGATGAAGTCCTTGGCGTCATCCGACACGTGCTGGAAGGCTTCCTCGTCGAACTCCCAGTCGCAGGCAGTCACGTTTATCCCTTTCACTCTAACACACAATAGCATCCTCTCACTCTAATTACTCTAATACTTACTCCTTGCTCTTGACCAACAGTCTGCGGATGAAGTCCTTGGCATCGTCCGACACGTGCTGGAAGGCTTCCTCGTCGAACTCCCAGTCGCAGGCAGTCACGTTCATACTTTTCACTCTATCACACGATACCACCAATAGCACCCTCTCACTCTAACTGCTCCAATACTTAGAGTCTGCAGATGAAGTCCTTGGCATCATCCGACACGTGCTGGAAGGCCTCCTCGTCGCAGGCCTGCACGTTCATCCCTTTCACTCTAACACATAGCACTCTCTCACTCTAACTGCTCCAATACTTAGAGTCTGCGGATGAAGTCCTTGGCATCGTCCGACACGTGCTGGAAGGCCTCCTCGTCGAACTCCCAGTCGCAGGCCTTCACGTCCATCCCTTTCACTCTAACACACAATACCACCCATAGCCCCATCTCACTCTAACTGTTCTAATACTCACTCCTTGCTCTTGACCAGCAGTCTGCGGATGAAGTCCTTGGCGTCATCCGACACGTGCTGGAAGGCTTCCTCGTCAAACTCCCAGTCGCAGGCTTCCATGTTCATCCCTTTCACTCTAATACACGATACCACCAATAGCACCCTCTCAGTCTGACTGCTCCAATACTTACTCCTTGCTCTTGACCAGCAGTCTGCGGATGAAGTCCTTGGCGTCATCCGACACGTGCTGGAAGGCCTCCTCGTCGAACTCCCAGTCGCAGGCCTTCACGTTCTTGAGCGTTTCGATGTCGTTGTTGCCCGCGAACGGTGACAATCCAGACAATCTAGAGGAAGAAATAATAAATTAGAACAGAACTATTCCCGTTGGCGTCCGATATTGTCGATTTCTAAAGGAAATGAGAGTATGTTGGTAATACATGATGATGATAGCTTATAATAAAAGTTTCGGCTCGGACCACGGAAGATAATAACTACGATATATTTACATAAAACCGTGAGCTAAAAGGTTTGAAGATAAAAGTTAGATCTGCAGGTATACACTTGAACGTATATCCTGGTCACGGCACCTGCTTAATTTTAACGGTAAGGCACTTTTTGCCTCATCTTTTGGTGTGTAGTTTGAGTTTTTGTAACGTTCAGAACTTCTTGACACTTCAAGAAACTATGATACTCACAGTACGTATGCGAGCACTCCGACGGCCCACATGTCCGTGTAGAAGCCGACCGGCTCGCGCTCCACGATCTCGGGCGCCGCGAACTCGGCGGTGCCCGTTGAGATCTTCACCACTTCGTTCGGGTCGATCTTGGTGGCCAGGCCGAAGTCGATGATCTGCAATGAAATGATACTTAAAATCTGGCAAAATGTAAAATCTTATCAAAATCTATATCCTGGTCACGGCACCAAATTGTAACGTGCACTACGTTTTTTAGATAAAATATGGTAATACATAGATTTGTAAAGACGGGTGATTGATATTGCATACTGCTCTAAAACACCAGGATATGCTGGACAAATGTACTAAGAATGATACACATACCTTGACATCAGTTCCAGTCCTCGTCTGGCACATGACGTTCTCGGGCTTGAGGTCGAGATGGATGATGTTCTGCTCGTGCATGTGTTTGACACCCTCGCAGATCTGCCTCATATAGTGAGCAGCTTCTGCCTCGCTCATGTTGTAGCCCGGCTCCGTGATGCGCTCAAACAGTTCGCCTCCGGATAAGCTGCAGGTAAATAAATACTTAGTAAACAGAGCTCGCTAGATGGAATCTAAAAGAGAAGATCTTTCAGCAAAAAGGTATGCTTAGGGATTTCACTCCAAGTAGTGGAACATCTTGAATAAACCTTTCATTCCAAAGACAGGAAAAAATCAAAAGGAGTACTCACAACTCGAAGATGAGAACCATCTCGTCGTCATCCTCGAAGGCGTCGTGCAGGTTGATGAGCTTCCTGTGATGCAGCTGGTTCATGATGTCGATCTCCTTCTTGATGAGCTCCTTCTCCATGGCGCCGGTGACTGGAATGAACTTGGCGGCGAAGTAGTTAAAAGGAGTACTCACAACTCGAAGATGAGAACCATCTCGTCGTCATCCTCGAAGGCGTCGTGCAGGTTGATGAGCTTCCTGTGATGCAGCTGGTTCATGATGTCGATCTCCTTCTTGATGAGCTCCTTCTCCATGGCGCCGGTGACTGGAATGAACTTGGCGGCGAAGTAGTTAAAGGAGTACTCACAACTCGAAGATGAGAACCATCTCGTCGTCATCCTCGAAGGCGTCGTGCAGGTTGATGAGCTTCCTGTGATGCAGCTGGTTCATGATGTCGATCTCCTTCTTGATGAGCTCCTTCTCCATGGCGCCGGTGACTGGAATGAACTTGGCGGCGAAGTAGTTAAAAGGAGTACTCACAACTCGAAGATGAGAACCATCTCGTCGTCATCCTCGAAGGCGTCGTGCAGGTTGATGAGCTTCCTGTGATGCAGCTGGTTCATGATGTCGATCTCCTTCTTGATGAGCTCCTTCTCCATGGCGCCGGTGACTGGAATGAACTTGGCGGCGAAGTAGTTAAAAGGAGTACTCACAACTCGAAGATGAGAACCATCTCGTCGTCATCCTCGAAGGCGTCGTGCAGGTTGATGAGCTTCCTGTGATGCAGCTGGTTCATGATGTCGATCTCCTTCTTGATGAGCTCCTTCTCCATGGCGCCGGTGACTGGAATGAACTTGGCGGCGAAGTAGTTAAAGGAGTACTCACAACTCGAAGATGAGAACCATCTCGTCGTCATCCTCGAAGGCGTCGTGCAGGTTGATGAGCTTCCTGTGATGCAGCTGGTTCATGATGTCGATCTCCTTCTTGATGAGCTCCTTCTCCATGGCGCCGGTGACTGGAATGAACTTGGCGGCGAAGTAGTTAAAGGAGTACTCACAACTCGAAGATGAGAACCATCTCGTCGTCATCCTCGAAGGCGTCGTGCAGGTTGATGAGCTTCCTGTGATGCAGCTGGTTCATGATGTCGATCTCCTTCTTGATGAGCTCCTTCTCCATGGCGCCGGTGACTGGAATGAACTTGGCGGCGAAGTAGTTAAAAGGAGTACTCACAACTCGAAGATGAGAACCATCTCGTCGTCATCCTCGAAGGCGTCGTGCAGGTTGATGAGCTTCCTGTGATGCAGCTGGTTCATGATGTCGATCTCCTTCTTGATGAGCTCCTTCTCCATGGCGCCGGTGACTGGAATGAACTTGGCGGCGAAGTAGTTGCCGGTGGATCGCTCGCGGCAGCGGTGCACCACGCCGAACGCGCCTGTGCCTACAACATCGCAGGGGCACGTCAGTTTCGGTAAGTGCTTATAAATGGCAACATGTTTTGCTATTTGGTGAGTGTATTTAGTGGTATTGTTGTGCCTTTTACACACTTTTCCGGCAGGTATACCTATAGCTCGATTTGCCAGACTAACGCCACGACCAATACGTTCTTTCGTCTATGGCGCCATGTGTGATAAAAGGCATGATGTCTGTGTCAGATGTATAGCACAAAATCTTTGAAAAATACAAAATATGTGGATTAAGTTTAGTTTTTTGATTATTTACTTCATATCTGACACAGCTTCGACTCTACGTGTGAAATATTTGTAGTGAGTGCTTAAATATACTAGATCAAACATTTGTATACTTGTTATGTGTGTCTATGCAATTCCGTGCAATAATTTAGGCGGCTTTACGCTAACTTTGATTCACGAATAAATTGTTATGTGTATCTATAATATAATCCCGTGCAAGAAATAAATACATACTTATGTAACGAATAGTATTGCTGTAAAATATTATGAAAATAAATAATGTTTTCTTTATAATGTTATTAAAATATCTAAGATCATGCGTCACAAGTCCAATATAAAATACGTAAAAATATATGAAAGAGATAGACGCATAGAATAAAGAAGGAGACGCACTACATCGATCTAATAGCGCACAGACCTCCACGTTTCCGCTTAGAAGAGGCTCTCACGAAGTCACCTGCGAAATTCACCCTTATTTTTACTCGTCCAACGACGAAATTCGACTACGTTGTTAGTAAGTCTATGTTAAAAACTCTATGTAAAGTTGTAATCTCTCAAGCAACTTCGTGAGTACGTTATTTTGTCTACTGTTTCATTATTTATTCTCATGCCCATAATTTCAGCTAAATCAAGATTCTATATCAAATTTTAAAAGATCGATCTGTGTCCGAAATGTGTGTGTTTTTGTGTTCATGTCTCTTACTTTTAATTTCAGTCACAACGGTCACAACATACAAAGTTAAACGTTAATTAATTTGCAAAGTTATGAAATACTTGCTAAAAATGTGGTTAGGCTTGACATGAAAAATATGTTTCTTATGTTAATATTATTAATTGCAATTAAACATGCTTTTTTATTGCTATCTTATTTGCGTTCAGTTCAGCCTTTTTTTCAATGCAATATTTGTGTTGATATATTTTTTATGTTAATTGGTTTTCTAGCTACCTACTACCAAGTAAAAGCAACTATTTTCTATTCTACAATAATTCAATTCTACAAACTGCGGTACAAAATTAGCAATGCCTCAAAGTCGTCATCTTACATTTATAGTGCGTTTCATCACATAGTTCCTCTGGCGTCATGTTGGTAGCATTGGAAAGCCGCACATAATATTATGGCCGCCGGTGGGCCGCCGTATAATATTTACAATGCTACCAACATAACGCCAGAGGAACTATATGATGAAACGTACTCTAATAGAAACTGAACAATGAACGAATGATTGAACCAAAATATGAATTGCAATGAAATGCTCCACTCACCGATCTCCTCAAGGATGTCGTATTTGTCGTAGACGGAGCACGTGTTGATGTCGACCGGCTGCGGCACGTACTTGCTGTAGATGTCGAACACGTAGTTGTCGTAGTCCTTTATCGGCCCGTGGTCCGCGTTCGAGCGGATGCGTTTGCCTGATTCGTCAACTGAACAAATATAAAAATTGCATTAGGAAGAATCAGAAGATTGAAGAATCAATAGTCTCTGTTAACTTGGTACTTATTTGCTATGGAACTTTATAAGTGGTCTTCAAATATCTAGGTACATAATTTGGTCTGCATCAAATACAATTGAGAGGGAAAGGTTATTTATATGAATCCATTTTGCTCAGAACAGTCTGTATAAACTTGGCATGAGATTCTAATACTGATTTCCGTGAAGATTTTTTGTATGTCTTTGTTACTTAGATACTGGAGTAGGGCTAAGTAGGGCGTGTTATAGCGTTATCGCTAATTATTTCTTGAAATTAGTATCTTCTGAAATAATATCGATATTTTCTTCGCATTTACATATTCCATGACATGTTTATTTACTCCATTGACAATAATGTCAATCTCTCAACTTTGACGGCTATCTCATAGAGCCGCGTAGTTCTCTACTAAAAAGTTATTGTACTATAGCCCACTACCTCTTTCTAATTTCTGACCTCCTGGTACTCGATTCTAAATTTATCTCGCGCTGGCACTCTTTCACTCCTCCCGGAAACGAGACCTCCGAGCCCTCCGAAGCCACAGGACTGCCCTCGTCGCCTGGACAAACCACTACATCATCAGGGCGACAAACCTCCACCATCATCACTGGCAACTTGCAAGAAAACCGGCCACTGACAAACCTCAAGGTCTTTGAAATTCGAAATCAGAAAGAAGACTAGAACATTCTCGAACGCCTGGCAAGCATATATAAGGCGTGTCAAGCTGTCAAAAGATGAGTATTTACCAGTCTTTACTCTACTTCCCATTATCTAAGAAATAAAAAAGAAGTAAAAAGTCTAAAGCGAAGTAACAAAGTAAGTGAAGTAAGTTCTGAAGCCTCAAGAACTCAGAAGCCTCAAGTCCAGAAGCTAAAGAAGCTTTGCTGCCCGCAAGCGTCCTTGCCGAGGCGCCGTCGAGCCTGAAGGACCCAAGTTCCTGCCGAGCGCACGCTGACCGTCGGAGGGCGATTCTACGCTGTGTGAGTCCGCGCGTCTTGTGGCCTTTTCGGTGTCAGGAGGTTACCTATTTGTATACGTGGCTAATAAAAGTAGTACTGGTTTACTTTCTATCTTTTCCTGCCGCGGCCCCTCACTACGCGCGAGGGCACCAGGCTTGTTAGGGCGCCTACACACAGGACACTCTACCCACACCTACTCACTCACGCCCCCCGGGGCCACAGGCACTCGTGCTAGCGAGACCACTCCACCCTACCTAGCTACTAAGTTACACCTGCGGTTACCTCGGTTCCCTGAGTGCCGGTGCCTCTAGGAACCTGGGTAACACGACAGTGTTCTACTCTAAGCACTGGTACAATTTTCCTGGATTTATTCTATGCAATCTTTCCTTTAAAAGGTCCATGGCATAGAGTGGTTACCTGGATATTCCTTCTTCTTGAACTCCTTCTTGACGACGGCCTTGGTCTGCACCAGCGTAGTGGTGTCGCTCGGGTCAGAGCGTCCGTAGATGTTCTCAGCGTACACTCTGAATACTGCTTGTGGCATAGAGTGGTTACCTGGATATTCCTTCTTCTTGAACTCCTTCTTGACGACGGCCTTGGTCTGCACCAGCGTGGTGGTGTCGCTCGGGTCGGAGCGTCCGTAGATGTTCTCGGCGTACACTCTGAACTCGTACTGCTTGCCGGGCACCAGGCCGGTGATCGCCATTGTCGTAAATCTGTAGGGGAATAGATTGATTTTAACATTATGATAGAAATCATCTGCAATACCAGGGTAAGCCTTTTTCTTAAAAATGGTTTGGTTTCCTTAACCCGGCATTGCAGTTTTTGATGACCATAAGTATTTGTTGCAATTCGTATTCACACAGTTTCATAAGATTGTTACACGAAAGTAGTTTAATATTGCTGACATTTTCATTTGTGCTCGCCTCCAATAAGAATCTAATAGAAAGGTGGTTTTCTAGCTCACCTGGTATTTCCAACTCTGATGAAGCTGGACATGGGGTGCTCGCGCTTCTCGACCAGGTAGTTGGTGATGTCGGAGCCTCCGTCCCAGACCGGCGCCTTCCAGCTCAGAGCCAGAGAGTCCACTCAATGCCACTGGCATTTCCACTGATGATGCACTCCAATAAGAATCTAATGGAGAGGTGGTTTTCCAGCTCACCTGGTGTTGCCAACTCTGATGAAGCTGGACATGGGGTGCTCGCGCTTCTCGACCAGGTAGTTGGTGATGTCGGAGCCTCCGTCCCAGACCGGAGCCTTCCAGCTCAGAGCCAGAGAATCCACGCCGATGTTGTCGCACGCTGGGAACCGCGGTGGGTCAGGACGGTCTGGAGTACAAGATGATTTTAGAGTGATGTTGACAGCAGCAAAGAAAAAAACAGAATAGCCCGCTATGAAAGTATATCTAACTGGATTTGCAACAGCAAAAACTAAGATAATCTAGGATCAAAATAATAATGATAAAAAACCGGTTCCTGTTTTTTTTTGGATTGCAGTGTCTTTGGGATTGTTTTTGATTTCGAAACTAAACAGAATATAGATTTTCTGAAGCAGCTTCGGCAAGCGTAGCGTTGGACGCCCTCCGGCCAGATGGACCGATGACTTAAAAAAGGCGGCTGGTAGCGACTGGATGGCAAAAATGGGAGATCGTGCCTTATGGCGTTCCCTGGGGGAGGCCTACGTCCACCGGTGGACTGCAATAGGCTGAAATAGATAGAAATAGAAGCAGCTTCGTAGGCGTATCCAGACAGCTTACCGCTAATTTCAATGTTGATAACAGCGTTGTCCGATCCCAGTTCGTTCTCAGCGGTGATCCTGTACGGTCCGGAGTCCATCTTGCTTGCGTCACGGATCGTCAGCACCGCGTGACGTTCTGGAACAAACATATCCGTTAGATGGTGACGTTCTTTGAAGGGCACCTTAAGTCTTCGGTCTCGGTTACTGTTTATGATTAGTTGAATACTTAGAAAGTAGGCATTATCATACCGTTGATGATATTCAAAAACCCCATAACTGACAGGTTGTGTCATTGAAGTTAGGATGTTTTTGGATATCATGGTCGATAGATTAACTATGTTTGATGTCTACCGTAGAAGTAGGCAGTTGAAGATCTCTTATAGGTTTCATCGCCTCGTATGTTGAGCCGCTATTCAGGCTATAACAAGCGATATATTGGAATATGGAGTCAGAATTATTAGTAGGTATTCAATATTGGCTTCGACAAGATCTTGACGACCTCTCCTTGTCGGATTAGGGATCAGCTTACTAAATATAGGTTATAATTTTTAAGGGGGTGAGTGTGGCTACCAACCTTTCCTCTCAACATGGTAGTGTCCGCCAGACTCGATCGTCTCTCCCTCTCGCACCCACGTGATCTTAGGCTTGGGGTGACCGGTGAAGGGGATCTTGACAACGACGTTCTCGCCCTTGTCGAAGTAAGCGGTGACGCGGAATCGAGGCGGCACGTTCAGTTTCGGTGCAGCTGTGAGAAATGAAAAAAAAGTTAGAGATGATCAAATGTAAAATACACTTCTCATCAGAAAAATCGAGACACTGAGCAACGTTACGTTTTGTAGGGAAAACAAATGTCTAATGCAGTTCAATAGTGAGTATTTCGAGGTTTCAAAATCTTAATGTCCATTTTCTACATTCAACTTTTAATTTATTAGATTTCATATTTTATTTGACTGTGAAAACGAAAGTGTCTCGAATTTTTTGATGCGGAGTATATTTCGATTCAACAGCCAGTTCATCACTATCTGGAAAAGGACTTTCACTACTGATGATTTTCATCATGTCATTTTTTACTTACCGACCCACTGCTGGGTATAAATAAGCCTCCTTTTTCTCTATTATATGCCAGACTTTTTCTGGTTCTGCCAGCAACCTACTAGCTATCAACCCTTTCAGCTGCGGAGCGGCACATGCTTATTTACTCTTCCTCTGTCCACCACGTCCACCACTTGGTCAGGACTTTGCTACACCTGATACTCACTTCCTGACCCGTCACGGTCAGGAAGTGGTTGTCGCAATAACACTCGAAAGTTGCGAGTTAGTCTCAAGAAGACACTCACTCATAATAAGCAGTTCAGCCTTGGTGCTCCTGACGCCGGCCTTGTTGACGGCGCGGCAGACGTACTCGTCAGCGTCTTCTCCGAACACGTCCATCACGGTCAGGAAGTGGTGGTCGCCCTCGTTCCAGATGTGGTACTTTGCTGCACCTGATACTCACTCATAATAAGTAGTTCAGCCTTGGTGCTCCTGACGCCGGCCTTGTTGACGGCGCGGCAGACGTACTCGTCAGCAAATTCTCCGAACACGTCCATCACGGTCAGGAAGTGGTTGTCGCCCTCGCTCCAAATGCGGTACTTTGCTACACCTGATACTCACTCATAATAAGCAGTTCAGCCTTGGTGCTCCTGACGCCGGCCTTGTTGACGGCGCGGCAGACGTACTCGTCAGCATCTTCTCCGAACACGTCCATAACGGTCAGGAAGTGGTTGTCGCAATAACATTGGAAAGTTGCTAGTTTATCTCAAGAAGATACTCACTCATAATAAGTAGTTCAGCCTTGGTGCTCCTGACGCCGGCCTTGTTGACGGCGCGGCAGACGTACTCGTCAGCATCTTCTCCGAACACGTCCATAACGGTCAGGAAGTGGTTGTCGCAATAACATTCGAAAGTTGCGAGTTTGTCTCAAGAAGATACTCACTCATAATAAGTAGTTCAGCCTTGGTGCTCCTGACGCCGGCCTTGTTGACGGCGCGGCAGACGTACTCGTCAGCAAATTCTCCGAACAGGTCCATCACGGTCAGGAAGTGGTGGTCGCCCTCGTTCCAGATGTGGTACTTTGCTGCACCTGATACTCACTCATAATAAGCAGTTCAGCCTTGGTGCTCCTGACGCCGGCCTTGTTGACGGCGCGGCAGACGTACTCGTCAGCATCTTCTCCGAACACGTCCATAACGGTCAGGAAGTGGTTGTCGCAATAACATTGGAAAGTTGCTAGTTTATCTCAAGAAGATACTCACTCATAATAAGTAGTTCAGCCTTGGTGCTCCTGACGCCGGCCTTGTTGACGGCGCGGCAGACGTACTCGTCAGCATCTTCTCCGAACACGTCCATCACGGTCAGGAAGTGGTTGTCGCAATAACATTCGAAAGTTGCGAGTTTGTCTCAAGAAGATACTCACTCATAATAAGTAGTTCAGCCTTGGTGCTCCTGACGCCGGCCTTGTTGACGGCGCGGCAGACGTACTCGTCAGCATCTTCTCCGAACACGTCCATCACGGTCAGGAAGTGGTTGTCGCAATAGGTAATACTCGAAAGTTGCGAGTTTGTCTCAAGAAGATACTCACTCATAATAAGTAGTTCAGCCTTGGTGCTCCTGACGCCGGCCTTGTTGACGGCGCGGCAGACGTACTCGTCAGCATCTTCTCCGAACACGTCCATCACGGTCAGGAAGTGGTTGTCGCCCTCGCTCCAGATGTGGTACTTTGCTACACCTGACACTTACTCATAATAAGTAGTTCAGCCTTGGTGCTCCTGACGCCGGCCTTGTTGACGGCGCGGCAGACGTACTCGTCAGCATCTTCTCCGAACACGTCCATCACGGTCAGGAAGTGGTTGTCGCAATAACACTCGAAAGTTGCGAGTTTGTTTCAAGAAGATACTCACTCATAATAAGTAGTTCAGCCTTGGTGCTCCTGACGCCGGCCTTGTTGACGGCGCGGCAGACGTACTCGTCAGCATCTTCTCCGAACACGTCCATCACGGTCAGGAAGTGGTTGTCGCAATAACACTCGAAAGTTGCGAGTTTGTTTCAAGAAGATACTCACTCATAATAAGTAGTTCAGCCTTGGTGCTCCTGACGCCGGCCTTGTTGACGGCGCGGCAGACGTACTCGTCAGCATCTTCTCCGAACACGTCCATCACGGTCAGGAAGTGGTTGTCGCCCTCGCTCCAGATGCGGTGGCGCGGGCCGTTCGTTATTTCGCGGGCACCTGGGGATATAAAAAATAACCATATTTATAAACTGGTCACTTATTGGGCCAACTAAAGGTTAGGTGAGTGCTGCAAGGGAGCACCTTAGGTGCTTTTTACCTCTTGGGTGTAAAGTGTGCAAGAAGTATCACAACTTGCTACGGTTTTAAATACGAATATAGGCCGCTTCATAATTCATGTTTCTTTTTATTCAAGCCGGGAGGTCTAGGGAGGAAGCCACAATAAATTATTGGACGGACAAAGATGGACTGCCACTAGGAAGCACCGTACTTTGTTATTCAGTCTGTTCAAAGTGATCAATAAAACTAGGTATCACGTAGATTAGATTTTTAGATTAGATTAGATTAACATACATAACAGTTAAAAAAACTTGCAAAATACGAAAATCAGTGTGGATTCCACAGGTAATAATTAATCTACATGTAATTTCATATAAAAGTATTTCATTCAACCCGAGACGGGTCTGGGAAGGAAACTAGTGATCAGATCGGATAATCAAATGGATCGAATGATCGAACTTACCCTTGTACCAAGTGATGGTCGGCCGCGGGCAGCCAGTAATGGTGCACGTGAACTTAGCGTTGTGGTACTGGATGCAGTTCGCGTTCTTCAGAGGCTTCACGATCTCTGGCGGTGTTGCCGCTGCAAATCAAACACAATATTAGAATAACCAACCGTAAGACATTTCATATCAGTAGCAGAAGTGGGCAAGCAAGCGCACTGTAAGATGTTGTGAAGTCACCACTGCTATCGCTAAGTCGCCTCTTACAACGCCCGTGGAAAGAAATAGGGTGAGCCTGTTCTTTCTAGCACCACACGGAGGAAAGATATGACCTCTTATATGGTCTTAGAACAAACAGTTATAAACTTATTAAATTCTATTGAGTGCATACCAAATTTTAATACACTTCCTGTGTTAGGTATAAATTTTTTGCTTTATTTTTCACCGCTGGCAGGATTTGTACCTGCGACCTTCGGCATCTGTACTGTGGCGTCGGCAGTACCGATCCTGTGGAAAGTTTAGCAAGTTTTCCAAAAATCTATTGAGTGCGATTCATATCTTACCTTTAGGATCAACGACCTTGACCTGTTGGCTGGCCGAGCTAGGCGGCGAGAGGCCGGCCTCGTTGACAGCTGTCACTCTGAACTCGTACTGCCTGCCCTCGATGAGGTTGGAGCAGTTGATCTGGTTCGGCAGGCAGAGCGCGATGTTCACGCGCTGCCATGTCGTCGCGCCGACCTCACGTTTGTCGATCCAGTAGCCTGGGTAAGTGGAAAATATCATGTCATGTATGCTAACCACAGACTATCTACTGTCTACCTATTAGAATCGACTTCTTATTTATTATTGCAAGTATCCTCAATCAGTAGGGTATTTTATGATCAAAGCGTTTTCACACTCGCGTAGATTACAGACATCATTTAGGATACCTACTTATAAAAAAATTAAAGTAAGATTGACTTAGTCGATTGAGTAGCTTCAAATGCATGAACTAATCAATAACAAGTGCCTAATGAGGCTTCTTTATAATAGCACTTGAGATAAAACATAGATAAAAAATTTACTAGTGACCGATAGCAAAAAGTCAGTATCGGCTGGTGATAAGGAACAACTTTCCCTAAGGAACATAATAAGTCGAAATATGAAAAAAAGGACCTCCCATATTGCCGATCAGATTACGATCTGAGTTACTATGGGAAGTCAAATTTTTCAAGAATCCTCGATAGCAAGAATTGTTGTCTTCGAATATCAAAGTTAATATCGACTGGCTGAACTTATTTCAGTAAAGCAATTCAATACCAATACGCCTGGAAATACTAATACTAATAATAATATGCCTTTGACGTTTTTTCTACAAATGGCTTTAAGATGTGTCAATCTCGATTTTCAACATACCTTGTATTCTGGAACCTCCATCGCTTTCGGGCTTGTCCCATTCCAGGTGGACGAAGTCGCCTCCGACCTCCAGGATCTTGGGCACGCCGGGCGCCGATGGTGGGTCGTATGGAGCCTTGGCCTGGACAAATACAGTATTTAAGGGTCAGTGTATAATAGAATTTGAAAACATTAAAAAGAAAGTTCAACAAGTTAACAGAGAGTGTTGAGATTCATAATAGGTGAATGTCCTCTCAGGTGACCGATTTTAATAACCAATTAATATATTCCATTAAATATGAAATGAATAGGCTACGCAGACTAGACCAGAGTGTAGTCTCAAGCAGTGCCAAGTAAAAATAATAGTGTGGATGTTATGCTTTATTTTGTAGAACCTTATAACACATTTCCATCTTGCAGTTTAAAAAAATGGATATCTAATGCTGCTCTTTTAATCAGGGTTTCTTTCTTTACCTTGATCGGGTTGGCAGCCTCGCAGGCGGGTCCGATGCCGTTCTCGTTGGCGGCGTGAACCCTGAAGTTGTACTCCTGGCCCTCGACCAGGCCCTGGACGGTGAACCTCGTGTCGCGGACGGACGAGGCAATCGTGATCCATACTGCGCCGGATATGTCGCAGCGCTCGACCACGTAGTGGGAAACTAGAGGGGAGGAAATAATGAAGTTGGAAATAAGCATTTCGAATTGAAATCAATAACAAAATCGTTTATAGTAGTCCTAAGAACAAATTTGTGAAAACAAGATTGGTCTAGTTTGTACATACCTATATTAGGAGCCCAAGAAATTCTTAGTCACGTCAGAGATAGACAAAAAAATCATCACCACAGAATGATGATATGAAAAAGTAAAAAGTCCTCATAAGTTATAACCTTTTAGCAACCTGACCCCAAGACTTAGGCTATGGTAACAACGTCAAAAGAGAGAAAATGGTCCATATGGCAACATAGTCTCACCTGGTAATCCTCCATCGTACGTGGGCGGCTTCCATGTAAGCGTGCAGGAATGCCTTGAGATGTCCGAGGTCTGCAGGTCCTGAGGAGGTCCAGGCAAGCCAGTGACCGTGACCGAGAACGAGTCAGAGATCTCGCCAGAGTTGTTCTTCAGCGTCAGCTTGTATGAACCTGGGGGAATATATTCACATATAGTATCGTATTGTGGGGCAATGCGACCGATCGGTGTCAAGAGTATGTCAGAAGGGCATTTTATGATCAAGGATGTTTCACACTCGCGTGGATTCAAGTCATCATTTGAGATTTGAAGGAACGGCAACATTTTGTTTGGCAAATAAAATAAGCTGAAAGACAGATTCTATTGATATTCCATTAAACTGGTACTGAAGCTTTTTATTACCTGTAAAGTGTCTCATGACTGGTTCCCCTAAACAAGATGCTGCCAGATCCCAAAAAAAAGCACTCCTGGCTTCCCTCAAAACTTACCCATATCATCCTTAGAGATATCCTTGATGAAGATAAGAATGTAATCATCGAACACGGTGTACTTGAAGTGGGCTGATTCTGACAGCTTGTGGCCGTCCTTGGTAAGAGTGACGTCCATTGGCTGGTCTCCGGTGTACAGGATCTTGATCTTGGTGTTGTCGTGCTCGGGCAGGTGTAAGTCGCCTGGCATACGGGTGATGCGTGGCGGGCCTACGGAGGAGAAAACATGGAAAAAGTTAGTAAACGTAATGGCAGAGTTACAAGTTTGGCGGCGGCAAAAGTTTATCAGTAGGATATTTTATGATCAAAGCGTTTTCACACTCGCGTAGATTACAGACATCATTTAGGACACCTATCAAAATTCTAATGTCAGATTGACATGGTCAAGTGATTGAAACGGAGTATGTACGCGATAGATACAGTTACAGGCGGTATCCTTAAATGCAAGAACTAACAAGTGCCTATTTACATGGGCAAAGCGATAAATATAGGGTAAAAAATTTCTAGTGACCGAAAACTCAGAACCGGCTGATGGTTAAGGAACAACTTTCCCCAAGGAACATAAATCGAAATATGAAAAATAAATTGGTGAAAGTTGTTCCTTGTCACCAGCCCGTCCTGCATTTTCGCTACCAGTCACTAGTAAAATTTCACCCTATACAGAGAAGAAATGGTGACTTACTTCCGATCTTGAGGTGTCCAGTGCAGTAAATGCAGCCGATGCTGTTGATGGCCTCGCACGTGTAGTCACCCTCGTCGGCGTCTGTCGCCTCCAGAATGTTCAGTTTTAGCGTTCCCTCGCGGGACTCGGCGATGAATCTGGAAATAAGTTGGGTTTTAAATTTGTTCTTAAAACAATAAATGATATCAAATAGGTTTCAACCTTAGAGTCTATAAATAAGCAAGCTATGGAGTGCGCTTAAAAAGTTGGCAGTAGTCAGAACACAACCTCTCTGTCCATCTGTAGCATCTGTAAACGTCAGTAACAACACCATTGAACCTCTATTACTTCTCATACATGTGACGTATAATGTGTTTCTATTATAGGAAGCAACTGCTTACGTTTTGACAGTACCGCGCGGGGCAATATAGCATGCTTTTAGATATACTCTAAGGTATCAACAAATTCCATGAACAAGGCCTACAAATATAGACAGTAGTAGTAAAAGTTCCACCTACTGGGTTAGATTGGTCCTTTCCTTACCTAATATTTAATATTACATGGAGTCATTCAAATATCTCGAGGGCAGTTGAAAATTTAAGGTAACGATGTCAATATACGAACATTCTGTACTAGCTTGGAGTGGTACATTTTCATTTATTTATGTCAACGACTTTATTTAATCCTTCCAATTTGAAAAAAATAAATGTGAATATAGCAATCTTACCTGGTTCCAAGAACGATTTCCCTGCCGTTCTTCAACCATCTGCCAGTAGGAATAGGGTTGCCGGTAGCGACACACTCCAGTGTAAATGCTCTGCCCAAAGGCGCGACCAGGTGGGGGGCCATTTGTTTGACCCATTCGGGCTTGGTGCCGCCGATCTCTTCGCCGGTTCTCACGGGCGTCGTGCATGTTGATGGCTCGGATTTGCCTGGGGAAAGAAAGGTTAATTTGTTAGTGAATATAGTACCTTTACTCTGTAAAATCTAGCTTGATACTTGAGACATCAGACAGATTCGGGCAAATGCCATGACATAGGGTCCATTCTCCTTTGTTTACTTCTGTTTTAGTATGGATCTGACTGACTGCCACAGAGCTCAAGCTATATTATACCTACTATAAGATATTTATTATAATCTGGATTGTATGTATGTTGTAATTGTAATTGGAATCTTGTACCTAATTGGCTATAAGTTTATACTGTTGTTTGATTTATTGTAATTATGTTAGCTGTAAGTTTCCCAAAGAAACCAAAAATAAAATAAAAATAAAATAAAATAAATAATAAAATAAAAAGAAGGTCGAAAGTGGAGCAAGTTTCTCTAGAACCTTTTCGGTTTGGACAGTTGCAGTTTCCAAATGACAAATGAACAAAGCACTTGCTGGCTTTGACTAGGCTGAGCTACTGTGGCCAGAACTCACATAGGTGTAAAGAATCGTTTCAGATTTTCTTACAAAACGAAAGACAAAGTCAATTCGTTACGTAATCTTGTCTATTGTATGACTGTATGTATGAAAGCACCTGACGCCACGCAGTATTTGTTCGCGCACCCTAAATTAGATCGCTTCAAAGAGACTCATCAAATGCAAGCCTGCTGCCTTTTCCCGTTGTGAATCTGTAAAAAGGAGGTAGATTTGATTCTGCTTAAAAGTATTGCTCTATTTTATAAACTTACCAGCAGCATTGACAGCAATGATCCTGAACTCGTAGTCTTGCTTCTCGTTGAGGTTCATCGCTGTGAAGGTCGTGTCGGCCACGTTGTAGTCGTTGGTCTTCACCCATACCGAGCCGCCGACGTCGCGGCGCTCAATTATGTAGCCGGTCACGCGGGAACCTGCAGATAAAGGTTTGGTTAATAAAATTGTGGAATAAAAGTAAACGAAAATTATCTTGGAAAAAGATACGTGCCGTGCACAAAATGTATTTCAAAATGTGTTCTCGTGTCGTGTTTTGTTTTTTGTCTCGAATAATTTGACATTTAAACTGTATGCTGGCCAGTTTGAAACTGGGAATTGGAAACATAATAACCTCCTTTCATACATGTGCTTATTTTATTTCTTATCAAGAGGCTTTACGCATAATATGTTAAAATGTATGGTGTGTAAAAGATGTATGATGTGCAAAAGAGAGATAAGTAAATTCTTACTCTTTCAAAGACACAAAAAGTTTTCATTATGAGTTTATATGTAAAACGCCTCTATGTCTTGGAATGAGGAACTATCCAGGGCCAGGTTATTAAAAAAATAAAAATAGAGGACGCGCTCCATCACCATATAGATATATGACGATAGAGATCGCCATCTATATTTTTCTTTTTAATAATGTGGTCCTGGACAGTCCCTCATTCATACTCTTTCAAAGACATAAGAAGTTTAAATAGTGAGCTATTATGATAAATGCCTCAATGTCTTGGAATATAAGCTAAACTTACCGCCATCGGTGGTAGGCGGGTCCCAGCTGAGGTCCACGTAGTTCCTGCCAACGCGCAGCACCCTCGGGGCCACAGGGGCTCCAGGGGGTCCGTAGCGCGGCTTGACGCGGAACTTCTGGCTGCTGGCGGAGTACTTGCTGAAGAAACTTACCGCCATCGGTGGTAGGCGGGTCCCAGCTGAGGTCCACGTAGTTTCTTCCAACGCGCAGCACTCTTGGTGCCACAGGGGCTCCAGGGGGTCCGTAGCGCGGCTTGACGCGGAACTTCTGGCTGCTGGCGGAGTACTTGCTGAAGCCGGCCGCGTTCTTCGCGCGGACGCGGAACTCGTACTCGTGGCCTGGCTCCAGGTTGTAAGCCTGGGGAAGACAGAAGATGATGAGTATTTCAAGTGGATTTTGCGTGAAAAGATTACGAAAATTGAGAGCAGTGTTCCCATAGGCCATAACAATATCCTAATTTTGTACATTATAATAGATATTTTTGCAAGCCGACTTTCGGCGCCATATCTCGGCTAGTCCCAATCTGTACCTACAATCTTTATGGCGTTCAAATTAAAGCTCAATTTACCTGGTAGTTGCAATCCTTGACGAGGTAGTCGGCGGAGTTCCAGATGCCGTCCTGGACGTCCCTGAACTCGATCTTGTATCCCTGGATGCGAGCGCCGCCGTCGGATCTCGGTCTGTCCCAGAAGACTGTGGCGGTCGATCCGTCCCATTCGACGACCTTTGTGGCGTTCAAATTAAAGCTCAATTTACCTGGTAGTTGCAATCCTTGACGAGGTAGTCGGCGGAGTTCCAGATGCCGTCCTGGACGTCTCTGAACTCGATCTTGTATCCCTGAATGCGAGCGCCGCCGTCGGATCTCGGTCTGTCCCAGACGACTGTGGCGGTCGATCCGTCCCATTCGACGACGCGAGGCGTGCCTGGCGGGTCGGGGATCGTGAACGCGTACTGAGGGAAATACAACAAGATTAGTACGTCATCGTAATCGGCAATAAAAAAATAGCCCATGAAATACTTTATCAGTGAAACGCATGTTCAAAATATTATGCTCTTTGCGTTTAAGTTGTAATGTGAAAGATATTTTCTGTACCTACCTACTGTATTTGCTGAATTAGAGTAAAACATCAGTAAATTAAACACGCCCACGTCCAACCAAAAGAACCGCTGGGTAAATTTTCTGTATCTTCCAATTTAAAGGAAGGTCTGAGAACGCGCAACTTTTCTGAACTAATAGTATGAGCACTCTCTCTTACCTTGGCAGTGATAGAATCATCCATGGTGAGCGGGTCGGACACGCCGTACTGGTTCTCGGCGCGAACGCGGAACGTGTACTTGCGGTTCGGTTCCAGACCCATCACGTTGTAGTGGCAGTTGCGGACAAATGAAGAGATCTTGGTCCAGACCTGGGAAAGAATAAATGACAAAATTGCTCAGAAACTGCTAGTATAATAACCTCATGTCGTAAAGGACGTCGTTACATTTGAAGCTCTCCATTGTGTGGATCGACATCGACAAATTTGTCACAGTTCAGTCAAGTTTGACTTTACATTGAGGCATAGTTTCAGATGACAAACTCGATTCCGCTTTCTATACCCTCTAGCTCAGTAATCAAATACTCACTCCCATGTTGTCCATCTTCTCGACGACGTAGTTTGTGATTGGCGAGCCACCGTCGTCCAACGGTGCCTTCCAGGACAGTGTGCACGTGTCGGGTGTGATGTCCGAGCAGTCCAGCGGGCCTTGCGGCGGCGATGGACGGTCTACCACCAGCACCTGGCGGAGAAAGAGACACATGAAATATCAACGATCAGTCACTGTGAGGTCAGAGGTTTTGAACAAGACTGAGTGAGGCTGACTGAGTGAAACAGTAGTAACTATCCATCGACTTTAGTTACACAAGATAGTATATCGGGCAAAATGGTAGTGAAGTGGCTAGGCCATCATTACAATGTGAAAGTAAAGGGTAAAACGAAAAATTGAGACAAAAGAACTTAGTCATCATTTGTCACTTACCCTGCAAGTGCCACTGTCAGAGCCTTCGCTGTTGATCAGCTGAATGGTGTATGAGCCAGTGTCGGATCTCTTCGCTGAGGAGTTGTGGAAGACCGTGTCTTGGTCTGACGTCACGAAGCGAATGCGGCTGTCCGGGAATACTTCCTCGTTGTTGATCAACCACGATACCTAACAAAGAAGAAGAGTATGTAGAAATGAAACTTAGAATTCAAGGTATTCATCAATCTTAGTCCATAAAGTATGTGAATGATGTGGTCAACTCACCTTTGGCCTCGGGTTTCCAGTGAACGGAACAGTGATCTTGATTTCTTCGCCAGCAATGACGACGATATCCCTGAGGCTGAGATCGCTTGTGATGCGTGGACGGTTGGGTGGCGCGCAGGCCCTGATGGCGTCAGAGCTTTGTGAGTAAGGACCTTGGCCAGCGGCGTTGATTGCCGCCACTCTGAATTCATAGTCGTGGTTCTCAATCAAACCGGTGACCTTGTAAGTTGTATCTGGAATGTGTGCGTGTGATGCCTTGGTCCATTTATCTTCAGTAATCAGTCGCTTCTCTACAACGTAGCCAGTGATAGGCGAGCCACCATCGTGACGAGGCTTGGCCCATGTGATTGTGATAGATGATTCGGTAGTTTCGACAGCCTTTGGTGCTCCAGGTGCAGCCGGAACGTCGAACGGATGTCTTGCCTTGATCGGCTCTGTAGTTTGAGCCGGGTCGGACTGTCCGTATTGGTTCTCAGCCATGACACGGAACTCGTAGTCGCGTCCAACGTTCAAGTTCTTCACGCGTAAGAACGGAGTTGTGACGTAGCCAGAGACCTTGGTCCAGTTGGGTGTTCTAGCTTCGCGTTTTTCAACGACGTAGTTGGTGATTTCGCCGCCACCGTTGTCCTTTGGTGGGTTCCAGTAAAGCGTGAGAGCTTCACCCTCGAACTCGTCGGCTCTGAGGTTCTCTGGTTTGCCAGGCCTGTCCAACACTCTGACGTTGATGGTGGCAGTGTCGTAACCGGACGGGTTACGAAGTTGCAGTCTGTATTGTCCACCGTCTGTCCTCTTGGCATTCTTGAATACCAACGATGCAGATTCAGGCGTAAGTTTCTCGTGTAATCTCGAGTCCTTTTCAATGTCAAGAATGTTGTCATCATGGAACCAAGTCGAAGTCGGTTGTGGGAAGCCAGTGTAAGGTACAAAGATAGAGAAGTCTTCTCCAGCGCGTACTGTAATATCTCTGATACCACCCAAGTCCATGCAAGGTTTGTTTGGCTGCTCAGCGATAGTAATATCTCCAGTAGACTTGCTGGGATCTGATCTTCCAACTTCGTTAACAGCAATAACACGGAACTGGTAGTCTTCTCCCTCCTTGAGTTTGGGAACTGTGTAAATAAGGTTCGGGACAGGAACATCGTTGACATCCTTCCAGTCTTTGTCTCCCTTGCCCTTCTGTTGAATGATGTAGCCCTTGATCTTTGAGCCTCCATCGCTCTTTGGTGGTCTCCATGAGAGTGTAACGGAGTCCTTGGTAATTCTGTCTGGTTTAGGTGCTTCGGGCGGGCTAGGCTTAAGGCGCTGAGTCTCAGCTGTGATTGGTTCAGTCGGCTTGCTAGGTTTACCAGGTCCGGCTTCATTGACAGCGAGTACTCTAAACTCGTAGCGGCTTCCTTCACGCAAGTCAGGTACAGTGTAACAAGTGTTTGGCGTAGGGTAGTTGTTGACTCTGACCCAGTCGCCACCACGTTCTCTCTTCTCCACGTAGTAACCAGTGATAGGCTTGCCACCACAGTTTGCCGGCGGGTGCCATTCCAGAGAGCAGTCTTTGGAGCTGTATCCAGTAATCTTCGGCGTGTCTGGCGCATCTGGTGGGTCGAAAGGTGATTTTGCCACAATAGGCTTGCTCTCCAACGGGTCAGAAACTCCATAAAGATTCTCAGCACGTACTCTGAAGATGTATTTCTTGCCTTCAGTAAGATTCTTGCATGTGAACGAGCATTTTGGACAGAATCCAGCAACCGTTCTCCAGTCATTGACACCGAATTCAGCAACCTCAACGACGTAGCCAGTGATTTCGCTGCCACCGTCGTCTGATGGTGGGTTCCAGGTAAGGCTGATAGAGTCGTGTGTTACTGGAGTGGGTGACAGTGGTCCCTTAGGAATACCAGGCTTGTCAACGACAATAACTTCAATATCGGCAGAGTCTTTGCCGTGAGCGTTTTCAGCTGTGATAGTGTATTTGCCAGCATCGTCTCTAACAGACTTGTCAATAGAAAGCTTGGTTTCGGAATTCTTGGTTTCAGTGGATACTCTGTGTGAGGGTATAATGGGAATGGATCCCTTGGTCCAGGAAATTGTCGGCGTCGGTGCACCGTCAATTGGAATGTTAACGTTGATAGGCTCGCCAGCCCTGACCTTGATCTTTCTGCCAATAAGATGGTCGAGATGAAGTTTCGGTTTCTCCTTCATTGGTTTGGCAATAAATACGTTAGACGGGTCGGAAGGTGCGCCTGGTCCAGCCGCGTTGACAGCTGATACTCTGTATTCGTATTGGTGACCTTCTTGTACCCTGTCGTCTTCATACTCGTTGTTCCTGACTGGGTCTTTGTTCAACTTGATCCAGCGGCCAGTAGCCTTGTCTCTCCTCTCAACGTCGTATCCAATGATGTTGGATCCACCGTTGGAAATAGGCGGAGACCATCTGACCTTGATGTGGTCCTTGTCCGAAGATACCAGCTCTGGTTTGCCTGGTTTTCCGGGAACAGTGTACTGGTTCTTGGCGACAATAGGCTTGTCAGTAACAAGTGGTTCAGACCTGCCTTGCAAGTTCTCAGCAAACACTCTGAACTCGTATTTAGTGCCTTCCTGTAGGCGTGGCACTGTCGCAACACATTGTCGTGGGTTGATGTACGTGACAGCTGGTACCCAGCCACCACCGTGCGTCAAGTCACGCTTCTCGATGACGTAAGCAGTGATCTCACTGCCTCCGTTGTCCTTAGGTGGTTTCCATGACATCGTGACCGACTGCGCGGTGATTTCTTCATACTCGAATGGTGGCTGTGGAGGTCCGGGAACGTCAAGAACGATAAGCTCGAAGCTGCCTTCGTCAGATCCAGAGTCGTTCTTCAGCATCAGGTGATATTCGCCAGCATCGGACCTCTTGCAGTTGACAGTGTGAATAATTGTGTGGTGTCCAACAGATGTGACCGTAGTTCTCTCGTTAGCAACCACGGGTTTGTTGTTACAGGTCCATTTAACTTCAGGGAATGGTTCTCCAATGAAGTCAACGTCCAAGTGGAAGATGAGTCCAGCCTTGATGCGGATCTCCTTGAGTGGAGTGATGATCTTAGGCGCAACGAAGCGGTCCTTAGCAGTGATGGTGTCTGAAGGCTCACTGGGCTCAGACTGTCCCGCCTGGTTCACAGCAATAATCCTGAATTCATAGTCTTGTCCCTCAGTTAGGTCAGGTACCGTTGCCTTGTTTTGCTTAGCCGGCACATGAGCAGCGTTCACCCAGTATGGGCTACCCTTTTCTTTCTTCTGGACGATGTATCCAGTGATTGGAGCACCTCCATCTGATTTTGGTGTGGTCCATTGTAAGTCCACGTGGTTCTTGCTCCAGTCGGTAGCTTCCGGTTTGCCGGGCGGTGATGGCTCGTCAAATTCGTTCTTGGCGATAATCGCTCTGTCTAATTCAAGAGGCTCTGATTGGCCAATAGCGTTGACAGCGCTCACTCTGAATAAGTATTCCTTCATGTGGATAAGACGTGTAACTTGGTGCGATAGATACGTGCTCATGCCAGCGTCTGACCATGTTCCACGAGTCAGGTCCATCTTCTCGATGACGTAGTGTAGGATAGGTGAACCACCGTCGTCGAGTGGTACCTTCCATGACAAGTTGCAAGATTCCTTTGTGATATCGGATACAACCAATGGCTTCTCGGGACGTGAAGGTTTGTCTAGGACAGTAACCATGGCTGATGCAGAGCAGACTCCAAGGTCGTTCTTCAGGGTCAGTTTGTAAACTCCTCCGTCAGCGCGTACGGAGAATGGAATGTCAAGGTTAACCCTGTTGTGCAGAACCTGAATGTCGATGTGGTCCGATGGGTGAACCACTTTACCGTTGATCTGCCATTCGACTGTGGGCTTCGGTGATGCTTCGATCGGAATCTCGTATGAAATCCTTTGTCCAGCCTTGACAGTCTTGTCGCAGAGCAGCATTTTGTCGAAGTTAGGTACGCAGAATCTGGCCTTAGCGACTTGCGGTGCAGATGCGTCACTAGGCTCTCCGTTGCCAGCCTTGTTGACGGCAATAATTCTGAATTCGTATTCTTCTCCTTCTACTAAGTTTGGTACAGTAGCCGTGGTCTGGTTTCCTGGCACGGTCGCAGCGGTCTCCCATGGTCCGTACCTCTTCTTCGATTCGATGATGTAACCAGTAATTGGTGAGCCGCCATCCTTCTTCGGCGGCACCCATTCCAAGTCCATGTGGTCCTTGTCCCAGTCCTTGACAACAGGCGTGCCTGGTTTGTCCGGTACTCCGTAGGGATCCTTGGCCGTGACTGGCTCGTGTCCGCACAGAGGCATGGATTCACCTTGCTTGTTAACAGCCTTGACTCTGAAGTTGTAGTCGTGGCCTTCGATGAGGTGATCGATTCTGATGTTGCAGCCTTGGACTTCGCCGGCTGGTACCCAGCGTAAGTTCTCTTGGTCCATCTTCTCAACAATGTAGTGAGAGATTTCGCTGCCACCATCATCCTTAGGCGGCCTCCATTTGAGTGTGCATCCAGACCTTGTAATGTCGTCAGCCTTGAGCGGGCCTTCAGGCGGTAGCGGAACGTCAAGGATGACGACCTTGATCGTAGCCGTGTCAGTTCCATTGTGATTCTTAGCCTTGAGTGTGTAGTTTCCGGAGTCACCGCGCTTAGCGTCGACAACCCTGAATTTGGTCGAGTGAGCATCATTAGTGATCTTGATTCTGTCAGTGTTGATGACTTGGTTGTCTCCGTGCAGCCATTCCTTGGTCGGTGTGGGTTCACCGGCGACTGGCACATCGAGCTCGAAGTTCTGTCCGACTTTGATCTTGATGTTGAACATGAAGTTCCTGTCGATCTTGGGCGCCAGGTTCTTGGGCCTGGCGAGGTGTGGGCCGGTTCCGTCGCTGGGCTCTCCCTTGCCGGCCTTGTTGATGGCGCGGACGCGGAACTCGTATGTGTTGCCTTCGATGAGGTCGGGTACTTTGCCTCGCGGGGTGTCACCCTCAATCTGTGGGCAAGAGTGAAAGTTTAAGTTAAGAGTTTTCCTTTACGATTGACAAAAAAATTCTTTTTAGGTGCTTTTTTGAAACTGCTTGTCAACTCAATAGAAAAAGTAATGGATATATTGCTTTTTTCAGTAATTTTTTTATCAGCAGAGTTTTAGTGAGAATCGGAGGAATCTGTAACCATTCTTACCGTGGCGCACTCTTCCCAGTCAGGCGAGAACCTGTCCTTCTTCTCAATGACGTATCCAGTGATGGGTGCTCCGCCGTCGCTCTCTGGCCTGGCCCATTCAAGCTCGACAAAGTCCTTGTCGAAGTCCTTGATCTTGGGCGTGCCGGGCTTGCTGGCGACGTCGAATGGATTCTTCGCCTCGGTCGCGTGCGGCGTCGTGAGAGGCTCGGACTTGCCTTGCCTGCGGAAAACGTGGGGGTTTTAATTACCTATGTATGTAGATGACATATTCTTGAATTTATTTTCTATTCTGTTGTTCGCTACAGAGGGAGATGTTTTGGGAAACTAATAACTCGACATAATGTACAAAAATTTTGAACCTGCGCTGCTCCGACAATTTAGACTCTACAAAGATTCGATATCGAACTGCATAAAATGGTGTTACTCGTACATACCTGTTAACAGCGCGCACTCTGAACTTGTACTTGTGTCCGGGCGTGAGTCCGTCGACGGCCAGGTTTGTGACGGGCCCGTCGGTCTCTCCGGCGGTCACCCATCTGCCAGTGGCCTCGTCCATGCGCTCCACGATGTACTTGTCGATGGGCTGGCCACCGTCGTCTGCCGGCGGGTTCCATGACAGCTTGGCGCCGTGAGCGTGGACGTCGGATACCTGTGAGAAAGAGAAGGCAGTCAGTTATCGTGAAGGTGTAAAGAGATGAGTGATATGTTGATCACTCTATCGCATGCTGATTTAACTTTAAAAAGTTTTGTGCCTCCTCCCTCGCATATTGCATTGTAGAAGTTACAAGAATCAATAACCTCAGTGATTTAATTGCAGTATTACTTAGAATAAATTATTGGACCAAATAGGTACGTATATTATCATCATCCTGTTTATGACTCGTTATACTAATATTGCAAGAAGTAGGTATCAAAGATATGCATCGCTCCCATTTTCTTATCGATCCTTAATAGTTACAAGGGTTATCATATCGTTTGGCCAAACATTTGAAATTGGTCAAGTACTTATTATGATTACAATAATTAATTTGAACGGTGTTTTGATTTTAATCTAAGTAGTAGGTAAACAAGCGCGACAATGAAAAAATGAAGAAAATCAGGTAACTCGAAAACTAAAAAAAAACGCGAAATATACTGGGGGTTGATTGGGATACCCCTCAATATAAGAAAAAATCTTGTCTATTGACGTCACCGTCTGGTCCACCCTGTATGTATATTCATGTTAAGTATGTAGGCCATCTAAAAATAAATAAAAGCGTAAACCAACCTTGAGCGGTCCTCCAGGCGGGCTGGGCACACTCAGCACGATAACTTCAACTTCAGCCACGTCTTTTCCGTTGGGGTTCTCGGCTGTGATGGTGTATCTTATTCATGGTATGTAGGCCAACTAAAAATAAATAAATATAGGAGCAAACAAACCTTGAGCGGTCCTCCAGGCGGGCTGGGCACACTCAGCACGATAACTTCAACTTCAGCCACGTCTTTGCCGTTGGGGTTCTCAGCGGTGATGGTCTATCTTATTCATGGTATGTAGGCCAACTAAAAATAAAAATTAAAGAGCAAACAAACCTTAAAGGGGTCCTCCCGGCGGGCTGGGCACACTCAGCACAATAACTTCAACTTCAGCCACGTCTTTGCCGTTGGGGTTCTCAGCGGTGATGGTGTATCTTATTCATGGTATGTAGGCCCTCTAAAAATATATGAATAAAAGAGCAAACCAACCTTGAGCGGTCCTCCAGGCGGGCTGGGCACACTCAGCACGATAACTTCAACCTCGGCCACGTCCTTGCCGTTGGGGTTCTCGGCGGTGATAGTGTATCTTATTCATGGTATGTAGGCCAACTAAAAATAAAAAATGAAAGAGCAAACCAACCTTGAGTGGTCCTCCAGGCGGGCTGGGCACACTCAGCACGATAACTTCAACTTCAGCCACGTCCTTGCCGTTGGGGTTCTCGGCTGTGATGGTGTATCTTATTCATGGTATGTAGAAATAAAAAATGAAAGAGCAAACCAACCTTGAGCGGTCCTCCAGGCGGGCTGGGCACACTCAGCACGATAACTTCAACTTCAGCCACGTCCTTGCCGTTGGGGTTCTCGGCTGTGATGGTGTATCTTATTCATGGTATGTAGAAATAAAAAATGAAAGAGCAAACCAACCTTGAGCGGTCCTCCAGGCGGGCTGGGCACACTCAGCACGATAACTTCAACTTCAGCCACGTCCTTGCCGTTGGGGTTCTCAGCAGTGATGGTGTATCTTCCGCTGTCGGCCCTGGTAGCTGCTTTGCAGGCCAGCTTGGTGAAGTAGTCCGAGTGCTGCACCTTCATGTCGCCGCCGGATTTCACTTCCTTCTTGCCTAGGAACCACTTGGTCTCCGGCATCGGTTCACCAGTGACCTGGGGAAGTGATATTACAGTCAGTAAAGCTAAAAAAAAGTAAGATTGTTTTCGTCTAAGATATGACCTAACTTTTCAATGGACGCTCTTCTTAGCGATACTAGTGGTGATGAGATGAGGATTACGGCCTAATATTTTTTCCGAAGCATAGAAGTATAGAGGTAGAGCTGACTGACGATACTACAGGCTGATCTACGCTACATTAAAAATGGTAGGTGATGGCTGTTGCAGACAAAAATATGTGAATTTTAGAACTCCGAACTACGTCTTAAGCTACGTACAAAGAGTTTATAAGACATTTTAACGGGTTTTTACTCACGACGTTAGGGCTATTTTGAGAACCCAATATTTCGGCGATGTTACAATTGTAACCAGTTTTAATGATTATAACCACGGAACCTAAAATCAAATGTTACAAAGAAGTGTTCTTACCTTGACGTCGAATCCGAACTTGGTGCCAACCTTGATCTTGATATCGATGAGGTTGGTCCTGTCGATCTTGGGCGCGAGGTTCCTGGGCTTGGCCACGATCGGGTGTGTGCTCTCCGAGGGCTCGCCGGGGCCAGCCTTGTTCACGGCCTTTACTCTGTT
This sequence comes from Phthorimaea operculella, assembly GCA_024500475.1. Taxonomy (NCBI): domain Eukaryota; kingdom Metazoa; phylum Arthropoda; class Insecta; order Lepidoptera; family Gelechiidae; genus Phthorimaea; species Phthorimaea operculella. The sequence continues at coordinate 688,930 of JANFCV010000051.1, read as the reverse complement.
GAAGACGTATTACAATTACAATGTAGTCAAATTCAATACAACTACAGTTTGAAAGCAAGGACATTCTGGACCCAAGAGTACAGGAATAGTGTAAGCTCGCCAGATTTAAAAGGCACGTGTCATTTACCTACGTACGTACGCAAATCACGCCTTTATCCCTTGCGGGGCAGGTAGAGGAGTATATTTACGGCCGTTGACGCTCTGCCTACCCATTTTCATACATTTGAAGATATATGTACTATTTCTAAGTGATTATTCTCTTAACTTTTTGCTACAAAGATAATTGACTTGTCGAGAAAAAGACTCGTGTCCATATATATTAGGTTCATCGGACTTTCTCAGTTCTATAGAAACAGTTAAGTTCAGTTCTATCAACAGAAAAGTGTTGCTATCTTGCAAAACATAGAAATTTGTCCTTACCTGAATTCATAAGTCTGTCCTTCGATCAGGTCGGGCACAGTGGCGGTGGTCTGTCCAGCCGGCACTTCCACGGCCTTCTCCCAGTTGCCGAATTTGTCTATCTGTCTCTTTTATTGAGTCAACGTGGACTTTACTGGTCCCTAGTAATACGTGCGAGAAACGCTGCTATCATGACCTAACTTTGCTACTCAGTTATTCATACCTGAATTCATAAGTCTGTCCCTCGAACAGGTCGGGCACAGTGGCGGTGGTCTGTCCAGCCGGCACCTCCACGGCCTTCTCCCAGTTGCCGAATTTGTCTATCTGTCTCTTTTATTGAGTCAACGTGGACTTTACTAGTCCTTTTAAGTAAGTAATACCAAATATGCTACTAAGTTATTCATACCTGAATTCATAGGTCTGTCCTTCGATCAGGTCGGGCACAGTGGCGGTGGTCTGTCCAGCCGGCACTTCCACGGCCTTCTCCCAGTTGCCGAATTTATCCATTTGTCTCTTTTATTGAGTCCACGTGGACTTTACTGGTCCCTAGTAATACGTGCGAGAAACGCTGCTATCATGACCTAACTTTGCTACTCAGTTATTCATACCTGAATTCATAGGTCTGTCCTTCGATCAGGTCGGGCACAGTGGCGGTGGTCTGTCCAGCCGGCACTTCCACGGCCTTCTCCCAGTTGCCGAATTTATCCATTTGTCTCTTTTATTGAGTCCACGTGGACTTTACTGGTCCCTAGTAATACGTGCGAGAAACGCTGCTATCATGACCTAACTTTGCTACTCAGTTATTCATACCTGAATTCATAGGTCTGTCCTTCGATCAGGTCGGGCACAGTGGCGGTGGTCTGTCCAGCCGGCACTTCCACGGCCTTCTCCCAGTTGCCGAACTTGTCCTTCTTCTCGACGATGTAGCCAGTGATGGGCGCGCCACCGTCTTCGCGAGGCGGAGTCCATTTGAGGTCCACATGGTCCTTGTCCCAGTCTGTGACGCTCGGGGTTCCAGGCGCGCCTGAGGATAAACGGGGAGGTTATGTGAACGACGCGACGTTTTAAAAGCATCTTGCTTGGCGCTTACTTTACTCAAATGGTTATTCTCATAAATTGAAAAAGATAAAATTAAAAATTCATTAGCGACTGCCGGGACTTGAACCTGGGACCTATGGGTGGGGTACATTCAATTTATGAGAATTTATATAGCACTGTGAGTGCGTTATAAACCCAATACAAATGGTTATTTACCTAAAATCTGATTTTATTAAACTAAAATGACGCGTACGCGTAGCCAGAATCCCCAATAAGAAATGAGCAAGTTGGCCAGGGGGGTCAAATTTGAAGCGCGTAATATGTCATACGCTTGCCAGATGTTATCCGCTGTTGCCATAATTAGAAACGTTCTTGTCTGTCCGTTGGTCCGTTGTTACTTTTACCACAAAATAGAGAGTTTACAGAAGGATTTTTGCGATCGTCACTTGTTACATAGCCAGGGTTTCTACTGTCAAAAATCTCAAAGTATAAGGATACCTAACAGTAAAATTTGACACAAGAACGTACGTGATTCTGAACAAATTTTAGTCCAAGAAATATGACGATAGTGTCAACCACCTTCTTAGTTACCTTGACTTCCTCTGAGAATCCAGTTATTTCCAGTTAAAGCCTATAGGCGTCAAAATCGTCGCTAGCACTGAGTGAGCCATCTGTAAAGGCACCCCGCGCGACGTTGTACTAATTTGTGCTTTTACTCACCAGGCTCGTCGAACGGATTCTTGGCGATGATGCTCTCCTCAGAGGTGAGTGGTTCAGACTCTCCCTCCGAGTTGACAGCAGACACCCTGAAGCGGTACTCCTTGCCAGGCGTCAGGCCGGTCACGTCGCATTCTGGGGAAAAAGTTGAAGGGTCAAATAGGGTCTTGGTTCATTGTAGGTCGACGAGCAACCCGGTGAAGCCTGCTGTGGCAGAAATTTTTAGTCGCATAAAGCCTCCAGTAAATCTGGGAAGTGGTTGTGTAACAAGCGCTATGCTGGGCTGCGTAAAGAATTTTATAATACCAAAATCACGCAGACTTGTATATTTTGTAAAAAAATGTATATTTTCAATATCTTACAGTACAATAACAATACTATTACTTACAGAATTTATATATATATAACCGTTGTACCTTAGTTTTGAGTGGTTAATTCCAAGCAAAATGGATAAATAACTAAGTAAATGTCCGCATGTGTCTACGGTCGGTGCGTAACTGCGGAGGTAAAGCTTCAGCACACAACTGAAGGCTGATACGGTATTGTTTACCGAGGTGTTGTTCATTAGTGTGTCCCACATACGCCCGATAAGATAAAGGCAGGTATTCATTGGGGACAAAATCCCAGAGACAGTTCCCGTCACGTAAAAAGAACGCTGAATAATCATTGAAGGGTTTTGGAAAACTTGCAAAATTTCCACCGCAGGCAGGATTTGAACCTGCGACCTTCGGCATCAGTACTGCAACCACTAAATTTGGTATTCAATCATTGAAGGGCTGTTCTTGTCCCTTTTATACTATCTTACTACCAATTTGCGACGGGAAAGAGATGACAGATGATACGGCAACTGTCAGTCAGCGTTCTTTTTACATGGCACCGATTATACTTCGTAAATTATACAATGTATCTGGACAATGTCCCCAATGTGAACGTATTTTAAATAATGATCCCGAACAAAGTTCCAAAAAAAACCGTCCACATTTGGAAAATTGTCAAGATACATTGTATAATATACAAAGTATCTGGGATTTTGTCCTCAATGAATACCTGGCTTAAACAGGTTGTTTGTGTAATACGAGCCTACTTTAACAATACCTTGTATTACTATGTTTTGTCTCCGTATCCAAAGCACATTACTTAGCGTCTTTTATCATATTGAGGTCAACATGTAGAAAAGGCTTTTGTGTATTTGTGTAGGATATGTGTGTGACCTAAATTTTTGAAACTAGAATTGAGCACGAGCAAGCAGTACGATTCGATGAGCCTGCGTGGAACACTTCTAAATAGTCGACGCGGTTACGCATAATAATTGTCCCGAAATACCTATCTGAAAATGGATTATTGCTTTTTGCTATGATAGTAGCGATTGTCGAATTGTCTGAAAGTCAGTTAGTGTCATCCAGTTTGTTCTAGCCATCCAGCGAGCGAGTATCATCGCGAAACTTAGTCTGAGAGCACCCTACACCTTCACACTATGGTCCTTACTCAAGTGGTTGTTAGTAAGGCAGATTTGGCTAGTTCAGCTTACTTATGCGAAGGGCAATATCGATAACCTTATTTTCTGCAAGTAAAAACCTCAAGTAAATACTTACTAGGCTCTTCAGATCGAGCGCAAGGCACCCAGGTGCCAGTCTCCGTGTCCAGTTTGTCCACTTGGTAGTACTCGATTGGAGCACCACCGTCGTCCTTCGGCCTCTTCCATTTGAGCGTGCAGCCCTCTTTGTGAACGTCCGAGATCTAAGGGAAGAGAAAAGGGAAAAGAATAGTAAGAAAACTTCAGAGTAGGTCAAGGCTGATTTACACGCTTGCAAACGTCAGCGACTCAGCGTACGCGTATCACATACACCACAGCAGGGCGCACACATATCTAATGGCGGCGTACAACGCCATCTAACGGCTGAATCAGAAAAATCTCTACTAAAATGTGCATACTGATTAATTGTGTTCTAGCTTTTAAAAAAATTCTAACCTGTAATGGTCCTTCAGGCTTCATCGGCTTGTCAGTGACCACCACGTTGATAGTGACAGTGTCCTTGCCGCTGGAGTTGACCGCCGTGACGGTGTACTCTCCAGAGTCATCCCTGCGAGCTGGCCTGATGATCAGCTTCGTGAAGTAGTCGGGGCTGTCGATCGTCACCGCCTTCGATGGGCGGAGAGGCATGTTCTGGTATCTGTTGGGGAAGGTAGACTTTAGTATCTGGATCCTTCAATGTAGCTATCACAAGAATGTAAAGTGAATCTTGGGTAAATACAGAAGTGTAGTAGCAGAGAGGCATGTTCTGGTATCTGTCGGGGAAGGAAGACTTTAGTATCTGGATCCTTCAAAGTAGCTATCACAAGAATGTAAAGTGAATCTTGGGGAACAGAAAATTCTGTGCAGTAGTACTACCACATTGAAACTCAGTCACTCTCCAGGCGAAAACACGACATTACAAAGGTGACGTTGGATGCAAACGATGTGGCGTTTGAATTGTGCGTTAGGAACTTAGCCCTGGGTCTTTGAGAATTGAAAGCTTACCTCCATTCAACAGCAGGTGCCGGCTCTCCAGTGATGACGGCCTCCATCTTGAGCGTGGATCCCGATGAGATGGTGACGTCACGAAGGTGGCGGCGGTCGATCTTGGGCGCCAAGAAGCGAGGCTTGGCGATGAAGTTCTTGCTGGCGTCAGACGGTTTACTCTGGCCGGCCTTGTTGATCGCGATCACGCGGAACTGGTACTCGTTGCCTTCGATTAGGCTGCAAGGAAAATTATACGTTAGAATAATGAGTAAGCAGGTGAATATCTGAATAAAAAGAGCTTGGTTGAAGCTGGTTGACTGTAGCATTGTTTCACAGCGAAATCGTTCGAAAACAGAGGACTACATTTTGCTAGATCGTTCTTCGCTCTTCCAATTCCAACAAATAATGAAGCACGCATCTTGTTGAAAATACTCTTTTTACATCATGGCACACCCTGTCCATTCTATATTTTAAATGTGACTTTGTCACTTTGATATAGATATACGATATACAAACTTCACTCTAATAAAAATAGCAGTCTTGCTATCATCTAAACTCGGTTTTGTGGCATTATTTACATTTTGTACACAGGTTATGGGCCTCATCATGCCCCTCTAACCTAAGTTTAGATTCTAGAGTATCTTAAAAAGTGCTATGGAGAGCGAAAACGGCTCTCCATCGGCGGGTGATCATCAAACGTCGGCACAACCACCAACGCAAGCTTCACCAGGTGCACAGCCGCAGCATCCTATGCCTATGCAGCAGATCGGCATGCCAGTTATCGAAAAACTAAAAGGAGCACGGAACTTCTTTAGTTGGAGCTTCGCCATGAAGAACATACTTATAGTGAGTGACCTGTGGGATTTCGTAGAAAGCCCCACGGCAATGCAAGACATGCTCGGGGAAGCGCAGTTCAAGCGTTTTGATGCCAAGACAAAGGCAAAGATATGCCTATCTGTATCTACCTCCATATACCCGGTAGTAACGAGCTGCCCAACAGCCCAGGAGACCTGGAAGAAACTACAAGCCGCCTATGCAGATAGCGGCCTTTTACGGCGCTTACATCTACTACGTAAGCTCTTCAACACACGGCTGGAGAACTGTTCAAGCATGGAAAAATACCTGTCTTACAAACATCTTAACTCGTGGTTTTAGTGGCAATATTTACATTTTGTACACATCTTGCTTGCTTAAACTTACCCATTGACTGTAGCAGATGGCGTAGGAGTGTGTGTCTCCACGGCCTTCTCCCACAGCGGGCTGTATTTGTCCTTCTTTTCGACGATGTAGCCAATAATGGGTGACCCTCCATCGGATATCGGTGGCTCCCATTTGAGGTCCACATGGCTGGCCGACCAGTCGTCTGGTACGGGCGCTGTTGGCGCGTCTGGGACGGCTGTGGAATAGAAAAGAGGTTAGAAACTTGCGTCTTGTTTTGAACAAGAATTATTATTATTTTTTGTGTACGCAACGCAATGGTGCTACGACTAGTATGCTAAGGTCATTAACTTTTGCTTTAGCACATCTCTTTTCAACCAAGGTTTTACAGATATTATGATAAGCGACTTACTGAAGGGATCCTTGGCGACAATGGGTCCGAAAGTCTCAAGCGGTTCAGACTCGCCCTCCTTGTTGATCGCCTTCACACGGAACTTGTACTCGTGACCAGGAATGAGGCCGTCGACCTGATGAAAAGCATTCCAGATAAGTCTTCAAGTGATAATTTCAGAACTTAGTACCAACTTTGGGCGGAAGTGAGTACTTTACGGCTACCAGCCTGTAGTATCCACTTCTGGTAGGACTAGTCTTTAAACAAGTTGCAGGATCAAGATGTATCTTGTAAACTTTAAATCTTTACGTCATTTGCGTCTTTTTAACGTCTTTCCAGCTGTATTCCTAGTTGGTTAAGGCTCCACTCCCGTACCGTGTGATGCCGGCTTAGAATAGCATCACCCGTGGGTGTCGTAAAAAGCGACTATAGTGCCGTTATTCGAATAGGCCATATTTGACAGCTGTCAAACCCATACTAGGAGACATGTCAACAAAGTAAAATAGACCTTATGTCATAGCATTAACATGATTCTGATAGCTATCAAATATGGCCTATTCGAGTGACGGCACTATAAGGGATAAATTATCCAGGAAATGGGCAACAATGTGAATTAAACATCTTGCACTGCGCTCGCCAATCCGCCTATCCAATCGTGGAGAGTATAGCAATACCACCCAATAAGGGGGAGACCCATGTCCAGCAATGGACTGTTGTGGCTGTAAAGGTAAAACTCAACTCACCTCCATCTCGGGCACGTTGCCGAGGGTCTTGCCCACCGGCATCCAGACGCCGGTCTCTGGGTCGAACTTCTCGACGAGGTACGCCTCGATGGGCTCGCCGCCGTCGTCCTTGGGACGCTTCCAGTTGAGCTTGCAACCGTCCTTGTGGATGTCGGACACCTCTAGCGGGCCTTCTGGCTTGTCGGGCTTGGCTGTGGAGATAGGAATAAGTTAGGTTACCTGTCCATTAAAATGTACTGTAAGAAAGCAGAGAATGATTTTAAGTGAGAAGTCTCTGTAAACTTGGATGGTCATCTGTGAAGACTTTTCTTGTGTGGGAAATAAACATTTTCTGTCGCTTATTGGTATTATTGTTTCGAACGGGATTATTGCCGGGATAAGGTTTTTTGATTGAACCTCGATATTTCGGTCCGCTCCGAATATAAGTGTTGTAAACAACCGCGAAAATCTTAAACGTACATTGTCTGTCGATTTCTGATGAGTGGGACACCGGAACAAAATTGATACTGTAGAGAACCTCGTCGTTCGACATAAAAAAAATTGAAAATGTTTATCTTGCTAAAATATTAAATATTTGACCCATTTGACCGATCGAACCCTAATTTTGATTTTATATTCCGTGTTGGAGTAAGAAACTTCTTTATAAGAACTTTATGTCAAAGTATAAGGTGACAAATGTTGTAGGCGGGATAAAAAATTTGAAATCGTGTGACGTTTTTGTTTTTGAAAAGGTTTCTGACAGTTTTAGAACAGAAAAAATGAGTCAAATTTTTGGGGTGTTGAAGGAAGGAGCAAAATGGCAGCTACAAAAAGGGGATTTTGAGTGCTCGGAAAAAGTCAAAGAAATACTGAAAACTACCAAACAAAGGATGCCCGAAAGAATATTATATTATTTAAAGATAAGTATTTTTTTTATATCTAGGAAAGATAGAATGGAGTAATATCTTCTATTGCAGATTGCTGCTAGGGTGCTCCTATAAAGTGACCAATCTCATTTGGATTTGTAGGGCGGAGATCGAACAAAGGGTGGTATGAAATTGGAATACGTGAATTTGACAAAAAAAATTGTTTATTGTAACTTTCTAGAATTATGTTTTTATCTGTATTATATAAGAAATACTAATATTGTTCGTATTTTTCAGAGTAAAGGAAGAAGAAAAAAAAATGTCTTGTAACAATGAAAAATCATCCTGTATATAGAACTGGATTATGATGGGGCAACTACTTTGAGAATGCCAGGTTTGAGATCCAAACCTGCAGACGTAAGTGTTTACCTACCATTTGTATCAAATAGGCGTGAAGGAAATTCCAAAATTAATGCTTAGGCAAAGTGATCGTAAAGTTATGTGTTACGCGAATCTATTGTTTTGCGATTTATTATTGTGCGAGTGACAATCCGCGTGTGCAACATTTTGCGAATTTATTATTGCGCGAGTGACATCCCGTGTGTCTAACGTTTTGTGAAATTATTATTGTGCGAGTGACAATCCGCGTGTGCAACATTTTGCGAATTTATTATTGCGCGAGTGACATCCCGTGTGTCTAACGTTTTGCGAAATTATTATTGTGCGAGTGACAATCCGCGTGTGCAACATTTTGCGAATTTATTATTGTGCGAGTGACATCCCGTGTGTCTAACGTTTTGCGAAATTATTATTGTGCGAGTGACATTCTGCGTGTGTAATGTTTTGTGAATTTATTATTGTGCGAGTGACATACCACGAGTGTAACGTTGTGTTAATTTATTATTGTACGTGTAACGTCCTGTGAACCCTTTGGGTTTCGTGTCATATTCCGCAGGAGCAACGGTTCCCGAATCTAACGTTGAGCTGGAGATATCGTGCAAGTGTAGTGTTGTGATATTTAAGTTTGAGAAACTAAAGTGTTCTACTTAGATTTTACTTTTGAGTGATTTCCCTTTTGTGTGATATTACAACCTAGCTATTTAGCTTAGGATCCAAGGGTTCTCAAGTTTTGACACTTAACATAGGATATTTCAAGGGTTTTCAAGTTTGACACTTAACATAGAATATTTCAAGGGTTTTCAAGTTTAACACTTAACATAGAATATTTCAAGGGTTTTCAAGTTTGACACTTAACATAGAATATTTCAAGGATTTGCAAGTTTGACACTTAACATAGAATATTTCAAGGGTTTTCAAGTTTGACACTTAACATAGAATATTTCAAGGGTTTTCAAGTTTGACACTTAACATAGAATATTTCAAGGGTTTTCAAGTTTGACACTTAGCATAGAATATTTCAAGAGTTTTCAAGTTTGACACTTAACATAGAATATTTCAAGGGTTTTCAAGTTTGACACTTAACATAGAATATTTCAAGGGTTTTCCAGTTTGACACTTAACATAGGATATTTCAAGGGTTTTCAAGTTTGACACGTAACATAGAATATTTCAAGGGTATTCAAGTTTGACATTTAACATAAAATATTTAGAGATATTTCAAGTTTTGACATTTTTATTCTTTCTTTAATAAACTATCTTTGACACTTTGACATTCAGATGTCTAGTTTTATTTATAATTCTTTTATTTCAAATTTGAAAATTTACGTCAACTCGGTCTTTTGACAACAATCGATTATATCATTCTTTGAAAGTGAGTGCACGAGTATACTCGAGTTTTATAGAAGTGAATTATAAGTGGTAAAATGTAAGTATAAATTCTTTTAATTTATTTTTGAATTATGATTTCAATTTTATTTATATTTAGATTAGATAATAATCCAACGTTGAGATTTCCTTTTTTCTAAATTGGAACTGGGAATATTTTGATAAAATCGGAAAGAAAGGAAAGGAGTGAACGTTTTCAACCTTATATCTTTTGTCTAGGAGACTCATGGATGCTGATATATGAACGTTTTCTGTGAATGGATATGGATGAAGGATAGTCACAACATACTTACTTCAATGCCTAGATCTTCTTACTCTTCAGCTAGGAATGCCTTTGTAAATTAATGATTTAATTATTCCAAACGTTACAACCTTTTTTATAACACTAATATATCTTAAATCAGATTAATCTTCCAAATTATAATAAAAATTATTTTAACCAATTTTAAAAGGGGGACTGTCGAATTTTCTAATTTAATTTAAATATTAAATTTTATTAACCTGTGTATGTATGCTGTGAAGTGCCACCGCGCGTACAGAGGTTGATTTGAACTGTAGAGTAAGCGCTACACTCTATACCTGTTCTCGGACTGAGGGTATGTGGTAATACTAGAAGTCACAATATCTAGTATTACAAGATCTGCTTCTGAGTTCCTGGGTTGGTATTGCAAGCATAATTTACTCTACATGGTCTAGTTCAGACTGCACCGCGTTGAGGTGCGTAGCTTTCCCGGCCCTGGTGCCTTAGAGGGAAAGCTTCCATACCTCAACAAACACATACAACACGAAGGGAATGGCCACCCATCCATTATTCTACAGTTCACCTTCTGGGTTTCTTGTGAAAGACTGTCTCCAAAATTTACTTTTGGCCTTAGGTTACGCGGATGCTCAGTCAACGGACTTTGAGCTAGCTAGGTAGGATTAGATAGGTAGGATTCCGGGTTGGTTGGTCACAGGGATTATCCCCGGAGTTACCTTGGACTGGGTCGTTCTTGACCTGGTCCCCAACCTAGACCCCTTTTAACTTGCTTCCTAGTGGAGCACAATTAACTTCGTTAGTTCCCATAATATTAGGAGTATTTGATCTTTTGGCTTTCTTCTTCAATATACAGAGCGTCGTGTAATTCAAAATTCTTCGGTCGTTTAGGAAAGTCGAATGAGTGCGTCTTGGCCCCTTTCGGACGGGTGTGTAGGATGGATGGGAGCCCCGTATTCTTGTAGTTTTTTTTTGTATTTAAACTTAAATGTTTCCTCTCTATACATCTCAAGCAAAACACTGCTCCACTTCGTAAGAACTAACAAGTCACTACTTTAACGCAATGTATTCCTAACCCAATAGACGATCACACTTAATATTGGCCATCTTCAATTCTAAGTAAACAGTCTAACTGTTTTACTAAACCTATAAGGACCTCCAGAGGACAGGTTTCTTTCAATACCTTACTTACATCCAGAAAATATCGGCATCCAGATTGATAGTACACCGAAGTGCAAAGCCACATAAACACGTTACTAGGATATTACTAGACACTGATTGAGACGTCATCAACATAAACACTTACAGATAACAATGATCTCCAATTCGGCGGTGTCCTGTCCGTACTTGTTGACGGCCTGGATCTTGTACATGCCGGAGTCCTTCCTGCGCGGGCTGCTGTGCTGGTATTTGGTCATGTAGGGGACGTTGATAACTGAAACAATAACAATCGTTAGAAACCATACAAATGATGCATCTGCTGAGATGAGATCAGGCCCTGCAGTAGCGAAGGGTGACATTTTTGAGAAGGTAGACCGGAGCGACAAAAATACTAATTTGAAAGTAGATTGATATGAGAGTTATCTATGGATTATATGTATGAACCCTTCGCCACTGGGCCCTAGGCATCCAATACTAGGAAGTTGTTATTGTGTTAGGATCTTAATAAGTCCCCACGGGGTTTTCAGGATAAACGGTGAAACTGGACCATTATTATTTGTTATCCTGTAACCATATTTATTACACAGCATTAGCTTAGGTTGGTCATGCCCACAATTTTGTTATTCGAACTTTTAGAAGCACTCGTTTGAACATGGACGTCCAGAGGAACTCACGTGTATCTGAGTGTTGAAATGAACTGAACATCTGAGTCCATTGATATTCAGCAGAGCCTTACCGATTACACTTCAGGATACCTCAGGTGTGGATTCTCTAGTGACCTTGACGTCCAGTGATAACAGCGGAGATATTTATATGAACCAGGTTGAAGAACTTACCTCTGAGTCCATTGCCATCCAGCACAGCCTTGCCGTTCAGGCTCCAGGACACGTCAGGTGCCGGTTCTCCGGTGACCTTGATGTCCAGCGCGATTGGCTCGCCCTCGCGCACCTTGATCGTGCGCAGGTTCTTGCGGTCAATCCTTGGAGCCACTGTGGAAGATAAATATTTTAGTTAGGTATAGAGAATATGGCGTCATTCTGGCAAGGTAGCGATATAGAAAACGCGCTTTATAATCGGTACGCAAATGAACTTTATCTTTATTATCTTTATTATAGAAGTTTATCCGGGAGCTGGGCGGGAGCAGCGGGTGTGATGGGTACTTTCGAGCCAGGTACGCTTCGGGGTGGGCTTTTCGATTAGTTGATAGGTTTTGTGTTTTAGTTTTATGTCTTTTAGTTAGTTTTATGTGTGTAAATATTTGTACCCTAGATTTAAGTTGTATAAAATAAAGTACTTTATCTGCCTTTTGTTTCATGAGATGCAGATCATACTTTTAATGTAGGGTTTGATCCTATAAAGTGATGTTCCCAGATGATTCCCGTTCTGAGGAATGGTTTGATGTAAGCAAGAAACACTCTAGGCGTATACTCTTTTGTCCACTTTTAGAAGAACAACAGATACTCACGTCTCCTAGGTTTGCAAATGACTGATTTGCTGGCATCACTGGGTTCACCAGGGCCGGCTTCGTTGACAGCCTTCACACGGAACTCGTATTCGGTTCCTTCGTCCAAGTTCGGCACTGTTGCCTTCTCGTTGTCGTTAGGTCCGACCTGGGGAGAAATATTATGGGATTAGAAACCAACAGACCCTAAAACAAAAAAGCTTAGTATCGAAGATGGTTTTACTTCTCATGATATAATATTTCGGAAGATTCTCCGAATCTTCTACTGTCTCATGGGACTTATTGGTGGTAGATAAGTTATCCTTACCTCACAAGCCTTCACCCATTTAGGCGACCCGACTTCCCTCTTCTCGATGATGTATCCAGAGATGGGGGCGCCGCCGTCGCTGATGGGCTTCTCCCACTTGAGGTCCACATGGTCCTTGTCCCAGTCCACCACTTCGGGCTTGCCTGGTTTGCCGGGCTCGTCTGGAAAATGAGAACAGGTTTTAAAATCTTATTGAGTGGGACAGATTAGCAGTAGAAAATAGACGATGCATCTAGTGTACTCAGAAGCCCAGATAGGGTGACATTCTTTGTTCACACAACTTGCAGTAGGCGGTTGAAAAACTCTGACACCAGGGTTCATCGGGTCGTTGAACACCTCGGTGTCCCACACGAAAAGAAGAAGAACAAAGAAAGAATTCAGAAAACCGCATGGCGTGTGATTCTGGCAAGGAGTAGTCTGAATCTGAAGCTAGTTACACATTTACTTTTGAACAACGCAAGTACCTTTCATGGTTCGTTTAGTTAGCCCAAGAATTAAACAAAAATTTTTTTTTTTGTATGGGTACTCAACAACAGCCACAATAAAGTCCACTGCTGAACATGGGCCTCCCCCTAGTAGGGGGGTACTTGCCATACTCACCACGCTTAGCAGGCGGGTTGGTCTGCGCAATGGAAGATGTTGCAATACGATTGCGAAAATGGGTACTCACCGAACGGATTCTTCGCAATGATGGAGTGGTCCGCTTCCAAGGGCTCGGAGACACCTTCATTGTTCACAGCAGACACACGGAACTTGTACTCGTGGCCTGGCGTCAGGTTCTCGATCTCGGCCTTGGGGTCCTTGAGAAATAAATGAAATTATGAAATACTTTATCCTTTCAAAACTAAAACCTATAAAATGATAATAGGAATCTGAAGGAATGAGAATAAAGTTTTCGTTTCTGTGAATCTCCAGCAAAGTAAAACTTTTACTGGGCGATACCATTGTTTGATCGATATGCGAGAGTAACGAAGGGGCCGAAAATGTTAAGCATTTGTCGCATCGGTCGATAAGTATCCCAGTAATCGCAAACTACTGGATATTGACCACGAGTTAAACCGTTTGAGAACATCTTGGTAGGTAATTTACTGTGGAGTAGTCTGGAAAGTAGGAAGAGATTGGCTTGGATTATCTTACGAGATTAAACTGTCCCACGTCTCCCTGGAGATATCAGATTTGTCTCAATAAGATCCTGAAATACTTCGGCCACATCGCTCGCAGGAGCGAAGATAGTTTAGAGCGACTGATGGAGACGGGGAAAGTAGAGGGTAAAAGACCGAGAGGCCGCAGTCCCAAGAGATGATCGGACCAGATATCCGAACAGCTGGATATTCCTGTCAACGTAGCACTGCACCGGGCTACAGATCGAAACCGATGGAGGCGTGCTGTTGACAGTCTACGAAGTCACGATCCTCAGCAGTGAGGGAACGACAGAAGAGAAAGAGATGTTTACCTTGGTCTTGCAAGCAGGCATCCACCGGCCGGTCTCCGTGTCGAGTTTCTCGACGAGGTAGTGGTCGATGGGAGCGCCGCCGTCGTCTAGCGGCGGGTTCCACTTCAGCGTGCATCCCTCCTTATGGACGTCCGAGATCTGATAGACAAATACATTCATTAATGTAAACATGTATTTTTTACATTTAGGTACTGTAAATCTACTTTTTTTCTATGTCATTTTGGTGCTCAAATGTTTAAAGTATATTATTATTTTAAAGACGAAACAGTTAGAATTATCTACTGTAATTTTTATTTCTATTTTGTTGAGCCCTTTTTGGCTATTAATATTAATTTATTTTCTAACTTAGCTAGGGTAGCATAGGGTCTAAAAATATTGTGAATTTTAGAATAGGTGCACTTCTGGGCAGGTTTTTGGGGGGTTTTCCTGTCCAGGGGGTCCGGCTAACTATACACATGTAACACCTTTCTTGTTTTAAATATTGACTTAGTGATTATTTCCATTTACTTGTCATTCATTGAGGCATAAAGATACTGCTGTGTGGTTAGCCTGGCCAGCCCCGAGACAGTGCCTTTATTTTTATTTTTTTTATCCCGCCCGAGCCGCGTTTAGAAACTAAACTAAACATGTCCACCCGATCTTGAAACTAAACATGTCCACCCGATCTTACCTTTAAAGGTCCCTCAGGTTGGCTGACTTGATTTGAAGAGTCGCCTCGTCTGCCTGCCACTGTTGTTCTCAGCCTTCAGTACGTGAGTGTTTCCTTACAGCAACAGCGACTGATATTTCGGTGTAGTCTTCACTAAAGATCTTCATCAGATTCTTACCTTCAACGGTCCCTCAGGCTTGGCGGGCACATCAAGTACGTTGACTTGAATGGTCGCCTCGTCTCTGCCGCTGCTGTTTTCAGCCTTCAGCACGTGAGTACCGGAGTGCTTCTTAGCAGCCAGAACTACTGAAAGTTTAGTGTAGTCTTCACTATAGATTTCCACCCGATCTTACCTTCAAAGGTCCCTCAGGTTTGGCGGGCACATCAAGCACGTTCACTTGAATGGTGGCCTCGTCCCTTCCGCTGCTGTTTTCAGCCTTCAGCACGTAAGTACCGGAATGCTTTCTAGCAGCCAGAATTACTGACAGTTTAGTGAAGTCTTCACTATAGATCCACCCGATCTTACCTTCAAAGGTCCCTCAGGTTTGGCAGGCACATCAAGCACGTTCACTTGAATGGTCGCCTCATCCCTGCCGCTGCTGTTTTCGGCCTTCAGCACGTAAGTACCGAAGTGCTTCCTTGCAGCCACGACGACGGACACTTTATTGTAGTCTTCACTTTAGATCCACCCGATCTTACCTTCAAAGGTCCCTCAGGTTTGGCGGGCACATCAAGCACGTTCACTTGAATGGTCGCCTCGTCCCTGCCGCTGCTGTTTTCGGCCTTCAGCACGTAAGTACCAGAGTGCTTCTTAGCAGCCAGAACTACTGACAGTTTAGTGTAGTCTTCGCTATAGATGTCCACCCGAACTTACCTTCAAAGGTCCCTCAGGTTTGGCGGGCACATCAAGCACGTTCACTTGAATGGTCGCCTCGTCCCTTCCGCTGCTGTTTTCAGCCTTCAGCACGTAAGTACCGGAGTGTTTTCTAGCAGCAACAACGACGGACAGTTTGATCTTGTAGTCTTCCGCGTCGACTGTGAGGTCGTCTCTGGTTGAGAGACGCTCCTTGTTGTGGAACCTGGGGTGGAAAAGAACAATTTAGTATCCAGGCTTGTTACCAACATTTCATAACAACGAATACGAGTATCTAAAGACTGTCAAATACGATGAATGTGAATTGCCGAACACGGAATGGCTTTACTAAACTAGACAACGGAAATTGCCAAATGACACCGTTCGTAACAAACCAGCTCAACCCTCTAAACTTTTTTCTACCCTATATGTAGACCGAAAGAATCAATCAAAATTTCTTGTTCTCGATGCTCCACTGACAAGAAAAAAACAAGTAAACTTGTCAAACAAAAAGGAAACTTTTCAAAACTTACCAAGTCTTGGTTGGTGGAGGTTCACCGCTGACCTTGATGTCCAAGCGGATGTTCTGACCAGCCTTGATGGTGATGTCGCGCATGTTCGTGCGGTCGATCTTTGGCGGAGCTGCAAAAGAAAACATAATCATATTTAGTCACTTTGTTTTCGTAAACCTTTTGGCATTCATTCAGCATCAAAAGCAGACCACAATCATTGATCTTAGAAAAAGTTTTTATGACGCGATATTACTACAATGATGCTATACCTATGCGGTCTTTCTAGATTATATTGTTTGAAAGCTCGTCCCAAAAGTTGTCTTTTACAAATATAATTATCAATAAGTCACAAAATTACTTGAAGATCTTGGACCTCCCCCTATTGGACAAGTTTGCCTTACTCACCTCGCTAAGCAAGCGCATTGTTGAGCGTAATGCAATGTCTTACATTCTAAGGGAACGCTGTTGTCCCTTCTATAGATCCATCCCTAGTCTATCAACCATAAGTCGTACAAATATAGAGTACACTTACCAAACCTGTCCTTAGCGAGCAGGTTGTCAGATGCAGTGGAAGGCTTGCTCGGTCCGGCCTTGTTGACTGCCTTCACTCTGAACTGGTAGGTCTTGCCTTCGATCAGGTCAGGCACTTTAGCTTCGCATTTCGTTCCAGGCACCTGAAGGAATAAGGTTATAAGACGTTAGTATCATCATCATCTTACTGCCCTTATCCCAATTACTTGGGAAACACGTTTTGTTGAACATAAAATACTAATAAGAATAATATTCTACCGGCCCTGGAATATGCGCTGGCCAGATATGTATGTATAATTTACGGTCAGTGCAAAATGTTTCACAAAGTTACGAGTATAAGAAGTCAAAATGTGTAATGTTAAACTTAAATAGTGCAGTATTTTTTGCCACTATTTGCAGTAGGTATCTGCTTTTTGTTTCCCATAGGAAGAACATACGAGTAACTACTTCCCGAACCTTTTTGGAAGGTACGCTAAATCTTACTTCGGGTGAGCCTTCCGCTCAGCTAGGTGTAGATATCGATACCGTTAGGTAGCTATCGTAGACAAAAATAATAAATCGGTAAATCTTACCTCAGCGGCTTTCACCCACTTGCCGGTGTCCCGGTCCTTCTTCTCGATGATGTAGGCAGTGATGGGGGCGCCACCGTCGTTGGCGGGCTTCTCCCATTTGAGGTCCACGTGGTCCTTGCTCCAGTCCTTGAACTCGGGCTTGCCTGGTGGGTCGGGCTCGCCTGGGAAATCGATGAAAATTAATTAGTATACAGAATTTCGAGAAAGAAAAAAAGGATCTAAATGGCATGTTGCTTATTCAGTCAAAACTTTAGGAATAAAATTTACGTTACAATATTACATCCATTGAATTGGAGAAACATTTAAAAGGTCTTGTTGTAAGAACGTCGAACTAATGCTAACATTGATTAAACTTGGGTGAACTTGCTCTAATAACTACTGTTTTGTCTCTCCATCGACCTACTAGAGTCACGAGCAAAAGTACTGTGAACAAAATATAAACTAACTTACCGTAAGGATTCTTAGCGGTAGTAGCCGTGTCAGTAACCAACGGCTCACTCTCTCCTTCAGGGTTAACTGCTTTAACCCTGAAGAGATAGTCCTTGCCCTCATTCAGCCCAGTGACGTCAGCCTCGGGCGTCTTCGTGGTGCAAACTGGCACCCATCTGCCGGACTCTGTGTCCATACGTTCGACAACGTAGGCCTCCACTGGTTCGCCTCCGTCGTCTTCTGGCGGCTCCCATTTGAGCTTGCAGCCGTCTGCTTTGACGTCCGACACCTGCGACAAAGATACAGATTAAGAATGATTTAGTTGTATGACAAATGACAGGAATAAAATTGACATAGTAAATAGCCCTGGGGAACTCCAGTTTAAAACTTTACTTCAGTAAGCGGCGGACTGACTTTGGCCCAAGAAAGTCAACACCAAAAGCTGGCAACGTAGTACCTAGTTGAACACTCCCTCGATTACTTAAAAGACTACATTCCTTCCCGTGTAATAGATGTCTCCTTTTTTTTAGGTAAGTACCTATAAAACTCTATGATATCGTAAGAAAAAATCCCTCACCTTCAAAGGTCCCTTAGGCTTAGAAGGCTTGCTGACGACAGCAACCTCGATCTCAACGCTGTCGGTGCCGGAATCGTTCTTGGCAAGTACGACGTATGTACCCTTGTCTTCGCGTGTGCACTTCTGCAGCGCGAACGATGTGTGGTAGTCCTTGTTTTCGATCTTCAGCCTGGAAAAATTTAGGAATAATTTTTAATTAGAAACTGAAACTTTACAGGAAAACTGAACTGCTAGATTTATAGGTGATAATGATGAGATGACTGATAGATTGTCTTTCTTAGAGCAGGCATAACCACTTACAAAATACCAGAGATGACAAACGATATGGAGTCCTCACAAGCTACAAATCTACTCTAATACAAGGCGATTCAAGTTACCAGTTAAAAGACTGCGTAAATCATCTAGACAAATCATTCTAAACGAGTCTTGCAAAATTTTGTGGAGCGCTCTGCTACGGTTAAATAATAGATTCTTGTGATAAATCTCATTTAGCGTTTTAGGCATTTGGCGCCAGGATTAAAAGTGGTTTTCATTTTAAGTCCCGGCCGGCCAGTCGAGAATTGATTTCACTTTTTCATATTAAAACCAAACTAATAACATATTCGTAATGAAATTGTAACAGAAAGTCTAAAGAAAAACTCGCCGAGAGCGTAAATCTTTTTGAATAAAAATTTAAGATATGCATATCGCAAGCGAAGTGAAATACTTGAGAAGGGTTCGTAAATGTGACTTATGCAGTTACAGCGAGCGCAGCGAGTAAAACACATAACAAAAATGATGCCTTTAAATACAATTCACAAGCAAAGTAAAACATAATGAGGTTAATCATTTGTAAACATAAAATATGAGAAGCACATTCACATCACACATAACAGAACAAATATTAGGTATTAGCATTAGATATTCTGCGTCCCTCAAAAGTGAAAAAATAAATCACGATTTTAGCATCATTTTAACACATCGTGTTACTATCAAGAATTCGTGCAAGTACAAAACGCGAGCGAAGCTAGCATGAAATTTTACGCCAAAATACGACAATTTTAATCACTTGATGACAATGATTTTAATCACTTATCGCACGCAGTGCAATTTCAACAAGATGACATTATGACATGAGGTAATAAATACGCATAGCAAGCATAATAAGTGGCAAATTTTGACATTCCCCAGCCCCCCGTAATAGTATTAGTAATTATCTGCAATTTTGCGAAAGGCGAGCGACGGCAGATGACCTTGAGGCACGCCCCAGTTGTCAGTATGGTAAAAACACCAGTTAAATCTTTGTGATACACACCTTTCTTGAGGCCTGATCTCTTTGCTGTTGAAGCTCCAAGTGATGGCTGGTTCAGGTTCTCCCTTGACATCAGCCTCGAACTTGAGCGTCTCTCCGATCTTGATCCTCCTCTTCTGGAGGTCTTTGCGGTCGATCTTTGGCGCCACTGTAAAGAATAATATTTGGTTGAGTGTGACATGTTATTCATCTGTCGTGGTTTTTAGGTAGTCTAATCTGTTTTTTGAATCTTGAATTAGAGTCAGTTCTATGGTGAAAAGGGACTCAATGAAAGATTCGGTCGCAGGTCTTGCAGAGCTACTAAGGTGTAAGTAAGGCTTTTACTATCATGTTCAGCTACTAGCTGCTGCAAAAGCTCACTAAGGTACAGACAATATATGGTCGCGTGAACGCCGGTCCACGTAGGTTGTTGACCATAAATGAATATGGTAGAGCACCATTAGGTACTTGAAATTGAAAGGAACAAACTTCTAGCAAGAGATACTCACAGTGGCGAGGCTTGCAAATGACGGACTTGCTCGGCTCCGATGGTTCACCAGGGCCAGCCTTGTTGACGGCGATCACACGGAACTCGTACTCGTGTCCTTCGTCCACGTCAGTCACGCGACCGACCGGCCTGTCGCCGGAGGTGCGAAGGGCGTCTTGCCACGACCTGTGTGATCGAGAAAAAGGATACGTAAGAATGGCACAACACCTTCAAAAAGCCAATGATATATTGATAGCCTTTACATTTCTAGAAATCTTGCAAATTGTAACTATTCAAAATTAACTGGCACCACCTATGTAAGTTGCTTATTCAATGGCTAGAAATTTTTAGTTTCTTTGACAATTTAAAAATTGACTTACCGCTTTGTAAAAGTATCGTCAGCACAAAAAAGAAATTTCCCTTTTAGTCTTTTGTGAACGATAATCTTCGTTTATTCTTACTATTGCGACATATGCGATTTGGTTAAGTATGTTTTCTAGAATAAAGTGAATTCTCCTTACCTTCCACCCTTTTCCCTCTTCTGGATGATGTACCCAGTGATGGGTGCACCACCGTCTTCCTTGGGCGGGGACCATTCCAGGTCCACAAAGTCTTTGTCCCAGTTGCGTGGCTCTGGACGGCCAGGCTTGCCGGGCTCGTCTGTGAAGTAAACATCATAGATAAAAATATCGTCAAGATAATGAAAGAAGTTATAGTGTCGCTGACCCGTAACCCATAACATAGATTTTCTAATCATTATGAATGATAGCCATTCTTCTTCTTCTTCGTGTCGATAGCAAGATCAACGCCTCAAATTTCATTCGACCAGTATGATAGCCATAAGATGCTCACAGCTTAACATTAAGGTATACTAGACTTAGAAAATCGCGTCAGGTCCTGTGGTAGGTGCTGACGGAACCTATATCCCTGATGGTTGGTTCTACGATTATTATGACTTGCTCAGTGTCATACATCTCCTGAGATCAGGTCTTAAACGTCTTGCTCAGTGTCTTAGTATACGTTTCTTCAGCTCAGGCCTCTGAGCGTTTTACATGTAAAACTTGCACCAGATTCCAATTTCTGCAATGTTTGAAAGTTGACAGTAATTTCAACCCACCGAAGGGATTCTTAGCAATGATGGGCTTCTCGGTCTCGAGTTCCTCGGACTCTCCCTCCTTGTTGACAGCCTTGACGCGGAACTTGTACGGCTTGCCCTCGGACAGGCCGCTGACTTGCGCGTTGCAGTCCTTGGCCGTGCCGCACGGTATCCATTGGCCTGCGGGACAGAAGTATCAGTTAGAAACAATGTTTAGTTGTGTAAAGCCTGCTACACACTGTGTTGTTGGGAAGGCTACCGGACTGGGGATCCATGCGGCATATGACAGCTATCAGCAGCATAAGCTGATGGTCCACGGAATTTGTAGTTCACGGAAGAATAATTAATTTACTGGAGTCGGAATAACGCGTAACGAAAATATAACATTCTTGCTGTTTGTAGGTCAGGTGGTTCTCTTCAAAATTTCAAGAAGTAATGTGCAACTCCTTTCAGTAGGGTCTTTGACAAACATTACCAGCATAAGAATAATTCTAATAGCAAACGCAAGTTTTCTTGATAGGTACGAGTATACCTATACTTGATCAGTAATATAAAATAATAGGCTGAGAGAGGGAAATATTTCATAACTAAACCGTTTTTGGATTCGATAAACCACTCAACAACCAACAGAATAAAAACTGTAGGCACTTACCAGTAAGCGGATCAAGTTTCTCAATCTCGTAATATTCGATTGGAGAACCGCCATCGTCCTCTGGTTTCTCCCATGAGAGTTTGCAGCCGTTCTTGGTAATGTCGGCCACTTCCAGCGGTCCCTTGGGCTTGGATGGCTTTCCTGTGAAAGAAACAAGTATGTGTTTATCAAAGAGTAATACTGCCCGAATCATGGACATACCCGAATTACGTAAAAACAAAAGTATGAATGAGCATCCGTGAATTCAGATTTAAAACTGATCCAAGCGCTCCCTGCGGTTTGGAACATTCAGAATGTAAGCATTTTAGTGACTTAAGACTAGTTCCGGAATTCACTGAAGCTCATTTTTTTTTCAACTCGCACGCGCTCACCTAGAATAGTAATATCCACTTCGGCTTCGTCTTCACCGACTTCGTTCTTGGCCTTGATGACGTATTTGCCAGAGTTGGCTCTCTTGCTCTTCGTCATCAGGAACTTGGTGTTGTAGTCCACATTGACGATCTCTAGGTTCTCCGTGTTGGAAAGCTCTTTGTCCTTGAAGTACCAGGTGACGGTCGCTGGGGGCTCTCCCCATACCTTCACGTCGAGCGAGACTGGCAGACCGGCCTTCACTGAGATTGGGTTCAGGTTGGTGCGGTCGATCTTCGGTTTCACTGTAGAAGAAGACTAAATATGAGTAAAACGTCAATAGGTATGAGATATACCTACATGCACCCTGTTGCGGAGGAAATACATCAAATTGGTGTTGTTGTGTAGGCCATCGTACTGAACGAGTTCCATTATAAAGAAGTTAAAATTTTCATACAAACTAAATGCCGTCATTTGTTATTTATTATGCATTACTCCCTTAGATAAATGATTCTCTCGCTGCTCTCGGTAGATCGAGCACTATCCAAAGGCACCGTCATAAAAAATGAAGCCAGTAATGTATAATACATTTATTTGCAATATGTTAACTTTGTATGAGGAGTGCTCGTTTGGATTGCTAAGTTGTAATAATGGGCTATTACAGACGGACAGAGTCATCAAATTAATTAATAATTGAAGTTTTAAAAATGACGATAGATGTCGCTGTAAGTATCCTGAAACGCGCTATCGTTTGGTTCTTTTCGAGCGCATAAATTAAATTACCATCCCAATTTTTATAGGTATATAATTTATAGGTATATAACTTACAATATTGATGATTTTTTTTAGAAATTGTCTCGAATGTCAGAGGCAATTAAAATAATAAGCAACCTAAGTAAGCAAGGTGCATCGATTTCTAAGCCCCAAACTCCACAGAGAGGACATGGAGAGGACATAGGACGTAGGGCATGACGCTTGACGTTTGACATCGCGACGTTTCCATACAAAATGTACGAAAAAGTATTGACAAAGGCACACACAAGCGTCGCCGAAGCGTTGCATCTATGACAGCTAGCGTCAAAAACTAAGAAGAATATTTGACGATCACTTGTCTGTCAACTGTCATTCTTACGTCCTATGCCCTTCGTCTTTTTGGTGGAGTTTGCGCCTAAGAGGAGCGAGCTACCGAACTATCTTTCGAGCCCAGCGAATACATTACATATTTGAGCGATTCACATGGTTCTTCGATACTCGAACCACCTAACCACCACGGGATTTAGGAGATTCAGGTTGCAATGTTCTAAAAAAAACTGGGAACAAGTCTCCAATTCTCTGTGAGATCCGTCTGAGAATCGAACCAGAATCAGAGTTCTACGCTACATTCATTAGACACCATCTCACCATCCTTTGGAAACGGAACCCAAAAAAGATACTCACAGAACCGTGGCTTAGCCGTGTGCCAGTTGGTGTTCTCCGAAGGTTCGGATTGACCGGCCTTGTTGAGCGCGCGGATCCTGAACTGGTATTGGTTGCCCTCCTCTAGTTTCGGAACTGTGCCTTGGCAGACGTTGCCTTGGATTTCCACAGCCTGAGGTCAGAAAAGTATAATTGAATAGTAAGGGCGATTATCGAAAAGTGTTCCTTTGTCATATTCGAAACTGTTATTTCTTACCTTGACAAATTCTCCTCTGTCCCTGTCCATGACTTCAATAATGTAGCCAGTGATAGGAGCACCATTGTCTCTGATCGGTGGCTCCCACTTGAGCTTGGCGGACTTCTCATCCCAGTCCACGATGTCCGGCAGGCCGGGCGGGCAGGGCACGTCGTAAGGGTTCTTCGCGAGGGTGGCGTGGTCGGTGTCCAGAGGCTCCGACTCGCCCTCCTCGTTCAGCGCCTTCACGCGGAACTGGTAGCTGTGGCCTGGTTCCAAGCCTGTTGAAACGGATAAGGTTAATACCTAGACTTTCAAATATCACAGATGGCGATTGTTAATCTTGTAGATATCATGTTGTAAGGTGCATGGCGTCATTAGCTTCTCTAGGAGTGCCGTTAACACAACAAAAGCACTCGCTTTAGATTTGTTTTTCATTTTCGAAATAAATACTACAAAGACTTAAAACTTACCAGTGACTTTAGCTTCAGTTTTGTCCGGATCAACAGTACCGGCTGGTGTCCATTTGCCGGTCAAAGTGTCCATCTTTTCCACGACGTAAGCACTGAGTGGCAGACCGCCAGTGTGCTTGGGTTTGTTCCAGTTCAGCTTGACGTGATCAGCATGCACGTCGGACACTTCCAACGGGCCTTCGGGCTTGCCTGGTTTGTCTGATGAATAAAGAGTGCTGATTACTTTGCTGCTCGATACTAAAATAAATTTTACGGCTATTGATGCTGGACAAGTATCCTTCTAATTTTAGACAGTACGTTCAGCTCATATAAGACAACTGCTAGGTATTTTGTCGTAAAACCCATTGCTTTCATTTTCCCTGCAGGAAACTTGCTTCTCTCATCTGTAGATATATATTTACTGAAGGAATTATATTATTGACTAGCTGCTCGTCAGCGGTTTCACCCGCTGCAACCTATTATTCCGCGGGAAAAAAGCATTATTCGCAAAGAGATGTCGCTGTTAGTTTTCGGCGAAAACGTTTAAAATGCGAATCGGCCCAGTCACGCCACCTATTTCAAAAATATTGGAAAATGACTGATCCCGTGGGAATGAGACATTTTTCCGTGGTAAAATGTATCCTATGTGTTATTCCAGATGCCCTTTTATATTTCTGCAAAGTTTCATGTCAATCTAATCAGCCGTTTTTGCGTGATGTCGTAACAAACACACACACAAACATCCGCCTTTATAATATTATAGTAGGATAAAAAAGTAAGAGATAGCATTAGCTTACCGAGTACGGTAATTTCAACCGTGGCCTCGTCAAAACCGGACTCGTTCTCGGCCCTGAGGGTGTAGACACCAGAGTTCTTCCACGAGGTCTCAGTCATCGTGATCTTGGTGTTGTAGTCCTCGTTCTCAATCTTGCAGCCAGGACCCGACTCCAGGGTCTGCAATACAAGGATATAAGGGCCCTTTTCCTGTCATGCGTATTTTCGCACGCGCGCGGATCTGGTCCGCATGCGGGCCGCACGCATCTTATCTTTTGATACATGTTTTTATGTTTTTCCTATCATGCGGCTAGCACGCGCGCGGAACAGGGGCGTGCCATCATCCGCATGCGGACCAGATCCGCGCGCGTGCGAAAATACGCATTACAGGAAAAGGGCCCTAAATAATGGATTGCCAAATGGATCGTATGAGCAGCTAAAGTGTGCATTCTAATGATTGCGCTTTAAGATTTTTATGTCTATTTTACTAAATTGATAAACAAATATAAACATTGTGTCTCTTTAAAATTACACCAGGGACTTAATCCAACTCCTTACACGTAACGCTTTACGTAACCTAACGCATTAGGCAAAACCAAAAATTGTGGTATTTTCTCAAGCCGATTGGATAACTTCATTTGGTGAACCCTCATGGAAAGTTGATTTGTAGAATCCTTACCTTGTTGGCGAACGTCCAGGTCTTGGTTGGTGGAGGTTCACCCTTGATGTCGACGTCCAATTTGATGGTGGTTCCAGCGCGGACGCGGATCGCTTGCATCTTGTCGCGGTTGATGTGTGGCTTCACTGTGAACGGGCACAGGTATAAGTTAGAGCGTTATCGTGTAGGGTAGCACCGTCGAGTGTGATAAAACGTGTCAATAAACTATGGCTCTTCGATATTAGAATGTAAATGCATAATTTTAAACTTCGATCATTAACTTAAATTCCCTTGGCAAAAGAATACGAAATGGATACTTTGCATCAATCACTCATGTCTAGAATTATTTGATTTTCAATCTCTGCATTTCTAATGAATAACTTAGAATTATTATTTCTACGTTTTTTTTTCAAAAATGGTATTGATACTTACGGTGCCTAGCCTTGGCCAAGTGCGGGTTGGTAGCGTCTCCAGGTTCTCCTGGGCCAGCCTTGTTCACGGCTCGCACTCTGAACTGGTACGTGTTGCCTTCCTTCAGGTCCGGCACGCGTGCCTTGCATTCTGGCGTCTGTGGGAAACAACAGTAATAATTTTAAAGAGGTTCTTCGAAATAAAAATCGTTTGACCAACGTCACTAGACCTCTACGAGCCAAGTGCTCGTGAACCGACACGTAGTGCTTCAGTACGTGGACGCTGAAAAACCTTGCTTGTAGTTACTGTGCCCAATGGTCAAAGCAGTAGTAAACGGAGTAATGTCGCTAATCGTTTTGGATAAGATCAGGTAGTATTCTTTGGCCGGTGTTTCGATTGACACGCTAAGTCAAGCCCGGCCAAATTATATTTCCTGATGAACCATACTATTCTTCTACTTCTTCATAAACAAGAGGAAAATTCCCATTGGTTTTTTGTTGTGGGTCTCGAGATTATAATTTGCCAAATAGTTATCACGTAAAAACTCACGTTAGTAGTAAGCGCCTCCTGCCAAGACCCGAACTTCTCCTTCTTCTCGATGACGTAGCCGGTGATGGGTGCGCCACCGTTGTTCTTCGGCGCCTCCCAAGTAAGGTCCACGCGGTCCACGTCCCAGTCGTCGATGATTGGTACTGAGGGTTTGCCGGGAGGATCTGAAAGGAAGAAACAAATCGTAGAATCATAAGTAGCCGGCCTGAAAAATTTGCTACGGTATTTCGTAATTTTAGGCTTGGATATTAGGCGACCAGGTATGCTATGTCTACACAAAATACAACAGCCTGTAGCATGATATTTTGATCGCTTCGGATCACAAAGATCATCCTGCGTTGCATAAAGAGTTCTAATTTTGTATACTCGATGCAATTCTAGACAACTGCCAATATAATCCAGCTGAAATATGCTCTGATTTATTTCCAACATGTTTCTCCCAAACTCACCGTAAGGATTCTTAGCAATGATGGAGTGGTCAGTCTTGAGCGGCTCAGACTCGCCCTCGTCGTTGACTGCCTTGACCCTGAACTCGTACTCCTCTCCCTCTTGCAGACCCTTGACTTCCATTTCAGTGTCATCAGTCTTGCCGACTGGCACCCAGCGACCGGTAGCCTTGTTGAACTTCTCAACCACGTAACCGGTGACAGGTTTGCCTAAAACCAGATAAGGAAAAGTTAGAATCATCATAACATTCATAGGTAAGGACAGATTTGGTAAAGAGACGGAAAGTATACCACAGCGGCAAGGCAACCCGCTGCAAAGTCTAAGCTTGTGACCTTTAGTAGGTATCGGAAATTCAACATGCGAATGATATTACGGATTCAAGTACTGTTTTGTGAGATTGTCTAAAATATTACCTCCGTCGTCCTCAGGTTTCTTCCAAGACAGCTTGCAGCCGGATTTGGTAACATCAGCAACCTTCAGTGGACCACCAGGTTTGCCAGGAGCAGACAGCACTGTGATCTCCACATCGGCCTCGTCCTGACCGTGCTCGTTGGTGGCCAGGATACGGTACGTGCCCGTCATCTTGCGGACTGATTCCTTGATGTCCAGTTTTGTGTTGTAGTCTACGTTGATTACGCCCTCTGTGACCTGTGACATGACGATAAATTATGGGTGTGAACATAGTACCTTTGAAAGATAAGAAATAATTGGATGCTAAAGGCTCGCAAAACTCTGTGCGGACTAGCTAGGCACGCACCACCAATACTTTGAGGTTGATGTCGTCAATACGGTATAACACTGTGGTAAAATACAGACATCTTCAAATAAGAACATATTATTATCTGAAACTGACTCTAGCTAAATACTACAACTTACCTCCTTCTCCTCGCCCTTCCACTTCTGGAACCATTGCACCTTTGGTGCAGGTTCACCCTTGACGTTGACGTCGAAGAAGATGGGCTTGCCCGCGCGTACTGCCAGAGCCTTGAGGTTCGTGCGGTCGATGCGCGGCTTCACTGTTGGAAAATGTGGGTTTTGTAGAGAGTTTTACAATGAATAGAGACAAGTAGGTACCTACATTGGTACAATTAGAAAATGACTGAGGTTTTCTAATCATGCCAAAACATAAGTGAACGGTACTCAAATCGACAAAGGCGGTCTTCACACTTCATCCATCCGTCGAGCGCTGTCAATATCTTCGTACAATTTCGAGCATTACTATGCAAATGCAAGTCATTTTTCTCGATGCTATTTGTTCTATGACTAGCAAATATGACTTCAAGATACTTACGGGCCTTATGTCTGATAGTAGTCATCTTGGTCGGGTCAGAAGGCTCGGACTGTCCAGCCTTGTTGACTGCGATCACGCGGAACTGGTACTCGCTACCCTCGGGTAGGCCTTCCACCTTTCCTGATGTAGCATTGCCAGGTACCTGAGGAATCAGAAGTGCTAATTTTTTATCCAATCATTATACGCACGGTTACTTCACAAACGGTTTTTTTTTACCCGAATGTGACATGCTTAAGGCTTTACCGGAAAACCAGGAAAATAGAAACTCGGGCACCAGGATTTATCCGTTAGTTACAAATTATATGCTTACCTCGCCAGCGTTCTCCCAGTCGCCGCCCTTGGGCTTCTTCTGAATGATGTACTTGAGTATGGGAGCACCGCCGTCGTCCTTGGGAGGGTCCCATTTGATCTCAGCACTCTGGTTGTCGTGGTCAGCCACCTCGCAGTTGGCTGGCTTACCAGAAATATCTGCACAAAGTGAAGCGTGAGTTACCCATAAATTGTTACGAAGATAGTATTTTTTGTATTTTATAAAACCAGAGCAATCTGTGGAATTTACCGGAAACAGGAAACTGTGTAAAAAACCGTTTCTGTTTATGGAAAATCTTATAAGCCCCATTGCAAATGTGTGAGCTTCTTCTCTTTATTGCGGTAGATGTGAGAAGGTCAGGTGTAGCACTAATGGTTCTTACCGTATGGGTTCTTAGCAAGAGTGGCCTTTTCGGTTTCGAGGGGTTCAGAATCACCCTCGTCGTTGCAGGCTGTTACTCTGAACTTGTACTGGTGTCCAGGCTCCAGGCCAGTGATGTCCATTTCTAGAGGCTTCTTGTCGCCAGCAACTCTGTGGACATTGAGGAAAGCGTTGAAATGAAAGTTTACATTTCAATGGTTTCAAAAGGCGCCTGGGGAAGCCCTATCCAGCAGTGAACGTCTCATAATGCTATTCATATTTATTGAGGCGGTCAAAAGATCTTAAGAAATCTTTCTTTTTGTGTAAATCTTGCACAGGACTTGCTTTGTCAGGTCTGAGTGATTATCTGTTATCTATCATAACAGAAGCTATGTAAAACCTGCTTACCTGCCAACCCTAACCCATTTGCCGGTGGCGAGATCCATCTTCTCGACCTCGTACTCCTTGACTGGAGAGCCACCATCGTCTTCCGGCTTCTCCCATCTGACCTTGCAGCCTTCTGCGTGCACGTCAGATACTTCCAATGGGCCTGGATAAACGAACAAACATTAGTAAAAATGCAAAATCTATTTCAGGCTTGAATCTGCAACTTTTGAATAGGTTCATATTATTTCAGTGGTTTCCATCCAATCTGTCGACTAAGATATTGCAGCCTTTGCCTGACGTAGCAAAACTACGATCTATTGTTTTACATTTCCGAAAAACAGGTGGTTTGTTACCATAAGCTCTCAATACTCACCTTTAGGCTGTCCAGGCTTGCTGAGCACAGTCAGTTCAACTGTCTCTTCGTCAAATCCGTTGCAGTTCTCAGCACGCAGCGTGTATTTGCCAGTGTCGCGGCGAACTGCGTTGACAATCGTGAAGTCGGTGTGGTACTCTTTGTTCTCAATCTTGATTCGCTCGGTGTTGACGAGCTTGATACCTTCACGCCATGACCTGAAAAGACGAAATCGATTAATTTAAACGGAAAGTACTGTCAAAAGTTAGAAATATCTGTAAGGACCTTTGAAAATATACGATGCAAATCTTTCTTCGTAACATTACTGAAGACTAACACAGAAAGCGGTACGTAGGTACATACGCTACAGAATCTATCTTACCAAGTCATATCTGGTGGAGGTTCACCGATGACATCCACAGACCACTTGTGCGTGCGGCCCGCCTTGATGATCACCGACTTGAATGTGCTGCGTTCAATGCGTGGTTTCACTGCGAAATTTAAAATTGTTAGACGCATGAATCATATTTTGGTTCGTCCAAAACTTATGATGAGAATGTAAGACTACTGTGAGATATATTTATTACATTTATGGCTGTTTAGCTGTCGGCCCTTATTTTATCACTACATCGTGATGATGCTCGTCCTAAATATTATGTTGATTCATCGACGCGTCAATATTATCATACGCTTCATGTCTAAGTTGGTGTTAGTTTGATAGAACACTTACGGTTCTTGTGTTTGCAGAGATGGTTGTCGGTAGGCTGCGACGCCTCACCGACACCAGCCTTGTTGTAGGCCTTCACACGGAATTGGTAAATCATCTTCTCTTTCAGGCCTTCTACCTTGTATTCTGTCTTGTTGTCCTCGGTTTTCTTCACCTATAGAAACAAAAAAAGGTATGATGAAAGAAACGAAGTGTTTTAGAGAATGTTATTCAGTTTTAGAAGTATTCTGCACCTTTCTGTAATGCTGATCATCTTTCCCACGCACTGAGAATCGGTTTAGGAACCAAAGATTTTACTACTGTTTATTTTATAAATCATTCTTTGTCAGACCACCGCTAGTCGTTCCACGCAACTCAGTATAGGCGTGATTTTAGACATCTAATGCAGGGTTTCACTCTCTCAGTTTGGTTGTTTGCGAGGCACTCACCTCAGTCCAGTCAGCGGAGAACTTGTCCTTCATCTCCACAACGTATCCGAGGATTGGTCTTCCACCGTCGTCTGTCGGCGGCTCCCATTTTAGGGTCACCGACATATTGTCGTAGTCCATAATCACAGGCTTGCTGGGCGCCTTGGGCGGGTCTGATGGAGAGAATGCAAGGAATTAGCAAATAATTTTCTAGGTATATCAATGACGTAAATCTGATCAAAGAAATTCAGATTTGCACCGCTTTCTTCCTTTATCAAAAAAGCAAACCTTTGGATCATAAAACTAGGATATTTCCTATAAACTAGGTTACTAACCATAAGGATTCTTGGCTAGGATAAAGCTATCAGTCTCCAGCGGTTCAGATTCGCCCTCCTTGTTGACAGCGCGAACTCTGAACTTGTACTTGTGGTTCGGAGTCAGCCCCTTGACCTGGAACTCTGTTGGCTCCGGTCCAGTCTCTCCGCATGGCACCCAGTTGCCGGTGTCCTGGATAGGAAAATTGCAATAAGTATCTAAAGATTAGCTATATTCATCAAAGCACTAGTAAGTAACCTGGGTTGTTTAATTTGCGCTCACCATGTCCATCTTTTCAAGCGTGTAGCCGGTGATGTCTGATCCCTGCCAGTCGTCTGGTTTCTTCCATTTGACTGTCGCCTTCTCGGCGCGGATGTCCACCACCTCGATGGGACCATTGGGACGGTTGGGTTTGTCTAAAAAATTAAACCACGTTATTTATGTACATTTACATTTGAAAAACCAGAAGCCTAAGATTAAAAGATAAAGCTTACCAAGTACAACCACATCAGCGATGCTCTCGCAGGTACCGGAGCTGTTTGTAAGCACCAGTTTGTACTTCCCGCTGTCAGGCCTGGTGGTCTTCCTGACGTTGAGCACCGTGTTCTTCTCGTACTTGTCAATGGTGATACGCTCACCTTCTTCTTTGAGTTCCTAGATATAAAACAGCAGTTTAGAGAAGGCATAGAGGGAGGGCGTCTGATTTTTACTATTGTTAGTGCAGTGAATGCCTTGTGTGAAACCTTGCTGATGAGAATAAAGTGATGAAGATAGTGATACTGGAAGTGGAAGAAAATGGGTTATTTATGAAATGACTAGCAGGAGGTTATTCAAGAATTTGAAATGTTATTAGGTGGAGGCAACAATATTATGAATGAGTATCGATAATAGTATGAGAACTGCGTCAGTGACAGAGGTTTGATACGAAATGCACGAAACATACTTATTTTATAGAGAATAGAAATAACCACAATGTGTGAAAAAATATGTTGGGAAGTTGGCATTGGTTGGAATAAAGACGTGAATTTAGAAATAAGTAAAATGGAAAAGAAGCGTCAATGAATAAAAGATAAATCAGACGCTCTCTTTAAATAGGAACAGATATAATATGTTAATAGTTTTGTGTTTGTTGATAGTGTTAAACTAATTGTTATAGCATTCATTATAATTGGACGAAGAATTTGATGCCCATTATAATGAAAAAGTTTGTTACCACATTGAAAAAATTAAATATTTGCAAATATTTAGTTAAAACATATGCCATTCCATAATATATGGCACGGTAGAAATGTAAACATATATTATGTGTAGCGATATTGTGTTGAATAATATTTACATAGAGTCAATTTACATACTGGTATTTCAGCAGTATTTTATGCGTTACATTACAACATATAAAGCGGCATTTGTAATGTTTTTTATTATTGTATGTACTAAGTAAATCGCGCCCTCTGCGATTACATTCTTTTTGTCTTTAACAATGTTGCGATGAATTTTTTATAATTATTTTATCATTGTAGAAGATATTTTCATAAATTCAGCGCAACATTGTATTGAATACTAAGATTATTTATTTGTGTTTGTGTGTAGTTGGATTAGTCACATATAGAGTGTAGAATAATAGTAAAATACATGAGTTGTTTTAGATATTTTAGAACATTTACTACGACAACATTCAATTTCACCGTTCCTGTACCTTCTCCGTGAACGCCTTTCCACGTTTCTTTTAGGGAAAAATACATGTTGTTAATAATTTTGTTTATCTGATTTTAAAGCTTCACTTCACTTCACAACAAACTTGAAGTCACCTTCTTTATTTATACTTTCGTATTTTATTATGGTGTTATTGACTATTCTAATGATATCGATGGGAGTGGTACCGAAATAACGCCAACATTTATCATATCTAGAAATTATTTAGTGATCCCCATAATTAGGACCTCTTCTGGTATTATTTCGGTACCATACTTTCTAAAATTTTCTACTTCTACTTAGTGTAGGACGACGCCAAATTAAAAACAGACTAGTTCTACTAGCTCAACCTCATTATCAAACGGTCTCTATATCTACTAAAACAAGGTATTTCATCAAATTTAAAACATACTAATTCTACTAGCTCATTGGCTGCATAAAATTCAGAAATCATACTACATACCTCTTCACCCTTCATCCATTTGACTTCAGGCTCTGGCTCACCACCGTATTTGATATCGAAAGTGATTACTTGTCCCTTCTTGATGATCATGTTTTGTAGTCCCTCGCCAATAATATATGGCTTGACTAGAAACAGAAGCATTAATTAATTTTCAATGTTGCAGAGGATTTTCATTATCTATGTCACTTGTGCATTCAGATTCACGTAAGGTGTACTATTTAAAATAGGTATCACTAAACTTACCAAATCTGCACTTAGCAATGATTGGTTTAGTACTGTCACTAGGTTCACCAGGACCAGCCTTGTTGATGGCACGGATCCTGAACTCATAAGTGCCTCCTTCTTTGAGGCCATCTTGAGTAGCTGCAAGGCAGTCACCAGGCACCTCTTTGCCTTTCACCCAGTCTTTGCCGAACTTCTCCTAAAATGCAAAGGATTTATTTAGGTACATATTTCTCAAGAGGCTTAAATATTTCACTGAATAATACTTAAAAGAACACGAAAGGTCACCTTGTATTCAATGACGTAACCAGTAATCGGTGCACCACCATCGTTATCCGGCTTCTGCCATTTGAGATCTGCGTGGTCCTTGTCCCAATCGACAAGCTCCACGTTCTTGGGTTTGGATGGTTCATCTGTAAGAAGATTTTTGTATAATAAGTGGTATTTGTCCAAACTTATACAAAGGCACGTTTAGGAAAGGTAGGTATACTCACCCCATGGGTCTTTAGCAAGCACTGGTTTGGCGAACAGTCCTGGCTCACTAGAGCCAATCTTGTTAACTGCACGAATTCTGAATTTGTAAGTCTTCTTTGCGATGAGATCTTCAACCTTGTATTTGAGAGGTTGACCCTGAGGTACTTCACCAACGTTGTCCCATCCAGCCTTAAGGGACATATCCTGCCTTTCAATGACATATTTGACGATAGGTGAACCACCGTCGTCTTGAGGCGCCTTCCATGCGACAACACATGAAGTCTGGAAGATTTCTGAAACATCCACATCCTGAGGTGGAGTAGGTGGGGTCTGCATGTTAATGTGCACGTCCTTAGAGTCTTCGCCCTGGGCGTTAGACATCTTGATTTGGTATTTTCCAGAGCCTTCTCTTGTAGGCTTCTTGATCTTGAACAACACTTTTTCTTGCTCAATGATAACTTCAACCTCTTTAGCTGGCAATGCTTTGCCATCTTTCCACAATTTCGCTTCAACTGGTGTCTGGCGAGTGCCGGTAACTGTAAAACATATTTAGAGTTTTAATACCTAGTAAAATGGGATTAAATGAGATGAAAAGAAGATTGAACAAATCAACCTACCTTTGTAAGGCACTTCGATAACGAAGGGCTGTCCAGCGGGTCCATTGAACTCGTCAGGACATTCAATCGCTGGTTTCGATTCTCCCTTTTTGACACTCAGTTTGCAGCTGGAGGTCAAAGGTCCAGATGTGCAAGTGATTTCACCGTCATCTTCCATATCCACCTTGTTGAAGACCAGCTGGTGCTTACCACCGCCAAGGTTCTTGATTTCGATCCTAGTAAACGGGAAATAGGTCATTATTGTTTCTGTTTTGAATATCTGAAAGTTATTCCTTTACAGGAAAAAAGCAGCATTAAAACAAATAATGAGTAATTTGATCGGCATACCTGTCATTAGGCTCGATTGGTTTGCCGTTGAATGTCCATACGGCTTCGGCGGTTTGGTCTTGGAGCTCCACTTCCAACACAACCTTGTCTCTCTCAATTGCTTCGGTATCCTTCAACTTCTTGTTGAAGCGATTCAAGTCTGTGATCGAACAAAATATTTTTGTCGTAAAGAAATTGTTATCATTAAAAAAATACCTATCGCTTTAAGTTCTCAAAATTCTAAAGAATCGTTTGTTCTCTTTTGGACTTACAATTGACGGTCAATTCGCATTTCGTCTCATCGGCGTTGCTGGTACACTTGAAGTGGCCAGCATCAGTTACTTTCGCATCCTTGATCACGACCTTCCGCTTGCGGCCTTCCGCCTTGCAGACGATGCGTTTGTCGAACACTAGTGGTTCGTCGTTCTTGAACCTGTTGGGAGATTAAAATAGTTTATTTTTTGACGAATTTGCTTTCAACTGTTATAGTTATTTGCAAGATATAAAATCTCTCCTTACCATTGTACTTCACCACCCTCATCGTCCAACTCACAGAGTAGTGTAATGGTGTCTTTTTCGGTCGCTTGTTGTGACTTGAGCACCTTTGTGAATTTGTACGGATATTCTAAAAAAAGGTTTGGTAATTAGTTTCGAGTGTTTAGTAGCATTTATCTAAATTTTTCTTAAATTATGAGTTAGCATCTTACCAACTATCTTGAGAACTGTTTTGGTTTCAGTCTTTTCTGGTTGCTTCTCAATTCTGCACGTGTAGTTGCCCGCGTCTTCGAACTTTGAGTTCTTGAACGTAAGCCTGCAGACACCCGACAAGTCCTTAGAAATTGTGATGTCGTCATTTTCTTCCACTTTCGTGTCTCCCTTCCACCAGGTGACAATAGCCAAACTGTTGGAGACGACACATTCAAGAACAGTCTCGTGTTGTGTGTATCCACTGATTGTTTTCTTTAGGTGCTTCGTGAAGGTGTATATTGGGTCTGGTTCGTCTACTTGCAGGAAGGCAGTGCAAGTGATGCCGCCGATTTCAATAGTGATTTTGCCCGTGTCCTCGACTTTCGGGTTCATAATGATCAGTTTGTAAGAATCACCTTCGTTAGTCATCTTGTATTTAGATCCGGGGAAGCATTCCTGTAAATTAAAGTCACAAATTAAAGTACATTGAAATTGTTTAGGGTATATACTGTTTGTTAAAAGAAAAACTACTTACATCCTTACGGAACAACCACTTAGGTTTAGCATTAGGCTTCGAGAAGATGGCTTCGAAAACGACCTTCTTATCCTTGCCTTCCTTTGCATTTTGATCTACGAGGGGTTTCAGGAACGACTCTTGTTTCTGAAACATTATCAGTGATATTAATATACCTGTTGATAAAAACGATGCCAACGGTGCAGAAACAGACACAGTGCTCTTCAGACAAAAGCTGATAGGTGCTAGAAATCGTCGTCCAACTCCCTCTCAGATGCAAGAAAACAGTTGAAATCTAGAGTAACCGAGGCGTTAGAGTCCAGCCATTCTTTCATCACTCGCGTAGTTTAAAATACATGCTTTTGTACAGAGATTGGAATTTAGACGTTTTCTAAGATTTGGTGCTACACCTAGTACATTTGATAATCTACACGTGTTTTTTTGGCAACATTTATAGGTTATGCAAGAATGATGAATTAAATATTATGTTTTAGATAATGAATATAAAATGTTTTACATTTATTCCAAAATTCATCATTTTTGCAGACAACAAATACCTAAACATCAATAAGTGCCTGTGCAAAAGTACGAAGATGTGCACAGAAAATATATTTTGCATATAGAATAGAACAAGTAGTGTTCCGATAGAAGTGCTAGCTATAGTAGTTTGACTAAGTGAAGTCGCCTTTTTATCAGGGAACTTGATGAAAGCAGAAGACGAACTTTGCAGTAATGTCTACAAGAGGCAATTTAGAAAAACTTGACCGCGTATAGATAATAATATTTACTAAAAACCAATTCAAGACGAAGAAGTAGAGGAGCAAGAAACTCAAGTAGACATTCGTGCAAGTCCTTGTCAAAAGCTTTTCCCAAGTCCTCTGAATACGTGTTGGAACGGTTTACACTGCGACTCTCTTTAGATGCTTGTGTTTGACAGAGGCTGTGCTCTTTTTTGGTCTAATTGTTTTCAAACCTCGTCTCTTTTGAACGAGTGCAGCACCGGCCAATCCGGAATCAGTTCAGCAAGAGATGGTCTTCTATTATGGGTTCTCTATAAAACATCCATTCATCCTTAGATTCCATTTTTACTAAAGCGTGATACAATTTTTTTTATAGATTCTCATTGCCTAATCTAACATCCTTTAAATGTAAAAGTATGTAGACGCATCCAATAAAAATAATGTTTACGCGAATAAAATAAAAATAGCAGTAATTAATGCAATATTTTGAGATTATTAGATCTACTGTGCCATGAGGCGAACCAAAACATACAAAAAATCGGTCTACGTTAAAATATAATTTTGTAAAATTCCAACATCTGCAAACACCGGATGCATCAGCTGAAATTAATAATGATAGTAAATGTGAAGACAGAAACATTTTAATAATGACGTGACAGAAGCTCCTCAATCCGACGTCAAAGACCTGTGAAAAATACGACCAAAGACATCCAACAAGAGACAATAATCACCAAATTCATTCCACTTCCATTCCCTGAAAAACGGTTTCAGTTATTTAGTGAAGTGGTGATATACAAAAATCAATGTGCGAGTTATTTTTAAATCTGTTTTATGCAGTTTTTATTTAAATCGCTCATGCAATAGCTACCCCAACTCAACTGAAATCATGTAGGTACTTTATATATAACAAACATCGCAACATTTTCAAACATATTTTCATCATCAGAATCATATAATCAGAGACTATAAAAACAATTAAAGTTGGTTTCTAAATAGGTAGGTTAATGTGCTTGCGATTATCCGTAGGAGATTCTGTCGTACTATAGTTGGAGCAACTATTTCAAGAGGATAGATTTAGTTTAGTTGTTTATAGGTTTAGGTTGATCATTCATTTTAATGTCATTCTTTCATTCCTTTTAAAAGATCGCTTTACGGCCCTTTTGAAAACATTTCTGTAAAAGATCTGTCTGTAGTCCTGTGTTTGAAACACTTCAGTAAAATTAAGATCTGTATCGTAAACATTTTGTTGTCTGATTTTCGAAAGAGCAGTATAGGTCTTACTCGTTTAGTTTTCCTTTTAGGCGAACCTTAATTTTGATAACCTCCTTCATTTTGGGCCAATCTGGTAACATTTCACAGAGGGACATACGTCTCCTCTTGTCATATATCTCCTAGAATTACAACAACGTTCACGTTAAGCTTTCCTCTTGCTTTCCTGGTTATCATGCCTTCTGGACTCATTGTGAATGGTCTTGAAGCCAAGTTAATCAAAGCTTGAGAAGTGAAATACCCAGATAGACCATGCTTACAGTCATTTTTATGAGAGAAAGTTAATCCAAGTTTTTTAAAGAGTGCTGTGCTATGTATATGTGTGTGCACTATAAGAACGGTGAGTTAATTTATGAAATATTTACTTAGATAGAATACGTATAATAGAATAATGCGCGTTTGTGGCTACAATTTACAAACTATTATTGTGGGCTTATTAACAAAATGTAAATTAGTACTAACACGAGGAAAGAAGTTATATATCTTCTTCAACACCCAACTAGCCATCGTGAATGTGTAATAAACTGTATTATTCACAAATGAAACAGACCTATGTTGGTAAACATCCATTTTACTTTGACAATTTTTTTGTCAAGCTCTCAAACTCAAACAGTTAACCTAATGTCAGTTATTTCATAGAGTTTAAAAAATATTTTTGACGAGTTTTTATATGTTTTAAACTTTTGCTTTACAACTGTTTTATTTAAAGCTTTTAATTAAAATTAGCACAACAGATAATGATTTTATTTATTGGTTAACACTAGACTACATAAATTAATAATAAATTCCAAACTTAGTAGATGCTTTTTAGGCCCATTAAAATTACTTACGTTGAGTTGACACCAATTTCACTACAGCCGAAAATAATAATCAAATCACCAACGAATCAAATCACCGTAGAATAACTGGGTACCATCGGACTATGAATCTAAGGTTTTGATCGTGTCAGGTTAATATTAGGGTCTCATAAAGAAACGTGGTTTTCGTCAAAATCTTCGTCAATCTAATAAAAATTCTTGAAAATTTCCTCCTCCAAATAAAAATTGTGACAATAGCTCTGACGATATCCACGTCTCTCTATGTTGGAAACATGGTTGAAATGTAAAATGGAATGAACGATGATGTTATCAGAAAACTGATGACCTTAAACCAGGACCAGTTTGAGGAGTTCCTGCGATTTTCAGCTGGGAATCTGAAAATCTCGACACCTTCGGATACGACCACTATGAAGCCGTCCTCCTCGAAATATCCAGTCTCTAAACCCTATGGACCAACGATGCATACGATGTTGTACTGATTCAGAATTTCGACAAATAAAGTTTTCGTGACACACTTTATGTGCATTCTGTGCTTAGTCACTTGCACACTGGTGTTGCACCCATATGTCCATATTTGCAAATAGCATTTTATCTCAAAAATGATTTAAAGTACATTCTTTATTCATATATTTTATTAATTTCAATTTATTTTACAATTTAACGTTACAGTTGCCTGACAATATTGAACGATCTTCAAGTGTTTAAGTTCATAATGAACATAAAGCACTCGATTCGTTAAGTTCATGATTGTCTTGCAGACGTAAATTTTATTAATTTTAGTTTTTCTTGTTTAGGTGTATTCTTAATTATTAAGTAGAAGAAAAATATATTTACCCTTTCCACTTTCTTGAGAGCTGGTACTGGTTTCTCGACCTCTTTTAGGTTAACGTCGATTTCTTCCTTCTTTTCGGCCCACTTGGCGTACTTCCTCTTCTTGAGCATAGCTCGGAAGTCCATGCCACTAGCATCTGTTGTTTAAAATGAAGGTTACATTCATGATCAATAACGTCAAACCTATTTATTGTACTGAAAAGACTTTTTTATGAAACCCTGAACTTAATCATTCTACTTCACGGCAGCGCTAAATGCCTCGCTATATCTTTACCAGTGTTACTAAAATAAGTCAGTTAAACCTCATCTTTACGATATTTGCCTTATTAGCTATGAACAACCTATAATATGTTTTGAATGCGAATCTTACCAGACACGTAAAGTTGCATCTCAGCGGAGTCTTCTCCGTGGATGTTGCTGACGACAACCTTGTATTTGCCCTCATCGTTCGGTTTGATTTTCCTGATGCAAAGGGTGATGAGACCGGTCTCTCCGTCCGTGACGAACTTGAAGCGACCACCCTCGATGATCTCCGTAACACCCTTGTAGAACTTGAACGTAGGCGGCGGGTTGCCCTCAACTTGGACTGTGAGGTAACCAGTTTCATCTGGAATGTTAACATGGTGATAGTACACATTGTTTTAACATACCGACCTAATTTTATAGTTGGCCTGAATTTTAAAACTGTCCATGAAAAGTATAATGAAATGTTATTTTAGACAAGTGTTCTCGACATTATGATCTTTGCTATGGCATAACACGAACAATTTCAGATGAGATTTGTCCGTCTATGATTGAGATAAATCTTTTAACCCAGCAATTAATTAGTCAGCTAAGTATTTCACACCACTCCGATGGCGATATCGATGATTAATCGATTTTGAAAAATCTTGGCTAATATCCAACTTTAAACGAATGAATATAACAATAATTATTTATCGCAGTAAACAATAGGTTCACTAATACTCGTATGAATTGGCCATAACCTAAGCCAACATTAATGGATTGTACTCTGAGAAGCTAGTTTCGTATGCAATCACTTTTATTTTAAACATCATGTAAATTGACATCATAGTTTTTGCATTTATCTAAGTCTGTTGTCGGTTCTTATCTCCACTATGTTGATTCACCTTCTAACTCCTCGTTGGAGAACAGTTCTCTATATGGGTGTCCGTCACATTTTTTATCCCCATTATACCAACCTTCAACAGCAGAGTAGCTCTCCTGCACATCCACGATCGCTGGTGGACCTTCGTTTCCTATCGGCTTCAGTGGAACCGAGGGTTTGTTGATTAAGTCTTCCAGGTCCTGGATGGACGGTCTCCTTGCGTCCGAAGACTTGCGACGCTAAACATTAGAAGTGGGAATTACCAAACCTTTCATTTTCAGAGAGTAGTAGGTTAATTGCATAATTAAAACATCAATGTTGAGTTAAATATTTTTTAGTAAGTAGGTAGGTACATATTTTAAAAATGCTAGTAACATACAGGAACAGACTTTGAATTTTGTTTCTTCGGGTTCGTCTAAAGCTAGTCGAATAAATAAAAGTCATCGAAGTATATTCAATACTTCCAAGGTAATTTGTGAAATTACAACCTGGTTACAACAAACTGTTCAGTAAGATACTGAATATATCATCTTGGGATCATAACGCCGCCACTATAAATCATGTATCGTTATAATCATCTTCAACTTGTCGTCGGTAAAATTTGCAGGTGGAATATATCTTGAATTTCATCTTTAATTACAAGAATGATTTATAACGTTATTACTGTAAGCTAGCCAAATGAGCCTCAGGACTTCCTAGCAACTAATTTGGATGGTAATTATTTATTCGGAACAGGTAACTAAATCAGATCACCTGTTAGCTTACACGTGTACAATTTCATTATATCTGTTTGAATTTATTAATTTTAAAGTTCTATTTATTTATATAAAAAAGTTTACCTAACCAATTGCTGATTATTTATTTATTCATTCCGTAGATACCTACAATGTTTTTCTTCTTAGGTTTGGTTTGTATGCTAACGTCTATCTGTACAATGCGTCCTTAATCTGGGCTAATACACGATCGTCATCCTGACAAATGAAGCACAAGTGTGTAGAAAATGTGACAATGGTAAATCAGCATACATTATATAAACAGTCATAATAAACGTCAATTAGAGAAGTTGCATCTGCTGAAAATATTTTAGTATCAGATTTTTTGATATCATTAGACGAAAGAATCTACAAGGTCAAAAAGTAGATTAAGCGGCGAATTGTGATATTGGCGCTATTGGAAAGCATTCAAAAGCTTTTAATCTGACACTGTTTAAAATGCTTTCAGTGACATAATTAACGCACAGCAAAAGAACATTGATTTCATATTATTAAAGATACTGTCAGCAGACGGTATCTGTTATAATACAAATAAGAATATAGGCTATGATTAAGAGCATGTTCCATTCATAAGATTAACTAAACCGTACATCAAAGCCAACACTCGCTGGACAATCCATCGTGGCCGAGGAGAAAATATTTCATGTTGACATTAATATTAATGATTACTTCTACGAGCAAAGTGTTTATAAGAATATTAACACTATTTATTCACTTGTAATGCATGCAAATAAATTTCTCGTTGATACACAGTATATTTGGCTTAATTTACTGGATTTAGATAAATCGAGGACAGTAGTACAATATTAGAAAAATACTAAGATAACATCATCAAAAACCATAAAAATCGCATCAGCTGGGCCTTGAGCGTTAATAATATCGATTTTCTAAACTCATTGTAAAGTGCGCTTACAATTCCTATTGATAAATGTATTTTTTTATTCCTGCCTAACCATTGTGCATTTTCATTCAATTAACTACGGATCGTTTAATTTAACTGTAACTATGTAACTAGGTAATCAAAGTTTAAAATTGATAAATATTACTTCGATGACTTTTTACCCCGTTTCTACAATTTACACAGAAAAATGTCGTACTTACCGCATCATTGTCTTTTGGTTTTAGTTTGCTTCCACCACCAGTGGCTTTTTTTGCCACGGAAGCCATGTTAGTATCTTATCTAAGATGCCACAATACAACTAAAAATATATTTAATATATCAGCAAAAATAAATTAATATAATGTTTTTTGATCACAGGAATATCACTTTTTATCACACACGAAGCTATAGAATTTTCTTAAAAACTTAAGTTTCTCACAAATTCTCTTATCACTTTCTTCTGCACTCATATTTTTTAAATCATTAAATGCTTATAATTTTTATGTACTATGTGCTCATATTTTTGTTACTTTCAGGCCATTTTTACACAATTGTTTATTTTGTTTTTTTAATATTTAATGATTTTTTTTCTTATATTCGATTCGATTTAAGGTTTCGTAGTCGTTCCATCTAAAAATGGGCGCGGATGTCAAAAGACTGAAGGAAGGGGCACTGTGACATGATCGTGCTGATACCCCTCTCCCTTCTCCCCCCTTTGAGGAGGTGCTTCTATTTTTGCACTGCACAAATCAGAAGACCGATTCAATTAATTATCAGATTAAGGTGAGCCATCCGAATAACTCGGTCTTGGGCGTCAGGCGAATCTATGCAAAATTCAGTTCCTACCTGTGCATATTATTTCCTCAATAATTTAATAGAATCTGATAAAATGTGATGGTCTTAAA
Source organism: Phthorimaea operculella (assembly GCA_024500475.1). Lineage (NCBI taxonomy): Eukaryota > Metazoa > Arthropoda > Insecta > Lepidoptera > Gelechiidae > Phthorimaea > Phthorimaea operculella. The sequence continues at coordinate 645,349 of JANFCV010000051.1, read as the reverse complement.
TAGTATTTTTTACTGTTTTAAACGCACATTATACGAAAACAGATCTGTATCACTTCCCTAAACTCAAAACGATAAAAGATTTGTGCACTTTCGCTTGAACAAAAACCTCTTTCTGGAGTCAGTCTACAAGGTTTCTTATTATTTACAGTTTACATCTAAAGCTTTCAACGTCAACATCATCTTCCAAGCACAGAATATATAATAGTCTAAGTTTAAATTGGGAGATAAGCTGATAATTTTAAATCTGTCTGGGAAACTGGCACAGAAAAATCTGGGTAGATTACTATCGACTACTTTAAATGCGTTCTAAATGCAATGCGAGTTGGTATTATTCCCTGTCGCCGACAATCTCGTTTTCTTTGATCGTTGTAATTAAAATAGAATCTTGTTTTATCAAGTACGTTCTGATCTCTGATTCAATCGTCTTTTCGACCTTACTTTCCGCTTCGAGATTGATAATCTCTTCTGCGGGCCAAGGAGCTTCGCTAAATACGACAATGATGTCGATTATCATTGACGATTTAATTGGACGAATCATCTGATTGATTCGATCTTACACCGCCTTGGCTTGGATAAACATCACGGCTCATATAGCTTTTTATTGACACGACGAGGGGTCTTATTTTAAAGTTACTCATCACGTGGCCTTAAAAGACAAATCTGAACGGCTGCTTTTGGCTGTCAGCTTGTATCTAACGTTCTCTTTAGTTTTAACATAAATATGCTGGAATTAGTTCGCTATAGTCAAAATATATTAGTTCCATATTTTCACAAAATAATGTTGAAATCAAATAGTAAATCGTGTTTACCTTATACCTAATTAGTTGTGAAGTTTAAAGTGATTTCCGATATTAGCTTCCAAGTCAAGTATCCTTGAAACGTCCACTAAATTACCTACTCGTTTAAATTTGCATGATTCCGACGACATTCACAGCATACAACGATATGAGACCCAGTAGCTAATCTAACTTGGCATATCAAGTCTGTAATTCACCCTCGCATGAAAATATCTCTCCATAAACGTTGACGACATGTCAATCCTCATTTATAACTGGGACAGATTGAGGGGTTGTGCAAGAACAAAGATTGATCGAGCCTATGAACGCTATAATCTGATGCGACTGTCGCTGGCAGCCGCGCACGAGTCGCTCTCGAGGTGACAAATTCTGAGAGCTGATCGATGACAGCCCGGTTATTTCGTTCAGCACACGCCGTCTAAAGTTTGGCTTTGGTAGTCGTTTTGCGGTATAATAATATTCCAAGTAGGAACTTATCATGAGTACGTATGGAAATAACTACTTATAACTTTTGAAAAAACATTCTAATAAGTTATTGTATTGTCAACATAGAAAAACTTCATATTTTTGTTTTTGTTATGAAGTGAAAACATGGCTTAATTATTTACATAACTTTGGAAGTTAGTTTTGCAAAAACTGGGGTCGGTTTGTTACATTGCCCAAACCTACTTCCCTAATTAGTCACATTTAATTATAGATATCTATCTATTTTTACCCCGTACCGAATTGGATGCTGTCAATTTAGATGAATGGTTACTAATAGCCAATCTGTCCATATTGTCTGTAGATGCTTGTGTTCCTGCCAATACTTCAGATTGACGTCTTCAGCCCAGACCAATAGTCAACGCTATCCCGCCCACACGAATTCTCAGGTAATAACTATTATTTTATTTTTATTTTCCTATCATAAGCACAGCCCTTCAGTGATGTGTTTGGAAAGTTGGAATTATTATATTATACATAAAAAAATAAAACGACGTGATTTCAACGATTGTTCATTATTGAACAAGTACCTATTTATTTTTATCTCGGAATCAAAATAGATTCACTTTAGCAATGTCCATTTTTGGCAGGCAGGTAGGTATGATTTGATAAAATGACCATTGTTGCCGCCATTTAATCTCCGTAAACCCATCATGCCTGACTTCTCTCAAGATATATATGTTTTTAACAATACAATGTAAAGAACTATAATTCACTTTAGCTGGCAACATAACATTGTTAAGGGCACAAACGTTTCAAGAACATCCTCGTGAGCACTTGGCCTAGTTTGACTAACATACTCATATTTATAAGAGGTGTGATCAATCATAAGACCCAGGTCAGTTGCTTCATTAAACCTAAGAACGTCATCATTGAGTATTTATTATACTAAAGCGTCATCGTCATCAGTATTTCTGTTAGCGGCTTCAACAGGTGCGCAGGTTATAACTTTTGTTTATTGATAGCTTTTGATACGATTAATATTGTCGGTTTAAGTTTGGAATTCCTCCTGTCTACCTTTTTATTTATAGTATATTTAGACTTTTCGTTCAGGATCAGATGTTTTGATAATTATCCAAAACTTTGTAAAAGTTTGTTGTTGTTAAAGGTACTCAAGAAGAAGAATCACAATATATTTAAATTATTCTCATGAAACCATAAAACAAGGTTACACTTCAGGCCCTGTAAATAGTGATAGTATTGATAACACAAAAAATAATTAGTCATAGATTATTTTGTAACAAAAGTTATTACTTGTTTTGATAACTACTCAAAAAAAAATTACGAAGTACCCGAATGAATCATACCTTTTACGTTACTTGTGTTTGCAGTGGCGATATTTGCGTCACAGACACAGATCTTTGGCTCGAAAACGAAATCATTGGTTGGTATTATAGCATCTTTGTTTGGCTTCCGTGTCTATATTCGTAGTGCTTGATTTATAATGAATGATTGAATGCGACACAATTAGATGCAGAAAGATTTGCATCTATAATTATATTTAGAATCTAAAGATGTTTTGTGGCATCTTTTAGAAGGCATCTTATTTAATTTTTATAGCTAAACTGAAGCATAGTTATGTTTTGAAATACATTGAAATCAGTGCTCGGTATTGTTATGTTAGTATTTTTTGGATTTTAGTTAATAAAGCATTTCATTCGCGCATGGCATTTATTGGTTAGTTTGGAATGCTAAGCAGACTGTTAGATTAATTACATTATTGAGGTTTTTATCAAGCACATTATTTTATTGTAAGCATTTTAAACATGCTCGCGTTTCTCTATTATTATCTTTTGTATTATCTTGTAGAATATTTTATGTTACAAATGCGTGAATTAAGGTCAATTTGTATTAGTATGACAGACATTAGGCTCTAAATCTATTCTAAAATTTATTCACAACAACTTTGATTGTCAAAAATACACGAAGTCCGTTTGGAAGTATCGAATTTCAAAACTTTTGATGGTTTGAAATTTCCGCATAACGACATTATTTACTATTTATTAACACTTGGAAACATAATTCTATGTTAGCCACGATCTAAACATATTTTCTATGACATATAGGTATTTATACATTGACATATATTTCCACACAAGTATACCTCGTCCACAAGTTCGCCAGGCCTTCCGCGTAACTTCAAATTCTTTTTTTGGAAATAAAAAATTGGTTTAGTAAAAACATTCTCTGTTAGAATGATTCCATTCTGGTAATTAAAAATTAAAAGTGCGTCGAAGTGTGTCGTGTGTGAACACTATGAAAGTGTTTATGTGAATACTTTAAAGAAATAACTCATAAAAATATATTATTTTCTGCATTTATGATACAAATAAATACAAATAATTCAGTTATTTCCTCAACACTTTGTATGGGTGATGTGGTAAGTATGTATAGTTTTTCACGGAAAACTATTTGGTATAGGTACACAATACAAAGTAATTTTCAATCTTTTGTCGATAATATTTAACCATCTTTTCTAATGTAGGTACACGGTGCAAGCGTAATAGTTTGAATGTTTGGACATCGCATATAAATCACTAGAGTATCTGTAATTTTTATTGTAGATACGTCCAATGTAGGTAACTGGTTGGTGAAATGAGAGTTTAACCAATTAGTATTTTGTGATTGTTTATTGTGTAGTGTTGTGTGTAATATTTAGGTTATAGTAATATATGTTAATTTGGTAAATGCATAATTTGCGTGTTTATGATATTATACCGTGAATGCTGTTCGTAATAAACTTGATGCTAATTAGGTGTTCTAGCATAAATTTCAGTCTTAATGTTACAGGAATTGAAATAGAAAATAAAGCCATTCTAAAAGACAACTAAAAAGCAGGAATGGTGACAGAATCATAGTTTGAATATTTTACTTATATTTTTATTTATTAATTAAATCGCAACGTGAACCAAGCAATGTCCATGATTCTAGGTATCACGTTACTTTTGATTCTGTTACCAATGATGATGAAAAAGACAAACACTTTGACCCAGTGACCCAGTCACATCACCCGCTGGTCGGCAAAGCGGCAGCTATTGCTATTACTAATAGAAAAAAGGGGAACATCTAAAGAAAAGGGAAGAACGTCTAATGAAAATTGTATGTGGATTTCTTTGTAGTGAAGATAGTTGGGACATCAAGAGATTTTGGGGCGATGAGTTATGTTCTCAGATATATCTAAAAGAAGAGGATATGCTAAGCATATGGGAAAGGTAGTATTCAGTGATAAAGTGATTGATCTGTAATGTGGGTGTAAACATATTATTTAATAATAAAAAAATATTAAGAGCAAAATAAAGACATTCCCAGAACTTCCAAGACATTGTACCGAAAGATCAATCTGACGTGGTCTTTGCAATAATCCCGTAATTTTCTGCGAAAATTACATTGTTGATAAAGCTGAGTTTAAAGAAAGAGATAAAAAACTAAATCATTCAAAATGCTTTGCAAAGCGTAAACAGCTTCCTAATGGCCAGACCAAGTCTCACCTTTTTGTCGTCAGCCACTTCTCCTGGACGTAATTTGACCTGTTTATAAAAAACATTGATAATATCCCCTCGAACACAACCTGTGCCTATAATCTCTGCCGCCGAACCAGGATCCCCTACGGCCCTAGATTTGGGATTACGTTTAATCTGTGCTCACCTAACCTGCGGTGCAAACCTAGGTTTAGGTTTAATTATGTGCAAACCTAACTTGACCAGCAGTGCAATAGTTATTTCGTTATCGCGTTTCGTGTTATTTCTGTTAGTGTCCGTTTCAAGATCATGAGTTTTCGTAGACGTTTATTCAAAAAACAAGTAAGTAGACACTAAGAAAAGTCTTGTTCATTTTTCAATAAACAATACTCCTTTTTCTTTAAGTGATAGCATTTTCTAAACAGTGTAAGTACTTTCCTGTTTTTGAATATAATAATCATCATGATCTTGATAGTTAATCCTGCGAAGACTTCCCACTAAATCCTTAGTGCTTGCTTTTGTGTGCATCGTGCGTACTGCGTAAGCTGTGCATTACATGTGTGTGCGTTCACAATTAATTATGTGCAATATAGCCTGTGCCTTACACGGAAAATATTCGTTCTACTGGGGCATCACATCTGGTACTCAAAGTATCCTTTGAAATAATTGGTAAGAATATTTTGTTTTAGTATTAATGATGTGAACATTTTATTTTGATTCAGAACTAAAAGTTTGAATGGATTTTGCATAAATTATACGTTTTTTAACTAATCAAGCCAAACCAATGTGATTACCCAGTCTTAGTAAGAGTGTTCGAACCGCGATGCATTACGTTTACAATAAAAAGTTAAGTCGAACGCAATTTACGGACATTCACGAATAACTCTTTATTTTTACCTTCTTCTCTTCAACCACCTCACCGGGTCTTAGTTTTCTATTTTCCTGTGGATTACGGTTTTCACTATCTTTAATATACACAAGGCTATCGTTTCTCATCTACGTGTCATTTGTGTGTCTAGAAGCGAGGAATTCGGGAGTCTAAGCTTAATCTATTTGCTCCGATACTACGAAAGCTCTGAGGGTCTACTTAAATTGTATTTGTAGGTTTCTGGTTCTTCGAAAGGCTTGGAAGGCAAAGTTATGGGTTCGGCACGAGATAATAGGGTATCTAAACTACTGCTACTGGGGTCTATTTGTAAAGGTAAACAAATGAAAACATTACGATAAGTGCACATAACATAGGAAGATACATATAATTTACTTTAACTATGCTATACGAGTATTAATCACAAACAATTACCAAATATTATATACCAGGTAAAAATTGATATATGCACTTATTCAATAATCTAATATGTTCTACAGTTGGAAAAATAATTTTACAAGTTTTACCTTTGTTTCCAATTATTGTTTCATTGTATTGTATATTCATATTCTTTTTTGTTGCTATTTGAATGGGTACACATACCTCGTCACTGATGATAAGAGATGGGCGTCTTCCCATCTCCTCAGGCGGAGGAATAAGTGAGCCACGTCGTCCAACTGGCGCACCTGGTACCAAAGAAGGCTTCCTTGGCATTTCTGGTTTTGGTGATTTCTCGCGAATGACCTCAATTTTAGGTGCGGCGAGAGTGTCTGGTGCTTTGATTTCAGGAACCTTAGGCTGTGTAAAAAAATGTTTTATTGATAAGGAATTCTTTAGAATATTTTTTTACTGACTTTAAAATATGATATTATGACAAACCTTCACGTCCTTTTCAGGTTTCTCCTTCTTAGTAGGAGTGAAGTCTGATGGTTCATATTTCTCGAGTTCTGGCCTCTCATAATCTGGAATCTCAGGTAGATCCTCAACCTTCTTCTTCGTCGCTACTTTAGCTTTTTTGGCGACTTCTACCTTTGTTTCTTCTTGTTTAATTGCCGTTTTCTGTAATTATTTAATTTGTTTAGCATTGCGAAATGGTTATGGTGATGGATGGCTATAATTTTCCGTGAGTTGATCTTTATACCTGTATTTCTAAAACATTTCATGATATTGCTGACAATTACTAAGTATTGTTGTGCTGCATATAGATTATTTATTTTTATTTAATGTATTTTTTACCCATTTCACT